>QJPP01007518.1:173839-858905 GCA_003996215.1 Jaltomata sinuosa | reverse complement strand
TTTATTTTTTTTTATTCTTTTTTTTCTCAACCTTTATTTTTTTCTCTTTTTTCTTTTTTTTCTCAACTTTTCTTTTTTTTTTTTTTTTTTTTTTTTTTTTTTTTTTTTTTTTTTTTTTTTTTTTTTTTTTTTTTTTTTTTTTTTTTTTTTTTTTTTTTTTTTTTTTTTTTTTTTTTTTTTCTTTTTTTTTTTTTTTTTGCTTTTTTTTTTATCTTTATTTTTTTGTTTATTTTTTTTTTTTGTTTTATTTATTTCTTTTATTGTTTTTTTTTTTTTTTTTTTTTTTATCTTTTTGTTTTTTTTTCTATTTTGTTTTTTCTTTCTATTTTTTTTCTTTTTTTTTCTTTTTTTTTTTGTTTTTTTTTTTGTTTTTATTTTTTTTTTTTTTTCTTTTTTTTGTTTTTTATTTTTGTTTTCTATTTTGTTTTTTTATTCTTGTTTTATTTTTTGTTTCTATTTTTTTTTTTTCTTTATTTTTTTTCTTTTCTCCTCTCAATTCTATTTTTTTCTCCTTTTATTTTTTATTTTTTTATTTTTCTCAACCTTTTTTTTTTGTTGTCTTTTTTTTTTTTTTTTTTTTTTTTTTTTTTTTTTTTTTTTTTTTTTTTTTTTTTTTTTTTTTTTTTTTTTTTTTTTTTTCTATTTTTTTTTTTTTTTTTTTTTTTTTTTTTTTTTTTTTTTTTTTTTTTTTTTTTTTTTTTTTTTTTTTTTTTTTTTTTTATTTCTTTTTTTTTTTTTTTTTTTTTTTTTTTTTTTTTTTTTTTTTTTTTTTTTTTTTTTTTTTTTTTTTTTTTTTTTTATATTCTTTGTTTTTTTTTTTTTTTTTTTTTTTTTTTTTTTTTTTTTTTTCCCTCTATCCAAAAAAATTCCAACCAAATTGAAGCGAAATCCCTAAAATACTACACAGGAATTTACAATAACTTCTCTCCCCATTTATATCTTTCTCTCCTTCTCCTCCTCCTCCTCCTCCTTTTTCTCCTTTTTCTTCTCCTCCTCCTCTCTCCTTCTTCTTCTCTTCCCTCCTTCTCCTCCTCCCTTCTTTTTTTTCTTCTTTCTCCTCTTCCTCCTTCTTCCTCCTCCTCTCTCTTCTGTATATCCTTCTTCTTCTCTTCTCTCCCTCGCGTCTATCTTCTTCTTAATCCTCCCTTCTTCGTCTTCTTCTTCTTCTTCTTCTTCTTCGTCATCTTCTTCTTCCTCCTCTTCTTCGTCTTCCTCTTCTTCTTCCTCCTCCTCCTCTTCCTCTCCCTCCTTCCACTTTTCCTATCCTCATCCCTCCTCCTCTTCTCTTTCCTCTTCTCCACCTTCTCCTCTCTCCTCCTCCTCCTCCTCCTCCTCCTCCTCCTCCTCCTCCTCCTCCTCCTCCTCCTCCTCCTCCTCCTCCTCCTCCTCCTCCTCCTCCTCCTCCTTCTCCTTACCCTCCTCTTCTTCCTCCTCCTCCTCCTCCTCGTGTTCCTCGTCCTCGTGTTACCTCCTCGTTCTCGTCTTCATGTTCCTCCTCCTCATCCTCGTGTTCCTCGTCCTCGTGTTACCTCCTCGTTCTCGTCTTCATGTTCCTCCTCCTCATCCTCATGTTCCTCCTCCTCCTCCTCCTCCTCTATCTCGTGTTATCTCCTTACCACCACTCCACCACTATTCCGCCATTGCCACCGCCGACACCACCACCATCCACAACTCCTTCCTTTTCTTTCTCGATGTTCCACCATTCACCTCCCCACATTGTGTCATTTTTTTTCGTGATCTGTCGCCAGAACATAATAGATCAATGAGAGGAGATTTAGTGTTAAAATCAAGTAGTGCAAAAGAAGATGAAGTAGGGGAGGACGGTGGCGGCGGCAGCATCAACAATTTAGGGTTTAGGTTTAAAATAGTTTATTTTAACTTATAATTATTTTGGGCCCTAATGCCACTTGTCATTTTTAATTAGTCATTTTGTCATTTCACTCGCGAGTGTATCACACATACTTTAAATATTTTGTTGATTATAAAAAAGTATCTAATATATGTTTATTCATTAGTTTTGTTTATTTTTCTTTGGTCAAAATTGAACAATAATGTGTTGGTAGGAGAAATTTTAAAATAATAAATGAATTTTTTTTGGATTAGAAGCTTATTAATGAAACCAATTAGATTTGCTGACTATTTTTAAGAAAAAATTAAAACCAAATATGTTGATTTATCACTTACGATCATAAAAATAAAATTTAAATTAATTATAATGTAGTCCCTAAACTTCATCAGCAATTATAGTATTTGCTTTCCTGTAATTCTAACCACCTTTGAAATTAGTCACTTTGAGTTCTAATCAAATTTTGGTGACATAAATTATATTCACTCCTGAAATAATGTGTTCAAACATGAATTTTCACTTTGGTGAAATTTGGAAAAAACTTAATTTTCTTAAATTTTCCTATATAATACCTTTATTATCGTTAGGATATACTATAAATTATGTATTTTATTATAGTATATTTATGGAATGATTGCTTATTTATTTAGTCAGTTTAATAATTTTTTTTGAATAGATCAGGTATTCGTTTGTGTGTCCTTTTCTAATATGATAAATAAATTAATGTATCGATATTAAATTATAAATAAAAGATTAAATCACCGGTTCTTATAAATATAAAATTCATAACCAAAAATAAAAATTGGACAGAGCCATCAATATATATTAAACAAAAAATCTCACAATTAATTTTTTTAAGGGTACAAAAACCTCAAAACACAAATAATATGGATCGGGGTGGTATGTATTTGTCACTTTAGTAAGAAAAAAAATTAATCTAAAATATTTTTCATTTAAAAATATTAAAAAGGTATTAATTACCTTTTTTTTTTTCAATTTCACCAAATTACTACTCTACTCCAAGGAGTCGAATAATAATTAATTATTCATTTAAGGACAAGTGAATAATATTTTAGCTAAATATATTTATTAATATATTTTTTTAATATGCATATCAAAATTTGAACGTTAAATAGATAAAATAAAATAAAACTAAATTAAGTATTTAATTTTAATAAATTAATATGAGTTGGTGTAGGATTGTTCAAAATCGAATCAAAAACGATAACTCAAAGCGAAAAATATTTTATTGATTTATTGGTAAATGGGTTATTGGTGGTTCGGTAACGGTTTAAGTTGGTTTTTTTATCGGGTTATAATTGATTTTTAACGATTTTGAGTTTTTCATAATGGGTTAATCAATAACCCAATAATAAATTAATAAATCAAAATTATACCCTTTGCAGTATAGAATTCTTGACTTAGGGTTGAGTTTCATACTTTCATGACAATAATAGTTATTGGTTGTACAGATTATTTAACTCTTATCAAGAATAATATATTGACATGTATTGTTACATCATGTTCTTATGATGTTATACTAAGCGTTTTATTGAACTTCAGCGCACATTTGATCTAATTGTCTCTTAACAATCAAATTCAGGGGCATCTTTTTTTCTTTTGTCACTGTTACCAAAACACTGAACACCAAATACATTGTTGAATTTTTTTTTAGAAGAAGTCAGTGTTTGCTTAAAAATACAATCTACCAACTTATGTACATGATTTCATTTGCTTCTTCAATTTATTTTTAAGTGATTTTCAATGAAGAATTTTTTTATGTAAAATTTTAGCGGTTAATCTGATAATTAAATTAATAATAAGTAATAATCGATAAATTGATATATCTTAATGGTTTTGTAACAATTTAACATATTTACAAATCAATAATCCCTAAGTCAAATTGATAACCTTCAAAACCGAATCGAACCGACCGGTACCAAAACAACCTCAGACGTCACCATATTGTCATCAAACACAAATACAAACTTGATTTAAGAAGTACAACTGTCAGGCCCCACTTTAGCAAAACCTTGGGCGATACCTTTGTCAAAATATATTATTTTTTATTTCCTTTTTTGTCCTCTCTTTTTCTTTTCTCTTTTTTCTTTTTTTTTTTCGAAATCATATATAATGTGTATTTTCTTATTCTTTTTTTTTTTTTTACCAATTCAGTCCGCCGGTGCACACTGCGACTAATGAAAAAATTGAGATTTTTTCATGATACATTTATACGCTGAGAAAATTGATTCTCCGATAGCGAATGATCGATCGGATGACTTACCTTACTTTGTTGAAATCGTCCTTTTACACGCCTGCTCGATTAATGCTCACGACTAAGCGAATATTCAGATTTGATCTTCTAGGACATTTTCATTTCTCCGATGTGGCAAGAAAATTTATTGGATGATTTATCTTACCTTATTTTCGTAGATTTAATTGAGGAAGTTCGTCTTTTCTACGACTGGTTGAAGTATTTTCAAACGCATGAAGTATCATCAATTTAAGTATAAATGGATCACGCGAAATTCTCAGAAGAAGTAACTTACATGTTTATTTATATTATTTTAAATTGTTTCCATGAATTTCTGAATTACTTGATTCGTCTAAACTTGTTGGAGACTCAATTTTGTCGATCCTTGAAACTTAAGCACATATGAAGAAATTCGACATTTGAAAATTAATTGAAGAATCAATATTAAATTTGTAATTGATAAAATTAAAAAGATATTGAATATTAAACAACACAAAAAAATGAGATGGTAGAAGGGAAAAGAGTATTCAAAATTGTGCTTAAATCATGATTAGAATTTCAACAAATTGAATAATTTTGAACAATTAATTTACAAGATACAGTCAGACTTTCTATAATAATTATTATTTACAACAACATTTTAGTATAACAAGCAATTTTTTCTTTAGAACTGATTTACATGATATGTTATATTATATATTCTCTATAATAATATTTCATTATAGAAGTCAAAAAAATTATTCGACCAAATGATACCGATACCGTTATAAAGAAAGTCGACGATATTTCAAAATCATAATATGAAAGAATTTTATATCATAAAAGAATTCATACACTAGGTACGCATAAAAACAAATTTAACATAATTATTTGTATATCATCAACTAATAAAAATCTTAGACAATTATTTAAAGTATATAGTTCCACTTTTCATCAGTGGTAACTTGTGAATTTCGATAAACGTATTCAAGATTTGATATATATAAATATTATTATTTGACTTAAATATATGTAATATAATTTTCATGTTCATCTAATCATTTCTTTTTATTATTATAGCCTAATTGTTTTAAGACAAAATACATCAATAACCTTAAACTTTTTTCTACAAATATTTGAACTATATCTTATCTCAATTGAGCATCTGAACACATGATAAAGTGTTTATATTAATCACTTCTCATACAAGTTTTGGAAAAGCTTTTGTGATGTCCTTAAGCGCTAATTATGTGGATAAGTTAACTATATAAAATATGTCACACATTAACCCAAATTGAAACATGAATGAGAATTTATGACTTATTGAGGTTAATGTGTATAATTAAAGGAGGTAACATATTTTAAATAGTTAATTTATCTACGTAATTGGTATTTTTAGAACACGCAGATAAGCTTTTTCAAAATTTGAGTCAAAAGAGTCTAATAGAAACACTTTATCATTTGTTTAGATGTTTAACTGGAACAAGTCATAGTTCGACACCTAAATAAAATTTATTGACAAGTTTAAAAGAAAATCGATGTATTCTGCCTTGTTATAACTTATAAGTTGCTTGGTCATAGATATTATCAAAATACTATTTGGAGTATTTCAAATAAGTGTTTATTTATCAAACAGTTCATTATTTCAGCTTCAAACTTGAAATATGAAATTTGAAGTTTAAAAAACACGTTTTAAGAGATTTTAAAATTTTCACTCATAAACCTTCAACTAAATTTTTATGTCCAGACACACAACTTCAACCTTCAAATATTCTTTTTCAATTTAACTTCAAGTACTACTTTATTTTTTATTTTATGTTTAGACACATAGTTTCGACCTCTAAATACCTTTTCTCAATTTAACTTCAACTACTATTTCTCTTTTCAAATTTTTACTCACTATACTTCAACTATGTTTTTATGTCAAGACACAACTTCAACCTTCAAATATCTTTTTTTTTAATTCAACTTCAAATACTATTTTTTTAAAAAAAATATCAATTAATTCATGTCCAAATGCGTATTTCATGATATTTCTAAAAAAATTATAATATACATATATGGAATATATTTAATGATTTACTATACATTGACACATAAAATCTTAGTTGGGATTGGAGATAATCCATCCAAGAATTACAGTCTTGACATTTTTCTTTCGGCCATTATAAATTCATCACCTACTCTTATTTTCTCTTTGACCCTTTTTTGATTTTTCCAACTCTTCACTTTCTCTTTGACGCTCTTTTGATTTTTTCAATTTCAATATTTTTTATTCAAAGGTATTCAAGTTCCTTTTCTCTTTTGCCTCTTTCTTACTTTTATTGTTTATTTGTATAAATTTTTCAAAAGTTTTTTTTTTTGATTTTCTTGAATGATTGATATACATTGGTTAGCTTTGTAGGTTTTATAATTTTGAGTTAGTAATTTTGTTGTTGTTGTTGCATTTTTTTTCAGTTCTTGAATTTGTAACAAATTTTTTTTCTTAGATTTGATGGTTTTAGAACTTTCTTTTAAGTTCTGTGATACTTTTTTTTGTTACTGTTGTATCAAATTAAAATGGGAAAAAGATATTTTCTTCTTTGTTATTTTTGTTGTGCTTGTCACTTAGAATTTTAGATCAAACCTTCTAAGAATATTTCTTTGAATGATTGATATGCATTGATTGATTTGTAGGTTCAATGATTTAGATCTATTAATGTTGTTGTTCTTTCTTTTTTTTTTGCCAATTCATCAATTTGTAACACCCTCTTCCAAGATTTGATGGTTTTAATTTTATTTTATTTTTTAAAAAATAAATCTTTTATGATGTTTCCTTTTACTATGGTATCAAATCAAAAAAGAAAAAAAGAAAAGATTTTTTCCCTTATTTTTTGTTGATGTTGTTGTGATTTTCTTTTAGATTTAGACCTTCTAAGGGAATTTTATGTATATAAAGAATGTTTTTTTTCCTTTTCTTTTGAGAATATCCTTTTTTAGGCTTTGGATTCATAATTTTTATAGGCTATTTGTTAATTGAGTTGATCATATATCAAGATCAATCTTTTCTTGGTTAGTTTTATACATAAATTTAGAAAATAACTTATATTTGTGGTGATATAATTTTGTTAAAGATAAACATATATACTAAAAATGAGAATTTCTAATAGAATTTTTTTGATAGAAATTGGCTTGTCGAAAACGTTTCTGACGGACCTCCCATAAGAATTTTCATCTATCAAAAATTCACATATTTTTTTGCTTGTCAAAAACATTTTTGACGGACTTTCCATTGAATTTTCGTCCATCAAAAATTCACATTCTTTTAGTAGTGAAAATTGTGATTGACTTGGAATTTGACTTTAAGTCAACTTTCTGAATGTCCATTGTCTTGGATTGTTAGATTTTCTTTCAATTGTTTAACTATAACTTATAAAATATATCACTCTAATATTTATTTAGTTATTATTTAAAATATTATTTTTAGATTTATCTTTTAAATATTTTTTTAATGATTATTTATAATTTAATATTCTTTATTTTATGTGATATAATTACTATTGTAGCAGGGTCAAAAGAGGTTTCACTTTGACATAATTTTTTTTTTGAATGATTAAAACGAGTCTATATTTATTTTAATTTACGAAAAATTAATCTTTTTTGCCTAATGATAGATAAAAAGCCTTTTCCTAGATATCGATGCTCTTTAAACTATTCATCTGTATTTATAACTTTGGTAGTTTGATTTTTTGTTATTGTTTATCTAAATGGTTAAATCAAATCTGATTAACCCTCTATTTATTTGATTTATTGTAGTGCAAAAATGACAACTCAATCAACCAAGTACAATGCTGAAACCGTCGCCATCTCTTTCGTGGATCAATACTATCATATTCTACAAAAGCTAATCGACCAGTCATATCGATTTTACAAGGAAAGAAGTATCCTAAGTTGGCCATTGCCAAATGGTGAAATTAAGTCTGTGACAACTTCTGAAGTAAGTATTATAACAAAACATATGTAATTTAAAATGTTTTACATTTACTTGCATAAGATTTATGATGAATACTTTGTTAGCTTTTGAATCTTATAGTGTGTTTCTATGTTGTACATGCTTTTAACAAATTGGTAATCAAAATGATCAATGTATATATACTTGTTTAATCTTTATGATGTTAAATGTTATGTGTCTCTTAACGCAATGTGAGTGATAATGAAGTGAAGTTGTGTGCTTTAAACAATGACGGGTAAAGTGATCTCGAGCAACTTTCCTTTCTTTGAATCTCAACTTTAAGGCATTGAATTAAGATTGACCTTATTGTATATTGAATGCTGAAATTAGTCACTTTACTCACAATTTGATTGTTATTGCACTAAATTCGTATGTGAATTGGTATTTCTTGTTTTCCTTAAATTGTACGGTTCACTTCAAAGAAATTTGTTTGTAATTTCTCACAAAAGATTTTGTTGTTTGTCACCTAAAGTTTCAATTTCTTTAACTTTAAATAAAACTTTGTTTCTATTTTTCATTTTATCATTATCATTGATGTTTCATTTCTTACTGAATGATTTTTGGCTTAACATTTTCTTATTTTTGACAAAGGGATGCTAATAGGCTTTTGATATCTATATAATTTCAGGGAATAAACGAATTTATCATTTCATCGCACTTCAAGAATAATAAGGTGGAAGTCACAACTGTTGACTCTCAATCATCTGCTGCCGAAGGTGTTCTAGTGGTGGTTACAGCCTGCTTGATCGGGCAAGACGAGTCGAGAAAAATGTTCTCTCAGACTTTTTTCCTTGCTCCACAAGAGACGGGATATTTTGTGATGAATGATATTTTTAGATTTGTTGGTGTGGAAGAATCTTCAACGGTTGTTGAGGAAAAAACTGATGAAAATGCTCCTGTTGCTCCTTTAGGTATGTCCTTTTGCTTTGACACTATGTTAATTTTAATTTTTTGTTGGTCGTTAATTGCAGTTTAACCTGTTATGACACGTTAATGCTTATCGTAGGGATGTACTAAATATAATCACCTGTTAGATGATTTGATTGTATAAATATTTAACTTGTCAGTGCGTAGAACCTAAACTCAATTATTACTATATTAAGTTGTTCTCCGTTTGAATTTACTAGCTACTGAGAGCAAAGCTGAAAATACTGTTGATCAAGTTGGCGAGAAGCCTTCAATCACTTCAAACCAAAAAGAAAAACAAGTTGCTGAGACGTCTCCAATCGTTGATAACGTGGCTCTGAAAGTTAGCTATGCTTCAATGGTTAGTCATACCTTTATAAGTCGTTTGGTTCACATGCTAGTTATGCAGAGATCATGATTTTTTCTTAAATTTGTCTTACATCTAAAGTTTTGCCTAATTCGAAATATTTTTTTTTGTAGATAAAGCAAGGTAGGCCCTCGCCACCAATGAATGCCCCGCACAAGATTGTACGAGTTGCTGCAAATGCTGGTCCATCGACACCTAAAAAAACTCAAGCCAACAGCTTCGTTCAGGCACTGACGTCTAGTTTGAGTGTTGTGTCGAAAGTTGCATCTCCTCCAAGGAATGTTGTCGAAGACAATTATGTTGACATCCAACGTATAAATTTGCATTGCCTTAGTCAAATATTCGATGGAACGTTTATCATGTTAAGCCAATTGTTGAATTATCCATTTACACGTTACAGATAAATCGATATATATTGGAGGATTGCCACCCGACACAACAAAAAGTGATCTCCACTCCATTGTAAAAGAGTTTGGACCAGTTCACACTCACGATATTCAACTCAAATTTTATGAGGTATATATGTTTCACATTTTTTTTCTGTTACTGTTGGTTTATCGTTTGCTTAAACGTTATTTCTTGTTTAATGATTAAGCGTTTGGATTGAATTTTTTTGGAATGTAGGATGGATACTGCTGTGGATTTGTGCATTTCCAAGATGCGATTTCTGCTCAAAACGCTGTCCAAGTAATGAATTTTACACATCCTCTTCTTCAAAATATTTATTGATTTTGAGTTTATTCATCATCTTTTAATGTTTGTTTTCTTTCTTCAATGTTCAATTTCTAGGCTCATCACATTATGGTGAAAGGGAGAGAGGCTTACATAAAATTCAAGAAATCTAACAAAGGTACTTATATATGTATATGCTTGTCATTTTATTCTGTCATATTAAAAGAACAGCTCGATGCACAAAACTTTTCACATTAATGCAGGGTTCGAGGAAGGACCGAACCTCAATGGGGTGTGACACAAGCACTTGTGACCTATAGATCACAGAGACAATTTTATAGTTGCTCAAAGGTTCCCCTTTTTTGTTACGTCATAATCATAATGATCGTATTGTATTTGATTTTTCAGGCCACGACAAGAGAGAAAACTCTCCATCGAATAGAGGTGGATTTCGCAGCAGTGGTTCTAAGTCGTGAAGCCGGCTTCGAAGTTCTGATGGAGGCTAGGGAGAAGGTTACCAACAGCAGAACTACATGAGGAGGGATCAAAGAGGTGGTGGCAAGTAAAATTAGAGTTGTTGTTGGCTTAATATAATTAATTGTATCAAATTTTGTTGTGGTTTCACATCTTCATGTTTAAGGTACAATATTTGGTTTTTGGATGGTTTTAAAAAATAATACTCCAAATTTTATAAATATTTATATCTATGAAGGTGGATTTTATTAATATAGAAAGACCTCAGTTTCAACTCATTTTGAAGTTGTTCCAATGGTTTATTGGATGTGATTTTATTGTTAGAGATTTTTACCTATTTGATAGGGCCATGGAGTTTTGTTAAGGTCCACTATCATTGTGGTCTTATATTCTTGTGGCCCATGGTTAAACAGGTTTGAGATCAGGATATTATCACCTAAGTTTTTAAATTTGAAACAGATAGTGAAATGCAGGTGGCTAGCAGTTATATGAATACAATATTTTACTCGTAGATGTTTCTTTAGTTCTAGCAAGAATTGAATGGGAGCCGTCCTCGAAAGTACGGTAAATTTTCCCTATTTGATAGGGCCATGGAGTTTTGTTAAGTTCTACTATCATTGTGGTCTCATATTCTTGTGGCCCATGGTTAAACAGGGTTGAGATTGGGATATTATTACTTAGGTTCCTAAATTTGGAACGGATAATTAAATGTAGGTGGCTAGCAGTTATATGAATACATTATTTTACTCATAAAAGTTTCTTTAGGTGTGGGAAGAATTGAAGGGGAGTCGTCCTCGGAAGTAGTATCATTGTGGTCTTATTTCTGAAGAGACACGTAATTCATTTATGGCCTCACTTTTTTTTTTGAGTGAGAAAAAGAAATATTTGGACTTGATTGTAGTTGGTTGGAAAAGTCCGATTAATTTACTACTTATTTGCTTGTTCATTTTCCTAATAATAGTTAATCTATTTATTTCTTTTGGTCCACCTTTCACTTTCAAGAACAAACTACGTGGTCATGGTGACTAAATCTGTGATAACCATACATTATTCCACCTATATTTCTCTCTCTCTAAGTATTAAGAATGTATGGTTCCGTTTGTAGTAGGGGAGCCTTGTATGATAACATCGTCTGTGTAATTTATAGGTTATGGGTTCGCGTCGTGGAATCAATTATTGATTCTTGCATCAGGGTAGACTGTACCTACATCATACCTCTTAGGAGTGCGGCCCTTCTCCGGACCCTACATGAATGCGGGATATGCTTAGTGCATCGAAATGTCTTTTTCTGTTTTCTTATTTAAATGGTCCTGTTTGAAATTTTTATCTAGGAAATGAACAATTAACCAGTGGTTTTTTTTAGCATAGTCTAATATTGAGCTTATGTTCTAAGCACTAATTTCCTAATAAATATTTACAAAATTGAATCACTTCTAAGATAATTGTAAGTAAGCATCTACTATAAACATTAAATCTGTAATCTGATAAAAAAAAAATTAACTAATTTGTATTACATGTTATTAAACTACAATAATTGTGTGAAAAGTATTTATACTATCAGTGTATATCGTAGTTCACTGATGACATGATCCTTGACAGAAGATTAGTAGAAAGTCTAGCGTATTTCTTTTCCATTCTCATAGTATTAGTATTATTCTTCTTTTTTCCCTTATTTATACGTTTCTATTACTATTTGTTGTTTCTTTAACCTCCATATCTTATTTTCTTGTTGTTGTTTGTGCTTGTTATTGCTACCTCTTTTTTATGTTCGTTCAACCAAGGGTCTATCGGAAACAACTTGTTTATCTTCTCAAGGCTAATATTTGTGTACACTTCCTCCCCAGACCGCACAAATAGAATTATACTAGATTTGTTGTTATTATTTGCCTCCAAAGATCAATAAAAAAGAGCACATTTTTGAAAGCTCAATTTTTTTTCTTTATTTACAAGTCATAAAGTTTATTAATCTAATATATCTAACTCTATGGCATTATCCTAATAGTCTTTGTGGATTTTCAGAAGGGACAACGTTACTATCATAGTTTCCACCTGTTCCTTATCATTAAAGAATTACTTAATCATTAATACCTTTTTTTAAGATCATCCACAATCCAATGTTGAACAAATTTTAGCAGAAAAATCTCTCCTCTTCAATAAACGGTGATGTTCGGATCAGCTTGTACGTTCTTCAACTATTTTAAGCTATACCTTGCTAGCTACTTGTATCGGCTAAATCTGTCCACCAAGGTCTTTTGTTTTGGTATTAGAGTTTATAGCTAGTATTCCATGAATAGCATGTCTGGAATTTCTCATTTTTGTCCCGAGCAGAGACGGAGCTAGGATTTGAACTTTATGAGTTCTAAATTCTAGGAATAGCGATCTTAGGTGTTATTAGCTATGTTCTGAATATAATTTTGTTACATATTTGGTAGATTTCTTAATTAAGACAAATACAGGGTTTGGACTAAAGCTACTGGTTTGGCCGAACACGTAGGTAACCTTCTAGCTCCGCCCCTGGTCTCATAGAATATGGAGTTTTGGGTTGTTGTAGCAGCTGCAGGTGCAGGTTATGTAGCACAATATTTGCAAAGTTCATCAGATGGAAAGGACAACTTACTAGAGCAAAATCAATTATCTAAAATTTCAACACATGAACAATCAGAGAACAAGAATTTGCTGCACCAATTACGCGAAAAAGTTTGTCCATTTCGCAGATTAGCTCGAAGAAGAGCTAAAAGAGAAGTTCCAGATGAAGGGGTTTTCAGATTCGGACAACTTAATCTTGATTCATCAGATTGCACTAGTGATGAGAAAGATCCAATTTTTCCATCAAGAGAAGCATCAGGAACAAAGATTCTGGTGGACCATAAAAGTACCAGGAACAAAGATTTTGATGGACCATTCAATTCAACAGGTTCTAACTTCAATTACTATATAGTTTATTTGGATTGAACTTATATATACTGACAACGTAGAAAAATATTACAGGATATGTGTTTTTGACATGTTGTAGCAGGTAACGTGCCTCATTTTCTAGGTTACTGTTTTCATGTTTTTTGTGGATTGGAGTTACCTGTAGTTATCATCTAGGTGACAGTGTCAGTGTATATAAATTAAACTGTATTTATTTCGGTTGATCGTACATATTCTTGTTTTATTTTCAGTTTCTACTTATTGCATACATATCAAATGTTTCCATTTGGTTTCTACTTATTGCACTCACCAGATCATATGAGCCGAGGGTCTTTCAGAAAAAGCCTCTCTACCTCCACGAGGTAGGAGTAAGGTCTGTGTACACTCTACCCTCCCCGGACCCCACTTTGTGGGATTTCACTGGGTATGTCATTGTTGCACTTACCAGATCATGAACTAGGCAAATGAATTGTAGGTTGAATGAGCTATTCTTCTGCTCTCTAGTCCCTTTTTCATGGTTTGGTTTCAATTTTCCTTCTACACATTTCTTGTGAGATATAAGTTTTTAAGGAATCTGTTGAAATTTATGCAAAGTTATCTATTTTCGATATCTTCATGTGTATTGTCATCCGTTTGCCCTGACTAACTAGGAAAAAAACAATTGAAGAATATGATGAGTTTATTGTTATCCTGATGCTCTAATGGATCTAGCCAAAACTTATGTTACTCGGACTCTTCAAAAATGCCACTCGTTGAGTAGTCTTTTTTGGGGGATTCAACACGAGTGCAACAACATTTCTGGAGAGTCCCAGCAACGTAGACTGAATCATAAAACAATGTAGTTACCTTCAAGATTTTGACAATGATTTAGTAATGCTTTACTTCTGCTCTACCTGGTCTTGATTCAAGCAGGGCTACCAAATGGAATGGATCTATCTAGCCTAACCTATGTTGCTCGGACTCTTAAAAAATGCAACTAGGTGCATGTCAGATCCTCTAAGAATAGTCATTTTTGGAGTATTCGGCACGAATACGGCAAATTTTTGGAGAGTCCGAGCAGCATAGGTACATAAACCAATTTAGTTACCTTAAAGATTTTGACTATGATATAGTAATGCTTTATTTCTGTTCCTACATTGTCTTGATTCAAGGAGGACTACTAAATGGAATGGCTCTATCTAGCCTAAACCTATGTTGTTCGGACTCTTAAAAAATGTGACTAGGTGTGCGCCAGATCCTCCAAAAATAGTCATTTTATGAGTATTCGACACGAATATGGCAACATTTTTGGAGAGTCCGAGCAACATAGGTACATAAACCAATTTAGTTACCTTCAAGATTTTGACTATGATATAGTAATGCCTTATTTCTGCTTCTACCTTGTCTTGATTCAAGCAGAGCTACCAAATGGAATGGCTCTATTTAGCCAAAACCTATGTTGCTCGAACTCTTCAAAAATGCCAGTAAGTGCGTGTCAGATTGGAAGATTCAACACGGGTACGACAACATTTTTGGAAAGTCCGAGCAACATAGGCCAATATATAAAGCAATTTAGTATCTATCTTCAAGATTTTGACTATGATTTACTAATGTTTTATTTCTGTTTCTACTTTGGCTTGATTCAAGCAGGGATACCAGATGGAATGGCTCTATTATATATGGGGATTGTTAGTGGCATGATGTCTGCTGTTATTGCAAACAGAAGAGAGATAGAAAAGGTGAATGAGAAGTTAAAATGGACCAAGAATTTAGTTCAAGAGTTAGAAGAGGAGCTCAATGTGAAAGAGATTGCTATTGATGATTATGAAAATCCAAATCTATATAGTTCCTCTATGTCACCAACAAGACAAACCAGTGAAAACACAGATCATGTTGCAGCAGAGAAACACGAGTTGATAAGCGAAATTGAGGCTGAGCTTGAAGCTGAATTGGAAAGGTTGGAAATGAGCTTGAAGGTTTCAACCTTTGAAAGAATATCTGATTTTGTTGAGGTAAGCCTGCATTTAGATATACTTCTACTTATTGGTACTTTTGGAAAATATCGTTTACGTGACTTTGAATGAGATGAGCACAAATGGAACGACATGGACAGTGAGGATTTGTATAGACGACTCCAACTTGCTTGAGATTGAGACACAATTGTCATTATTATAAGCCCTGCCTGGCTGCATTTACTGCTAAATTATTCCACCTTTGTGCAATGTATAGTTGGTTTAGTCCCCGAAGAAGACGTCTGCAGAAGGTTAACAACCAGCATAAAAATAACTTAATCATGATAAATCCTCAAAGAGCGACAAATATATAAAGGATTCATATAGTTCGTCTATCAGTCTGGGATTGAGGCGTAGTTGATTAGTTGGTTGAATCCTATTCAAACTTGTCGATGCTGCTCTCCAGAAAAGAAGAGCATAAACTTCATAACTTTTTCTTTATGACCGAGAAATCCATCTGGGGTGAGCCCTTAGGACCAAATGCAGCCTTTGAAACTCGGGGATACTAAACCTGCACATCTACCCTTCCCTACTTAAATACCAGGTTTAGTTCGCCTGACACAGAGCTCAAACTTGTGACCGAAGTCACATAAACGTCGTGCTTAATGTGGTGTCTATATTGACAAATTTTGGAGAACTCTGCTGTTTAACTTGTTATTACATCATCATTAGTCTTCCTTCTGTGACTAGCTAGAGTAGAATTCTGATATATGAGTTTCAATTGTGCAGCTAGATCCAGAAGATGAGGTAGATGTAGCTCAAGGAGACTTAAAACTAGATTGCCTCAATGTGCAGAGCCATGATTCATCAGAATCAGACTGGGATACTAGTGGAACTAGCATTGTATATTCTAAACCTGCCAACTATCCTGTTTCCCCGAGGGAGCTAAGCTCGCGCCTGCATGAGGTAATAGAATCCAGGCTAGAAGCTCGAATTAAGGAGCTCGAAACAGCCCTTCTCCATAGCCAAAATAGAGCTTGTTCATTGGAAACACAACACATATTATCTCAGAAGGACTATATTTCGAGCCAATCGGAGTTCTCTGCTAATCTACAAAGTCCATATTGCTATCATGAGGCTGATGAAGAGACCATCAGGATCATGCATGGAAGTCAAAATGCTTTTGACATTGATACAAGCATTCCTCCTTTTGATGGAGGATTGATCGATAGCCCAAATGAAAGAAAGGGCAGCTCGGTGCACGAATGTCAGCAACCTACCTTAATGCAATTAATAAAGACAGAATCCATGGCTCAAACCCGTGAGCTACAGGTCACACGGAAAGAACATTACCATTGCTCCAAGGTTCCATTCATTGATAGACCAAATATGATGGGAAAATGATCTTATCTATTTTATTGTTGCCATCCATTATTTTTTACGTTACATTTGTATCTTCTTATACTCTTTTCAGTATAGAGACAAAATGTTCAGTGTACATGTTAAGATTGAAGAAATATGTATAGATCAATAGACATTGGGGAGAGGGTGTTATTCTGTTTTACATAAGATGATGTAGCCTTTGTGCCATGGGTTCAAGTTTCAACTGAATCCATCATTTTCGACACAGAACATAGATGTAAAACAATGTTATATTCTGAACTCATAATTTCAAAGGTACAATGAGTTCAACAGTAAAAACTTCAAAAGTTAAACCATCACGTTTAAGTCATGGATCCGCCTCTAGTCCAAGCGATGACAGTCTATGAGAAAGGCACATGGAGAGAACTTCATCTCCGGCCTTGGTCTGCTTTTCCGAATCTAATGCAGAGAAGGGGAATAGTAGCTCAGATAAAAGGCAAACAAAAATTCAGTCCTGTTGGGTTAAGGCATAAAGGGACTCCTGAACAAGACGAGAGAATGAAGAATCACATGATCGTGGCAATTTCCTCTCCATCTTCATTATAGATGTTAAGATTTGTTTACAGTGGAAAAAGTTTCTTATGCTTAAAGTAAATCATGAAAGCAATGTATAAGACCAAACAAAAGACTCCAGTGATGATAAGAGTCCAGTTAAACCCATCCGGATCGTTAAAAACTGTTGTTTTCAAGTTCATTCCAAATACTGCAGTCACCATAGCAAATATTGTTGCCACAAAAGTGGCAGCTGTCAGAAGCAACTCAAATTGTATTAGCTGATTCTGGACATTGCCCTGTTACATAATAAAAATTGGAGTGAGTTTCATGAAGTTTACAATGTGTGTGTGTGTGTATGAAAGTTGCACTGAAACAAAAGAAATCAAGAAACAACACTAAAAGATAAGTATCCGCAAGTTAGTCTTACAAGTTTTATATTGATCAGATCCTCCGTATCATCAATATATTCTTTAAGCTGCAACACCAGAGAGAATAAACGTGAGAAATACAAATTCTTCAGTTGTAACGTTGAATCAAATTAATAAGGAGGTCATGCAATAGTCATCACTCATCACTATCACCAATCAAATTAACTAGAGGTCATGGCATTATGAGTTATGGGAGAAAATCTTGGTGTATGCAATTTTTGACTCTTCTATGAAGATCGTCTGATTATGAATGGTTTAGAAGGGATTAAAATCATCCATGCTATTAGTTAGGGATCTGTGTAGGTATTTTCTCCCAGATAAGTCACACATAGAAAACCAATAACTAGGGGTAGATTAAGCAACTAAAAAACATACAACCTAAAGAAAAAAGGAAAGAAAGTGAATGGTGCGCACCCAACGTTGTAAAGAAATATTGGGATCCAATAGTAATATACGGTCTACTTAGTCTACCCCCTTAATATTAATCAAAGACTAGATTACTCCCATAATCCTCCCTTTATCCATAAACCAGAACCCGAGGCTATATTCTAGCCAAATAAATCTTAAAATTATTCAGATTTGTTTGATAAGAATGGTAATCCAACTCTAATTGCATTTCTTGAATCTATCAGGGAAGGAGTTGTTTGGTTCATTCTAATTTAAGTAGTGTTGCAGTATAAATATAAGATTTTCTGGATAACGTTCAAGAAGAAAAGCTAGTAACATAAGAATCTCTTACTGATGACAACTTGTTCAGAGCACTGTCAATGACCACAAAATATGCTTCAAGCAACATTTCAAGCTGATCAATATTTTCTTGACCATTAGATGAAGCTGAAACGCTTCCGTGTTTGCTTGAGCTCAAATTACTGAATGCCCGTTGCAACTTATGCACCCCGGTAGTTGATGATGCAGGTGAGACTGGAGCAGATCTTGCCGCTCCTCTAAATTTTCCAAATATATCTGCTTGATCATATGAATCATTATTAAGATAATCCTCCTTCCTCTGTTTCTTCTCTGTTAAGTACATCTCAGCCATGTCACCATCATCATCCATTAGATGTTCTATTTCATCACATACCTGAACATTTTTTTGATAAGTAATTTTATCAAAGTACAAAATATGTACACGAGAGACATCTGTGACTCCTATTCTAGGCTTAAGGAGTCAATAAGTTCAGCAGATTCCCCAACTCATTTAAAATATCCCCCCTATTCAACTAATACAGGTATTGGAGACATCTGTATGCCTGAACAGATAGTCAAGCAGTATCAGACTACGTATACAATCATACCTTTTGGACTCGCTGAGTCAAGGCAAGCAGCTGACCTTTCAATCTACGAACTCGTTCCAGATTTAGAGTGTTAATCGATGACGCTAATTCATCAAGCACGGGGTATACTTCCAGTTCTAATTCTTTCACCTGTTTAATTTAGAAAGACATGAAAAATAAGTTTTGATTGAGAATATACGTTTAACCGTGAGAAATTACTGCAATTTGTTTGAGGTACTGGATACAGAGAGAGAGAGAGAGAGAGAGAGAAAACCATGTCAAAGTGCATTTATATTTCGGCCAACACCTCACATCACGATGATTATAAAACTGAGTAATAAACAAAACGGACAGGATTTACTGACATCCAAAAGCAATTGATGCAAAGCACCTTGAATCCATTTTTAGTTAACCAACATAGAACCATGAAAGCTCAACTTAGAATGGATCAAGCTGCAAGTAAGCTTTAAGAAATTCTATCTCCTTTGCAGTTCTTGATGATGCTTATCACATTATGCAACAATGGCACACATATTGGTGCTAGTATATTATGCCTGCTATTGACAGAAAATAATCTAGTCTATTACAGATAAAGAGTTATCAATCAGCCACCAAATGAGTCTGCTGCATACCTGAGCATCAAGAGACAGGCAAGTTAGCTCCAAAGCAAGCTCAAGGGCTCTGAACTCGAAAGGAAGACCATCTGAATTAAAGCACCACTCATAGTGAAAAAATTGAAATATCTTCTTTAGAGAATATACCATATATCAAAAGAAACATCATACTGGAATAAAATAGGTTTGAATGGAGGGGAATGGATATAGATGATTTATTGAATGGACATCAACAAGTTTGGGGTGGTGTACTTGCTGTTGTATCAAAAGACATATGACGTCAAGCTAAATAAATGCAAAGGAGAGATAACATTTCAGAATAATCACTGTAATTACATGCACCCTCGAACAACAAAAACACAATTGGTTGCTGAACGTGCATAAGTGTCATTCATTTATAAAAGATGGGATATCCTCTATCATTTCTAATAGCTATAGATACTTTTTTTATTGATAAGTAAAGAACTACAGATACTAAGTACAGAAGTTTGATTAAATTAAACTCAAAGATGTAAGACAAGCTATCATTCTAAAGCTCAGGCATTGTGGAAGAGAAAACACTCTAAGGCTATTTTTTCTATTTCTTCTGCAATTGAGTTGTTCAAAAGTAGCATTTTGCCAAAGATCTTAATAAGTACATACTACATGGACAAAAGCAGCTGGATAACATGACTGTTACAGCAAGAAACAAAAGGAGACAACCTAGCTTATAGGAGCATCCACTGGTTTTCAACTCTTCGACAGAAACTAGCATTCACTGGTTTTCAACTCTTCGACAGAAACTAGCATTCACTGGTTTTCATCACTTTAATTTAAAAAAAACAAGATTTAGTGCAGAGAGATGAATAGAAATGGATCTACCTGGCTGATCTTTATTTGTATGAAGGCGTTTACACAATTCAGACTCGTATTGCAGTACACAAGCATCCAAAGAATTCATCAGTATAACCTCATCAGCTGTGATGACACATCTTATCTGTTCAAGGTTTACCACAATAGCTTGCTCTCGCCCTAATATTGTGGAAGGATAGATAAACTTAGGGTCCAAAAGACGGAGATCCCTGGCTGGCAAAGCACAATGTCTCATGACAGTAGCCTTATCCAATTCCAAGACCTTTGAATTCCCATGCTCATCAATCTTTATCCAAGAGCGACTCCCATGACCTTGGCCTCTCCTCTTAATACCAGGTAGACCAGACCCATGAAAGTTGTTATTTGCCTGTACATCTGTATTAAACCTAGTAGACGTAGATTCTGGAAAATCTGTAAAAACAGATGGACCATTTTCTTCTGCCATTTGCTTTCACTTTCTGTGAGTTAGGTACAAATCTCAGAAACAAAGATTTCAGCATTGATCAAATCCCCTAGTACTCTTACTCCAACTGCAGCACTGTTGCTTTTAGCAAAGTGTTAGTGTAAGCAACAGTAGTAGCTCTTCCTATTACAGTTCTTATAACCTTTTTATTTTTCATATCTTACTGCCCCTGCAAAATAAATTGTGTAACCACATAATCAAACAGATGTAACTAATCAAAAACTAAAGTAAGTAAATGTAATTTTCACTAATAGCTTCATCTTGAATCAAACAGCATAAGTACATAAGAGCCTCAGAAGAAAATTTGTGAACACATTGATCCTGAATCACACCCCAAACGGTTACTAGAAAACGAGACAAACACGTGGTCATTGGTCCACTCCTCATCAGAAACATTTTCTCCTTGATTTTCATCCTTTTACAATCCTCATCAAAATAATTTCCTTAAAATCTAAGCGTAGGTCAAACTCAGGGACATGTAAAACCCTATTTCAACATCAAACTTCCTTTGCTTTGCATTCGTAGAGATTTAGAATTAGGAACTAACAAAAGGAGTCTGATCTCATGGTTCCATAGGCTGCTGCAAAAAAGAAATGGAGGATATCTAAAATGGAAATTTCACTTGCACTAACTAACAGGTTAAACTTAGTACAAGCTCATCCAAGCATTTATGCATGTTCATATCCCAATTCCTTCATGCAACCCAGATTAAAAGTAGCATGGAAACTCATTTCCAACATCAAGAAAGATCTTAAACACTCAGGAAAAAAAAAAGAAGAGATAGAGGAAATTATAACTTGCACTTAGTGTAAATTATTCAAACACTTAGTTATTGATCCAACCCAAATTCCACAATAAGAAGGTATCACAAGCATCAAACGAATGCAAGTTTGCATGTAAATGAAATGTGGAATTAACTCGCACTTAGAAAGATGTACGTTGCTGCTAATGCTATGGGTGGTCTGATACTGAATAAACGCGTATCTCCTCTTTCAAAACTAGTTTTGTCCCATCTGCTAGAGCTTGAAAAAATCCTGAAGGGACAGCATACTCAGGTCACATTTTAGGCCACCCTTCCTTATGTCTAGTATTTATACAAATTCGACTTTCTCTGTTTAGAATAGAAAACTATATTCATCTTATTTCATTGAAATCCTGAATAGTACTCCCTCCATAGCAATTTGTTTGTCTGGTTTTGACTTAGCACGGAGTTTAAGAAAGTAAAGAAGACTTTTAAATCTTGTGGTCTTAAACTAAAGATATGTAGAAAATACCAAAATGTCCTTTAATCTTGTGGTCTTCAACATGCCATATGGAAAGTTAGAATTAAAGAATGACCAAAAAAGGAAAGAGACATTCTTTTTTAAACGGACTAAAAAGAAAAGTAAGACAAACAAATTGAAAAAGAGGGAGTAACTAGTCGCACTACTCCCACTCAGTTTTCATGTAACCAAATATCAAAAATAGCATGGAAACTCAATTCCAACATAATGAAAAACAAAATAAACATTTACAAACTCAACACTATTCCACAAGAAATCAATAACCATGTCAAAATCCACAAACCAGTAAGCAGTTTTTTTCTATCTCACGCTACCAAGGGGACATTCACACCGAACACTCATAGCTACCAGCTCAATTAAAGAGAACAATACACTAAAATAGCTGAGGAGAGAATATAATGCACAAAGTTTGAATCTTGACACTCAAAATTAACAGCATACTGCCCTAGTTACCCAAAATTTCAAATAGAAAACTACGACACTTCTTAAAGCATTAAAATCTGGTAACAGTAAGATAGTCAAGCTACTCCCACTCAGTTCTCATGTAACCAAATATCAAAAATAGCATGGAAACTCAATTCCTACATTTATTTTTGAAACATAACAAACCTTTACAAACAGCAAACTCAACACTATTCCACAAGAAATCAATAACCACGTTAACAGAGACGGAGCCAGGATTTCAATTAAGGGGGTTCAAAATCTGAAGAAGTAAACACACAAACTAGCCGAAGGGGGTTCAACATCTACTATATATACATAAAAAATAATTTAAACTATGTATAAATAGTATAATTTTTCGTCGAAGGGAGTTCGGATGAACCCCCTGGCCAAGGGCTGGCTCCGCCCCTGCACGTTAAAATCCATAAACCAGTAAACAAGATTTTTTTTCGATCTCTCGCTACCTAGGGAACATTCACAACGAACTCTCATAGATACCAGCTCAACTAAGAGCATCCAAGGGCGTGGCCTAGTGGTCAATGAAGTGGGTGACATCCAAGAGGTCTCAGCCTCTCAGGTTCAAATCCCAGCAGAGATGAAAACACTAGGTGATTTCTTTCCATCTGTCCTAGCCTTGGTGGACAGAGTTACCTGGTACCTATTGCTGATGGAAGGTGGCATGTATCCCAAGGAATTAGTCGAGGTGCACGCCGGACACCACGGTTGTCAAAAAAAGAAACAGATACCAGCTCAACTAAAGAGAACAATACACTAAAATAGCTGAGGAGAGAACAAAAAAGCACAAAGTTTGAATCTTGACGCTCAAAATTAACAGAACACTGCCCTATTTACCCAATATTTAACCACCAAATAATAACAAATTTATCAACTATAGAGAACTAAGCAGTATGAAAATTAAAACCCCACAGCATGTCAAGTCAAGAAGATGAATCAGAAACTCAAAAACACAACAAGAAAAACAATAGGTGATATCTTCCCATCTATCTTAGCCGTGGTGGACAGAGTTACCTGATACCTATAGCTTGCAGGAGGTGACAGGTATACACCTGAGTCTGACAGCACGATTATCAAAACAAAAAAGATACCAGCTCAACTAAAGAGAACAATACACTACAATAGCTGAGGAGAAAACAAAAAAGCACAAAGTTTGAATCTTGACACTCAAAATTAACAGAACACTGCCCTATTTACCCAAATATTTAACCACCATTACCAAATCATCAACTCCAGAGAACTGAGCACTATAAAAACTAACCCCCACCCCACCACCACCACCACCACCCCACAACAGAAAGTCAAATCAAGAACTCAAAACACAAGAAGAAAAAGGTTGTACCTGTTCAAGAAAAAGTTTTGGGCTTAAACGGGTGTCTGCAACATTCTTGAAGTCAAAACAAAAACAAGAATACAAGATGTTGAAATGAATTCAAGAAGAAAAAGTAAAAGAAAGCACGTTTTACATACTGCAGATTTGGAGTGAATAAATAAAATTGAAAGTATAATAAAATATTAACTGAGGAGTGGAGAAGTGAAGATTTAGGGGAAAGAAAGAAAGAAGGGTCCTAGGAATCAGGATGAATCGTTTATAGAATCCAAGCCACAGTGGACCACGTTGCTATAATCTAAACCGTTTGTTTATACAAAGGAAGGGAAAATAGGATGGAGAGAAAATGAAGACAAAAAAAAAAAAGAGATGTTGAAATACCCATTCTAAGTGAGAGGGGGGTGGGGGGTGGTTTGGTCATGTTTCATCGTGGAAATAGAAAAAAAAATAAAAATTGAAGTTATGTTTAGTTATGAAATAAATTAGAGTTGTTTTTTGAGTTTTTGTGAGTAATTTGAAATGAAAATAATTTTTGTTATTTTTGAAATGTCTGAAAAAAATTCAAAAAATGAAAACAGATTTTTTCAGAAATTTATGGTCAAATATATTTTTCAGAGTTAAATTTCAAAAAAAAAAAATATCATGGCCAAACACCTCTTGATAGTCCCTTATTTAGGGAGAAAGACAATATTTGGAGTGTGTTTGATTGGAAGGAAAATGTTATCCGTACAAAAATACTTAAGTGATTTTTTTTATTCTTTGTGTTTTGGTATGTACGAAAAAATATTATTTTAAAATTAAGATATACTAAAATAGCATAACAAAAATAAAAGATCATGTCCAATTTGAAGCGATCTTAATTTTTAAAGAAAGTGCAATTTTTTTGTCCTTTCTTTTCTTCTCTTGGCTTCCAAGCAAAGGGATAAAGGATTGATTGCACTTTATTTCTGATACCAACAATATATTTCTAATTAAATTTCATAATTAGGAATTTTGTCACATGTCACAGTATATTCCTCATAATTGTTTTTATTTTAGAAATTTTGGATTGTGAAATTAAGCGATTGTCATTGCATTGGGCGGCAGGAAAAAAGTTTTGGAGCAGCCGGTAAAGGTGTTGTCATATGACGTGGAGGTCACGGATTTAAATTGTGGAAATAACCGCCGACAAAAATACAGAGTAAAGTTACGTATTATTTAAACTTTTGTGATTCAATTCTTCCCGGAACCTTGCACATACTAGAACTTTAGTGAATCGGACTGCCCTTTTTCGACATTGCATTAGGTTGCAAGTTTTAAAAAATAGTAAAATTTGTCTGAACTTAGAATATAATACTCCAATTTATGGCCCTTGCAAGAATGCCCTATCAAACTGATTTTCATAATATTGGTTGTTTTGTTGTATAGTGTAGTGAACTCAAAACTTTAAATTAAATAACTTGGAAAGATAGAACTTGATTATTTTTTGTTTTCTTAGTGGTGTTACTTTTTAAAATTGACTTTAGCAATTAAACATTTTAAAAAAAAATCTTAATCTATATGATTTCGTTAAAAAAAAATATTATTTTAAACGAATACATTTTAGAAGTTAGTGATGATGACAACTAATTGATATGAAAATGACTGAAAGTGATGGTTGATAGTGATCTTAGTCGAAATTGGTGAAATGGCTAGCGGTATGGTTATGCAATAGTGATTGAGGGTAGTTATGTGGAGATACTCAGAAATGATGGTTGCAAGTGTTACTGGTAATTGTGACGATTGTGTAGACTAGTGATGAAGTGGCTAATAGAGTTGGCTGGTGGACGAGGTTTAGTGATTCCTGGCAATGGAAGTGATTGATAGTGCTGTTGGTGGTAGAGGCCGGTAAATATTGGAATTAAAGTTGTTATTGATGGTGGTCGGTGATGAAAGTTGTTGATGGATGTGTGATGGTATAACATAATACTTGGGGGTATCAAAGAGGTGGATCAGATTAAATATATGCAACTGAACCAATAAATAGGTGAGCTAATAATCGTACAAAGGCTATTTGAATTGGAATGAATTAGGTCCATATGAGCCAAATATAGGGGTTATGGCCTGTTTTGTCCAACTCTAATCAAGTTTTAACAATTTATTATTTATATAAAAAAAATAACAAAGAAAATTCCCTTTACTATGAATATACCTAACATATCAAACCAGAAAATTCATGCCTTTTCTAAAAAAAAAATATTTGATAAGTTTCTTTATGAATCAATTTACGCCATATATTTATTTCAAATGAACTTAACTTTTAGATGAACTAACTTGAATTGTGTTACAGATTCATAGGACATTTGTTTTGACTTTTGAGAACAAAATATCACGGATTCAAATTCTATCATCGCTACCTATTATTGTTCCTTTGAATAATAACGAGAAATCAATTAAGATCGCTTTAAATTAGACATGATCTTTTATTTTTATTATGCTATTCTAGTATATCCTAAATTAGAAGATGTGTAAAATGTGAAATTTCATATAAATATCTCTGAGAATTTGAGCTTGTAACATATGCATCAACTTTTAGTTTCAAAATATATAAAATCTTTTCTTCTTTGGTAAAAAAAATATTTTGTAACTTAAATAGAGACAAACTTGTCCCTTGTATGTTATAATTGCGATAAGTTATTTTTTTTAGGGAAAATGGTCGAACAACTTGACGTACCGTTAGTTTTTTGGTAAAATGATCAATATTATTTCTTTACGTTTATTCCTAGAATATAAACGGTTCATTTGTTTCTGAATAGCTTCTTTCAGATAAGATTACTCCTACCATCAGAAAACAATTTCGTTTTTTTTTTTTGGATACTTAATGGAACTCCAAACTCGAGGAGGACAAATTCAAATTATTATCAAAAGCTGAAGAGTAAACTTTCATGCACATTTTTCTCAAAGAATTTGTACACGTGAAATTCATCCATTTTTCGTTAAAACTCAATTAATAATAAAAACAAATACAAGACCATTCGACAATAGCATATGAATGGACCAAAAGTAAAACATATGGCAAATGCAACCTTCAATAGTACTACAAAGACAAATTTGGAAACTTTCTTTCCCTGGTTGGTTTTAACTTTTAACAAAGTCAAAATGTTGTTACTGCAGGGAGGAGAAACAAAAAGGGTCCTTAGCTAAGTGGTAGAGCATTTGACTGGAGGTCACCGGTTCAAACCCAGTAGGGCCCTTACTAGACTTCATGGCCCAATGGATAAGGCGCTGGTCTACGAAACCAGAGATTCTGGGTTCGATCCCCAGTGAAGTCGTTTCCTTTTTCGTCTTAATTATTTTGCTGTTAATATTGTGATTTACTTCTTATGACGACTTATTGAACAAATCATCTTCACATCAAGGTTAAGGAGTCGATATTCTTGAACAACTCTCGCCTCGTGAACCAACTTTTAAGGTCGAATTACATCCAATAGTGTCAATTTCCTAACATGGTATCAGATTCAACTGTCCTAGTTCTTGGTTTATCAAAGTCGGACCCCTTGTATTATGTTGTCTCTCTGACAGGCCTGGGCGTGCAGGGAGGTGTTGAGTTGTCCCAATATCGCCGGCACATGAGATATGTTGAATCACCTTATATAGTCTTGAACAACCCTCACCTCATAAGCTAGCTTTCGAAGTTGAGTTGGGCCCGAGGTTCAATTCTTAAAATTAAAATCTCTCTTGAGCAAAAACAAAATCAGAAATCAACCACACATTAATTCAAGGACCACCAATAATTGCAGCCAACAAAACACTCCTTGTCTCCCCCAACAGCACAATGATGCAATCATGCAATATGGTCCCCAGAACATAAAGCCTCTAAAATTAAATGAGCGTCTTGAGTGCATAGCACATCAAACACTTCCAATATACAGAAATCATGATGGATAAAGATTTGACTAATGCAATATATGTACAGTTTAAAGCAAGCTAACATATTAAGGATCAATTCGAGCCGAGGGTCTATCGAAAACAACCTCTACCTCCACAAGGTAGGGGTAAGGTGTGCGTACATCCTACCTTGCATGTTGTAACATATTAAGGATCAAAATGGTCCAAAGTAAGGAGGCCAATGACATCATTCAAGATTAATTCATTCCTCTGAATTTTCCTAAAAAGAATCCGTAAATGTACATACACAACTCTTTTTTTTAGTCCAGTATCTCTCCAAGATGTGCACGAGTCGATACATATATCTCACTCTTAAAAAGAGGAATCAAAGAAACAAAAATGGAAATGGAAAAAGTTCTTACTGCTTTGCACAATGTGTTCTGCGATATCCTCTTCCTCCGAAAACCCCGTGGTATCAGTCACAGCAAGGGAGAAGCATTGGGGTTTATGACTATATGCTTGAGAGGGTGAGCAACGTCTGTGCCTCCAGCGTGCTTGACAAACTCGGCTGGTGAGTGAAAACTACCATGACAGACGCACATAATTCTTACCTCCTCCCCTTTGCCGTACCTGTATAATATTCCGTCTACTCTTCTACCATTAGGACCATCTCCTTTCGTGAAAACGCATGGCATATTTTCTAACGTGTTTGCTCTAGTTTCTTTTCCCCGACTTTTTGCAGCCTCGAGCCTCTTAGATGGACTGTCCATGTCACCTCCTGACATTCTGCTTCCAGTCTCTTTCATTTTTGACCCAGACGAACCAATATCTTGACTCCCTCCTTGCAATGAGTGGATACTGGCAGGACTTAGCTCGCCAGACCCTGTAGCCGGGATTCATCAGGATTCTAAAAATATGGCGGAGATGAAAAACAGAAGAATGATAAAAAAAAAAAAAAACAGATATCATATATATACTGCATCTTTTCATTCTTTACTTTAGACAATAAAAAACTCCAAAAAACAAGTTAAAGGTCATGCCCACCTAGAAAAGTGATGGTAAAACAACTATAACATAACCTGCATAAACTGCAAATTATTACACACTATCGGAAGATTACGGTGCTCAAAATTATTAACCACCACAAGATGACTATAGTTGATCCATACAGACGATCTAATTTAGAAAGGAACTTCTTCAACCAGGTCAGATGATCTAATATTCTCTACATACAATCAATATGTGCATATTTCACGAATGAACTCCACTCGTGTAGTGCACAGTCAAAAGTATATTCAACATTCCTTGACAAAACCAACCATTTACTAGTGATAATTAATGTTCAACGGCAAGCATCCGAGGTCAGCGAACTTACGATAACAGGACAAGAGCAGCTGAACGAATTTTCAAATTCTAATATCCACCATGTTGCCGATTGAATATCCTCAGCAATATAATGGGATTTCATTTAGGAATAGGATGGATCTGTGAAGGCGGATTTAAATCTAGTCCCGTTTAGGAATAGGATGTAAGATACTGTATCTATTAAGAATCACTAACGCCTCTATATAGGATATCCAATTCTAGTAAAAAAAAAAAAAAAAAAATCTAGTAAACAATCTTTATCAAAGAAGTATAAGCCTAGAAGGTTACTGTTTTACATCTTGCACACGACCAGGGGTAGAGGAGCTACCGAAAAAGTAAACGGTAACAACTCGTGAGGAATATGGATAATTAGTTATCATATATGGTGATAGCGGCAGATGTGCGTGGACATCAAGGAGTAAAGAGCTGGAAAGTAAAAGCGGCATCCAACATAAACTCCTAAATAACAACAAAGGTCCACTAGCAAGTCAAATTTACATCTATGGGATATTCAGGAAATTGTGATACACCGAGTCCAAAGGAGCTGCATCAATAGGAGCAGATAGATCTCCCTCGACCCTAATCCATTCTCTATCACAAGGACCACAACCAAAAAGATAAATAAAAGAGAGAGAGAGACGATCTTGATTGCCAATAGGTAATTCACAAAGAAGACTTTATGGGAAGATTGTTGCTTACCAAAAGTAGCACGGCTAGCGCAAGCATTTCAAAACCACGAAGTCTAAAACTCATCAGCTTTAATAGCCCATGACTAACTCCTTGGGTGAGGAGAAGGAAAATCTACCATCTAGAAAGATCTGTTAGTTTGATTAATGCTACCACTAAATCAATTGAGCGTAGAACACTCTCAAGTAGGTAGATATAAGTAGTCGAGAATTTCGAAAGCTCAACAGGAAGTCGGCATTATATTAGACATTACGGCGTTTGTCCCAAAGTCTCTTTTATTTTATCATACAATAAAAGAAATGCTTTTAATTTAATTCTGCGAAGTAACCCGCAAATAAATGAGCTAGTTTGGTTACCCAAATCTACAGCTAATAACGGTCGAGCTTTCTCCTCCCTGCTGTTTAATTGGAAGTAGTGAATTCTGGTTAATTATTTGGTAGCGAAGATACGAATCTCTAGTCTCTGCGAAAAGAAATATCAGACTTCAGTCCTCATATAATACTTCCAAAAAGAAAATCATATAGCCAAATCAGCACTACCAGATGCTCCCAAGGGGTGCATTATAGTATTTATGAGTATTTCTAATGTACTAAGTTCACATCAAACCAAGCATTTGAAGATTAAGAAGGTATTTTACATCAGATAACTTTTCTCTCAAACAACTGCACCTTCAAAATTTTATCAAAACGCATTTTGCTATCTCTTTTTAGCTCGTGCATTTCTTCCTGCAATTCCTGTAACTTCTGAGGATATGCCAACAAAAGAAAGTTCCCAAAGGATCCTAGATAACCTAATCAAACCTACAGCACAACTACAACACTTGACACTGACAATCAGTCAAGTACCTCCAAATAGTTAATATAGCATAACATTCTTGAGGTGCTAAAAGTAGAATACAGCAATTTTAAATCATGAATGTGGTGACAAGGGAGGGTTGTCTAATTAGTTATACAACACCTTCACCTCCAACAATTAGGTTCAGGTTTGAGGTGTTACCAAGAGGGAATGGAAACTACTGTTGATTCCTTGAGGGGTGAAGGAGGGTCAGGGTGGGTTCTTTTAATTATTCCTTTTTTATGGTGGTGCCCGAAATAGCCCGCACGCACTTCGACTATTCCACAGGATACCTGCTACCAGCTCCCACTAGCCCAAATAACGGCCAACTCTTGAATAATGTCTCCCATGGTTTTCACCCGTTTCATTAACCACTAAGCCACACCCTAAGTCGCAGTGGGGATGGAGTTTAAAAAGAACCAAGAATATGGTGAACGGCAATAAGACAGAAGGCATGAACAAGTACCACAGAAACTTGTAAACACTGAAAGTGAGGGGACCTCAGCTGCAAGTTTTGACCAAATGTATGAAATTCATTCAAACAGCTCACAAAAACAAAATAAAAAACAGATGTCATAATTTTGGCAACAGATAACTCAACAGTAATCATTTATGACCAATGCTGTACAATAATACTATGTCTTTTAAGCATCCCTCACTGCAACATGTGATAAACCACTCCTTACCCAAGAAGAAAAAAGTTCAACCCCAAACTAAAAAGGTGCACTTTGCAGTACTAATTTTTGAGATTATTGCAGTATTATAATTTTCTAATTCAACTAGCTAAGTCTCAAGAATTGAATTAAAAAAAAAGAGCACAAACATAATGAATGTAAATATTGAAAAACTAAAAATTGTACCTTGTGGAAGTTTACTTTCCAATTCAGACATACTTGAAGAACTACCACCACCTTGGGATTCAACAGAACCTTGTGACCCCAATTGCCCTTGTCCTTGCATTTTACTTCCTGAATAACTTCCTTTACCTTTCCCCATTGCCAAATCTATTCCACCTCCTGATAAACCACCTTGCCTTGCAACAGCAGCCAACGTTGGCGATACCGATAGACCAAATCTTTTCGTAGTCGCCAAGTACTGTTCTTTATCTAATCTACCTCTTAAATTCATCTCAATTTCCCTCTTTTCATCTTCCATACTTCCTCCCCCAGCACCAACAGCACTTCCTCCTACACCTTCTTTATCACCCCTTAAATTTCTCTGTTTCTCTGATCTTCTCCTCTTAGCTTCCATTCTTCTCAAAGTCTGCAACTCCTTTCTCTTCCTCCATTCTTCCTCAGTCTCAACAGGCAAAGAAGATGTTCTCACTAAACTAGGATAAGACACTGGTGGTGGTGCAAGAACATCATCATCTCTAACTATTGGTAAACAAGAAGCTACAGAAGAAGACCTCATCAACTTATTATTATTAGAAGATTTGTCTACACCAAATCTACCTCCCAATGATAAACCAAGATTCAACTCTACTTCTCCTTCATTTTCTTCCACCTTCTCTTCCTTTGCAACAACCCCAAGTCCAGATTTTCTTGAACTACTACTACTACCCCCCATGAATCTCTGCAACAAATCCCTTGAAAATCTATTTGTTTCCATGGAAAGATTTTCCATCTCAATTCTAGTACTTTTCCTTTTCTCATCTGTATTATTATTATCTCCCATAGCAAACCATAAACCCACCAAATATATTATTATCAAGAACACCAAAGTATACCTATGAAACTTACCTATTATGACATGTATGTGCATGTTTAACACTTCCATGATCTGATTTAGACACACCCAGATGGAAAAATCTAATCTTTAACTGCATATTAGCTCAAAACAAGCTCCAAGATTAAGTCTTTACACCCAAATTTTACACTTAAAGGAATCCCAACAACTAGGGACAAAAAAGTAAATATCGCCGGAGTTCTTCCCGGAGAGAAAACAAAAGGGTGGCAGAAAAACCAAGAAAAAAAAATCCACCCAAAGAGAAAGAGAACAAAAAAATGGAAGAAAAATATAATCTTGGTAAGAAAATGTTGTGTTCCGGCCAAAGGGTCGCCGGAAAATAAAAAATATATGAGTAGGAGCAAAGAGCTAATGCAATATACTAACAAATCAAACAAGACCCAGAAAGATAGAAGCAGGCAGGAAAGAAAGACTAAAATGGGGGTGGTGGGGTTGAAAAAAGTGAAAAGACAAAAATGCCCTTGTGAATTGGGGGGCATAGGGGGGTGTGGAGGGGACAAAAGAAAGTACTGGGAAAGGACAAGTGTCAGAAAGAGAGAGAGAGAAGAAAGACACGTGGGACTGAGTGAATAGCTCCCTTTTTGGTGGTGTCTCTATAACTATACTGTTTTTCTAGAGAAGTTTTAGTATGTGGTCATTCACACTAACATTTTCACTATTTGAGCCAATCATGTTTGTATAGAGAGGAACATCATTGTCTATTGACCAAGATTGGAAATATTTTGATTTTTAGAGAGAACCTTTCATATGGGTTTTCATATCTTTGTTTGCCCTCAACTTGATTTTTGAATGTACTTTCTCTAAGGGTGGTTCGGCACGATGTATTAGAAAAAATAATATTGATGTTAATTTTGTATTTGATAGTGTTCTCAATTTATAAATCATAATATTAACAATGTCAATACTATTTTTAATCTAATACACATTCATATTCTAATACACTCAATAATAACATATCAATGTAGTTATACAAAATAGGATTTGAGGAGGGTAGAGTGTATGCAAGTCTAATCTCTACTTCATAAGTAGAGCGGTTGTTTTCGATAGATCCTCGTCTCAAGAAAAAAGTAGTCTAGAAAAAAAAGTACTGAAAATAAAAGGAATAACAGATAATACAAAACATAACAGATAGTAGTAGAACAATGTTACGACAAAATACTTTTATGATCAAATTACACGAAACAACAAATGATAACAGGATTTGAAGAACAAGAAACAAGAGTAATGCTACGATTACTAGAATGGACAGCAAGACAATACACTCCAACCTACTAGTATGGACACATTCATACCTACTACTTTTCTACCATAATTTGTATCCTCCACAACTTTCTATCTAAGGTCATGTCATTGGTAAGTTGTAACTGCGTCTTGTTCTATCTGCTAATCATCTCTCCCCATACTTCTCCGGTCTACATCTACCTCTCCTGAATCTATTCATAGTCATCCTGTCACACATTCGCACTGAGACATTCATGCATCTCCTCGTAACCATTTCAAACTCACTTTCGACTTCTTGTCCTCCATCGACGTCACTTTCACCTTGTCTCAAATATTCTCATTTTAATCATCTCTCTCCTAATATACCCACACATCCATTGTAGCATCCTTGTCTCCACCACTTTTATTTTCTAAATGTGAGAGCGTTGGATCGGGCAACACTTTACCCCATAAATAGTAAAGCTGGCCTAACCACCATTTTATAGAACTTGCCTTTAAGTTTTGGTGACATCTTCTTATCACACAAAACTTCGAATGTGAGCCTCCATTTCATCTATCATGCACTAATACGGTGAGTGACATCCTCGTCAATCTTGCTATTTTTCTGGATAATAGACCCAAGATACTTGACATTACTTCTCTTTTGGAAGACATGTGTATCCCACGTCAGTCGCATGCACTATATCATTAAACTTACACTTCAAGTATTTTTTCTTGGTCCTACTCAATCTAAAATCATTACATTATAGGGTCTTATCTTTAAACCTCTAACTAAACGCTAATACACTCTATTTATTTAACAAATCAAATAGTCAATAAAAAATAATATTTATAAAATTATTTTAAATATTACCAATACACTATATATTCAGTACTATTACTATACATTTTATTATTATTGTTATTATTTATCATAATGTCACGAGTCCTTATATATTCTCAAACCTAATTGTAACCTTCAAGTGGCATAAGCATTGTATTATATTTATAGCCGACCCAAAATTTAAAAGTTATATATATTAAATTATTTTTTTCAAATAAATATAAAATTAAAATTAAAATTATTAAATTCTGTGAAACTCATACTATAATATATCATTTTCGAGGATTAAATGTGACACATCACAACTTGGAGGGGGGGCCTTTGCAACTAAGTAGGGTACATGAGAGCTATTGTGAGGATTAAACTACTAAATCCAAAGATAAAAAATCCTTTACAAAATTTGTGAGACACGTGTTAACAAATGAACAAATCGTACATAACATGACACGTGTCAAGGTGGTTTGGAGAGACAGATCGCCACGTGGATAGTGCCATCAGCCTCGTAAAGCTGAGACATCATCTTTAATATTCTCTCCATAACAAATTTGATGTGACACAAAGTTTAAAAAAATAAAATAAATTTTTGAATTATGTGATTTTAAATTAAAAATGTATTAAATATAAAAAAATTCTGTTTAATTTTTTTATTTTAAACATGTCATGTGAAAAGTTGAAATTAAAGAATTAATATAAAAGAAAATGATTATTTTTTTAAACAGATTAAAAAAAATATGTCAAATAAATTGAAATAGAAAGAGTATTTTTTTATTCATTTTAAAAAAAGCTTAATTAATACTTCCTCCGTTTCTTCTTAGTTATCATAATTTCCTTTTTAAAAGTCATATAATATAAACTTTGACCAATATTTTAAAATATAGTTTTTTTTCATATTGATATGAGAAAAATTGCGATTTATAATATCTTTGGTGTAGTTTTAAAATATTTAAATTTTAAATTTTAAATTTAAATGATTAAATTAATATAATCTAATTTAACTTTAAAAATTAGTTAAATTAACTTTCAAAAAATGAAACATCACATATTAGATTTAAAATTAGTTAAATTAACACTCAAAAAATGAAACATAACAACTAAAAAGGAAGGAAGGGAGTAATTATTAATTGAATCTTTATGATGATTAATAAGTAATCAGACTTAGCTGTCAAGGAGGAAGAAAGGGAAAAGTGGGGAGCTGTGCTTTCGGATTAGTTTAAATTAATTATTAATTTATTAAATTAAAATAATGAGTGTTTTCTTATAATTTAAGACTTACAAGAGACACGTGGGTGATAAGCTTTTAAAGTAAGTCTTTTCGTTTGGTCAAATTTGGGATATAACAAGTTAGAATAAATTAGTCCAAATTAGTATTCAGAATAAGGTTGAAATCAACATAATTAAATACAATTAATATTTATTATATTATCAATGACCTTATTTTGTACAAATAATTTTGTTTAATTTATCGGTATATAAAATGTAAACTCAACAATAATAAAATATTTAGTGAAATTTCATATATGAAATTTGGGGAGAGTATTTTATTTTTATCTTGTAGAGATAAAAAGACTATTTAAGATTGACTCTCGACTCAACAACAACAAAATAATACAATAATCGATAGCCCAAGAAATAAAAATAAGAAACTACGAAAATAATATTTATATTATTGGTATGGAAAGAGAAGCAGATATGGTGCTTCTATACCACCAAACTTATCTCATAGTGAAGCGAGACAATGCTCAACTACCTACTAACTTTCTATCCTAATTTGTGACCTCTACGTCCTCTTATCCAGGGGATATCGTGTCTAATAATCTCTCCCCAATAATTTTCGACCTACCTCTACTTCTTCTTATAAACCAACTATTGTCAACCTCTCACACCTTCTTACTGGGGTATTGTGCATCTCCTCTTCACATGCCTGAACCACTTCAGTCTCTGTCTCGCTTCCCTCACCTTATTTACGGGGAGATCACTCTCACTTTGGCCTGAATATCCTCATTCCTAATCTAACCTCTTTTATTATATACCCGCACATCAATCTCAATATCCTCATTTCCAAAACTTTTATATTTGAACCTCAAAGTTCTTGATTGGCAAACACTCTCTCATATAACATAATTGGTCTAACTACCACTTTGCCAAAATTCACTTTTAATATTTGGTGACTTATTCTTATCACACGAGACTTCAAATGCGACCCTCCATTTCATTCACCCACACCAATATGATGTGTGACATCATCGTCAACTTTTTCATTTTCTTGAATTATTATAGATCCAAAATATTTGAAACTTAGGATAAATAAAATTTCTCAATTCTTAACCAAATGTCTTGAATTTGAATCTTAAGATATAAAAAGACCTTTTTAAGAAGTATTTTTTTTCCTTTTAAGTAATCCTTACATAATACGAATCTTCATTAATTGAAACTTCAATGTGAATATCGAATGTCTCACGAAAAACCCAAAATGAAAAGGAAAAGAGTCATAAAATGCTTTTGAGTTGGAACATAAAATGCTTTTGAGTTGGAATGTATGAATTGGTTTATTGTGGTGGTACAAGTTAGGTGGCCAAAGGGTGTTGACTATAGTCAATGGTACCATCAAACTAAGTCAACGAGTAATTAGCCGGCGAGGCAAAAGAAGAATCGGCGAGGAATTGGGGTAATGGAACACGTGGTTCCCAAGTTGTGCAAAAATCATTGTAGGGTGTGGGACCCACACAAAACAATTTTTTTAATATAGACACGTGGCGATCTGCAACTGTCGATGACGTGTCTATGTACAGTTTTTTCCTGCTTTATTATTTTTTCATTTTTGGAATTTGCTCTTAAAACTTGCCCTACTCATACATTTTGTGTTGATTTAGACATTGGTCAAAAAATAAATTTCAAGATATAGATCATTTTTAATCTAGATTATAGTTCAAAATATAACACCTTTACAACTTTCTTTTATCACCATAATACTTTTTATAAATGATGGAGGGTAAGACTGCAATAAAAGACAAATTTATAATAAAATAAATGAGTTTAGTAGCTTCAATTCATACCCTATTCAGTATTCATATGTAGTAAAACCAAGTATTAACTCATGAAGCAAATGTCCTTTTGATTAAAACGCAATTTATTTCACATAGTCCTCATTCCTCAACATTTTTTCTCGTACATAGAAAATATTTCCTTTTCATTTTAAAAAATTCTTTCGAGGAGTATTATATATGGTCTTTTAACTATTCTTGAATATAGGGAGCCAATTCATATAATACAACATACTCTCAATGAATTAATTATACAAATATACCAAATGATTATCAAGATATATAAAATTGATGATTTTTTATAAATTCATGAAGGAGAGGCCAAACCAAAGCCCCAAAGCCTAGATAAGAGTAAGACATTCATAGAATGAGAGAAAATAGCATAATATATACAATTTCGATTCATATTATTTGTTTTTTGAAATTCGTGTACACCTCTTAAAGAAGAGAATCTAATAGTGTCTTCGAAGGAGGGGTCTCACGGATTTCTTCCTCGAAGGTCAAGTCATACATAGTTTTTGTTTCTAAGAGAAGTGGAAGGATTAACCATAAGAATATTTATCGCTCCTTAAATATCTTACTATTTTTAAAATATTCTTGAGATATTAAGAGTATATTTGAAAGAAGAAGAAGAAGAAGAAATTAACCGACTTCTTGTGTTCTAAAAAGGATATATAATTATACTTTTGATCTCTCAATTATTGACGAATCCTAATTTTATTAGTCCTTGTGATTATCTTGTTAAACACATTAATTTTTAATTAATTAAAGTGTTATTTATTTATTTATATAAGAAATATATATATATATATATATATATATATATATATATATATGTGATATGCTATTTTTATAACAATTTTATCCTAAAATATGAAATAACAACACAACTTTAATATCATACATCAACAATTGAATGATTTAGCACTTACTAATTCATAATTCATTAAATTTGTGAATATTCATATATATTGGGGAATCAAAAATACACATTTATTAATTAAAGGTTAAATGTGATTAATCATAATTACAATGACCAAAATCATTGTCAATATTGGAGAAGCTAAAATACTAGTAAAATAATAAATATATATTTTAAAAATGTTTATCTACCAAAACAACTAATTTTTGACATTGTAAGAACTACTTAAGAAGTTGTATAATTGTTCGAGAGTGAAATGAGTTGTGCTGAGATGGTTGAGATTCCTTCGTCCTAAATCAGATGTTTCAAGTTCGAGCTTTTGAGAATAAAAAATATTATGTTAAGAGTATCGCTCCGTAAATATGTCTTGCAATACGTGAATTTAAATTTAATTATGCCTCAATGCGGACCGAATGCTGAACGAAAATCTTTAAAAAAAAAGGTATAATTGCTCAAGAGAAATGTATGTAAAGTGAAAAAGGGCTGGGGGTCCAAGATCATCATAGGAATAGGATGATATGCTAGGACACGTTAGTGATTTGAAACAAAACTTTTTCAATAATTAATTAAAAAATGATGAGGAATCATATTTAGCTAAACATTTTCAAATAATTAATGAGTACTTTCTTCATAAAAATATTATATTTATTTGGAGTTAGAGAATAGTAGGTATTGGATTATGTTATGTGATGTTAACATAACACATATAATATTGAGAATAAACTTTTTCAATATTTGTACCAATAAAGAGAAAAAAAAATATATAATATCGAGAATAAACTTTTTCAATATTTGTACCAATAAAGAGAGAAAAAAAGTGATAAAGTATGATTTTGTAGAAATTCATGAAGTTAGGGGAGATTTATATATGTATCTTTTCATTTTTTGTATATTCTTAGGAGAGATATTTAATTATCTTAGATTTAATCATCTATACATAAACACGCCATTTAACTTAACCTCATCTGATATATATGCTCTTCAATTTTAAATGCGCACAAGTAGGTACTTAAATTATCATAAAGTTGAACAAGTAGACACACACGTCATGACAAATGTCAAGAGATTTGACACGTAGGACGTGTGTATTTCACGCGATTTGCCATGTCAGACGTGTGTGTTTACTTGATTTAACTTTACGATAATTTAAGTGTCTACTTGTGCATATTCAAAGTTGAAGGACATAGATGCCAGATAAGACTAAATTGAAGAGCACGTTTATATATTATGTCTTTTTATCATAAATTTCACAAAATATTTAAACTCACAAACTTTAAATTTTTTACAATTACATATATATATTTAAAATTTCAAAAGTTCTTTATTTTTAAAATTTTCCATTTAATCAAATTACACATATAAATAAATGGACATAATAATTCATGGAGGAAAAGGACATAAAGAGAAATCAAATCTTAGGAGGATATGGTAGGACACGTAAGTAATTAGATAAAAGCTTTGGGCCTAAAAGATTCTCCGACACATATAACTTGGAGCCACGTGTAACTTTTTTTTTTCCTTTCGATGTTTAGTATTCGTATTATAAAGTCCGATCAAATTCGAACATTATAGGACTCATTTTTGAAGGTAGTACTCCCAATGAAACTCTTTTCATTCTCAAAAAATTCAAAATTGAGACATCTAATTAAGCGTGGAGGAATATCGACGATCTCACCACAATTGTGGAGCCACTTGTACCTTAACATTAAGCCAATTAAAGAACATTAGCAGGCTTTGCTTGTTGCTTTGGTATTGGCTTACCATTTTTGCTGATTGTGACCTCTCCTCCTTACTCTATCTAGTCATGCAAGTGGCTACACTTGAGTATTGTTCATAATCGCGATGTTCGGATTAATTTATTTGCATCTTAATTATTTTATCGTAATTTATTATTTTATATTAGTACGAAGTAAGTTTATCCACCAAGATAAAATCTTGAATCGAATTTGAAAATTCGACAATAAGTTCATTTCTAGATTATGAGTCACATAAAATCAGAAAGGATCGAATCGAAAGAGAAAAATTAGGCAAATTTCTCCGTTGATGTAGTAAGTGAAAAGGGGAAAGATTGAGTCTTGAAAGGCTGAGCCCCCGACTAGTAAAATTGGGAGGGTTAGTACCTTCTTAAGAAGGAATATTCAATTTCTGGGGTTGGCTTCGATCATGAGGAGAGAAGAGCGCGCGGACCATTGAAAGTCTCAATTCCTATTCACCCAATATAAATAGTTCGATTTCAAATTTAACAATTTATTCACCTACGAATTTGAGAAATTAAGTTTCATTTTTAGCTTTAGCAAACCCGTGACTGCCTAAACAAATCTACACTCATATCTGAAAATCTTTATACCTTATATTTAGCCTAACCAGATTATCCATTAGCCATATGCACTATCTAATAAGTCAAATAGACACTATCACGTTAGATAAAATTAGCACATATAGTAAAATTATCATTATCATTATAATTAGCACTATCTATCATTATCATTATCATTATGTTCTATGTTTGACATGATTTTACTATATTGGAGTTGTTAACTCATAAGACTTTATTAATGCTTTTGTTGCATTTTTTTTGGTATTAATGGTTTCATTACTCATATGAATACTTTAGTTAGATAATAATGATGGAATGAGAAAGCATCAATGTAATTTTGATATAAATACTTTATTGGAATGTTTCATATATTAAGAAGAAAAAACTAACTTATAGGTTCAAAACAAAATATTCAAACTATCCAAACTGATTAATTCGAAATCAAACTCAAAAAGTCTGATTCAATACTAGGGAGAACTTGCAATCTAGTATTGAATCTCCTCAAATAAAATTATAAAACCTTCAAAAAGTCTTTTTTTCCCATAGAACCATCAATGTTTGGTAGCCGTTGACCTCATTAATTCAAATTTGCATCTAGTAGAGCTCATTAAAGGGAGAGTGAATAACATCTCATTCATCCCTCTACATCTGCTCGTAATTACGAACTTTATTATTAGGGGCGAGATATTTTCAGTTTGGAAAATAAACCAATCCCCTATTTGACACTAACATTTCCTTTCTCTCCCTCCCCCTCCCCCCCCCCCCTCCCCCCACCCCAAAATCCACAATTTGTTTGACTATTTCTTTATGCAACATCTAGAAAACTATTACTAATAACATATTTAGCTAAAAATGATTCAATCAAATTGGCTAAAAAGTTGAAACAAAAACCTTTATTGATGGCCAAAATAGAAATCAACCTTTTCTTTTTTGAGGAGCAAGAAGGAAGTGTGGAAGCATAGGAATAATGTGTTGGTGGCAAACAAGTATTGAAGTGGACCAACCCCCACCCCAATCACCCCACTATATACCCTTCACTCACCACTACTACAACTTGTCCTCCTCTTAATCTTTAATCATTATTTTGGGCTCAACCAAATCAACATGTGTCTTATATCTATTTGGTCCATAAAAAGTTACTTACTTTAGCATGAGAACAACAAGAAGAAAAAAACTAAATACATTGACAATCTCTTAAAATTATTCCTTAATTATACATATTAGTCTCGATTAGCCATACAATTTTAAACTTGTCTCAAATACGGGTGTATATTTAAAGGAGATAGCATATTTTAGATGATTAATATATCTACATAATAAGCATTTGAAAATATGCAAGTTTTTTAAAAAACTGAGTCGAAAGTGTGTGGTAGGAACAACTTTTCATGTATTCAGGTGCTCAATTGAAACATATCGTAGTTTGACTGCTTAAATGAAATTCACTAATAAGTTTAAAGGGTTGTCAATGTATTCCAAAAGAAGAAAAACGCTACTCACGCTTGATGAATGAGATTCATTAATCTCTAACCACAAATTTCAAGTTCGAGCTTTTGAAATGAAGAAACCCTAATAAGGAACACTTTCTTCATAAATGAATTCTATAAAGCGTGAATCTGCATTAATTGAATCAATAAATTCTGATATTATATAACTAAAAAAAAGGGAAAAAAAATTAAATGAAAAAGGATAACTAGTAGGAGTACATTTTTTCTAAAATAAGATGACCCCACACCATGTTATGACATATCATGAGACAATTTTCTTGGCAAAGCCTTTTCTTACGGATCAATCATTTAGCCACACCTTGAGCAAAATGGGCCAAATGGAATAGTATATTTTTGTGAAAATGACGTGGGTGAGTATTTTTCAATAAATAATTGTGGTTTATAGCGATATTTTTTATTTATTATCATTTATAGCAATGCATAATAATACTATGATAAATTTACATTATGTATTAAAAGTGAATTATGCATGCAATATATATGTATTATAAGTGTTTTAAAATGTATTATGTTTGTTTGATAAGAAATTGACACAATGTATTATAAGTGTATTAAAGTATGTGATAAATGTATTATCCATGAATAAAATATGTATTATATGTGTTTTATAAATTGTTCTCTATAATATGTATTAAAACGGTATTATAAATGTATTATAAGTATTCAATATGTTATTGCTATAGATGGTAAATATTTTCTTAATATAGTATATCTATGTAAGTTTTCCATATATTTTTTTAAGAATCATAAACAAATTTATATAAATTTTGATTAATTGTTTCTCCATTTTTGGCACGTATTTACAATTTTGTGAAAGGAGAGATATGAATTCGGTGTCTCCATAGTTGTTTATTCAAAGCTATATCAATTTTTCACATTGGAGTTATCAATCACTTAATTTGTGGGATAATTACACAAATGTCCCTTAAAGGAGATGACTTTGTATTTTTGTCTCCCATAAAAAAGGTCTTACAAAAATAGTCTTTCTTGTTTTTATGTATAGAACAACTATCTTTTTGCCCCTCTATACCTCAAATATTTTTAAACAACTCTCCATGCTCATTTACCTCTCAATTTTATTTTTTTTTTCTCTTTTTTTTTTTCTTATTTTCTTTTTTGTTTTATTCTTTCTTCTACGTTTTTTTTTTCTTTTTTCTCCTCTCAATTCTATTTTTTTTTCTTCTTTTTCTTTTTTTTTTAATTTTTCTCAACCTTTATTTTTTCATTTTTTTTGTTTTGTCTTTTTTTTCTTCATTTTTTCCTTTTTTTCCTCTCAACTTTTTTTTTCTTTGATTTTTATTTTTTCTTTTTCTCTTTTTTTTAAATCATTTTTCTCGACCTTTATTTATTTTATGAGATGTTCTATAACTCTTGCATTAGAGGCAAGACTTAGCCTAAAGACTTCCAAACAACAAATTATGCCCCATGAGCAAGACTTGACACTAGTATATTGTGTCTTGATTTATGAGATATTTTATAACACTTGCCTCAGAGGCAAGACTTAGCCCAATGACCTCTCAAAAAATACAAGTTACGCCCCATGGGCAAGAGTTCACACTACTTCATTGTGTCTTGATTTATGAGATACTCTATAACTCTTGCCTTAGAAGCAAGACTTAGCTCAAGAATTTTTAAACAACAAGTTATGCTCCACAAGCAAGACTTGACACTACTTCATTGTGTCTTGATTTATAAGACATTCTATAACTCTTGCCTTAGAGACAAGACTTAGCCCAAGGACTTTCAAACAATAAGTTACACCCCATGGGCAAGAGTTGACACTACCACATTGTGTTTGATTTATGAGATGCTCTATAACGCTTGCCTAAGAGGCAAGACTTAGCCCAAGGACTTGCAAATAACAAGTTACTCCCCATGGGCAAGAGTTGACACTACCACATTGTGTCTTGATTTATGCGATGCTCTGTAACTCTTGCCTTAGATGCAAGACTTAGCTCAAAGACTTTCAAACAACAAGTTACACCTCATGGGCAAGAGTTGACACTAGCATATTGTGTCTTGATCATGAGATGCTCTATAACGTTTGCCTTAGAGGCAAGACTGCTCTATAACGTTTGCCTTAGAGGCAAGACTTAGCCCAAGGGCCTCCCAAAAAATAAGTTATGCCCCATGGGCAAGAGTTAACACTACTTCATTGTGTCTTTATTTATGAGATGCTCTATAACTCTTGTCTTAGAGGCAAGACTTAGCTCAAAAATTTTCAAACAACAAGTTATGCCCCACGAGCAAGGCTTGACACTACCTCATTGTGTCTTGATTTATGAGATGTTCTATAACATTTGCTTTAGAGGCAAGACTTGTTCCAAAGGACTTCCAAACAACAAAGCACGTCCTTAAATTTACTTCAATTTCAAAGAAAGAAGATCCTCTTTGGGGATTATCCAACTTTTTGTTCATTAACAAAAAATAATAGAGGTTAAGAAAACAGAAAAAATGAGAAAAGGAAAAAATAAAGATTAAAAAAAAGAAAAAAAAATAAAAGTTGAGAAACAAGAACAAAGAGAAAGAAAAGCAGAATAAAATAATAAGGTTGAGAAAAAAAAGAAAAAAAAAAAAATTGAGAGAAAAAGAAAAAAAAATAAAAAAATAAAGGTTGAGAAAAAAGAAAACGAGAATTTAAAAAAATTGAGAAAAAAGAAAAAAGAAAAAGGAAAAATGAAAATTAAAAGTTGAGAGACAAATGAACATGGAGAGTTGTGGTGTAGAGGGGTAAAAATGTATTTGTTCTATATATAAAAAAGAAGGAAGGTATTCTTTAAAGACTTTTCTTATGGGGGACAAAAATTGAAGATCACTCACTTTTGGGGACACTCCATGTAATTTCCTGCTTAACCATCTATCTAAAAGGTTATTTTATTTTATTAATTTGCTTCTATTTTTTCATCATGAGGCCCAAAATATCAATCGTTTGTTAGGTGACATAGGTATATGCAACTTTCGTACAATAAATTAATTGAATTTAGTATATTTATCGCGAAACATAAATATCAAGATAAAATTTACTAGAGTTTTCATTTCTGAACCCATAATTTTAAAATCTTAATGAGCTTCATATAAAACATATTAAAAATTAAACTCATTAAATTTAGATTATGAAACATCTCTATTTGGTGAGAGTTTTAATCATGATGATCTAATGATGACTACTAATTAATTTGGTCTTTTGTTCCTCTCTATGTATGATGTGCAATAGAATGGAGAACAAAGAAACTCAAAGAAATAGATACTTGAAATATCTTTAAAAAGTTGAAAGTATTTCAAGTGAAATAATATGTTCACTCATTAAACTTCAATATTTTTCAAGTAAAATTCATATTAAACATAAAAAAAAAATAAAAATTCAACTTCAATTTCAAATCGTCAATTTTTCAATTTCAACAAAAAAATTGTCCTATTGCCTACCTGCAAACCAACTTAACTATGAGCCACAAAAATATAAGACCACAATGATAGTGGACCTTAACAAAACTCCATAGCCCTATCAAATTGGTAAAAATCTATAATAGTAGAATCACATCCAATAAATTATTGAAGCAACATCCACCTTCATAGATATACATATCTATAAAGTTGGAATACTAATTTTCAAAATCATTCAAATATCAAATATTGTACCTTCAACATGAATATGTGAAATCACAAAAGGGTTCATGATACAATTTAGGCCTATAACAATAAGACTATAATAACACTAATTATAGTTGGTGCCTTTCCTCAGTTCTGTTATTGGTAACCTTCTCCCTTGTGTCCATCAGAACTTTGAGACCGTCTTCACGACTCAGAACCACTATTGTGAAATCTACCTTTGTTCAATGGAGAGTTTGCCCTCTCACCACGGCCTAAAGAAAATTAAATATAATATGATCATTATGTCATAATCGACCTTTAAATTAATTTAAAGAATTAGCATTATGATTATGATAGAATCAATAAGAGAACCTTGGAACAATGATATCCATTAAATTTTAGCTTTACACTATCGATGTTGCCCAATGTGCAAGATGTAATTCTTGATGTTTATCTTTTAGTAATTCAATCGTGATGTAAATTTTTGTTGTCTTACCTATGCTCAACCATGCAACTTAAAAGACTAGTGATTCAACATGCGCGCCAACCTTCCCTCTTCATTTTCGCATTAGCGACATTCAAAGTGTAGTGAATGGTCAATAAAGTGCATGCGCGAAAAAATATAAGAAATCAGGTTTAAACTATAATTTAAATAAAAATGATATATATGTGATACTTGTGTTAGTGTAAACTGATAGCAGATACCTGATGAAATAATTGAGGTGTATCCAAATTAATCAAAATATTACCCGTATAAAAGAAAATTATTGCACTTTTTCGTAAGGTAAAATATCATAGGAGTTGGTAAATGATAAGTAACAAAACAATTACATATAAAAGCATACATAGAAAGAATATACATAGAGGCCAATTAATATAGAAACCTAGAAATAGGATCAACCTAGTTCCTTGTAGGTTGTCTATTGACTTGCAATATGTTCTGAAATCTTTCTATTGACAATTAAACAGATCTTTTGATTCTTTTATAAGCTTTTATGAGAATATTTTTCAATTAATTAATTGCTTTTTTTTTATTGTTGTAAGGTCTTTCGAAAATAACCTCTTCATTTTCATGAGGTAGGAATAAAATCTGCGTTACTCTATCCTTTCCAGAGCTCACCCGTGGAATTATATTGCGTGTGTTGTTGATCTTTTTTGTTGCTAATTATCCTTCCATCCTAGAAGATAGATAGAATTCAAAGAACGAGAATAGATCCATCTAATTTTTGGTATCAATTCAAACAACAATTCCTCAAAATTTATTGTTTCAAAAAGACATTTACATACATACAAATTTTATATTCAAAATTTTTATGATTAAAATTACTGAAAATAATCATGAATCCAAGAAATTTATAATTTAAAATGCTATGATTGAAACGTAAGCTGGAATAGCTCAGTTGGTTAGAGCGTGTGGCTGTTAACCACAAGGTCGGAGGTTCGACCCCTCCTTCTAGCGTTTTCTCTACTCCTTTTTTTCCCCCTTCAATAGCCGAATCTCAGAAACACCCTCTGTATCTCACACGAAGTAGGAATAACGTTTATGACTTATAAGTTACTATATTTTTTTGTTATATTGATTTGGGGCCGTCTGAATGTATGATATAGAATCATGATTTGAAGTTGAAATTTTGTTTGAACATACAATTTGGAATTCTTAAGTTGTATCTTTTCTTTATCATAAACATGAAAACGACACAAATTGTAAAAACTATCAAAATTTATTCAATTCTTATACAATCTTACCAAAATGAGCAAATCATAATTCATAAACAAGATATTAAATATTCTAAGTCGCCACATGATAAATGACATATCTCCATGCTACTTTTATAAATAAATATTTTCGGAGTCAATAATGTTGTTGTATCCGGAGTCGGGGCACTGTTACCTACTAACATTCTACCCTAATTCGTGTCCTCCACAACCTCCGGTAGAGGGAAGTTGTCATGTTAAGAATTTGAGCAACTCTAACAAGAAACAACAGGTACCTAAAATTCTAACCAAGTCAATTGCGAATGTAAACTGTAATATTGGCAAAATGGATGTCAACAGTATGACAGGAAGAGTGCCATTTGGTCCTTGCATTACAGAAAGTGCTACAGCATTCAGGCACCATACCTTGCTGTCTCAAAGAGTATTACATCCCCTTTTCCTCCCTAAACTCAATTAGCCCTCACTCTGCTTATAAGTGCAGAAAGAGTGCCTTGCTCAACCAACACTTTAAAAAAACAGCCACATGATGTTAAATCTAGAATTGAAGCTGCTGCAAATGGCCTGAAATCAGACTAAGATCTCGAACATTACATACGAAAGCAATGTTCTTAGAAATTGCCTCCAAATCTCTACTGATCCTCTCAAACAACCTAAGGTTTCTCTCAATCCATATTGCATGCACCACCTCTCGGCATACACCATTTTAAAAATTAGAGCTCTGTGAGTTTTCCCTTTGGAATTATGAATGCTCCAGTCCATGTATTCTTCCCAACTCATTTCATTGGATGGTATGCATTTCAGCCAATGTAAAATTCTGCTCCATAGTCCTTTTGCTGCCTCACAGTGAAGGAGCAAGTGATCTCTTGTTTCAAGATATTTCTGGCATATTATACATACAGGATCAACACTCGTACCCCGTTTGGCTAGCCTGTCCACAGTGAGTAACCTATCCTGCAAGTGTAACCACATTGTGAACCTAGCTTTTGGCCTAGCATGGTTACCAAACATAATGCATTTCCGTCTTACTCTAGGAGCATTCCCAATAAGCTGTAGGTAGATCTGCCTGATTATCTTCTTGTTAGTAATTGCTCCACAATGTCTCTGGACCGCATAATTTTCCTAGTTATCCAACAAGCTTGTTTGGGAATCACGAGGGTGATGGGATTCTGATTCTTCATGTAATAGCTATCGATTTATCCAATCCATAGCTTGTCCTGTTTATGTGTGAGGTCCCAATATGTCTTGGCCAAAGCTGCCCTATTCCACGCTTGCACGTTAATTAGATTCAGGCCACCAGATGATTTGGGTAGACATAAACTTTCCCATGAAACCAAAGCTCTCTTAGTGATTGTATTACTTCCAGACCATATATAGCTTCTATAGAAGGACTCAATGGCTTTCATGACTTTCACAGGCAACAAAAACAACTGAGACCAAAAATTTTGGACTCCAAAGAGCATTGACTGAACCAAATGCACTCTCCCTGCATAGGATAACTTCTTGGCAGTCCAAGAAGAGATTCTTGCAACTATTTTATCTATGAGGGGCTGACATTGTAAGACAGTTAACGTCTTGATGGAGAGAGGTACTCCTAAGTACTTAGAAGGAAGATCACCCAAGGAAAATCCTAGCTATTGCAGTGTCAGAGTTTGAGTCACCTAGTCTACTCCACCAAAATACAAGGAACCTTTTGTCTAGATTAGCTTGGAGGCCAGAAGCTAACGAGAATTGAGTGAAACAACTACGTATTGCTTTGATAGACTCTAAAGCACCTCTAGAGAATAAGAGTAAATCATCCGTAAAACTGAGATGAGTAATGCCTAACCTTTCACATTTTGGATGGAATCTGAAAGCAGTATTGGTCTTCAGATTGTTCAGAGTTCTACTCAAATATTCCGTAGATATGGCAAAGAGGAAAGGGGATAGAGGATCCTCTTGTCTAAGTCCTTTGGCCGCATTGAATGGCACAATAGGTTCTCCATTGACTAAGACAGTGTAATTTACTATCTGCACATACTCCATAATCCAAGAGATGTACCTTTGGGGAAATTCCAGTTCTTCCAAAATTTGTTGCAAGCACACCCATTCCTCTGAGTAATAAGCCTTCCTTATCTTGAGCATACACCATGGTGATAAGTGTTTCCCGCCATAGGCTCTCACCAACACATGTGCTAAGGTGACATTATCAGATGCACCTTCTCTATCTCACACAAGGTAGGAGTAATGTCTATGTATGCCTCACCCTTCTTCTAGTGTTTGTTACGTTTTCCTTTTTTTTTTTTTAAGAAAAAATATCCGGAGTCAGTTGCCTCTCTAACTCTGGGGTAGAGGTAAGGTCTGCCTACACTCTACCCTCCCCAGACCCCACTTTGTGATACTACACTGTACTGGTATGTTGTTGTTGTTGTTGTAATATCCGGAGTCAGTAATGCTGTTGTATGTTCCAGAAAGCCAGACACAGTAACAGTGAGCCAATAAAATCTGGAAATAGAATACCATCATTTTACAGGGGCCAAGAAGAGTTCTTGTTGGAAAGACATGTTTAGTATTTGTTAATCTTGAAACATTAGTTAGTTTAGATGTCAAAACTTGTTATTAATTACTATGATAAACAAGAAACAAAGGGAGAAAATGCATCAATCGAGTGAAAAACTATGTTGTGTGCTTGATTTTTCCACCAGGTGCAGATACTAACACGTGCTTCTTTTCCTTGAAGTTAAACGTACAATGTAATGGAAATTAAAGACACAACGCACATACGAATTTAGTACTATAACAATCAAATTACAAGTAAACTGACTAATTTTAGCATTTAGGTAAATCTTAATCCAATTTCAAGGTTGAGATTCAAAGAAAAGATAGTTGTTTAAGATCACTCTGCTTGTCATTGTTTGAAGTACACATTTTTCTGAAGCACACGATTTTGATTCATCATCGCTCACATTGGTTTAAGAAACAAATAACGTTTAACATCATAAAGATTAAACAACTATATACACATTGATCATTTTGATTATGAATTTGTTAGAAACATGTACAATATATAAAACACTATAAGATCCACAAGGCTAGCAAAATATTCATCATATCTAAAGCTTGAACAAATACATGTAAAATATGCCAAAAGTGCAAGTAATAAATTATAAGAAATATTTAAATTATAATATGTTTTTGTCACAAAGTTTCCTTAAACTTAATTTCACCATTCAGCAGTGGCCAACTTAGGACACTTTCTTCTTTATAAAATCGATAAGTCTGGTCAATAAAATATCGTAAAATGCGATAGTATAGATCCACAAATGCGAGGGCAACGATTTTAGCAGAGTCCCTAGTTGTTTGATTTGTCGTTTTTACACTACGATAAATCAAATAAATAGAGAATTAATCAGATTAGATTTAGTTATTTGGACAAATAATTTAACAAATAGTCAAGTTACTACTCAAAGGCTAACACGATTACGAATAAAAAAAAAGTTATAATTGCAAATGAATAGTTGAATGAGCATCAACATCAAGGCAAAGACTTTTTACCTATCATTGGGCAAATAATTTTTTATTTTTAATATTAAATAAATTAACAGTTAAAACTCTGACTCATTTTACAAAAAAAGTACTACATCTTGTAAGAACTAATCATTCAAAAGATTTTTTTTTTTTAAAATTGTGAAAAAGAACCTTTTTTGTTCCTGCTACAATAGTAATCATGTCACATAAAATAAAAAAATATTAAAATATAAATAATCATCATAAATATATTTAAAACATAGAATTGACAGGTAATATTTTAAACAATAACTAAATAAAATAATTGAAAAAAAATATAACAATCCAAGACATGGTCGGACATTCAAAAAGTGTGCCCCACCTATTGAAATATTAAACCTATAAGACTTTAACTTGACCTCAATCTAATCCCAAGCTAATTACAATTTTCATTACTAAACAATGTGAATTTCTGATAGACAAAACGTCATTGGATATTTCGATAGGAAGTTCGTCAGAGACATTTTCGACAATCTAATTTCCATTGAAAAATTCTATTAGAATAAATTCACATTTTTAGTATGTTCATCTTTAAAAATATTATATCACTATACCCATAAGATTTTTGTAAATGTTATGTATAAACACTAACAAGAGAACTTTAACTTGATCTAAGTCAAACCCCAAGCCAATCACAATTTTCACTACAAAAAAAATGCAATTTTTTGACTGATGAAATCCATGGGAAGTCCGTCGAAAATATTTTCAACAAGTCAATTTTGATCGAAAAAATTCATTTGAAATTCAAGTTTACTTTGTATTTTATCTTTGAAAAATTACATCATCGCACCCACAATATTTTTAATTTTTTTTGATAAACACTTACCAAGAAAAAACTGATTTTGATATATAAACAACTCAATTAACAAATAGTCTTCAAACGATATGAATTCAAAGCCTAAAATTGAATATCTTTAACAGATTTTTTTTTCTTTATATACTTAAAAACCCTTTAAAATTTTGATCTAAAGGGGAAATCACTATTAACAACAACAAAAAATAATAACAACAACAAAAAAAAAAACAACAACAACAAATAAGATTATTTTTGGTTGTTTGATTTAATACAAAAAAAGAGAAGAAAACATCATAGAATTTTTTTTTTTAAAAAAAACATAAAAAGAGCTTTAAATCCATCAAATCTTGAAAGAAGGTGTTACAGATTCAAGAATTGACTAAAAAAATAAATAAAATACCACCAACATTAATAAATTTAAAACATTGAACCTACAAAACTAATCAATGTAAATTAATTATTTAAAGTAAAAAAATCTTGAAATGTTTGATCTAATTCTAAGTAGAAAACACACAACAATAAAGAAGAAGAATTAATTTTTTTTGCCTTTTGATTTGATACAACATGAGTGATAAAGTGAAGCATCATAGAACTTCATTAAAGTTTTAAAAACATCAAATATATGAAAAAAAGTGATATAAATTCAAGAATTGACAAAAAAATACAATAACTACTACAAAATTAATAATTTAAAACCATAAAACCTACAAAGTCAATCAATGTGTATCAATCATTCAAAGAAATCAAGAAAAAACATACAAAACTATTGAGAAATCATTGAAAAATTCATACAAAAAATATCAAAAGTTACATACAAAAGAAAAAAATAAACAAAGAAAGAGGCAAAAGAGAAAAAAAAGAAGAACATTATGAATACCTTGAAAAGAAGTGTTGAAATTACAATAGCAAAAAGGGGACAAAGAGAAAGTGAAGAATAGCTGACAAAGAAAGTGATGAGGACTCAGGAAGTGAAGCAAACTTGAATTTATAGTGGCGGAGAAAAAATATTAAAGGGGTACTATTAGGAAGATTTTTTCCATCTCAACTAGAATTTTATGTGTCAACGTGAAAATTGTAAATCGTTAAATATATTTCTTACATGTATCCTTTATAATTATTTTTAATATAATATGAAGTAGGCATTTGGACATGAATTAGTTGATGTTTAAAGAAAAAAAAGTAGTATGCATTTAAAGTTAAATTGAAAAAGAGTAGTATTTGGAGGTCGAAGTTGTGCACATAAGTAAAATATAATTTAAGTTTTGATAGTGAAAATTTGAACAATAAAAGTAGTATTTAAAGTTAAACTGAAAAAAGGTATTTGAAAGTCGAACATAAAAAATATAGTTGAAGTTTTGTGAGTAATTTTTTTTAAAAAAAAATAGTATTTGAAGTTAAATTAAAAATGGTATCTAAAGGTCGAAGCTTTGCTTGAACATAAAAACATAGTTGAAGTTTTTTGAGTGAAAAATTGAAAAACTCCTAAAACATATTTTTTCAAATTCAGATTCTATATTTCAAGTTTGAAGTTGAAATACTGAGCCAATAGTTACTCCCTTAATATTTTTTTCTTCGCCACTATAAATTCAAGTTTGCTTCACTTCCTAAGCTCTCACTACTTTCTTTGTCAGTTATTCTTCACTTTCTCTTTGACCCTTCTTTGCTTTTGAATTTCAACACTTTTTCTTCAAAATATTCATAAGGGTTTTTTTTTTTTCTCTTTTGCCTCTTCCTTTGTTTATTTATTTTTCTCTTGTATGTGACTTTGGATATTTTCTTGAATGAATTTTTCAATGATTTTTTTTGATTTCTCAGAAGTTTTGTATATTTTTTTTTTTTGATTTCTTTGATTGATAGATACACATTGATTAGCTTTGTAGATTTTATGATTTTAAAATATTACTTTTGTAGTTATTTTTCCATCTTTTTGTCAATTCTTGAATTTGTAACACCTTTTTTCTTATATTTGATGCTTTTAAAACCTTAATTAAGTTCCTTCGATGCTTCATTTTATTACTCATGTTATATCAAATCAAAAGGCAATTTCTTTTTCTTTATTATTGTTCTGTTTTCTACTTAGAATTAGATCAAGGTTTTTTTACTTTAAACAATTAATTTACATTGATTAATTTTTAGGTTCAATGTTTTGAATTTATTAATATTGTTGTTGCTTTTATTTTTTTATATCAATTCTTTGAATTTGTAACACCCTCTTTTAAGATTTGATGGATTTAAATTCTACGGTGTTTTTTTTTAAATAATATTTTATGATGTTTTCTTTTCTATTGTATTAAATCAAACAACCAAAAAAAAAAACTTATTTGTTGTTGTTGTTATTTTTTTTTTCTTTTTTTCCTTTTTTTTTGTTGTTGTTATTTTTGTTGTTGTTCTAGTGATTTCCCCTTTAGATCAAACTTTTAAAGGGGTTTTAAGTATATAAAGAATGATTATTTTTTTTAAGGATATTTAATTTTAGGCTTTGAATTCATATCTTTTGAAGGCTATTTATTAATTGAATTGTTTATATACAAAAATCAGTCTTTTCTTGTTAAATGTTTATAAAAAAATTAAAAATTTATGGATATGGTGATTTAATTTTTTTAAAGATAAACATACTAAGAAAAGTTGAATTTATAATAGAATCTTTTTGATCAAATTAGCTTGTCGGAAAAGCTTCCGACATACTTCTCATTGAAATATCCGTTAGTCAAAAATTCACATTTTTTAGTAGTGAAAATTGTGATTGGTTTGGAGTTTGATTTAGATCAAATTAAAGTTCTCTTCGTTAGTATTTCATAAAATTTACAAATATCTTATGGGAGTAGTGGTATAATTTTTTAAAGATAAATATACTAAAAATAAGAATTTCAAATAATTTTTTTAATGAAAATTGGATGTCGAAAATGTCTGACGAACTTCCTATCGGAATACCCAACGAGGTTTTGTCTATCAGCAATTCACATTTTTTAGTAGTGAAAATTGCAATTGACTTGATGTTAGATTGAGGTCAAGCTAAAGTCTTATAGGTCTAATGTTTCAACAGGCGGCACACACTTTATTTCTGAATGTCCCATGTCTTGGATTGTTATATTTTCTTTCAACTACCTCATAGAGGTAGAGAGACTGTTTCTGAAAGACCCTCGGTTCGAGTATAGCAAATCATAGTAAGTATGAAAAGAAAAATGACAGTAAAGAAAACATAGCAACTAATAAGGCAACAATAACAACAATAAAATAGTGTGATAATCTAAACACAAGAGATAAAAGATGGTGATAGAAATCAAAAGCAAGATACTACAAGAACAAGGCTAGTACTATGATGGCACCGCCAAGCCTAAAACCCGTCGAAAAGCAAGACAATCACTCCACTACCTACTAACCTTCTACCCTAATACGCGACCTCCACACCCTCCTATCTAAGGTCATGTCCTCGATAAGCAGAAGTTGTGTCATGTCCTCTGTAATCACCTTTCTCCAATACTTTTTTGGCTTACCTCTAACTCTCTTCATACCCACTACGTCCAGCCTCTCACATCTCTTCACCGGGGAATTTGCGCATCTCCTCTTCACATGCCCAAACCATCTCACCTTCGCTTTCCTCATCTTGTCACCTTCTTTAATTATACACACCTTAATAAGTTGTAAAACCTTATTCATGATTCAATTTAGGTTGATGTGTGACATATCTTATTTGGTAACTTATCTACGTATGAGCACTTGAGAACATGCGCAAAACTCTTTTCAAAAATTTGAGTAAGAAGTATTGTTCAAGTGCTCAATTGGGATAAAATATAATTCTAATATCTAAATAAAATTTATTAGCAAGTTTAAAATTATCACGTATTCCGTCTTATAACAATTAGGCTATAGCCAGGAAAGGAAAGGATGGTCACATAAATATGAAAATTATATTATATATGTATATTTAAGTTACATATTACTATTTATATAATATTAATTTTTGAATAGCTTTATCAAAATTCTTAAGTTGCCACTAGCGACAACTATGAAAATTATATATTAGGGATAACTGCATAAGATTATTATTAGTTGATAATATACAAAGATAATTATGTTAAAAATATTATTTTTATGCATAATTAAGGAATGAAGTTTCTTTAAGATACAAAATACCATCCTGGTATGATTTTGAGATATAGTCGAACCTCTTTATAAAAGTGTCATTTGGCCAAACTATTTTTTCGATTCCAAAGAAAACTTATCTCTAATTTCAAACCAACTTACCTGAAAGTAAGTGAAAAGGATTGATCTTCGCTACAAGCCTGATATCAAGACACCAATTTATCCTCTGACTTGCAATATTGGGCAGACTATCCATTGTTGATAGACTATAGTAACGGGGGATCCAAGTAACTCTGTCCACCAAGGCTAGAACAGATGGGAAGAATCACCTAGTGTTTTTTGCCTCTGCTGGAATTTGAACCTGAGACCTGAGACCTCATGACTCTTTAACCCACTTCATTGACCACTAGGCCACACCCTTGGGTGAATTTTGAGCTTCCTCTTTGTTGCTAATGTTTACTACATATGGAGTGAAAAAAATGAAAGTAGATTTCAATGAGCTAAACGAGAAGGCAGATTTAAGATATTTAGCAAATCTAAATACCTATCATGTTTTGAAAAATAGTAAACAGTACTGTCTAGATAGGTAGTTATAATACTTCAGAGGTTTAGTTCTAGAATCAAATGAACTAGCAGTTTTTTAAATAGGGTAAATTATATAAAGAGTCAAACATCCCTATCATATTTATTAACTTTTTCACTATTTTATTTTAATTACTTAATATATCACATGTTAATAAAAAATCCTTCGGATACATCTCAACCCTATCGGATACATCCCACCCTTCGGATACATGTTGTAACCCCTCAGATACATGCAGATACATGCGGGATGCCGATGTATTCGAGATAAAATCAAAGATGCCGATGTATCCGAGATAAAATCATGTATATGCCTTATGCAATGTATCCGAGATAAAATTATGTGTCTAGATGCCTTATGCAATGTATCCGAGTGGTTTGGGATGTATCCGATGGGATTGGGATGTATCCAAAGAGAAAGTAGTGGGAAAAAGAGTAATTAACTCCTAAAGATGTGTGTTTTATGTAAGTTCCCCCTTTTAAATATCATATTTGGTTGAATATAATTTTCAGTTTTTGATCAAAGAAAATTTATTCCAAAAAAAACTTGATTATTATATTAAAGTGTAGTTATAGAAAGTAATTGTTATAAAAGGGTATGAGTGTATCTCATAATCTAAGTGTTCAAAATTACCCAATTTGTTGAAACCCTAATCATGATTTAGGCACAATTTTTTGAGTACTCTTTCCCTCTCTACCATCTCAATTTTTCTGTATCGTTTAATGTTCAATATCTTTTTAATTTTATCAATTATAAATTTAATGTTGATTTTTAAAAAAAAAAAATTCAGATGCAAATTTTCTTCGTATATGCTTTAATCTCAAGGATCGATAAAAATTAAGTCTCCAACAAATTAAAATAAATCAAGAAATTCTGAAATCCATGGAAAGAACTTGAAATAAAATTAAATAAACATGTAACTTACCTCTTCTGAGAATGTCACATGATTCATTTATACTTAAATTGATGGTCACTTCATGTGTTTAGCAATAACTAAAGGAGTCGTACGAAAGACGAACTTATTCAATTAAATCTACGGTAAAAAATTCTCACCATCGGAGAAATAAAAATGTCCCAGGAGATCACATTTGAATCTTCCCTTAGCTTCCAGCGTTCATTTAGCAGACAAATATAGAAAGACGACCTCGACGAAGTAAAATTACTCAGCTTCGTGGACGGACAAAAGAAGGGATGATCTCTCACTACCACAAAATCAACTTTCTCACCGTATCGAAGGAACAAAAATATATTGCAAGACAATATCTCAATCACTACTTATATAGTCACAAGCGCTCACCGGATGTACTAAGTTGGTAAAAAAATGTGGATAAGAAAAAAGTTAAAAAAGAAAATACACATTATATATTATCTTGAAAAGTAAAAAATGAAAAAAGGGGAAAAAGGAAAAATAAGGGTGTATTCGGTATGGAGGAAAATATTTTTTCAATATTTTAATGTTCAGTTGGTCAAGATTTTAGGAAAATATTTTTTTTAGAAAAATAACTTTCTTAAAAATGAGAAAAAATGACGTTTCTAGTGAAAGTAAGGAAACAAGTTTCACAAATGGCATTCGGTCCTCATCCCCACACCCCCACACTAACATTCCATACTATTTGTCTAGATTATATATAAATATTTTTAGGTAATATTTTTTACTAAATACCGAACACAAAAAAATAAGTAAGAAACTTACTTATTTTTCTAGAAAATATTTTTCAAGGAAGACTTTTCCATAAAAAATATTTTTCTTCATATCGAACACACCCTAAAAAATACAAATATATCTTCACAAAATTCCCACCCATGGTTTTGTTGCTCTTGAGAAGAGTATAAAGAGGGGCTCGACAATTATCCTTTTCGAATCGACTTAGTATTTTGTGTTTGATATTGTTGTTTATTCTAATTACATACATCAACTCATATTAATTTATTATAATCAAATACTTAATTTATTTTTTAAATTTATTGTTCAAGTTTTGGCACAAATTAAAGAAAATAGTATTGTTCACTTTTTTTTAATGACTAATTAATACTTGAAGTCGAACAATAATTTGGTGAAATTGAAAAAAGAGATAATAAATATATTTTAATTTTTTAAATGACAAATATTTTAGATTAATTATTTTCTATTAAAGTGATAAATTATAAAGACGAAAAGGGTCGTCTAAGGTAAAAATAAATTATAAGGATGAAAAGGGATATCTAAGGTAAAACTACATACCCCGATCCATAATATTTGTGTTTTAAGGTTTTTGCACACTTTTAAAATATTTAATCATTTTAATTATTAAAAAAATAGTAAAGTTTAAATTTTAATATTCTACATAACATGTTAAGACTACAAGATTCATATTTTTTTTGATATGTTGTCCATATCTTTAATTTAAAAATCTTTTTTACTAAATTAAATATGTATCCAATCAAATTAAAACACATAAAATTAAAAGGAAAAAAGTAATTAGTTATAATTAAGTTGTATAAATAATACATGTTATGCCTTAGCCCATAAGTAACACGTGTTATGCAGGACAAATATAAATTCATGCAGAATGACATATTTATTATTATTTTTTTGGTAAAAAATGAACAATAATGTGAGCATTGCATAGTAATAAATAATAAATGTAATTTGTTTGGTTTAGAAGATTATTGATGAAACCAATTATGTTTGTTGACTATTTTAAAGAAAAAAAAAAATCAAAAATCAAATATGTTGGTTTGCAACTTAAGATTTTGACAATAAATTTTAAGTTAATTATAGCGTAGTCCTTAAACTTTTCTATAATACTAAGAAGCTTTGGCATTAATTATTTTGAGTTTTAAACGTGATTAATATTGCGTTTGGTGACATAAGTAATATTCAAACATGAATTTTCACTTTGGTGAAATCTGAAAAAAATAATTAATTTTCTTAACTTGGATTTCCTAGAGAATTACATTTTATTATTGTTAGGATAGACCATCCATTTTGTTTTAGTATTCTTTATGAAACGATTCTTTATTTATTTATTTAATTTAATAAAATTTACTTTTAATAAGATCACGTATTTGACTGTGTCATTTACTTATATCATAGATAATTTAATATATAGAGTTAAGCTTATAATAAATTTGAAACGAAATTTTTTGGCATTGCATCACGAAGAGTCTAGAAATTCGGAAGCACCCACACTCTGTAACCAAGTCCAAACAAGCCCTAAGTCTAAGTGTTAAAATAAAAACTTATGCAAACTTTAAGAAGTCATCTATGCATTTAGTCATTAATAATATATATATATTCAATTAGTTTTGAGTTTTCTTTTTTTAGCGTAGATTCATTCTCTTTTCGTCTTTCTGTTTAAGAAGATTATATTTTCCAATTCTAACTTGTTTTTTCTAATTCAATTATTTTTATTTCTCATTAAAAGAATAGAAGACAGAAAAGGCTAAAAATGCCCCTTACATATGAAAATGACTCTCAAATATTCTTCTTCCACAAATACTTTCAGACCAAAAAGTGAAAAAAATATATTTACGAGCCATTTCTCATACATTAAATGCATTTTGATCTTTTTCCATTAAAAGAAATATTTGAAGAAATTAATTCTTAAAACGTTCAATTCATAGTTTCACATATCAAAAAGTTTGAAGATTGAACTTTAAACAAATATGAATATTATCAAAAATGTTTAGGGTATCTATTAATTAATTTGAGCTTTAGACTATCGATATTGCCCATGCGCAAGACTTAACAATTTTATTTTATTTTTCTGAAATATTCTTGATATTTATAATTTAGTAGTTCAATCATGATTTTATTTTTCTCTCTCTCATACCTATGCTAAAAATCATGAGTATCATGCAACTTAAAAGACTAGTGATTGAACATGTGAGCATCCCTTCCCTCTTCATATTTTTTTTGTGTGTTACTTTGTCGCATTAGTACATTCAAAGTATAATGGAACGGTCAATAAAGTGCGTGAAAGATAAAAGAAATCACGTTTTAAATTATGATTTAAATAAAAATGATATGCGATACTTGTGTTGGTGTGAACTGATAGCAGATATTCGATGAAGTAACTAAGGTATGTCCAAATTAATTAGAATATTACCGTCATAAAAAAAATTGCATTTTTTGTGAGGTAAAATATCATAGGAATTGTTAGATGAATGATGATAAACAATAAAAAAATTACATACAAACGCAGACATAGAAAAAAATATACATAGAGGCCAATTATTAAAAAACGTAGAAATAGGATCAACCTTTACATATATTCTATTCTTTCCGAATCTCACCCGTTGGATTATACTTGGTTTGTTGTTGATTTGTTGTTGATCTATTTTTGTTGCTAAATATCCTTCCATCCTACAAAAAGTTGATGGAAGTTAAAGAACAAGAATTAAAGGATCGATTTTTTTTTGTATGAATTCAAACAAAAAATCCTCATTTTTTTTTTAAAACAGTTACATACATACAAATTTTACTTATAAATAGCTATAAATCACAATTTTTATGATCAAAATTACTTTGGTTGGGGGGTGGGTTGGGGTGGGGTGGGGGGCGCATAAAGGTCAAGAAAAAAAGGTTAGAAATCTATAATTCACAATGTAATGAAAGAAGCATAAGCTGGAATAGCTCAGTTGGTTAGAGTGTGTGGCTGTTAACCACAAGGTTGGAGGTTCAACCCCTCCTTTTAGCCGAGTTCCCTCCCCGGACATTACTTGTAGGATCACTCTGGGCAGGTTATTGTAATATTCGGAGTGAGTCGTGATAGGTATAGATAGTTGAAAGACAATGAGCATAACTAGTATAGAAGCAACATTGACTAATAATTCCACTTCATTTTTTCCCAAGAAAATCCGAGTGCTGCACTGTATGGAATATGAAGACAAGTGATAGTATCTAGATCCTGGACTCCCAAAAACCGTCCTGCAAAATAATTACGCAACATTGACTAATAATATATATTACGCAACCAGCTGAATGTTGGAGCTGAGAGGCAGTTTGTTTATCCACTCTTGACTTGTGGTCCTGATTCCTGAATGGAGTTGATAAAGGCTCCAGCAAAAGAACTACGCGTGATTTATGGTATATATACGCGATTATGACTTATGGTACATCCCCTTTTCCTCTCTAAACTCAATTAGCCCTCACTCTGCTTACAAGTGCAGAAAGGGTGCCTTACACTTGACTAGCTCAACCAACACTTTAAGAAAAACAGCCACATGACATTAAATGCCTAACCTTGTCTTAGTCCTTTGGCCGCATTGAATGGCACAGTAGTGTAATTCACTATTTGCACACACTCCATAATCCAAGAGATGTAATTTGTTGCAAAAAACGTCCATTCCACTGAGTCATAAGCCTTCCTTAAATCTATCTCGAGTATACACCTTGGTGATAAGTGTTTCCTGCCATAGGCTCTCACCAACTCATGTGCAAAGCAATTCAAAATTTATTTTATTGCAGTAACTTTATTAAGTTAGACTTAGTCAACTAGTTAGAACTAGTATTTGAGAGTTAATTTCTATTATTTGTTATGTAGTTTTGAATCATACGAGTAGTTATCTATATTTTAGTTAAGTCTTAGTCTTTAAATAGTCTTTTATCAGTCAATAAGAATATACTCTTTACAATAAACAAGTCTTATTCCTTAACTTTTCTTCCTCTATTATTTTTCCTGCATTTCTTTTCTTTCAAAAACCAACAATAACAAAGTAACAGAGAAATATTCATATAGGTATTGATCAGAAAAATACCATGTAGGTCCTTGAAGGATTTATTAGTAACATGACATGCTTCGTTTCAGAGGTCAGCTTCAGCAGATCAGCATCAATCTCTACTAGTTTCCATCTGCAACTCAGTTTTATTTGGGGTGTCAATGGTTTCTAAAAAACCGACGTAACCGACCAAACCGAACCATATCGAACCTTTTTAGGTTTCTTTTCATAGAGGCTCAAGCCAAGTTGCATTGCATAAAAGTGTTTTGCTTTCACATGAGCAGCCTAATATCTTTGTTCCTAAAGAAGGTACATTGAGTAGGACCATTCTTTAAATTGCCAAAATTCTTCAATGCCCAATTATTATTTTTTATTTTGATAACCGTGGTGTCCGGACCAGCTTGCTCGCACCTTGACTAATACGTCCTCCATAAAAGTCACGAAAATAAGTCTAGCATTAGTAGCTCAGTTGGTTGGCTACCTGAACTTCCACCTTGTTGGTGAGGGTTTGATTCTCCACCTTGTAATCCCCTCTCCATTTCCCCCTCCCCTACCCCCAATTTGAAAAATGAAAAGAAAAGTAATGATAGAAAACATAAGCTGGAATAGCTCTGTTGGTTAGAGTGTGTGGCTAACCACAACGTCAGAGGTTCAAATCCGGAGACAATGGCCGAGTTTCGGAAACACCTTCTCTATCTCACACAAGGTAGGAGCAACATCTAAGTACGCCTCACCTTTCTTCTAGCGTTTGTTTTCCTTTTACCCTCCCGAGTCAGTTGCAGAATGATGAGGGTCTATCGGAAACAACTTCTCTCCTCACACAAGGTCCCTAAGGTCTGCAAACTCCATCCTCCTCGGACCCCATTTATGAGATTACACTGCGCATTTTGTTGTAATCTTGAAACATTAGTTAGTTTAGATGTTAAAAACTTGTTATTAATTACTACGATAAACAAGAAATGAAGGAAGAAAATGCATCAATTCGAGTGAAAAACTATGTTGTGTGCTTGAATTTTCCACCAGGTGCAGAAAAAGGAAGCCTATAGACAGTTAAAAGACAACAAGCACAACCAAATAGACGCAACATTGACTAATAATTGCACTTGAACCAAAAGATCAAAGACAAGTGAACTGTATCAAACACAAAGGATTTCCATATATTGTTACAGTACTTGATATTATGGAACACAGAGGATTTCCTTCAAATTAATACGCGGGATCAATCGTCATTCTAATAGTACTATGGAACCAGTTGGTGCCCCTCCTCCTGTAGTTCTGCTGTTGGTAACCTTTTCCCCTGTGTCCATCAGAATTTTGAGTCCGTCTCCACGACTCAGAACCACTTGCGATATCCACCTCTACCTGAAGGAGAGTTTGACCTCTCGCCACGTCCTGAAGAAAATTAAACACAATATGATCATTATGACATAATCGACGACTTTTAAATTATGTTAAGCGAATTAGCATTATGATTATGACAGAAATAAAGAAGAAGGGGTGCCTTGAAGCAATGGTGAAGAATCTGCTATCGATGTGAGAAGCTTTGTGCATCGGATTACCCTTTTATTATGAGAGAATAAAATGACAAGCATATATGTATATATAGATACCTTTATCAAGTCTCTTATATTTGATGTAAACTTCTCTCCCCTTCACAATAACGTGATGAGCCTAAAATTGAACATCGAAGAAAGAAGACGAGCATTAAAAGATGATCAAATAACTCGAAACCCATAAATATTTTGAAGAAGATAATTTGTAGAATTCATTACTTCGACAGCATTTTGAGCAGAAACTTCATCTTGGAAATGCACAAATCCAACACAGTATCCATCCTACATTCATAAATTTCTAATTTAAGATTTAAGCAAATGATAAACTAACAATAACCAACAAAATGTGAAACAAATATACCTCATAAATTTTGATCTGAACGTCGTGAAAGTGAACTGGTCCAAACTCTTTGACAATGGCGTAGAGATCATTTCTTGTTGTGTTGGCTGGCAATCCTCCAATATATACCGATTTATCTGTAACGTGTAAACGGACAATTAAAAGATTGGCTTAGCATGGTAAAAATTTTATCAACTATCTGACCAAGGCAATGAAAATTTACATTGGATATCATCATAGATACTATCTTGTGCAACATTGACCGAAGGAGCTGTAGCTCTCGACACACCACTCAAAGTAGATGTTGGCGCCTGAACATTTGTTGGTGGCGAGGACCTACCGTACTTTATCTATAAGAAACAATTCAAATCAGACAAAGCTTTGGATGTAAGATAATTTAAGAAAAACTTCGTGATCTCTGCATAACTAGCATGTGAATTAAACGACTCCTAGAAGTATGACTAACCATTGAAGCATAGCTAATTTTAGGAGCCTCATTCTGAACGACTGGGGCCGTCTCAGCAACTGATTTTTCTTTTTTGCTTGCAGTAAGTGAAGGCTTCTGGCCAACTCGATCATCAGTTGTCACTTTAGTCTCTGATTTATCAGAAACTTCCTCGACAATATCTTCAACTTTGCTCTCATGAGTAGCTGGTTATAGAGAACAATTTAACATAGTTAACAATAGAGTTCAAGTTCTACGCACTAACAAGTTATATTTACACAATCACGTCATCTAAGAGGTGATTATAAATAGTACATCTATATACGGTATTCATTAATGTGTCAATAACAGGTTAAACTGCAATAATCGACCAACAAAAATTAAGATAGACATAGTATCAAAAGAAAAAGGGCATACCCAAAGGAGCAACTGAAACATTTTCATCAACCTTTTCCTCAACAACTGCTGAAGATTCTTCCACACTAACAAATCTGAACATATCATTCGACACATAGTATCCTGTCTCCTGTGGAGCAAGAAAAAAAGTCTGAGAGAACCTTTTTCTCGAGTTGTCTTGCCCGATCAAGCATGCAGTAACCATAACAAGAACACCTCCAGCAACAGATGGTTGGGAGTCAATAGTTGTGACTTCCACTTTTTTATCCTTGAAGGGATCATATGAAACGATAAATTCATTTATTTCCTGAAATTATACAAATATCAAAAGCCTATTAGCATCTCTTGCTTTGTCAAAAATAAGAAAACGCTGAGTCAAAAATCATTCAGTAAGAACTCAAACATCGATAATAATGATAAAATGAAAAACAAAAACAAATTAAAGAGGCAATAAAATTCTCTGTAAAAATCATAAGCCTGATTAATGTTCCACGAGATGAAATTGAGAGGAGAAGCTAACTCGCGCTTCTTTTCTTTGATGTTAAGCGTACAATGTAATGTAAATTAAAGACACAACGCACATACGAATTTAGTACTATAACAATCAAATTGCAAGTAAACTGGCTAACTTCAGCATCCAATATATAAAGTGTTTAAGATCACTTTATTTGTCATTATTTGAAGTACACACTTCTCTGAAGCACACAACTTTGATTCATTATCGCTCACATTAATAATTTAAGAAACAAATAACATTTAACATCATAAAGATTAAACAAGTATATACACATTGATCATTTTGATTATATTATCAATTTGTTAGAAGCATGTACAATATATAAAACATTATATGATCCACAAGGCTAACAGAGTGTTCATCATATATAAAGCTTAAACAAAAAATATGCAAAAAGTGCAAGTAAATTATGAGAAATATTTAAATTACAATATGTTTTTGTAATAATACTTACTTCAACAGTTTTCACAAACTTAATTTCACCATTCGGCAGCGGCCAACTTATGACACTTTCTTCCTTGTAAAATCGATGAGTCTGGTCAATAAAATGTTGTAGAACGCGATAGTACATATCCACAAACACGAGGGCAACAGTTTTAGCAGAGTCCCTAGTTGTTTGATTTGCCATTTTTACACTACGATAAATCAAATACATAAAGGGTTAATTAGATTAAATTTAACTATTTAGCAAATAATTTAACAAATAGTCAAGTTACTACTCAAAAGCTAACACAGTTGTAAAATAAACAAAAATAAAAGTTATAACTGCAAAGGAATAGTTAAATAAGCATCAACATCAAGGCAAAAGACGTTTTATCTATCATTGAACAAATAATTTTTTATTTTTAATATTATATAAATTAACATTTAAAAGCTCTGACTCCATTTACAAAAAAAAAGTACTACATGCTGTAAGAGTAATCATTCAAAAAAAATTATTTTAAAAAAAAAATATTATGTAAAAGCGAAACCTCTTTTAGCCTTGCTACAATACTAGTTATGTCATATAAAATAAAGAGTATTAAAATATAAATAATCATCAAAAGATATATTTGAAACATAGAATTGACTGTAATATTTTAAACAATAACTAAAGAAAATATAACAATTCAAGACGTGAAACATTCAGAAAGTGTGCACAACTTATTGAAACATGGGTCTATAAGACTTTAACTTGACCTAAATTAAATTCCAAGTCAATCATAATTTTTACTGTTAAAAATGTGAATTTCTGATAGACAAAAGGCCGTTGAATATTTCGATAGGAAGTCCAAAAATTCACATTTTTAATATGTTTATCTTTATTTATTTTTATCGCTACACCCATAAGCTATTTTTGTAAATTTTATGTATAAACACAAAAAAAGAGAACTTTAACTTGATCTAAGTCAAACCCCAAGCTAATCACAATTATCACTACTAAAAAATGTGAATTTTGCGGAAATTCCAATGGGATGTCTCTCGGTAATGTTTCCGACATGCCATTTCGATAGAAAAAATTCTATTAGAAATTCGAGTTTTCTTAGTATGTTTATCTTTAAAAAATTATATCACCACATCTATAAGTTTTTTTAATTTTTTTTTATAAACACTTACCAAGAATAGACTGATTTTGGTATATAAACTCCCCAATTAACAAATAGCCTTCAAAAGATATGAATTCAACGCTCAAAATTGAAATCCTTAACAGAAAAAAATATTCTTTATATACTTAAAAACCCTTTAAAAGTTTAATCCAAAGGGAAAATCACTACAACAACAAATAAGATTTTTTTTTGGTTTTTTAACAATAGAAAAAAAAACATCATAGAATTTTATTTTAAAGAAAAAATACAAAGAGTTTTTAAATCCATTAAATCTTGAAAGAGAGATACAAATTCAAGAATTGACAAAAAGAAGCAACAACAACATTAATAAATTCAAATCATTGAACCTACAAAATCAATCAATGTTAATTAATTGTTTAAAGTAAAAAAATCCTTGAAATGTTTTTTTGCCTTTTGATTTGATACAACATGAGTAATAAAATGAAGCATCAGAAAGTTTTAGAAGCATCAAATATAAGAAAAAGGGTGTTACAAGTTCAAGAATTAACAAAAAGATGCAACAACAACTACAAAATTAATAATTCTAAACCATAAAACCTACAAAATCAATCAATGTGTATCAATCATTGAAAGAAATCAAGAAAAAAACATACAAAACTTTTGAGAAATAAAATAAAAACATTGAAATAAAGAAAGAGCCAAAAGAGAAAAAAAAACTTGTGAATACCTTGAAGAAAATGTGTTGAAATTGCAAAAGCAAAGAAGGCACAAAGAGAAAGTGAAGAATAACTGACAAAGAAAGTAGTGATGGTTCAGGAAGTGATGCAAGCTTGAATATATAGTGACGGAGTGGCAGAGAAAACAATATTAAGGGAGTAGCTGTTGGGAAGATTTCTCCAATCCTAACTAAGATTTTATGGGTCAAAGTGAAAATTGTAAATCGTTAAATATATTTCTTATATGTATATTTTTTTATTTTTTTTTGAAATAACATGAAGTAGGCATTTGGGCATAAATTAGTTGATATTTGTAAAAGAGTAACATACATTTGAAGTTAAATTGAAAAAGAGTAGTATTTGGAGGTCGAAGTTGTATGCGGACATAAAAACATAATTGAAGTTTTGATATTGAAAATTTGATAAATAAAAGTAGTATTTGAAATTAAATTTAAAAAAAAAAGATATTTGAACTTGTGTCTGGACATAAAAAAACATAGTTAAAATTTTATGAGTAAATTTTTTAAAAAAAGATAGTATTAGAAGTTAAATTAAAAAATGGTATCCGTAGGTCGAAGCTTTGCCTGAACACAAAAACATAGTTGAAATTTTTTTTGTGAAGATTTGAAAATCTCCTAAAACATATTTTTCAAACTTCAAATTCCATATTTCAAGTTTGAAGTTGAAATATTGAGCCAATAAATATCATTTGGACACTCGAACTATGACTTATTTCAACTAAACATCTGAACAAATGATAAATTGTTTCTGTTAAATACTTGTTCCCAAGCGCAAATTACGTAGATACCCAATGAAATCTCACAAGTGAGGTCTGGGGAGGGTAAAATGTACGGAGACCTTACCACTACCTCGTAGAGGTGGAGAGGTTTTTTCTGAAAGACTCTCGTCTTGAGTATAGCAAATCATAGTAGGTATGAAAAGGAAAACGACAGTGAAGAAAATATAGCAACTAATAAGGAAATAATAACAACAACAAAATAGTGCGATAAGCGAAACACAAGAGACAATAGATGGCGTTAGAAATCAAAAGCAAGACAATACAAGAATAAGGCTAGTACTACGACATGCACCGCCAAGCCTAAAATCCGTCAAAAAGCAAGACAATTACTTCACTACCTACTAACCTTCTACCCTAATACGCGACCTCCACACCCTTTTATCTAGGTCATGTCCTCGATAAGCTAAAGTTGCGTCATGCCCTGTCTAATCACCTATCTCAATACTTTTTCAGTCTCTACCTCTCCTCGTACCCACTATGTCTAACCTCTCGTATCTTCTCACTGGGGCATCTGCGCATCTCCTCTTCACATGCCCAAACCATCTCACCCTCACTTTCCTTATCTTGTCACCTTCATTAATTATACACATTAACCTCAATAAATTGTAAAAACCTTATTCATGTTGCAATTTAGGTTGATGTGTGACATATCTTATTTGATAACTTATCTACGTAATGAGCGCTTGAGAATATAAGCAAAAAAAATTCCAAATTTTTGAGTAAGAAGTGTTGTTCAAGTGCTCAATTGGGACAAATATAATCCAAGTGTCTAAATAAAATTTATCAATAAATTTAAAATTATCGACGTATTCCGTCTTATAGCAATTAGGCTATAGTCAGGAAGGAAAGGATGATTAGATGAATATAAAAATTATATTATGTATAATTATAATATAATTAAGTCACATATTACAATTTATATATATTAATTCTTGAATAGCCTTATCGAAATTCTTAAGTTGCCATTGGCGGGAACTAGGGGTGTACATGAACCGGGTTGGTTCGGATTTTTTAAATACCAAATCAAATCATTAGTGTCGGGTTTTTAAATTTATAAACCAAACCAAACTAATAAAAGTCGCATTTTCCAACCTCGGGTTTTTTCGGTTTCCTCGAATTTTTTGGGTTTTTTCGAGTTTTTTCCGGTAAAGTCTTCATACAAATATATAATTAACTTGTGCTTCAAATATTTCTTTAGTCCGAGCAAAATACAACTATCTAAGGTATTTCTTAAAAAAATAACACAAAATATATTTATTTTGTTTGGAATTTATGAAGTGAGAAATTATGACAATAAAATATTCAACCAAAAAAATAATGAAATCACATAGAATAAATATTGCATATTAATAAGTCATAATAAAAATAATCATAATTTAAAAGTATTAAGTCACGCTAAAATAAGTCTAATAAGTATTAACTACATGACTAAACATCAAACAGAAAAATAAATTAGTTTATGCATTTATGTAAAATTAAAGAATAAATATCTAACATGATTGTCATCCCTAGTGTTGGATTGGATAATCTTTTGTTAACATTCGTATTAATTAGATTTTATTTGAGTTACTAATATCTATAGGTTGTAAAAAGACTTATTGAACCATTTAAAATTCTAAGTTTAAACTTGAAATAATATATTGAAAGATAAAAACTATGAAAATATTGAAGAAATATTTATAAATTACATCACAATAAATATTTTTATGTATAAAATATTTTTAAAAATAGTATATATGTAATATCGGGTTGTTTGGTTCGGTTTGACTTTCTTTAGTTAAAACCAAACCAAACCAATTACAGTCGGATTTTTTTTTCAATACCAAACCACTAGTCGATTTTTTTTTGCGGTTTGATTCAATTTGCGGTTTGATTCGGTTTGCGATTCGATTTTGTACACCCCTAGCGGGAACTATGAAAACTCTATATTATGGATAATTGTGTAAGATTATTATTAGTTGATGATATACGAAAATAATTATGTTAAAAATATTATTTTATGCATAATTAAGGAATGAAGTTTCTTTAAGATACAAAATACTTTCATAGTATAATTTTGGCCGAATTATTTTTTTAACTATTATAATTAACTATTGTTATAGAGAACATATAATATAACATAACATGAAAATTGATTCCAAAGAAAGCTTACCTCTAATTTCAACCAACACCAATTTATCATCTGACTTGCAACATTGGGCCAAATATCCATTGTTGATAGTTGATACTGCACCTGCATATCATAGGACAACATTATAACAAATGGATAAAATATTTAGCAAAGCTAAATACCTATCATGTTTTGAAAATTGGTAAATTGTACTATCTAGATAGGAAGTTATAATACTTTAGAGGTTTTAGATCTAGAATCCAAATGAACTAGCAGTTTTTTAAATATCACATTTAGTTGAATATAATTTTTAATTTTTTATCAAAGAAAATCGATTTCAAAGAAAACTTGGTTATTATATTAAAGTGTTAATATAGAGAATAATTGTTAATAGAAAGGTATATCTCATAATCTAAGTGTTTAAAATTGCCCAATTCTTTGAAACCCTAATTATGATGTAAGCACAATTTTGAATACTCTTTCCCTATCTACCATCTCAATTTTTTCTATGTCGTTTTATGTTCAATACCTTTTTAATTTTATCAATTATAAATTTAATATTGATTTTTAAATTTTCTTCATATATGCTTTAATCTCAAGGATCGACAAAAAATAAGTCTCCAACAAGTTAAGATAAATCAAGGAATTCTGAATTTCATGAAAAGAATGTAAAATAAAATCAAATAAACATATAATTTACCTCTTCTGAGAATTTCACATGATCCACATATAGTTAAATTGATGGTTATTTCTTGCGTTTGGCAATATTAAACGAGACGTAAAAAAGACGAACTTCTTTAATTGAATCTACGGCAAACGGATTCTGGCCATCGGAGAAATGAAATTATCATAGGAGATCATATATGTATCTTCGCTTAGTCTCCAAAGTTCATTGAGCGGACATATATAGAAGGACGACCTCGATGAAGTGAGATTACTCAGCTTCATGGACGGACGAAAGAAGGGATGATGCTACCAGAGAATCAATTTTCTCACCGTATCGAAGGAATAAAAATGTATTGCAAGACAATATCTGAGTCCTTGCTTAGTCACAAGCGCTCACCGGATGTACTAAGTTGGTATAAAAATGTAAAGAAGAACAAAGTTAAAAAAGGAAAATAGACATTATATATTATTTTGAAAAGTAAAAAATGAAAAAAAGGGGAAAAGGGTAAAATAAGGGCGTATTCGGTATGGAGAAAAATATTTGCTGAAAAGTATTTTTTTCAATTTTCTCATGTTCAGTTGGAAGTAAGGAAACAAGTATCACAAGTGGCGTTCCACATTGATTGTGTCCTCTTACCCTTCAACATACCTCGTCCCCCCAACTCTGGTAGTCCTCATCCTCACACCCCTACACCAACATCCTATACTATTTGTCTAGATTATATATAAATACTTTTAAGTAATATTTTCTGCTTACACCGAACACAAAAAATAAGTAAGAAACTCACTTATTTTCCTAAAAAATATTTTTCAACGAAAACTTTTTCATGAAAAACATTTTCTTTCATAACAAACATACCCTAAGAAATACAAATATATTTTCACAAAATTTCCACCCATGATTTTGTTGCTCTTGAGAAGAGTATAAGGAGAGCCCGTCAATTATCCTTTTCGAATCAACTTGGTATTTTGTATTTGATGTTGTTGTTTTTTCCAATTACATATATCAACTCATATTAATTTATTATAATTAAATATTTAATTTATTTTTTTATTTATTGTTCAAGTTTCAACACACATATCAAAGAAAGTAGTATTGTTCACTTGTTCTTAATGACTAATTAATTACTTGAAGTGGAAGAGTGATTTGGTAAAATTGGAAAAAGAGATAGCCAATATTTTTTTATTTTTTAAAATGACAAATATTTTAGATTAATTTTTTTTATTAAAGTGATAAATTGTAAGGATAAAAAGGGATATCTAAGGTAAAAATACATATCCCGATCCATAATATTTGTTTTTTAAGATTTTTGCACACTTTTAAAATATTTAATCATTTTATTATGGTCTATTTAAAAAAATAGTAACGTTTAAATTTCAAAATATTCTACATAACACATTAAGACTATAAGATTCATATTTTTTTTTTTGATACATTGCCCATTTCTTTAATTTAAAATCGTATGATTTAAATTTTTATTTACTAAATTAAAATATGTACCCAATCAATTATAACACATAAAATTAAAAGAAAAAAATAATTAGTTATAATTAAGTTGTATAAATAACATATGTTATGCCTTAGCTCATAAGTAGCACGTGTTATGCAGGACAAATATAAATTCATACAGAAGGACACATGTAATTTATATTTTTTGGTCAAAAGTGAATAATATTTATTCGCATTGCATAGGAGTAATCTGAAAATAATAAACGTAATTTGCTTGGGTTAGAAGATTATTAATGAAACTTAGATTTGTTGACTATTTTAAAGAAAAAAATCAAAAATCAAATTTGTTGGTTTGCAACTTAAGATTTTGGATATAAATTTTGAATTAATTACAATGCAGTCCATGAATTTTTCTATAATTCTAAAAAACTTTGGCATTAATTATTTTGAGTATTAAACGTGATTAATGTTGTGTTCGGTGATATAAGTAATATTCAAATATGATTTTTCACTTAGGTGAAATCTAGAAAAAAACACTTAATTTTCTTAAAGTGGATTTCCTATAGAATTACATTATATTATTGTTAGGAATGCCATCCATTTTGTTTTAGTATTTTTTATGAAAGGATTCTTTATTTATTTATTCAATTTAATAAAGTTTACTTTTAAATAGATCAGATATTCAATTGTGCGTCATTTACTTATATTATAGATAATTTAATATTTATAGTCTAGCTTATAATAAATTTGAAACAAAAAATTGGCATTGCATCAAGAAGAGTCTAGAAATTCTGAAGCCCCCACACTTTGCAACCAAGTCCAAACATGCCCTTAGTTAAAGTGCTAAAATGAAAACTTATGTCAACTTTAAGAAGTCATTTATGCATTTTGCCATTAACAGTAAATATACCTACTTTATTTGATTTGGTTTTTCCTTTTTGGCGTAGATTCATTCTCTTTTCGTCGTTCTATTTATGAAGATTTTATTTTCCTCCAACTTGATTTTTCAGTTAATTTCTCATTAAAAAATATGAAAAGGCTAAATATATCCATAACGTATAAATTATCATATCAAAAGGTTGAAGAAGAATATTTGTGAGCCATTTTTCATACATTTTTTTATCGTTTCCGTTAAAAGAAATATCTAAAGGAATTAATTCTTAAAAAGTTTAATTCATAGTTTCAATATTACTTTAAAAATTAGGGTATCTCATTAAATTTTAGCTTTAGACTACTGATGCGCAAGACTTAACAATTTTACTTAACTTTTTGAAATATTCTTGATATTTATCTTTTAGTAATTCAATCATAATTTTAATTATTTTTTTCTTGTCTTATACCTATGCTGAAAATCATGAGTATCATGCAACTTAAAAGATTAGTGATTGAACACGTGAACAACCCTTCCTTCTTCACATTTTTTGTGTGTGTTACTTTGTCTCATTAACACATTTAAAATGTAGTGTAACGGTCAATAAAGAGCGTGAAAAATATATGAATTACATTCAAATTATAATTTAAATAAAAATAATATGTGATATTTGTATTAATGTAAACTGATAATAGATATCCGATGAAATAATTGAGGTATGTTCAAATTAATCAAAATATTACCATCATAAACAAAATTCATTGAATTTTTTGTGAGGTAAAATATCATAAGAGTTATTAGATGATAAATAATAAAACAATTACATACAAACATACACATAGAAAAACATACATAGAGGCCAATTAATAAGAAACTTAGAAATATGATCAACCTAGTTCCTTGTATGTTGTTTATTGACTTGCAATATATTTTAACATCTTTCTATTGACAATTAAATAAATCTTTGATTCTTTATAAATTGTCATGAGAACACATTTCAATTAATTATTTTCTTTTTTTTGTTGCAAGGGTTAGAAATAATTTCGTCACCTTCATGAGATAGTGATAAAGTTTAAATACATTCTATCCTTTTCAAATTTCACCTGTGCAATTACGCTGAATATGTTATTGATCTTTTTTGTTGCTAAATATCCTTCCATCCTGAAAAGAATTGATGGAAGTTAAAGAACGAAAATTGAAGCATCGTCCCGCATAGCATTTATGTTTTCCTAGATATCATGGCGGCCTCACCCCAAATAGGACTTATGTGCTACCTGCTTATTGCTTTATATGAACTGTTGGGAGTATCTATTTTTTCAGAGCTGTTGACAGGGGCCTCAACGGCCGAGGGCTAATTTTTAAGCTGAGATATACTTGTCTATTTTCTTGATTGTGTGTGGCTGATATGCACCATTGACAAATGATTCAGCAAGGTCGGCTTTGGCCTAAGTTTTGGCATCAGGTGGCAGTTGCGTCATTTTTTGGTATGAATTCAAACAAAAATTCCTCAATTTATTATTATTTTTTAAAAAAAGGTTACATACATACAAATTTTACTTAAAAATAGCTATAAATCACAATTATTATGATCAAAATTACTTGGATGGTGTGTGGGTGGGTGGGTGGGCGGGGGGGCATAAAGGTCAAGAAAAAATGTTAGAAATATATAATTCACACTATAATGATGGAAGCATAAGCTGGAATAGCTCAGTTGGTTAGAGCGTGTGGCTGTTAACCACAAGGTCGGAGGTTCGACCCCTCCTTCTAGCGTTTCTTCTCCTTTTTCTTTTAATAAAAATATCCAGAGTCAATAGCCGAGTTTAAACACGAAATAGGAGTAAGGTCTAGGCATTTCGTTTCTTTTTCTCTCTTATTCTTTTAATATATTCAGAGTCAATTGCCAAGGGGTGTGTATCTGAAACCACCTCTCTAACCTAACACAAGGTCCTTAAGGTCTGCACACTCCACCCTACTTGTAAGATTACACTGGGCATGTTATTGTATATCCGGAGTCAGTAATGTTGTATGTTCCAGCAAGCCAGACACAGTGAGCCAATAAAATCTAGAATACAGGGGCCAAGAACAGTTCTTGTTGGAAAGACATGTTTAGTTTCTGTTAATCTTGAAACATTTGTTGGTTTAGATGTTAAAAACTTGTTATAATTACTATGTTGTGTGCTTGATTTTTCCAGCAGGTGCAGGAAAAGGGAGCCTATAGACAGTTGAAGACAATGAGCACAACCTAGTAGAAGCAACATTGACTAATAATTCCACTTCATTTTTTTCAAGAAAACCCAAGTGTTGCACTGTATCGTTCAACCAAAAGATCAAAGACAAGTATTCAGTGTATCGAACATGAAGACAAGTGAGAGTTTCTAGATCCTGGACTCCCAATCATCATTCTAATAATATATATTATGGACCAGCTGAATGTTGGAGCTGAGAGCCAGTTTCTTATCCACTCTTGACTTGTGGTCCTGATTCCTGAATGGAGTTGATAAAGGCTCCAGCAAAAGAACTGCGCGTGATTTTTATGGTATATAAACGGGATTATGAGTTATTTCCATATATTGTTACACTTCCGGCTGATGCTTGATTGGCTGCACGGTTGCTTCCAAAATTCTTCCGATTTGATTCTCTCGCAATTCTTGAACCAAACTGAAAGATAAAATTTGAACATAGCTGAGTAAACTTGTCAAAGTACCTAAAATTATAACCAAGTTGATTGTGAAGGTAAAATCTATTGGCAAAGTGGATATCAGAAGTATGACAAGAAGAGTACCATTTGGTCCTTGCATAATTGAAAGTTCTTATCTTGTTTAGACAAACCTCAAAACTATTCCTTTGACAAATCTGTAACTTGGCTAAATCACACAAAAATTGTTTTGTGCCGAGGATGAGGGGAAAGGAGATCTATATTGCGATACCTTTACATGATTAAAAGAAATATATCACAATCAACTTTACTGCATATTACTATGCATACAAGAGAAAGGCACAGTATGCACAATCACTCACTACAACAACAACAAACCCAATGTTGTCCCATAAGCAGGGTCTGAGAGGTAGAGTGTATACCTCGTCGAGGTAGAGAGACTGTTTCCGAGCACAATCACTCACCAAAAGAAGGGGAAAAAAAGTGGAAACCAAACTCCTCAATTAAGATGGCTTTTTGTGAATCATATATGACTAGAGAATAGCGACTCAACGACAGATGAAGAGCAAATAATATATACCTGAATTGCTCTTTTCGGAAGAGAGGCTGCTTCAGATAAACCAAGTAAATGTGCAACCTGGAAGAGAAAAAGATTTAAGTGAAAGATTTCAGAAAGGGGGAAGAGCAAATCCACGTGATGAAAAGAAACTTTTGCAGAGTGAAACAATACAATTGGAGGAGAATAAAGTACGGATAAGGTTTCTGTTTAATGTAGCCACCAAGTACAGATATAAACAAAGGATCACGACATCCTCCAAGAAACTATAAACTATCCATAAGCTCAAAGGTGAATTTAACCTCTCGCAAGATTTTCTTGTCACCAATACCAATTGGTTGATCAAGGTCAGCGATCTCCCACAACGGAATATCTAACAAAATCCTGATGACTTCTTCATCCAAGAATGGGAACCTGGCCTGGAAAGAATAAAAAATAAGTTCAGAATGCAACTATAATATAAGAAAGTACTCGATTTAAGCAATTCAAGTACCTCCTTGCCATTGTCAGCAATACACCTGTCATCTCTCCCTAGGTTTCTCTTCCAAATCCTCTGCATGTCTAGTTTCATTTCATCACTCAGACCTAACCAGCTGATACAACACCAAATAAACAGGACCAAAGAGCATGCATTAGAACATGAGCAATTACCACTTTAAGCTTTCAGAACTATTAAAGCAACTTCTTTGAACGAGTAAGTAGCAAAAGGAATACACAGAGAAAAGATGTTAGCACATTATCATACACACCACACTCTACATAGTTCAATATTTTGGATGGCGGAAGATGGGGTAAATATATACACAGGAGGACTTCACCTTCCGTTTCTATATTTTGTCCTATGTCGACCATATCCAGCACATTGTTCATCTGCACCAGCACCAACTAGGAGAATCCGAGCCGCAGATTTGTACTTGACATGGTCACAGGTATCATCGTTGCCTGTCTCAGTTTGCAAACAACCGTCACCACCAGCAGCCAACCACAGAGCAATACCAATATTCAGATCCTGAAGTAAGGAAGAAATAATTTGGCAATTTGATCATGGTTCAAAATGACAAAGTAAAAGACATATTCATACAGGTATTGATTTGAAAAATACCATGTAGGTCCTTGAAGGATTTATCAGTGACATGACATGCTTCGTTTCAGAGGTCAGCTTAAGAAGATCAGCATCAATCTCTACAAGTTTCCATCTGCAACTCAGTTTTATGATGAACAAACCTCAAAAAGAAAGAACAGAAATGGAGAGAAACATAATGGTAGAGGCTCAAAACCAAGTTGCATTGCATAAAAATGTTTTGCTTTCACATGAGCAACCTAATATCTTTGTATCTAAAGAAAGTACATTGAGTAGGACCATTTTTTAAATCGCCAAATTTCTTCGATGCCCATTTACTCTTTGCAAGAGCTATGTTTTCATTTAAATTCAGGCTCATAATTTGCTTGATTCATCATTCCGGGCATTATCAGCATGTACTTTCAGACATAAGCGTGTCATCTTGCTGATTTCTCACTAAGAAATCTAGTTGCTAATGGTACAAGTGAAAGCAAGAAGGGGAATGGATACCTTCTTGATGGGGCAATTTTTTGAAGTTCTTTTAGACCTGCCCTAGCAGAGATTCTATCAGGAGCAAATGGACCGTCAAAGCTTACATTTAGCAAATCAATTTCATCTACAAGTATAACACCAGAATAGACCATAACTAGATTAGATTTTCCACAGGTAAAATAAACAGGAAAGGAACTTGAAGAATGTTCTATCCCTAACTCAAGCAAGAGGGACATAGCAGATGTCAGAAACACTCACATTTGGCATTCATGCACTTATCTAGTAATGCTGCAAGTATCATAGAGTCTAATCCACCAGAAAAGAGCACAGCAACTGGAGCATTGCATTTATTTGTGTGGTCAACTGAAGTAGCCTAGATATTAGACAATAATTATGTCAATTCAGAAAGCTAATATAGCAGCTTATGTTTTTCCAGTTCAGTTGAAGGGCTTCTAAATCAATACAACCTATCTACAGGTGGAGTCAAAACATTATTTCTAACCATTGGGTGGAAACAGAAAACAAAAGTAAATCAGTTTCAAACCTGGTAGATTGTATTTAATGCAGTGCGTCGCATTATCGACTCTTGTAAAGCAATCATTACCCTGTGTGGAAGCGATGTAAGTAGGCAGTCTGTAGAAGCTGTAACAATTAGAAGAAGATTGCACTCAAGTTAGACTCTAACAGCATGTTTAATCACAATTACTATATCCACCAAACATGTAATGAATGGTATTAACAGCATGACTATGTGATATTGACCTAACTTAGGTTCCATCAGAATGGAAGGAGTTAAAGGCGAGTCCTCTTTCCTGCTATAAACCTTTTGGCGGGAAGCACACAAGTCCTCAGGTTTTGGTTGGATAGAAGTTCTCTCCCAAGTGATTAACTCCTTAAGCTTTGGATCTGTCCAGTCATGCCTCAAAACTTCACCAATTATATCTTCACCGATTCCTGAAGCACCAATAGACAAACTGTACACGCCGCATGGAAGTTCTTCCCAGAAGTCTATTTTGGCTATTCCTCCTCCATCTGTAAATTCTGTAAGATCAAAGTGTCCCATGCGTTAAAAGATGCACCGATTCGCAGAGGAAGAAGAGAGGAGATAAGACTACACTACCAACTGCTGCCATATTTCGCTTATTTTTTTCTTTCATGTCGGTAGGAGACAATGCCAAATAATTTTCACATTGATGATTCTAATTTTAAATTATCGAGCAATGAACAAAGAAGTGATATCGACTTTCTTCCAACATCAACTATTTTATCCAACTAATAGACAGCTTGAAAACTCAAAAGGAACAATTTTGGATTGAGAGAGCTGATTTTCAATAATGTTTTTATGAAGCAGCAAACTTCACATACAGAGGAAGGCTAAATCACCAAAAATGTAGCTAAAACAATATGTTGGATTGTCAAATGTTCTTGGCTGTACATGCTCAATCATCACTACCCATAAAAATAAGAGCAACTGATTTGCTTTAAAATAAGTTGAAGTTTCTCCAAGAAATCTTCATTGTGTTAAAAGAAATTAGTAAGTGAGTAAGATGTTGAATAGGTGTTACCAGAACTTTCATTTACAGAAGCATGTGGTGATACAGAAGATAGCAGAAACCGAGGGTCCTCCTTTGTTGGCCAGTGAACAAGAAGGCTTCGCCTTCCAAATGCATCTCGACCAAACCATAATATTCTTGAACTACTCTATAGCAAAGAGTAAGTGGAGCATCAGAGAAAGCATTTGTTTCAAAATGATACAGCCTTTCCTGCTGGAATAAGCCAATAGAAACTTACCACCAAAAGTTACCTGCCAATAAATCAAAGCCCACGGCCCCTTGATTCTGGAAAGAAGTTCTGGAACAGAACTTTGCGTTTCTCCAGAAGTATGAGTTTTATTATGTGGAGAGGAAACATGAGAACAACATAGTCCTAGATGTTGCATAAGAATTTCAGTGTCATTGCTATCACTACTCATTTGGATGCCTCCAAATATTTCACCTAAACAATAATTACAGGAAAACAAACAAGATTCAGTAAAGGACTCTAAGAAAATGGGGTAAAAATAGGACAGTAGTAATTAATTTTGATAAAAAATCAGAAAAATTAAGTTTCAGTGTTTTCATTACGAGCCTGTTTGGATAGGATTAAAATCTGGTCAAATCAGATTTTAATCTCTTTTTTAGCTTTTTTAAGTGTTTGGTAAAGTAAAAAAGTAATTAAAAAAAGGTAAAAACTGATTAAAAAAAGCTAAAAGCTAAAAGCTAAAAGCTGGACACCCCAGCTTTTTGCTTTCAGCTTAAAATTCTTTTTAAGTTTGACCAATACATTTACCCTTTTATCCCTTATAATTTTTCCTAATTCCAACACTACCCTCACTTTTCAGCCCTAAAATGCATGGAAGTACTCTCTTTTCTCTTATTCTCATCCCGATTCTCCATCTTTCCATTTCTCCTACAATAAAAAAAGTGCTTAACACTTGTTTACCAAACACATTAACAACTTTTTTTTCAATTTCAGCATTTTTTATCCAAACACTTATCTACTTATTTATAAACACTTATTTTCAACTTTTAATCACATTGCTTAAAAGCTATTTTTTTTAAGCAAATCCAAACAGGCTCTGTGAAAAAAAAATTGATTAACTTTGACAGAATTAACGAATATATAAGACAGAAAAAAATGCTGAAGCAAGCAACTTGGTTGGGAAGAAAAAAATCTGAATTGTTTTCGCAAACAAGAAAACCAAAATTGCGCATTTGGTCAATCACTTGAAAGTAAAGAGGAACAAATACAACATAATTGTGCACATTGTTAAACATCAATTAAGTTGAAAATAAAATATATCAAACATAAGAAAGTCAAGAAGCAAGAAATCAAAGAGACACTTCAGTTTATCGTGTTGATAATGGCTCAAACGCCATGTATTACCATTATAAACAAGGATGTTCCCTGACACGTCCACCAATGGTTGAACAATAGGACTTATGCCTCTAAGCTGCAATGTAGCACCAATAAATTGCAACTCTCTAATGAATTCTTTAACACCACCACCACCCATATGAGAATCCTCTCCCTCACTCGCATCTTCATCCTCCACAAAGGCAACAACATCTTGCTCCCCACCTGGTAAAGATGAAACCCCAGAACGAAGTAAAACTTTCTTGCATCCCAAACTATCTGGACCCCTTCTTCTTAGCACCCCTTTTATGTCATCCACTGAAAACAATGTCTAATGACAATATAAAACATTGTCAGCCTCTACAAGATCAGTTGCAGGCAGTCCTTATGCTGTTTTTGCTTCATTTGAAACTTGTGTAAAAACGGGCATATCAATCAAAAAGATTCTAAAAGGAAAACAATAACAGAAACTTCATAAATCATTCATCATAAAGCTAAACGATGGCTCCTTTTAATTGTTATTCTTCTACTTAATTTAGACGTGTAGCAAAAGGGTACATCTAACGATTCGGAAATGAGTGATGAGATAACAACTTTAGAAACTTCACATTAACCTTTCCTCATTAAGGTGCAAAGATAGCTCCTTTTCTTTTATTCCTTTTACCAAAGCTAGCTTTCTAAAATTTCCCTTTTCAATTGCAGGCAGTTCTTATGCTGTTTTTGCTTCATTTGAGTTTGAGACTTGTATAAACATGGGCAGAACAACCAAAAAGATTCTAAAGAAAAACAATTTTTTTTTGATGACCGTGGTGTCCGGGCCAGCTTTCGCGCACCTGACTAAATCCACGGGATACCTGCCACCTCCCACCAGCAACAGGTACCAAGTAACTCTATCCACCAAGGCTAGAACAGATGGGAAGAATCACCTAGTGTTTTTTGCCTCCGCTGGGATTTGAACCTGAGCCTCAAGCCTCAAGGCTCTTTAACCCACTTCATTGACCACTAGGCCACACCCTTGGGTGCGATTCTAAAGAAAAACATTAACAGAAACTTTATAATAATTCCTCATAAAGCTACAAACATGGCTCCTTTTAGTTGCTGTTCTTCTACAGAATTTAGATATTGTGGCATATGGGATTCGTCTAACAAGTAACAATACAGAAAGGAGGGATAAAAAAAGATAACAACTTCAGACGCTTCACACATCAACCTTTCCTCATTAAGATGCAAAGATAGCTCCTTTCTTTTAATTCTTTAAATCTAAGCTAGCTTTCTCTAAGTTCCCTTTTCAGTTGCAGGAAGTTTATATGCTAAATGTTGCTCCTTCTAATGCTGTTTTTTTACTCAATTTAGCTATAGCAGCAAAAGGGGTTCATCTAAAGATACTAAAAGGAGTGATAAATATGAAATCAGATAAAGCTGCAGTTTTGCTGTTCTTGCATCAATAGTTAGTTCAGTATAAGAGAGTAAAATTATTACCTGTTGTTCCAATAGAGGTACTGGAGAACTAAAATTGGGATCTAAAGAGGATAAAATTATCCTAATTCCAGACACAATCACTGCTATGCCACACATCTCTCTCTTTGTCTGCAGCTTCCTTAAACCCTCCTACATACAGAAGAGACCCCCCCTCCCTGCAAGTAGAAAAAAGGGTTTATGAAATATCATAATATTTTTTAAAAGACAAAATTGCCCTTAAAGTTAATTTTTTTTCTCCCCAAGGCTAAAACCCTTTTTCAGAAAACTAAAATAGAACACTGAACGACTAAGCTGCCATTGCTTATACAGTGATTTTCTCCACAAGGTTAGAACTTTTATCAAAATCCTATTTCTTCTACTATATTCTTTCTTGTTACCACTAATTATATGTTGGGTACTTTCTTGAATGTTCAAAGATATTATCTTTTGGGTGATACACTTAAATTTTCTTGTTTTTTTTGCTTCTCTAAATTTGTTACCACTAATTATATGTTGGGTACTTTCTTGAATGTTCAAAGATATTATCTTTTGGGTGGTACGTTTAAATTTTTATTTTTTTTGCTTCTCTAAATTTGTTTCCACTAATTATATGTTGGGTACTTTCTTGAATGTTCAAAGATATTATCTTTGGGGGTGATACATTTATTTTTTTATTTTTTTTGCTTCTCTAAATTTGTTATCAATAATGATATGTTGGGTATTTTCTTGAATCTTTATGCTTGTTGAATAATGGAGTGGGGAAGAAAGTTTTCCACAGCTTATGTTTGTGGGTTATCGGCAGATTTTGTTATACTGAATTAACTATACTAAACTAAATGTGCATCAACTTTTGAGAACTTACAGCATTAACAGTTTTCACTTTATATATTAGGGGCTATTTTGAGTGAAGCTTCAAAATTAAGAGTTTTGGGGTTCTTCTTTGAGTACAAAAAGGGGTATCTTCCCTTCCATTTGCCCCTGCTGCCCACCTCTTGCTACCAAAATCGGAGATGGAAAGTAGCAGCGGGAGCACCAGCTATGCTAGTGAGTGGAGGGCAGAGGAAGCTATAGCCGGCAACACTGAAGCTCTTCGAGTTCTCAGAGAACTCATCACCTATCCTCTCCTTTACTCTGCTGAATCTCGAAAACTTGGCCTAAAGGTACTACAAGTTTTTCCAAATAGTATGTCTTTGATATTCAGATTATCATCTTTCATTAACAACTCTTATTGCTTTGCTTACGTAGTGGCCACGTGGCTTGTTGCTATATGGACCTCCTGGAACTGGCAAGGTACTATACATGTCTATTCTTGATCTGGTTTGAGAAAAATCATGTCTGTTTTTAATTTAAAATTGACTTTTCAGTTTTGAGCCAAAATCATGATTGTTGAAATTGGAGCTTGACATTTGGGTTTGAGCCAAAAATCATGTCTTTGAATTTCGGAATTGACATTTGGGTTTGAGCCAGTCTTTGAATCTCAAAATTGGCATTTTTGTTTGAGCCAAATCCTGTCTTATCAATTTTACAATTGACATTTGGATTTGAGTCAAAACCATGTCTCTGGATTTAAAAATGACTTTTAGGTTCGAGATGGTTGTTTGATTAAAATTTCGTAATATTTCTAATTGTAGACAAGCTTAGTTCGGGCAGTGGTTCAAGAATGTGGCGCTCATTTGATCGTAATAAGGTGTGTTTGATTCTCACTCAACGTTATTTTCTCTGACTGGCTTCTAGACGTGTTTTGTTTTTGTTGCTTATGTGCAGTAAAAGTAATGGTCCTTCTTTTTATTAGTTCGGTGTTATTGTTTCCTTACTATATATGTCTGGCAGATAACAATAACTACACCTCAATCCCAAGGGTAGGCGATACGAATCCGTACAGACAATGTTGCTCCAATTAAGTGCACCTTAGGACCCGTATTATACAACAAAAAGTACTAGAAGTGCTTTATAAGTATGTGTGGCAGAAATTTATCTAATTGGTTCAGATCTATCAATTGAATCACTGAGCATTCTGTGATCGTTATGGTCCTTGATGATATTTAAATAACTGAAAAATGTCTGCGCTTGGAAAAAGTTGAGCTTTTGATGCTAGTTATTTCTGTATGGTGGCTCCACACTTTTCCGTAGATTAAGAGAAGAATGAAGTCATTGAACTTAAGGAGAGTATTGAATTGTTTTGTATTTTTCTTTGCCTTATTGTTATTTATGGCTTTGGATGTATTTGCAGTCCCCATTCCGTTCACAGGGCTCATGCTGGTGAAAGTGAGAAAATTTTGCGGGAGGCATTTTCAGAAGCATCATCTCATGCAAAATTAGGCAAGCCATCAGTCATCTTTTTAGATGAAATAGACGCGCTTTGTCCTCGTAGGGATTCTAGGTACATGTTGCATCACTTTATCCACATCCATATGAAAATGGCCTTGCTTAAATTAAACCATAATTTACAAAACTGGAAAAAAGAAGAAGAAGATGTTGGTAGGGTAGAGTTGATGATATATTCCAATGTTCTTTAATAACATGTTATTTGAGTGCTTGAATTGCAGAAGGGAGCAAGAAATTCGTGTAGCCTCTCAGCTCTTTATGTTGATGGATTCCATTAAATCCTCATCGACATCAGTATCACATGTTGTGGTGGTAGCATCAACCAATAGGTAAGGGTTCTGCAACATTTGCTTTGTTTGGTTTATTATTTTTTAATTTTGTGGTGGATTGCCTTTTCCTGTGTCTCTCATGTAAGCCTGCTCTCAACAGATTAATTTTTGTTGTCCATTATTAAGTGAAAACATCCATTAAAGCTTCCCTAGCAGCCCTCACAGGGGAATCTGTAAGCCATGATATTTGCAGTGAGGACATTTACGCAGAAAAGGGGTTGGAGGTAGAATCTCATTGCATTAACAAGGGCTTGAAGAAGTGCTTATATCAGAAGGTAATGGACGAGAATGGGAAACAAATATATTCCGGCGAAGAGGCATCTGGAGGTCTGCATGATAAAATGGACTTTCAGCTCCTTGATGAGAGCACTGTTGATGCATTTAACTTTGAGAATGAGAATCAAATTGCGCATGAACGAAGTGAATGGAAATAAACAAATTGAAGGATCTGCTGTAAAGGATGTCAACACTGAAGATGAAGCTATTCAGAATATAAGCAGGCTTGGGGTCATGATGCCAGACCTATGCCAATTTCTTAACGTGGCCTTCTCTAAACAGTTGCCCGAAGAAAATGAACCTCACTATAGAATGATAAAAAATAATTTATTTTTTCACTGTTATATCCTACAAGAAAATGTAAGCAAGCGACAGTGCCAGCTTACTGTATGTAAGCAAGCCACCAAGCCCCTAATATATCCTTCTGATGGTCATGAAATTCTATGCTTACTTCTGTGTCATGGTGTCGTACACATCCCTTCCAAATTAACCTTGAGGCCTATACACTTTATGTGCAGGCCGGATGCTATTGATCCAGCTTTAAGAAGGGCTGGACGTTTTGATGCTGAAATTGAAGTCACAACACCTACTGAGGAAGAGCGGTTGCATATTCTCAAGGTGAGCTGCATAAGATGGAGTTTTGAGCATGCACCAATTTAAGGAGATACCTGAATGGGTACTCTTTGTGGACATCTATGGTTGCTCAATCCCTTTTGTAGTATGATCTGTATGAAGTTGGTCTTAAAATGCGGGTTTCCATTTTTTATTTTTCAGCTTTATACAAAGAAGCTTCAATTGGATCCGAGTGTTGACCTTCGAACCGTTGCTGCATCTTGTAATGGTTATGTTGGGGCAGATTTAGAGGCTCTGTGTCGTGAATCTGCAATGTCTGCAGTAAGAAAGTGCTCTGATTCAAATCTGGATGATGACTCTTACAGCATTAATATGGAAGATTGGAAGCATGCAAGATCGGTGGTTGGTCCTAGTATAACAAGGGGTGTTACTGTTGAAATCCCCAAGGTTTCTTGGGAAGATATTGGAGGGTTGAAAGACATTAAGGTATGACCTTGCACGAACAATTAGGTCAGGTTGAATATATATGAAATCTAATATGGTGTTAAACTCTCAAAACAGAAAAAGCTTCAGCAAGCTGTTGAATGGCCTTTAAAACACTCAGAAGCATTTGAACGGCTGGGAGTATCACCTTCCCGTGGAATCCTCCTTCATGGTCCACCAGGGTGCTCCAAAACAACCCTTGCTAAAGCTGCTGCTCATGCTGCCCAAGCTTCATTCTTTTCCTTGAGGTCTGATGAACATTTTGGTCTCTTCTGCCCTTGGCATAACAAAAACTTTTGTCTGCTGTTTGATGCTTTGTTTCCTGCTAACTCTTGATGCAAAAGAACTAAGCAAAATTGATAAACAATAACTTTTATTAGTAATGATGAATTTTAGATATAAATGCTTCTACTAGAAAAAGGAAACATGTGCATGCACTGATAAAATCAAAATGATGTGGCCTAATGGTCAATGAAGTGGGAGGAAAATCATATGGTCTCATGTTCAAATCCCAGCGAGGCAAAAAAATAAGTGATTTCGTCCCACCTACCTAAGCCTCGGTACCTGTGCTGCTGAGAAGTACTTGGTATCTGGTGGAATAGTCGAGGTGCGCCTAAGCTGACCCAGACACCACCTTCACAAAAAAAAAGTTGAAATGATCCAATAGCTGGTTATACACTTGTAGTGCTTGCACTTATCATGCTTTTTACCTTTTCTATCTTTATTGTCAACTATTTTCTTATTTAAGCATTTCTTTTTAATGCATCTAGTAAGTTTATCTTTATTGTTTAGTAATTGATTCATGCATTTCTTAGCAACAAGTGAGAGGTTCTTTGTCTCGTCGGCCTTTGTCAACTTATATGACAGTTCATGGAAAACCATAAACATGTTAAATTCTAACTTATATCACAGTTTCTGGAAAACCAAAAACATGTTAAATTCCAACTTATATCACAGTTTCTGGAAAACCAAAAACATGTAAAGTTAGTTTGAAATGACTGTCATTTAGTATGCTCTCCCTAAATCTTGAATGTATGCTGGGGATTTATGTCCCTTTGGAGCCTAAGGCATCAGATTGGTATTTACTATGATGTTAACCATCTTTAATAGCTTCTTTTCAGTTACTGAGTAATATAATATATTGACTAATTATTACCTCATGCATTCGATTTGACTAAAAGTTGCAAATCCTAATCATTCAGTTTCCTGAAATTCATAATCATGGAACAGTGGTGCAGAGCTGTACTCTATGTATGTTGGTGAGGGTGAAGCTTTATTGCGCAATACTTTCCGAAGAGCTCGCCTTGCAGCACCAAGTATACTATTCTTTGATGAGGCTGATGTAATTGCAACCAAACGGTAAGTTTATTTAGCATAGCAATGTCTTGTGAGTTGAGTATGAGTTTAGCTTAAAACATTTTGGACCATCTCGTGTTTATTCATTTGAATGTTGATTGTATCATGTCAAGTTTAGATGGATATTGTAGAGTTGATTGTACAATTTTGGTGACTAGGCTCTGTCAGATAGTTGCCCTCTATTCTGATTTCTGGTCTGGTAAACATGTGTGTGACTGTCCTTGTTTCTCAGTTAAAGATGGAGATAGATGGATGCGGGGAGACAGAGAAAAAGAGTGAATTGGGAGTGGTGTAGTGTACAGAGGGGTGGGTAGGATTGTATATGAAGAGAGAGAGAGAGTAACAGCGTGAGGAGTGATCTTCTCGGAAATCTTTGTGGACTCCAGAAAGTCTTCAGGCAACTTGTGCCTTGTCATACATAATGGCTACTGATACAAATTGCTTTTCTTGGCTGGCCTGACGCTTTTTAGTTGGTACAGGACTGACTACGGTCATGTCCCTATTTGTTAGTCTGACTGTGTTTTAAGTATACCTTCCTCAATTCGCATTGTTTATGCAAAACTCTGATACGATTTATCCTTAAATGGCAGAGGAGGAAGTTCAAGTGGAAGCAGTACAGTTGGAGAGAGACTTTTATCCACCCTCCTAACTGAAATGGATGGTTTAGAGCAGGCTAAAGTGAGTAGTAAATTTATTGCAGTTTTTTAAGTACTGAATGCAAATAATGGATCATTTTGATCAGGTATAGAATGCGATTCCTGTGTTTTTCTGATCATTGCTTTTTGTCAGGGAATTCTTGTTTTGGCTGCCACAAATCGCCCCCACGCAATTGATGCTGCACTGATGCGACCAGGAAGATTTGATCTCGTAAGAGTGTAACTTAGCATCTCAACATGAATGTTACTCTTAAGAAGCAATTGTTGTACTCGTTAATGGTCATAGACTGTGGATAGCAGCAACAGTAATTAGATCATCTTATTCAATTACCTTTGCTTGCAGGTTCTTTACGTCCCTCCTCCTGACTTGGAAGCTCGATTTGAGGTTCTCTGTGTTCATACGCGAGATATGAAATTGAGTAATGATGTTAATCTCAGACAAATTGCAGAAGACACAGAGCTCTTTACTGGAGCTGAGCTGGAAGGGCTATGCAGAGAAGCTGGAATAGTTGCTTTGAGAGAGAACATATCCGCAACAGTTGTATGTGATCGGCACTTCCAAACAGTCAAAAAGTCGCTGAAGCCAGCACTTACCGAAGAAGAGGTAGTTTCCTATTCTTCCTTCATGAAGAATCGATCCGAGAGATCTGCTGATTCATTTGAATCCAGTTCCAAAAAGATCGACAAGCAAACAAAAAACTTGTTAGTTTTGGCTAGTCCTGTTACAATTGGTGTCATTAGTGTTGTACTGTACATTGGTGTGAGATACTTTCTGATGCCTACTGAAACGTTGACAAGGGAACTAACGAGTACGTAGCATCCAACTACGTTACTGTTAATTCCAGCACATTACGACATGTTTAAATTACCAAAATTTTGAAGACAATTTCTTGGCTAGTCGAGGCAGTCCTGGGATGGTACAAAAGTTTGATGGTTTTGGTTGTGTATAACATATTGACTAGTACTTTGGATATATGTTCCTTAGTTATAACAAATGTATGCTGTCAACTCCTATTAACAGAGCATTTCACATATTTGGTGTTGAAATTATTGGCTTTGTTTACATATTCCCTTGCAACCAAGTGATTGCAACTACTAGTATCTGACACGATTGCGACAATATTTTTGAAAACAAAAATCCCAATAAGGTTTGTTATAGTTTCTCCATTTGTTACAAGTATGAAAAGGGAATTATATTGTACAGTCTAACCATTCTATAATAGTTTCATGTGTTTTGACTTTTTTCCCTTGATTTTTATAGCAATTGAATGTTATACGGTTGAACCTAAAGAGATGGAGGGAATTTAAAGAACATCGAAGAATCCTGCACCCATAGGCATACGGCCTGGCAGGCCTTCTCTTTTCGCCGGCGCTTCATGGGCTTTACCCCGTTTCCCAATCAGATTTAGTTATACTCCGCGATGAGCCAAAGGGGCATATGGCTTTGCCTTGCCATTTGACCACTTTTCCTATGTGATTAGAAATGCTCAGTGACAACCTCTCAAATGTCACCGTCTGGCCACTTTTGCTACCAAGGTAGCACCTAGTCTGGTCAGCACCAATCGTGTTCGGACAACGAATCTTACGATACGAGTCGAAGTCCTGCCTCGAAAAAGTCAGGACTTTTAGGCAGATTCCAGTATCTGACCAATCTCTGTCTGCCAATTCCCCAATAAATTTTTGAATTTGAAACTTGCTCGAATTAGATTCTTTCGATTTCCATACCCAAGATATACTTACGAAGTTTTTTCAATTTTTTTATTGATTGAAACACCGAATTTGTTGTTATGAATCAAACTACAATCCCTATAAAAAATTGTTAAAACATTTACATACAAAATTTAACCATTAAATAGATTTGTCATACAATAGTTAGCATAAGCTGGAATAGCTCAGTTGGTTAGAGCGTGTGGCTGTTAACCACAAGGTCGGAGGTTCGACCCCTCCTTCTAGCGCTTCTTTTTACTTTACTTGACAAAGTTGTATATAAAATTGAAATTCGGACTCCGCCTCTACGCCTATCACTATAAAGATTTCATCAAAAGAATTATATTTGTAGTCGGTTAAGGATTTTAATCTTTGTTATATGCTTGTCTAGAATATGTAAAAATTGTGTTTTGTTAACTTGTGATAAACTCAAAGGACTAAACTATTAAGGGGTCGTTTGGTAACTAGTAAAGAGATAGCTTATTCATGTATTTGCTTACGTATAAATTATACAACATTTGGTAGCTGATGTGTTTTGTTAACTTGTGATAAACTCAAAGGACTAAACTATTAAGGGGTCGTTTGGTAACTAGTAAAGAGATAGCTTATTCATGTATTTGCTTACGTATAAGTTATACAACATTTGGTAGCTGATTAGTAAATAAGTTATTCATGTATAAAATTAATATGACATTTGATTTGTAATTTAGAAACTCACGTAAGTGACGTGACATGTCTCATTGGTCAGCATCACTATTTATCTTTTTTCACAAACTTTTGAATTTTTTTCTCTTTTCTTATTATCATTAGTAATATCTTACCTTATTCATTTCTTTCCTCATTATTACTATTAATCTCTTTTCCTAAAATGTTTATGTATTCCTTTTCTTTAAAGGGTATCATTTTTTTTTCTGTTGTAAACTCTTTCAGGCCTTTTTTTTTTTTTGGGGGGGGGGGGGGGGGGGGGTGTTTGGCACGTTTATTTTAAAAGTATTTGTATATAATGTAGACAAATATTATGAGGGTATGGCGTGGTGGGGTTAAAGGTGAAGATGAGATGTGCTGGAGAACGAAAAGAACACAATCAATGTGAAATGCTATTTGTGAAACTTGTTATTCCTACTTTACTATGAAAGTTATTTTCTTCATTTTTAAGGTAGAAAAAATAGTCACATACCCAATGTGATTTCACGATTATTTAAAGGGAAATCTTATGGTCTGTTTGGATATGCAATATGAAATCAAATGACATGACGTTGAAGTTGTGGACATGCAATTTGCAATTATAAACTTTTAAATACACATAATTTTATAAAGATCCATTAGTCAATAACAGTAGTAATTAATTATTCTTTAATATAATCCTTTCACATGGAATGAACAATCTTTTCATGTCGAGCATAAGTCTTTTTTTTATAAAATTTAAAATGATGGGTCTTTTTAGAAAAAAATATAAACTTGTGGGTCAAGTTTTACATTTTAAAAAATTTGAAATCATGATTTGGAATCTCAAATCATACTTGTTGGAGAATTTGGGATTTAAAATCATGATTTAATCCCAAATCGCATGTCCAAATGCTGATTTGAAATCATGACTTCATATATATCGCATGTCCAAACACAAGCTTAGTAGTTCGATTGTTTGACTACCTGAACTTTCACCTTATTGGTGATGGTTCGATTCCTCACCTTGTAATTCCCTTCATCTACCTCTATTTTCATTAAAAAAAAAAAAAAAATCACAAGTGAGATCCAGGAGAATGGGTGTACACGAACCCTAGTACCTTACCCATGAAATATCTTTCAAAATTTTTAACCAATCGAACCTGAAAAAATTGAAAAATTATACCAAACACACCCCATATTTTTTGTTTGTTTGTGTTTTCTAATCACCACCTTTCCTTTGGAATTTTCTCCTTTTTTCTTATGATGCAAATGTGAACTTTAAAGATAGACCAAAAAAGCTGCCTTTGGTGGAAGTCAATTAGCAAAATATACAAAAGCACCAAACTTTTAGCAACTTTTTGCAGATGCTATATATAATTATTTTACCATTATAATATTTTAACTTCAGACTCCATCGAGTGGCGGAGCCAAAAGTTTTGCTAAGAGTGTATAAAATGTGAAAAAGTAAACACAAGAACTGATCGAAGGAGGTTCATCATCTATTATATATACATAAAAAAAAATTAATTATGTATAAATAGTATAATTTTTCACCGAAAAGAATTTGAATGAACTCCTGGCTCCAAGCTGGCTCCGCCCTTGACTCCACCGATAGGATTACACTGAATTAATTGTTGTTGGTGGTGGTGGTGTAGCTCCATGTCTGTTATTTATTTTAACCTTAAGGTAACATTTTTTTCCAGTTACCTGCACTTTATACATTTCAACTAAATATTATTTTCTCCGTCTTAACTTATGTGACATCGTCTAACTTGGTACAAAGTTTAAAAAAGAAACGAATCTTGTAAAAATTTTGTGGCTATAAATCATTTCATTAAAGATTGAAAGTTAAGTTCTTTCTAATTATAGAAAAATGATATTCTTTTTTAAACGAATTAAAAAGAAAAGTGTGTTAATACATAAGTATGTCCCTATCAAACTTTTTTTGGGGGGTTTCCATCCAAAGTCGGATGCCTATGTTGAAGCTTTGACTAATTCAGATCGCGCATTCTAGAACTCAGACGCTCCTAACAACATATATAAGTATGCACCTATCAAACTTAGTACTATAACAAATATATTGTCAACAACATATATAATATTATATATTGTATAATTTTTCATTGGTCCAAGTAGGTGCTTTTTAAAAAAAAGGAGTGTAAGAAATATTCCACTAGATTCCAAAGTAGTGATGTGTAGGTGTTGAATGATAATGCAAAATTATTATTTTTTTCTTATTCAAAGGTCAAAATTGTACTACTGCATGATATGAATATATATTTCTTTTTCTCTTCCACACTACTTTCCAAAAAACAGTTTTCCCATTGATTCCAGAAATGACAAAAATGGTCCCTTATATTTGGGACATGTTTAAAGTAGTCCCTTAAATATGCTTCTAACGGTTATGGTCCTTTAAATTTTCCAAAATGCGAACACTTCTGGTCTCTATATAGGGTACTTCGTTCGTTTCAAAATACTTGTTACAATTTTTTTTGAGAGATTTTGATCAATATTTTAAAATTATAATTTATAGTAATTTTTCATATAGTTTTTGAATATCCAAATTATAATTTTAAAATATTAGATTAATCTAATTTAATTTAGCTTTGAAAATTAGTCAAATTGACTCTCGAAAAGTGACATATGACAACTATTTTAAAATGAAGAGAGTAATAAGTAATGAACTTTATCTGTTATATTCGAAGTGAATTATGAGGAAAAAATTAACCTAAACACTAGGAAAATTAACCTAAACTGCACTAGACATAAAAGATAGACCAAAATAGCAGAAATTCTGCCTAGAAAAATTGCACCAAACTCTAGAAATAAACAAAAAAAATTGCAGAAACTACAAAATTTATTGCCAAATTTGAGTTCCCATTAATTATTTTTTCTTAACTACAATTTCACGAACAAAGTTCTTTAAATATTTGATCAAGATTAAAGATGTTCACATTTGACAAACTTAAAGAATCAAAACGATTAAGAGTAAAATATTTAAGAGACTATTTGGACCTACCCCAAACATAATTGACCACTTTTGTCAATTTTCTCATTGACTCCACACATTCATAGAAATTTCACTTTCCTTAACAACTTTCCAAACATACATGAACATTTTTATGTCACAAAATTTTCTTCTCTCATTCACATATACTAAGAAGAAAAAAAATGGGGAATTCATTAGCATGTTTCTCTGATGAAAAAAATAAAACTAGAAAAATCAACAAAAATACTACTACTAGTAGTAGTAGAAGATCATTATCTAATGGTCGTCGTCTTCATCATTATGTTCCACCTCCTCCATGTATCTCGAGATCAACTAGTAGAAAATCGGATAGAATTTATCCGAATTCTACGAGAATAATTGATCAGGAGGGTAGTAGTAATAGTATTGATGGTGATCATAATTATATTCGAGAACAAGCTCGAGTTGCAGCAGCTCTGTTGCTGCAACATCACCATCAAAATGGAACATTAAGTCAATTTGAACGTTCAGTTTCTCTTAGAGATCAATTAAATTGTTCTTCAACAAGGCAAAAGAGAAATATTATGCCTAGAACTCGTGCTAGATCACTATCTGATTCACTTCCCCGGCATCTCGACCTTCTTCATCAGGTTTGTCTTTCTACACGTGTGTTGATTTCTCATATGGTCGCTCAGAAAGTTACTTTTCTTTCTTGATAGAGGTGGAGTCAGGTAGGAGCCGAGGGGTTTCATCTGAACCCTCTTTGTTAAAAAATTACATTGTTTATACATGATTAAAATTATTTTTGATGTATAATAGTAGATGTTGAACACCCTTCTGACTTCTTGTGTGTTTACTTCTTCAAATTTTGAACCGTTTAGTGAAAATTCCGGTGTCGCCACTACAGTTCTTGATTCAAGTTTTCTTCAATAAAAAAAGTGATTTTTTAAGATAGTAGTAATTATTAGTTGAGTGACTATATCAAAAATAAATTTGCAATTTACCCGACTTTGAGCGGTTAATTGCATGTATTGTAACTAAAATTTACCCACTGTAACACGAGGAAATATAAACTATTTTTTTCATCAAATTAATTACTTTATCGAGTCTGAAGTCACAAAACTATTTTTTGGTCACATTTAGAGTAACCAACGTGAGACTTGCTGAAGTGGTTGAGCACCTCTGCCATCAATTGATAGGTTGAGAGTTCGAGTCAGGTAATTGGAGGGGTTGGGGTGGAAAAAATAAGACTGTGGAAAGGTCAATTTTCCGATTTCTGAGTAATCAAATTTTTTTTGTTTTGTTTTGTTTTCAATTAATTTTCTTAATTGTCTTTTTGTTTATAAAATATGAGTAGTCAAAGCTTTTACAATGGCTGGTACTTTTTAAAAATCTTTCGTCGTTTGTATTTTTATTTTTTTTTTGAGACGAAAATTTGACATTTTCGAACGTTTGTATTTTTTGAGCAATTCACGCGTCGTTCAACTACTTTAATGTGACAAAAAATATAATTTTATGACTTTAGTGTTATGTTAATGTGTTTAGCGATAATATTCAGTAATCATACCTAAATTAGCTCCCAATATTTGACGATCAGAAACTACATAAACAATACTGTAGGATCAATGAAATTTAAATTATTTTACTTCAATTCAGAAGTAGTTTAGTTTTCAAATCTGTTTTTAAGACTTTTTTCTTGAGCCGGGGATTTATTGAAAATAACTTTTTTACCCCCACAAAGGTAGGAGTAAGGTCTCCGTATACTCTACCCTGCCCAGATGTCACTTATGGAATCACACTCGGTATTTTATTGTAGAAAGGTGACACATTGAGATGTTAAGAATGCGAATTTCTGGCCAAAGGAAGTATTGGTGAAGAGTTGCAAAATAAATTGTAGTGTACAATATTTTACAATCAGTAACCTTTCATGGTATAGTATGTATAATTATAACATGTTTTTAACCTTTTTTCAGAGTACAAATGTTGAAGATTTGAAGCATAACAAACATTTTGTTCTAGTACATGGAGGTGGTTTTGGTGCATGGTGTTGGTACAAAACTACAACACTTCTCAAAGAATCTGGATATCAAGTTGATGCAATAGACTTAACTGGTTCTGGTGCACATTCTTTTGACTCCAACAACATTAACACTCTGTCCCAATATGTTAAACCCCTCACTGATTTCCTCGAAAAATTCAACGATGATAAAAAGGTAAATTCAATCAAGAATTTGATGCTTTTTCAAACTCCGAAATTGAAAAAAGATAGTACTTTTTCGATGCAGGTTATATTAGTCGGGCACGACATAGGGGGAGCTTGTATATCTTATGCAATGGAATTGTATCCATCAAAAGTGTCTGCAGCAATTTTTGTTGCTGCAGCAATGTTGAAGAGTGGACAGAGCACACTCGATATGTTCTCCGTACAGGTTGGTTTTTATACGGAGATTTTATTTAGTTATGCATGATTTTATACCAGAAACCAGACGTTGTATGCAGGGGCGGAGGCAGAGGGGTTGCAAGGGGGTCCAACTGAACCCCTTCGTTGAAATATTATACTATGGAAATAGCCAATAGGGTAAAGATAACTGTTGTTGAATTCCATTGGCATAAAAAAGTTCTTTTTGAATCCCCTCGTTTGAATTTCTGGCTCCGTCACTGGTTGTATGAGTGATACAAAATCTTATACGGAGATGAAATTTGTTAAATTTGTAGCTTGGATTGAACAATCTATGTCAACGCGCTCAAATTTTTCGCTATGCAAATGGGAAGAATCATCCTCCAACTGCTATAGATTATGACAAGTCATTACTCAAGGAAGTATTATTCAATCAAACTCCTGCTAAGGTATTGATCGTGTTTATCTATGTTGCTTTGAATCTTCAAAAATGTCAACAGATGCGTGCTGAATCCTCCAAAAAATAGTGTATTTTTGACACTTTCGTGTTAATTTCAGGATGTTGAATTAGCATCGGTGTCGATGAGGCAAGTTCCATTTGGACCATTAACAGAGAAACTTTCACTTTCTGCAACAAATTATGGTTCAATTCCAAGATTCTATGTCAAAACACAAGATGATTTTGCAATTCCTGCATCTCTTCAAGAAGTCATGATAGATTCAAATCAACCTGAACAAGTTTTCCAGATAAAAGGTTCCGATCATTCGCCTTTTTTGTCGAAACCTCAAGGTCTCCACAAGATTTTGGTAGAAATTTCCAACATTCCTCCAAAAATGAACCTCAAAACCATATAAACAAAGGTTGAACCCATCGACAGACATCTAAAGTGGACACTATCTTTCACCTAGACACCTCAACTAAGACTTGTACCATTTGGTCCGACTGTGCCATTTTGACACTTTCTGCTGTCTTGGCAACCTGCATGATTTTCACATCTAACAGGCGCGTGAAGAGCCTAACAAGACAGAGGTGTTTAAGTGAAAGATGATGTCAACTTCAGCCAAGACAATTCTTTTTCCAAGACATGTTCCTATATATGTACATACCAAATACATGATCATCACACACACATATATATAGCATAAAATCATTTTGAAAAACTTCATAATTCACTTTGTTTGTATTTTTTTTAAATTTGACTTCATTATTTTCTTTTTTTTTTTTTGTTTAATGGGCTGAGACGAGGTGGAGCCCATGGACTCCTACCGGAAGCGTTGTTCAAAAGCGGTAATCGATAATTCAATCGCAAAATTAGCTTATTAATAATGGGTTATTAAATTAACGGTTGGTGAACGAATTAAAATTTTATAGTTAATGACTTATTGGTGTGGAGGCAGATTACTCAATTTTATAGTTTCTATTCACTTCTTAGCTTAGGAAATAACGAGGCACTTCTTGTGACTTCTAACCATAAAGCACAGTCGTCTCCCTAAAACATAAACGGACCCTGAAATTAATTCTTAAATCAAAAGACAAATTATTCTTGATAATATGAAGGATCGCAACAAAAATGAAACAACCCCATTGCATCCTTCACAAAGTTCGATACAAAACTGAAAAATTTAAAATCAAGTTGATTTTTCTGCCGATCCAGTAATTAAAAATTATTTCTACATATATTTTTAGGTCTATAGAAGAAAATTTTAATTTAATTCTATGTTATAACCTATAAAAAAAAAGTACGAACAAAACTCAAGAAGCCTAAACGATTGATAAATAGATGAACAATAGTATCTACAAACAACTTAGTCAATGAAAAAATTGAGGACATATCGATATTTATTCGATACACCGCTCCATAACCGTCCGTTAATTATTAATCCGATACCAAACCAACCGTTATCTTATTGATTGGCTCGTGAATTAGTATATTTAAAAGTCGATAACCAATACGCCAAACCGTTAAGTATAATTATCCGCTTAATCCGCCCGATAAGCACCCCTAGTACGAACCCAATTAATCGGGTTTCAAAATGGATAACAAATACTTTGTTATATGTTTAGTTGTATGGGAGGAATCTCTCAATAACTCCCCTTTTGAGTTTAATGAATTTCTCTGCCCCACAAAGATAGGGGCTAAGGTTTACGTCTCATATGGAAGGAATTAAATATTTGATTATCAATACATTCAGTTCGTTAGTTATAGCAAAAGTCTAATACTTGAGTTATAAGAGCAATCTACTACTCCCGCTGTTTCGAAAAGAATGACCTACTTTCTTTTTTAATCCGTTTCAAAAAGAATGACCCTTTTTTTTGCAACACTTTAATTTTAACTTTCCACATGGCATGTTTAAGACCACAAGATTAAAGGGCATTTTGGTACATTTCTCATAACTTTAATTTAAGACCACAAGATTAAAAGTCCTTTTTATTTTTTTAAACTTCATGCCAAGTCAAAATAAGTCATCCTTTTTTAAACGGAGAGAGTATTTTATTTGTGCAGCTTATTTAAAAGTATATGGTTAATAAAATTTACGAGATGTTTTTTCATTTATATTTTCAAAGTTAGATTACTTTGAATATTAGTCCATACTTAGTGTTGTGTGCTTAATTTGTCAATATTTTTTTTCTTTATTTGAGTTGTGAACTTGTTGTTTCTCATGAGTTTTTTAATTGTTGTTAAACTATTATAAAATTGACCAATCGTAACTCGATCATACATTTGTATATGCTAATTGTTGGTTTTGAAGTCAACTTTAATTTGGCATCACCATTGTACGTTAAAGAAATTGAATGGTGAGATCAAAAGAGGAATACAATTGACACTTATCATTTGGCAATATATTTATCAGATTTATTGCTAAAATATTGGTATTAAACCCGAAACTTCTTGTAGATGACGAGGTTGCCCAAATAAATGAAAGAATAGGTTTAATCTTTCATATGATCTCCTTTTACAGATAGATAGAAAAAATCAAATAGAGTTGTTTCTCTAGCTTCCGCCCCTCAAAACTACATATTCACAATTAAAGTAATCAATGATTTGTCCAAAATGAAGAATGATCTCTTCGTAGGAACTCCTTATTAGAAGCGCTTCCTCTTTCATGGTCTATATACGACATGATTCTTAACTTAGTTAAATCAATAAATTTCAAATACAAAACAGTTATAAAAAAAAAAAGAGGAACATAATATTTTGAAGAAGGATACCATCTTATTCACATTATTAGTACGAAAAATGTTCTAAAGGTGAAAACAATCATGGTAACGAATAGCAAGACGTTTTTTATATGATCGCCTCTTATAGATAGACTAAAAAAATCAAACAGGCGTTCCTCAAAACTACATATTAACTATTAAAATAATCACTCTAGTATACTGAGTAGGCGGAAACAACCATTTTGTCCAAAATGAACAATGATCTATTCATAAGAAACTCCTGATTAGAAGCGCTTCCTCTTTCATGGGCTATACGCAACATGATTCTTGATTCAGTTAGATCAATAAATTCTGAACAAAAGAAGAGAGGAACGTAACATAATATTTTGAAGAAAGATACCATCTTATTCACATTATTAGTACGAAAAATGTTCTACTGATTATAACAATCATGGTAACAAGCACAAAGACGAACAGCAAGACCAGGAATTTTTTCACAATTAGCCTTAGGATTCATTCCATTATAATTATTGTTGCACCCCCATGAACAACATGATGCATCACAGTATTTAGTGCTACATGGTCCCAATTGAGCCAAACACTGATACTTTTGCCTTTTTTGTGCTTCTGGTAATACTTGAGGTACTACTACTACTCTCTTGGGTGCCAATGCCATGTTGCTTGATGCTACTTTGCCTATATGAAGTCAAAAAAAAAAAGTTTCATTAGCCACTCATAATAGGGGTGTTCACGGGTCGGTTATTAGTCAAAATCAAAATCAAATCAAACCAAATGTAATATACATTTATTAGTTTGGTTATTATCGGTTTTGGTTCAGTTATTCAGTTATTAATCATACACGATAAGTAGGAGTATTCACGGGTCGGTTATTGTTCAAAACCAAAATCAAATCAAACCAAGTGTAATATACATTTATCAATTTGGTTATTATCGATTTTGGTTCGGTTATTAATCATACGCGAAAATAAAAGAAGCGATTCGTTCAATTGAGGAAGAAAAAAAAGACAATAATTCGTTCAAAAATATTTATTTTTATGAGATTACCACATAAAATATACTAACATGGTATACGATTAATACAAGATATTTAAAACATAAATAAATTTTGATGAAATCATATATAAAATATTTAAAATTGTTCATAAAAAATATATATTATGTATATATAATTATAAGAATTAAGTATATAATTTTTTGGTTCGGTTCGGTTTGGTTATTTATTCGCTTTTTTTGAACAAAATTAAAATCAAATCATATATTATCGTTTTTTTAAAATGTAAAACCAAATAAAACCAAACTAAATAAAAATTAATTTATTTAATCGATTTGATTCAATTTTGTGATTTAAATCAATTTTTACCTAAACTATGAACACCTCTGCTCATGAGATGAAATGAGGTCACAAGAGTTTAATTTCTATATTGCGCTAACAGTATAAAAGAATTTTTTTTTTACAGTAAAGGTAATAATAAAGAGAGAATATGTGCTAAAAATGAGTTGGCTTAGCCGGTGAGACGTCTCAACTTTCAATCACTACCAGGTTCATCCAAACACAATATTTTCGATATAAAATATTAATTTTTATGTAACCCCCCCACCCCACCCCCTCCAAAAAAAAAAATCAATAAGTATAAGATTTTAACCCATCTGTGAAGGTACATTGAGTTCGATGCAAAGATACAGCAAAATAGCTCAGGAGGAGTAGAAAGTTACCACAACCTAGGAGGGGTTTATAGCAAAAAAATCATATAAAAGTTACTAATTCAACTTTCTAATAGACTTATTAGTTCCGCAATCAAATCCATAATATCGAGATTATTTGAAGTCAATTTCACCTTGCTCAATTTCTAAATCTAGGATTAATAGTTAATATGAGTTGCACATAAGTTGAAATAGTAAATAATACATATATGAATAATTACAATATAAGAAAAGAAATAATAAACCATTTGTATACAATGTATGAATTGATTATTGCTAAAATTGTCAATTATTTGAATCACAAAAAAAAAAAAAAAAAAAAAAGGAATATCACCTGATGGAAAAACGAGAAACAGGAAGATGAGAAAAGTTGATGTGATCATTGTCATCTTCTTTTGAGTATTAATAATAATATAAATATCTTTTGGTGTTTGAGAAAATGTAATTTCATTTTGCTTTATATAATCAACAAATTGTTGGACTCTCTTTATGATTTGTTTTAATTTTTATTTCATTCATTAAGGAAATTATCAACCATATCAGATAATTGAAAAGGAAAATATCCTTAGAAAGGTTGTAAAAAAATCAATTATTATTTAATTCTTAAATTGAAGATACTTAAGAAATTAATGACTAATCTCATTCTCTTTAAACCTGGGATTTTTGCTTTCTAAAAGATACTAATAATTATTTTAATCAGTGTAACATATCGATATGTATTTATTAGAGTATATCTTTAAGTATATAATGCAAGATCAAATTTTTAAACCTGGGATTTTTGCCTTCTAAAAGATACTAATTATTTTAATTAGTGTAACATATCGATATGTATTTGACTATTTGTTATAGTATATCTTTAAGTATATAATGCAAGATCAAATCTACAAAAGCTATTTTTAAAGATAATATGTCTATAATTAACATATATCTTGCATGATATACGCTTTTCTTATTACACTTATATAACTTAATCATAGTTAATGGACCTATGAATTACTTTTCATTTTACATTTATAATTAACCGTAGTAAATTAATATAATTTGATATAAACTTCGAATGTAAGTAATTTTTTAATAATAATCAGGTATGGATTTTTTTCATTTATGGTGCCGTATATGTTGGTAAGATGTTTTACTTAACGATCTTTCTATCTTTACAAGATAAGGATAAAATTTGTGTACATTTGTACTCTCCTCAAATTCCATTTTTGAGATTGCACTAGAGATATGTTATTGTTATTGTTGTACTTAATAAGGTATTGCTAATTCATTTTCTTTGCACCACTACGAGAAGAATGTAAGATGATTATATTAAATAATTTTCTACCGCTAAGAGTTGTGAGGTATAGATAAGATTTTTTTACTAGAGATCTCAAGTTTGAACCCAGAAATCGAATTTTTTTTGATAAAGAATGCTTTCCTCTTAAATAGGCTTTATGCAATGCAAATTTGGATTAATTGGGAACTCGAAAATGAACACCAGACCAATAGATGGAAAACCAATAAATAAATAAATAAATAATTTTCGTAAAATCAAATCTTGATCCATTAAAACGACAATCAAATGAATTGTCATTACAATTGAAACGATCGAAAAGGAATTATGAGAGTTAATATATGCTTATATGTGCTAATTGTTGGTTTTGAAGGCAACTTTGGCATCACCTTAGAATGTTAAAGAATTTGAATGGTGAGATAAAAGAGGAATATAATTGACTCAATCATTTTGTCACATATAAAAGGGTTTCAACCGATAAAAGTTTATCTCGAGTCACAAAAGCAATCTTTTTTTTTCCATTCTTTTTTCTTTTTATCATGGTAATGCAATGCAAGAGGTCAGAAATCTAATTGTTTCTGGTGATGAAAAAAGCTTTATCTTATGTGAAACTTATGAAAATTCAAAATGTTGATAATATTAAAAGATGACCTACGATATTTGATGATCAGACACCTACGGTTGGACATATATCATCTTTGAAAGCTCAAACGGAGAATAAACGAATTTTCTTATGAGCTATACATGAAGAATTTTGAATTAGTTAGATCAGTGAATTCCTTTAGCTATCATAACATCTATTCTACACATTTTGATATATGGTATCAAACGGTACCTTAACATTTTGTTTATAAACATTTAATGTTGTTAATTTCCACATTGCAACAATTTATATTTCTTTCTAATCTTATGTATTGTCGTAATTAGCTTGAAACAATGACATCAAAACCACCAATAACAATTACCTCCATCCATCTTTACTTGTCCGGTATACTAAAAATAGATGTCCAACTTTACTTGTCCAGTTTGGAAAATTAAAAGATAATTTACCATTTTGTATCTATTTTACCCTTGTTATTAAATACTATTCACTTCCCAATATTTAGATAACTTATAATTAATAGGGGTGATATAGTAAAATTACCCTTTTATTTATTGTTTATTAAGGGGTGTGCCAAGTCAAACATAAACGGATAAAGATAGACGGAGAGAGTAAATATAAATGATATAATAATGTGATTTATCACATTTCATATTTCTAAAACATGAATATCATTACATTAATGTTAAAACTCTTAATTAATTAATTTAACAATCATGGTAACAATTGCATAAACGAGCTTTACTTCCAGGCAGAAACTCACAAACTGAATTTGGATTTTGTAACCTGAAATTTTCAGTACATTTTTGTTGACAACATTGGGCATCACACTTGATACCACATGTGCCCAAATTATTCAAGCATGGCCCTGTTGCTAGCACCATTGAACCTATATATAAGAAAAATAAAATGTCAAATGTTAAGATAAATATGACGATATACGTACAAGATTATAAGTTTATTGGATGTCTAATCTCATAATTATCTTACTTCTGTTTTTGACATGTTATGTTAAAAACCAGACGGACTCGAAGGGAACATATAAAAGGAAAATAAATGGTAAATGTTAAGATAAACACGATTTACATACAAGATTATAAGTTCGTTAGATGTCTAATCGTATAGTTATTTCATTATTGTTCTTGAGATGTTATATTAAAAACCAGATCGACTCAAAAATAATGTTGAAGGGAACATATACAAGAAAAATAAATGGTAAATGTTAAGATAAACATGACGATATACGTACAAGATTATAAGTTCGTTGGATGTCTAATCTTATAGTTATCTTACTACTCTTCTTGAGATGTTATGTTAAAAACCAGATCGACTCGAACAATAATATTGAAGGGAACATATACAAGGAAAATAAATGGTAAATGTTAAGATAAACATGAAGATATACGTACAAGATTATAAGTTTGTTGGATGTCTAATTTTATAGTTATCTTACTACTGTTTTTGAGATGTTATGTTAAAAAATCAGATCGACTCGAAAAGTAATGTTGAAGGAAACATATATATAAAGTACCTACTGCGTGCGACAATAAGAAGGAGAAAAATGGTTTTATAAGTTGAAAAGTCATATATTGGGAATGATAAACTTATGATTTTTGGCTGATTTTACAAGTATTTACCAAACGCATAAATAAGCTATAAAATACTTATAAGTCAGTTTGACCAGAAGGATTTCATATTCTAAGTTGAGAGGTTTATGATTTCAAATTTGTAAGAAAAAAAAAAGGTTTCTGCTTATGCTTCTATTTTCAAGGAAAAGTTACAAATTCTTTTTATTTGTTTGGTATTCATATTAAAATCCCGATTAATTTAAATTCATGTCTTGTAAGACCCAATAAAAGAGAATCGCTCCTATCAAAACAAATAAAAACAAAATCACACACAGGAATCAAACTTGTGACCTCTAATTAGGGGTAAAGAAATACGCAACTAAAAAAATAACTTTTGCTACTATTCAAAAATCTGAATATTTTTTACAAAAGAACCTTAACTCTCCAAAATAAATTACCTGATTCAAAAATGAGAAGCAGAAAAATCAAAAGAGTTGGTGAGATGATGGACATCTTCATTTTGAGTACCAAAATATTTTGAACTGTAAAACTCAAGCAATGTTAAGAGGCAAAAACTACACTCATTAAATAATAATTTATATATATAATGCAAATTAAACCACTACACTCATTATTAGTAAGAGGCAAAAACTTATAAGTTTATAGAGAAAGAGATTAGAGTGTCATTAATTCCTTTTTGAATTCAATTTTGAAAACATAAATAAGAATATATATATATATATATATTATTAAGAGGCAAAAACTTATAAGTTTATAGAGAAAGAGATTAGAGTGTCATTAATTTGAAGTCAAAAAGGAATTAATGACACTCTAATCTCTTTCTCTATAAACTTTTAAGTTTTTGCCTCTTAATAATAATGAGTGTAGTGGTTTAATTTGCATTAGATATATAAATTATTATTTAAGTTTTCAAAATTGAAGTCAAAAAAGAATTAATGACACTTTAATCTCTTTCTCTATAAACTTGACCTTTTGCCTCTTAATAGTAATAATGAGTGTAGTGGTCTAATTTGCATTTTTTTAAAAATAGAGTTGCAACTTTAATAGTTATTGTCTCTCAATATAAAAGTATTATTATTATTATTCAATTACCAAGGAGAGTTCGAGTCATTAAAGTAGTTAAAAAAGTGGGAGCTTGGAGAATTAATGACACTCTAATCTCATGTTTTGTTGGCGAGTAAAAGGTATTTATGTAATAAGTATTCTGCACATTCAACTCTAAAATTGTAGGTTTGAGTTATTAAAGTAACAAAAAGGGTGGAAACTTGTAAGAAGGGATTTTTATAAAAAAAAAATGTATTTTGTTAAAAATGATATCTTTTAAGAGATTGACAGTAATAGTAACAAACTGGATTGTGCTTGATGAATATTTGAGTAGAACTAGTGAATAATGATATAAAATTCAGGCAAACAAAATGAGTTACAAAGTGTTCACAGTATGAATAAAAAATGATTCAAATCAAAAAAATTGAACTAAATAGATTAAATAAATAAATTTTTATTTAGTTTAGTTTTACATTTTAAGAAATCGATAATATATGAGTTGGTTTTGATTTTATTCAAAAAAATCAAAGAAATAGTCGAACTGAACTATAAATTATATATCTATTTTGTATAGTTATATGTACATAATATATTATTTTTTATGAACAATTTTAAATATCTTATGCATGTTTTCATCAAAATTTATTTATATTTTAAATATCTTGTATTAGATGTACGCCATGTTATGTTTTATGTAGTAATCTCAGGGGTTTTTTTAAAAAAATTGTTGCCTTTTTTTTCCCTTTAACTTTGAATGAATCATTTCTTTTATTTTTGCGTATGATTAATAACCGAACAACCGAATCAAACCTAACCAAAATCGATATAACCAAATCGATAAATATATATTATATTTGATTTGGTTTGATTTTAATAATTTAAAAATTACTTATATTGGTTTGGTTTTGATTTTGACCAATAACCGACCCAAATCAATCCGTGAACACCCCTAATTACAACAAGATAATAGAACATTATGAGACACATCAAATTATATACAACAACAACTACATACTCAGTGTAACACAAGTGTAATTTGAAGAGAGTAGAGTGTACGCAAAATCTTATCCCCTACCTCGTAGAAATAGAGAGGTTGTTTCCGATAGATCCTCGACTCAAAATAAAACATATCTAAGCAGTTTGACACATCAAATAAATATACAACAATAGTAACATACTCAGTGTAATTCTACAAGTGGAGTTTGGGAAGAATACAATGTACACAAATCTTACCCCTTACCTCGTAGAGATAGAAATGTTGTTTTCGATAGATTCTCGACTCAAAGTAAAACATATCTAAGCAGTTTGACACATCAAATAAATATACAACCACAGTAACATACTCAATGTAATTTTATGAGTGAGATTTGAGGAGAATAGAGTGTACGCAAATCTTACTTCTTACTTCATAGAGATAGAGAGATAATTTTCAATAGACCCTCAACTTAAAATAAAACATATATAAACAGTTTGACATATCATATTTTGAAAAACGATACTATCTTATTCACATTATTAGTACCCAAAAGTTCTAATGGTGAAAACAATCATGGTAACAAGCACAAAAACGAATAACAAGACGTTTTTCATATGATTTCCTCTTATAAATAGACTAATAAAATCAAACAGAGTTCTTTTGTATCATTTGCCCCTTAAAACTATATATTCACAATTAAAGTAATCAATCTAGTACCAATTAGACAGAAGCAAAAATTGTCCAAAATAAAGAATGATCACTTCGTAAGAAACTCCTCATTAGAAGCACTTCCTTTTTATGGTGAGATCAAAAGAGGAATATAATTGACTCTTATCATTTTTGTCAAATATAAAATCGTTAGAAAAATTAATAAACTGATCAAAATCAAAATCAATAGAAGCTTGAAAATAATTTTTCTTAAAAGAAATATTGTTCGTATACTAATTAAAAAAAAAAAAAAAGTTTTTTTGGAGGATACAACAAGCCAGGTTTATATATGCAGATTTTTCTATGGCACTTTGTCAAGAAAACTTATTATTTATAAATCAAATATCAAACCTTTCCGAAGAGATGCATCGTTTACCGAATAAACATATTCAATTTTATTTAAATTTGAAATGTAAAATGTTAATAAAAAGTAACTCATATCCAAAAAAACTGTCAAATAAAACGTGTTTCATGCCAAAATTCAAATAAGACTTAATTTTGGTATATTAAAATAAATATTTATTTTAAGGTTCACTCTATGTCTGTGTGGATATATTGGGTTATAAAGCCTTTTAAAAGGACTGAATGATAGAATACTCAACTTTTAAGTGCGGCTAGTGTAAACACATATAGTTGAAGTGAGGGGTTCGTTCATTATTCTCAGTAAAGTTTGAAATAACATGAATAATTTTAAAAGGGAATGAATGATAAAAAATAACATGTCGTATCAACAGAAATATTTTATTATTCCTAAATGGGTACATGTACACCAACGATGTGGGACAAATTGACATTTCCCAAATAACAAATTAACATTTCCCAAAAAACAAATTATTCTTATAAAAACTAAATATTCATGATCGATCACTCTAGTATAATCGGGCGAAAACAACGATTTGTCCAAAATGAAAAATGATCTTCATAAAAACTCTTGATCAGAAGCGCTTCTTTTCTTATGAGCTATACGCGATATGAATTTGAATTAGTTAGATCGGCGAATCCCTTTAGCTATCATACATCTATTTTATTATGTTAATAACTATAGAATAAATGTTAATAACATTTTATTATCTATATACACATTTTGATATATTGTCTCAAACGGTACCTTAACATTTTGTTTTGAAACATTTAATTTTGTTATTTTCCACATTTCAACATTATATTTCTTTCTTATCTTATTTATTGTCGTAATTAGTTTGAAACAATGACATCAAAACCACCGATAACAATTACTTCCTCCGTTCATCTTTATTTGTTCGGTGTACTAAAAATAGTTGTTCAATTTTACTTGTCCAGTTTGAAAAACCAAGAGATAATTTACTATTATGTGTCTATTTTATCCTTATTATTGGATACTATTCATTTCTCAACATTTACATAACTTATAATTAACATGGATAAGTAAAGAAGGACGAATGTAACAAATATAAATGATATAATCATGTGATTTATCACATCTCATATTTCTAAAACATGAACAACTTTATATTAATCATGTGATTTATCACATTTTCATATTTCTAACATGAACAACATTACATTAATCTTAATACTCTAATTAATTAATTTAACAATCATGGTAACAATTGCATAAACGAGCTTTACTTCCAGGCAGAAACTCACAAACTGAATATGGATTTTGTAACCTGAAATTTTCAGTACATTTTGTATTACAACATTGGGCCTCACACTTGATACCACATGTGCCCAAACTAGTCACACATGGCCCTTTTAGTATTGCACCTTTGCTTTCTAGCACCATTGAAAAGATAAACATGACGATATACGTACAAGATTATAAGCTCGTTGGATGTCTAATCTTATAGTTATCTTACTACTGTTCTTTGAGATGTTATGTTAAAAGTCAGATCGGCTCGAAAAATAATGTTGAAGGGAACATATACAAGGAAAATAAATGGTAAACGTTAAGATAAACATGATGATATACGTTCAAGATTATAAATTCATTGGATGTCTAATCGTATAGTTATCTTACTACTGTTCTTGAGATGTTATGTTAAAAATCAGATCGACTCAAAAAATAATGTTGAAAGAAACATATAAAGTACCAGTGTGTGCAATAAGAAGGAGCAAAATGATTTTATAAGTTGAGAAGTCATAAGTCGGTCATTGGGATGGCCAATTTATGATTTTTGGTTGATTTTATGAGTATTTACAAAACACGTAAATAAGCTATAAAGTACTTATAAGCTAATTTGACCCGAAGGGTTTCATATTCTATGTTGAGAAGTTTATGATTTTCATATTTGTAAGAAAAATTGATTCTGATTATGCTTCTGTTTTCAAAGTAAAGTTGCAAATTCTTTTATTTGTCTGGTATCCATGTTAAAGTCCCGATAAATTTAAATTTATATCATGTAAGACTCATTAAAAAGAATTGCTCCTATCTAAACTTTTTCATACACAATTCAAATTCGTGACCTCTAATTAAGGGTGAAGGAACTTAACTTTTGCTACTATTCACAAGTCGAAATATCTTCTTCTTTTTTTTCAAAAGTTTTCTCAAAAATCATATATATTTTTCTTTTTTCGCATGATTTCTTCCTAAAAACATAGAACAAAAAAAAGACCATTGCTAAATCTTGTTATTATGATTTTTAAGAAAAATGAGAAATAAATAAATAAATAAATAAATAAAAATGTAAATTACCTGATCCAAAAATGAGAAATAAAAAAATCAAAAGAGTTGGTGAGACGATGGACATCTTCATTTTGAGTACCAAAATTTGAACTGTAAAACTCAAGCAATGGCAAAGACTATAGGAGAGTTCTATATATATAGAGAGAGATAGATAGATAGATAAAAAAATGTTTTTATTTATGTTTTTAAAATTGAAGTCAAAAAATAATTAATGACACTCTAATCTCTTTCTCTATAAACTTATAAGTTTTTGCCTCTTAATAATAATGAGTGTAGTGGTCTAATTTGCATTATATATATATATAAATTCTTATTTAAGTTTTCAAAATTGAAGTCAAAAAAGAATTAATGACACTCTAATCTCTCTCTACAAACTTGACTTTTTGCCTCTTAATAAAATGAGTGTAGTGGTCCAATTTGCATTTTTGTAAAAAATAGAGTTGCAAGTTTAATAGTTATTGTCTCTCAATGTAAAAATATTATTATTATTATTTAATTATAAAGGAGAGTTCGGGTCACCAAAGTAGTCAAAAAAGTGAGAGCTCGGTGAATTAATGACACTCTAATCTCATATTTTGTTGATGAGTAAAAAGTATTCAGGTAATAAGTATACCATGCCAATACCTCAGCAAGCATGTTGGATGGTCAAGAAAATATTGAAAGCACGGGATCAACTGGAGAGTATTCAGAACTTTAGTCAAGGTAAGAGAACCATGATCAGACATATTTATATTCAACTGATAGGAGACTTACCTAAGGTGTCCTGGAAGAACTTGATGTTCTTCAATTCTGCGAGTCCCAAAGCACTATTTATCATGTGGTTGCAACTACAAAATAGGCTACTTACAGCGGATAGGTTGAATAAATGAAAAATTTCAGTAGACAAGATATGTGTCCTTTGCAAAGCTACTGAAGAGACCAGAAACCATACTTTTGTAGAATGTGATTTTACTATGACACTGTGGGCCAATCTTATGACATGGTTGCAAGTCAAATGGCCATATATAACAACCTGGGATCAATTCATGGAGATGTTCCTCAAAGGTACTAAAGGTAGAACACATGCTGCTAGAGCTCTTAAGCTGGTATACACTGAATTTATTTATGTTGTTTGGAGTGAACGAAATGCTAGAATTTTTACTCAGAAGGCAAGGACGGAAGAAGTACTAGCTAAAGAGATAGCATGTAAGTGCTATGTTCGAGCTGAAGGTCAACTAAGTCTGTTTCTCGAAAAATTCAAGTTTAGCTAAGGTTGTTTGTTATAGTGGGTAGCAGATAGAAATCTGTTTTTATTTGATACGGTGGACACTGTTTGGTCTCCCTTGCTTTGTAAATAATCACTTTGGTAATTAATGAAAGTTGATAATTACCAAAAAAATAATTATAAGTTTGAATCATTAAAGTAACAAAAAAGGTGAAAATTCTTAAGAAGAGATTTAAAAAAAATTATTTTGTTAGAAATGATATTTTTTAAAAGATTGATATAATAGTAACAAATTGGATTGTGCTTGATGAATATTTGAGTAGAAATAGTGAATAACGATGTAAAATTCAGGCAAACAAAATGAGTTACAAAGTGTTCACAGTTTGGATAAAAATTGATCCAAATTGAAAAATTAAATTAAATTAATTAAATTAATTAATTTTTATTTGGTTTAGTTTTACATTTTAAAAAATCGATAATATATGAGTTGATTTTGATTTTGTTCAAAAAAATAGAAGAAATAACCGAACTGGACCAACAAATTATATACTTGTTTTTTATAATTATATATATATATATAATATTATTTTATATGAACAATTTTAAATATCTTATATATGCTTTCATCAAAATTTATTTATATTTTAAATATCTTGTATTAGACGTACTCCATGTTATGTTTTAGGTGGTAATCTCAGGTTTTCTTTTTTTGAATGAATTGTTATCTTTTTTTTCCTTTTTGAATGAATGGGTTCTTTTTTTCGTCTATGATTAATAACCGAACATTCGAATCAAATCGAACCAAAATCGATAATAACCAAATAGATAAATGTATAATACTATTTAGTTTAATTTGATTTTAATAATTTTAAAATCGATTATATTATTTTGGTTTTGACCAATAACCAACTCAAACCGACCCGTGAACACCTCCTAGTTACAACAAGATAATAGAACATTATCAGACACATCAAATAAATATACAACAACAACCACATACTTAGTGTAATTCCACAAGTGAGGTCTGGGAGGGTCGAGTGTACGCAAATCTCACCCCCTACCTCATAAAAATAAAGAGGTAGACCCTCAACTTAAATAAAGAGCAATTTGACACATCAAATAAATATAAACGATATAATTACATGATTAATCACTTGTGCAACTTGTCCCTGGTTGCTAGTCTTCCGAGGATTGTCAGCCTCAAAATAAAGGTCCATTTAGAGCTCCCCATGTTATTACAAATCAACTTCCTCCATCTAGACTTTGGAAAATCTCCTTGAAAGGTCTTATACACATGCTTGATAGTAAAAGAATCTGAGTGTTGGAAAGCATGTATATCAATCCCAGCCTTGATGAGGTAGTGTTTTGCTTTTAAAATCTTCTTAATAACCCATGAGGCGGTTGTAGGAGTAATGTCCCACACAGAGTTTCCTTTGACATAATAAGTGTGAACCCACTTGACCCATAAGCTCTGTTTTTCCTTACATAAGTTCCACAAATGCTTGCAAAACCAAGTTGTATCACATCTAGGATGCTGCTTGAACCCCTTCATGCCCTTTAGAGGCTTCAACAGTCTACTAAGATATTCCATCACAAGAACAAAGAGTTACAAAGGCTTTATTATCCTTAATACTCATTAGTGCTTTATATATTTCCTCCCTTGTTACTATTGGCTTTATAAGCTGGAGCTGCTGAGCTCTGTTAAGAGTCGGCCCTTGCTCCATTATATCAGGAAGTACCACTGGCAAATAATGAGTTGCTTCACCCAAAAGGCCTTTGTAGAAATCCACCACCTCTCGTTCAACCTCTATTTCTGTTTGTAGTAGAATCCCAGCTGTGCTCACAATTCGTCTATTATGGTCAAGCTAATAGTGGTATCATTATGAAGTAACTTCAGACGTCCACTAATTGACAAATTCCAGTTGGATTTTTAAACTGAAAGGACTCTGAACATTTCTGTTGACAACATTGTAAGCCACAGGAGTCCACACAACAAAGGCCCAAATTAGTCATGCACTTATAATTTGGTATAACATCTTTGCTTGCTAGCACCACCAAACTTATATTAGGAAAGAAAATAAAATATATAATAAAATAAAAAACTTACGGTAAATGTACCCTTCGACTATTTAATTTATCAACATGATTAAAGTATACATTATTTATATACTTTCGGTTGTATATGTTAGGCACATATATGTATTTGTATACATATTTTGTAAATTAGATAATCAAAGTCATTGAGTTGTAATATTTCCTATTAAAATAAGCATGATGCAAAAATTTGTACACTAACAAGGTATTATGGGACGAAGTAGATAAATAACCAATTTTAACACGTTCTACCAAAATATTAGCTAAATTTTTTGTTTCCATTTATGTGATACAAGTGGAATTGTAAGATTTAAATTTTTAAACTTTGATCGTGAATTTGAACATAGAATTTTTAAGTTTTTTGAAATAAAATTTATATATTTGAAAACTACATAAAAGGTACTATAGATCACAATAATTAACAACCTAAAATATTTAAAAGACATAAAAGGAAATTTTGGTTAAAAAAAAATTAGTTAACTCTCAAAATTCCATCGTAATTGTATAACATAATTAGGACGGAGAGAGAATTATTTAAAAGTTATTAATATTTTGCCACTCTCTTGACACCAAAAAAAAATTTGGACAAAAATATCTTCAACTAAAACACGGAACAAGTCCAGCAAATGCTACTGAAATTAGAAGGATTAACAAGTGAAACTCAATGTAAGTTTCATGGGATTTAAAATCAAGGAAAAATTTATGGGGTTCAAATATTTATAAGTTTAAAATTAAGGAACGATTTATAAGGTTCAAAAATTTGTTGAAGTTTCAAAATGAAGAAACAATTTATGGGGTTGAAAAATTTATTGAAGTTTCAAACCAAGGAAGGATTTATGGGGTTCAAAACCAAGGAACATATCATGAAGTTCAAATTTTTATAAGTTTTTCATATTTTGAGTAGGGTTATTTTTTTGTCCAAAATTTATTTTCGTATTAAAATGTGGCTATTTCCCTGTTACTTTTCAAATGGTGACTAAAAACTAATAGCAAGCTCGAAAATTAACCATCTCACCTAATTTTTACGATATTTCTACTATATGTAAGTCACTAAGAGGGACTAACACAGCTTTGATTGTAACAAAAGCTCAATAAATTGTACATTATACTAAAGTCTATCTCATTGTTTGTAATACACGTGTGCAAACATAGGCATCAAAAAGTTATATTCCCTCCGTTTCATTTTATGTGTCATATTTTAATTTGATACAATATTTAAAAAAAAAGATTTTTAAAATTTGTGGTCCAAAATAATCCTTGAACATTTGTGTGGTTGTAAATTATTTTATTAAGGGTAAAAGGGAAATTTTAAAGTTAAAATTATTCTAATTATAGAAAGGTGACATTCTTTTTGAGATGAACTAAAAAAAGAAAGTGTGCCACATAAAATGGGACGGAGGAAGTACAATAAGTTACATAAATTGTACACCAATTTGGCTTAATATCTATAAATATATTAATAATGAAACACGTGTCTTCTTAATAAGTACTATACTCATTTTTTCTAATTTCATAAATATTTTTTTAATTAGCAAAATATTTGTCCTTAGAGCATCAAATAGTTAAATCACAAATATAATATTTAAGATCTTGATATGTAATTTTAAATTTTTATAAATAAATTAATAAGGAGATAAATATAATTTCATAATACAAAAAAGAACAAGAATAATTTCATAAACCACAAGGAAGAACAAAAATATGACAAATATAGAATCTACAAGCTTGATATAGTCAGTGGATTGAAATTGTTACAAAGAAATTAAGATAAGGAGATAAATATAATTTTGTAAATCACAAAAAGATGAATATTATAAAGAAAAATTTGGGGAAATGTATTTAAAGTTAGTCCATTACACTTTAATATGTTTTATTAATCAAACTAACTATTTTAGAGTGTCATATTATTTTTGTGATATAAAATATAATATAATAATAATTAAAATATTATTAAAAGCTATTTACACTAAGTAAAGTAAATAATCAAATTAACTATGTCGGGCCGTGCGAAGCACGGGCTTATTTTGCTAGTATGTATATATAGATACAACATCATATGAATGTCTTACTTTATTATATTAAGTGGTTATCTGAATTGAATATTATGTTAAAAATCAGATCGACTCGAGAAATAATGTTGGAGGATACATATATTGCATACCTGATGCAACAAGAAGGAGGAACAACATGCATAAAGTGGTTGAGGAATTGGCCATTCTTCTTATGAATTGAATTATCAAAGTATGTTGCAATTTGTTCATCTACTAGCTAGCCCCTAGGGGTATAAATATTAAATAGAGTACATAATTTGTGAAGTTTGACTTAGACCAAGAATCTTTTTTTTTTAACTAATTTATTTTGATCAATGAATAAATTTTGAATTAGACAAGAGTTTAATTTTTTTTCCTAATTTATTTTGATCAATGATCAAATTTTGAATCAGACAAGAATTTGATTTTTCTTCCTAATTTATTTTGGTCAATGATTAATTTTTGAATTAGACAAGAATTTGATTTTTCTTCCTAATCTATTTTGATCAATGATTAAATTTTGAATTAGAAAAGAATTTAATTTTTCTTACTCTCTCAATTTCAATTTGTTTGATCTATTAACTTGACACAGAATTTAAGAAAATAAAGAAGACTTTTTGAATCTTGTGATCTTAAATTAAAGATATATCAAATGTACCAAAATATCCTTTAATTTTGTGATCTTAAACATGTCATATAGAAAATTGAAATTAGAGAGTTGCTAAAAAAAAGTCATTCTTTTTTAAATAAATTAAAAAGAAAAATAAATCAAACAAATTAAAATGACAGATAGTACTAATTAGTTTGCTCAATGATAAATTTTGAATTAGACAAGAATCTGGTTTTCTTACTAATTTGTTTTGGTCAATGATTAAATTTTGTTTGATACAATTAATTGTGCTATGGCAAGGCTAGAGAATAATTATCATGCACAATTTTTTTCCCAAAGACTTTAGTACCAACTTAGGAATGAAATATTAAAGAAAAAATGTGGAATAGTTTGATAGACCCTTATACTTGTTTTGATTTGTTATGGTCTGATCCTTGTGTGCCTCAGAATTTTCAAATGTAATGTGGTAAAATCATAATTAAACAATAAACTAAAGGAGTTAGAGTGCGAAAAATGGAACTTATAGCCATCTTATGCAAACATAGTTTTTTTTTAAAAAAATCATATGGTGTTTGGTATCTGCATTAAAACGCGACTTAATCTTGATTCGTATTTTAGAGTTTATTTCTAAAAATGACGCTCAATAATAATGGACAACTCCCCTGTATATTTTGTTTTCCACGTGTGTATATTTTCTTCTAATTTTATTATTGTTATATTAATTTGAAGTTCACACAATCTCAATAGAAAAAAATGTGAAACAGCCTGATAGACCCCTATATTTATTTTGATTTGTTATTCTGGTCCATGTATCCTCAGAGTTTCAAGTGTAATGTGGTAAATTCATAATTAAGAAAATAAACTAAAGGGATTAGAGTGCAAAAAATCAAACTTATGGCCATCTTATGCAATACAGAGCTTCTTTTTTTTAAAAAAAAATTCTCATCTGATGTTTGATGCTCGCATTAAAAGCCGACTTACTCCAAATTTATGCATTGCAGTGTTCATTTCTTGAAACGGCGTTCAATAGTACTAATGGACAACTCCTTGGTATAATTTATTTTCCACATGTTTATATTTCCTTCTAATCTTATTATCATCATATTAATGTGAAATTCACCCGATCTCAATAGAAAAAAAGGAGAAATTAAAGTAAATGAAAGATGGGCACTACTATAATAGTATTATATTATTAAGATAACTTTTGGTTCAAAGTACAATGACATCAAAACCAAAAATATAAACTATATAGTAATAATGTGATTTATCACATCTCATATTTTCAAAAGATGAACAACATTAATCTTAAAACTCTAATTAATTAATTAATTAATTAATTAACAATCATGATAACAACTGCATAAACGGCCTGGATTTCCAGGCAATATCTCACAAATTGGATTTGGATTTTGGACGTTGAATTTGGCAATACACTTTGTTTTACAACATAGTTCATCACAATCATGTCCACATGTGCCCATATTAGTCACGCATGCCCCTAAGGCTTGCACCGTTGAACCTATATAATATAAGAAAAATAAAATGTTAAATATTAAGATAAACATGGCGATATATGTATAAGATTAATTCATTGGATGTCTAATCTTATAGTTATTGTATTAGAATTGAATTGTTGTTTATGAGATGTTATGTTAAAAATCAGATCGACTCGATTGAGAGAAAGGATAGATATAAAGTACTTGTTGCATCTTTGCTTGCTAGCACCATTGAACCTATATAATATAAGAAAAATAATATGTCAAATGTTTAAGATAAACACGACGATATACGTACAAGATTAATTTGTTGGATGTTTAATCTCATAGTTATCTGAGATGTTATGTTAAAAATCAGATCGATTCGAGAGAAATGATAGATATAAAGTACCTGTTGCAACGACAAGGAGGAGCAACATGAATATAGTTGATGAGAAATTGACCATTTTGCCTAAGAGGGAATAATGTGATAAAATTAATATTTTAGAATTGGATTATCAAAGTGTGTTTCACAAATTGTTCATCTAGGGCTATAAATAGAGTGAAAAATCTATGAAGTTTGAATTATTTCTTTATCTTTAGGTAAGAAATCTGATTTTGATAATGTAATTCCTGTAAAAAATGGAAAGAAATTTATGTTTTTTCTTAATATATTTTGATGAATGATTAAATTTTGTGAGATACACTTGGTGCTAAGACTAAGGGAACAAAATAATTACACTTCCCAATTTCTTATCCAAAACTTAGCTAGCAGTTGACCATAAATTTAAATATTTTTGGCAAGTCAGTTTTGGATAAAGTTTTGAGTGAAGTTTCAATATGTGTTTGGCCATAATTTTTGAAAAATATATTTCACTTTTTAAAAATAAAATAAAATATGAAATATGATTTATACCCATAAGTTCTAAAAACTATTAAAAATATTTATAAGCTTGACACAAAATTCTTATTTTTTAATAAACTAGATTATATATTAATTAAAAATTATAACACGATATTTTAATAAAAATTACTAATAAAATTCACTACAATATTTTATAAGAACAATTTTCATTAGACAAACTTCTTCTACTTTTTGAGCGTAACTTGCTTTGTATATTGGGCATACATTCATTTGTTCTTTATAGATAGGAATGGTTTAATGAGGGATTGATTGGGTAGATAGATTATAGTTAGAATAATAATTATTGGGTTCTTTTTATTAAATATAAAAGTTTGGGGTAAATTTAAATTTAAATTTTTAAAAGAACTCAAAAATTAAATTTTGATCCAAAAACTATTTTTTTCTAAATTTTGGGATCTTGATTTTTTCCCCCCAAAATTGACAAATTCTATAGCCAAATAAATTTTGCCAATTTTTTTCCAAAAACTATTTAGGATATCTATGGTCAAACGGGTCTTTAGTACCACCCCAGCCTAAAATTGGAATATAAAAATAATATATTTAAGTTAGATGCATTGATAATATCATATTTTTTTGTATATTAATATGAGTGAATTTTAATCTATTATAATGAGTAAGTTATTATTTTTAATACCTATTATAAAAATTATTCATAATTACCTCATATGTGACCTGATCATATTAGTGTCTCTTAAACTATCAGTGTATAGAACTTAAACTAAAAATAAATAAATTAACCTCATCCTCACAATATTTTCTATTTGTTTTATTTTTCTTGTTGAGTTAATAGCAAAAATGTGGGAAGACCCAATTAAAGATATATCAAATGTATCAAAATACTTTTTAATTTTGTGATCTTAAACCTGTCATATAGAAGTTGGAATTATAGAGTTGCTAAAAAGGAAAGGAGTCATTTTTTTAAATGAATTAAAAAGAAAAATAGGTCAAACAATTTAAAACGACGACTGTATTAATTATTTTGGTCAATGATAAATTTTGAATTATACAAGAATCTGATTATCTTACTAATTTATTTTGGTCAATGATTAAATTTTGTTTGACACAATTGTGCTACGGCAAGGCTAGAGAATAATTATCATGCACAATTGTTTTCCCGAAAATGCTAGTACCAACATAGAAATGAAATATTAAATAAAAAATGTGAAATAGTCTAATAGACCCTTATATTTGTTTTGATTTGTTATGGTCTGATCCTTGTATTCCTCAGAATTTCCAAGTGTAATGTGGTAAATTCATAATTAAACAATAAACTAAAGGGGAGTGCGAAAAATAGAACTTATAGCCATCTTATGCAAAACATAGTTTTAAAAAAAAACATATGATGTTTGGTATTTGCATTAAAACGCGACTTAATCTTGATTCATTTTTTAGAGAGTCTATTTCTAAAAATGATGACGCTCAATAGTAATGGACAACTACCCTGTATATTTTGTTTTCCACATGTGTATATTTTCTTCTAATTTTGTTATTATCGTATTAATTTGAAGTTCACACAATCTCAATAGAAAAAATATGGAATATCCTAATAGACCCTTATATTTATTTTGATTTATTATTCTGGTCTTTGTATTCATCAGAGTTTCAAGTGTAATGTGGTAAATTCATAATTAAAAAAATAAACTAAAGGGGTTAGAGTGCAAAAAAATGGAACTTATGGCCATCTTATATGCAAAATAGAGTTTTTTGTCACTCATTGATCTGGTGTTCGCGTTGAAACCCAACTTAATCTTGATTCGTGTATTATAAAGTTCATTTTTGTAAACGACGTTCAATAGTAATAGACAACTCCCTTGGTATATTTTGTTTTCCACATGTTTATATTTCCTTCTAATCTAATTATTGTCATATTAATTTAAAATTCACACAACCCCAATAGGGAAAAAGGAGAAATAAAAGCAAATGAAAGATGAGCACTACTATAAATTATAATATTAGTAAGATATCATTTGGTCCAAAGTACAATGACATTCAAACCAACAATAACAATTATTAAATGTAAACTATATAATAATAATGTGTTCATATTTCTCTAAAACATGAACAACATTAATCTCAAAACTCTTATTAATTAATTAACAATCATGATAACAACTGCATAAACGGCCTGGATTTCCAGGCAATATCTCACAAATTGGATTTGGATTTTGGACGTTGAATTTGGCAATACACTTTGTTTTACAACATAGTTCATCACAATCATGTCCACATGTGCCCATATTAGTCACGCATGCCCCTAAGGCTTGCACCGTTGAACCTATATAATATAAGAAAAATAAAATGTTAAATATTAAGATAAACATGACGATATATGTATAAGATTAATTCATTGGATGTCTAATCTTATAGTTATTGTATTAGAATTGAATTGTTGTTTATGAGATGTTATGTTAAAAATCAGATCGACTCGATTGAGAGAAAGGATAGATATAAAGTACCTGTTGCATCTTTGCTTGCTAGCACCATTGAACCTATATAATATAAGAAAAATAATATGTCAAATGTTTAAGATAAACACGACGATATACGTACAAGATTAATTTGTTGGATGTTTAATCTCATAGTTATCTGAGATGTTATGTTAAAAATCAGATCGATTCGAGAGAAATGATAGATATAAAGTACCTGTTGCAACGACAAGGAGGAGCAACATGAATATAGTTGATGAGAAATTGGCCATTTTGCCTAAGAGGGAATGTGTTGAAATTGATATTTTAGAATTGGATTATCAAAGTGTGTTTCACAAATTGTTCGTGTTGGGCTATAAATAGAGTGAAAAATCCGTGAGTTTGAATTATATTTAATTTTTTTGGTAAGAAATCTGATTTTGATTATGGAATTCCAGTAAAATGGAAAGAAAATTATGTTTTTTCTTAATACATTTTGGTGAGTGATTAAATTTTGTTAGATACACTTGGTGCCAGGACAAAGGCAACAAAACAATTACACTTCCCAATTTCTTATCCAAAACTTAGCTAATGTTTGACCATAGATATTCAAATATTTTTTGGCAAGTCAGTTTTGGATGAAGTTTCAATATGTGCTTGATCATAGTTTTTGAAAAATATATTTCACTTTTAAAATAAAAAAAACAAATATGATTTATATCCATAAGTTCTAAAAACTATTAAAAATATCCATAAGCTTAACACAAAATTATCATTTTATAATGAACTAGATAATACATTAATAAAAAATCGTATAACATGATATTTTAATAAAAATTACTAATAAAATTCACTACAATATTTTATAAGAGCAATTTTTGCTAAAGAAACTTCTTCTACTTTTTGTGGCGTAACTTGCTTTGTATATTGGGAATAAATTCATTTATTCTTTATAGATAGGAATGGTTAAATGAAGGATTGGTTGGGTAGATAAATTATAGTTAGAGTAATAATAAGTGAGTTCTTTTTATAAAATATAAAAGTTTGGAGTAAATTTAAATTTAAATTTTTAAAAGAACCCAAAAACTAGATTTTGATCCAAAAATTATTTTTTTCTAATTTTTGGGATCTTGATTTTTTTGCCTAAAATTGGAATATAACAAATAATAAATTTAAGTTAGATACATTGATAATATCATATTTTTTGTATATTAATATGAGTGAATTTTAATCTATTATAATGAGTAAGTTATTATTTTTAATACCTATTATAAAAATTATTTATAATTATCTCATGTGTGACCTGATCATATAAGTGTCTCTTAAACTATCAGTCTATAAAACTTAAACTAAAATAAATAAATTAACCTCATCCTCACAACATTTTCTATTTGTTTCATTTTTCTTGTTGAGTTAATAGCAAAAATGTGGGAAGACCCAATTAAATTGTTGATGGCAAAAATGTGATTGATATATTCAAATTTATTTAATGTCTTGTAACACACTTTAATATGATATCAGAGTGGAGGCTGTGACTTCAAGTTTCATCATCATCATTCATTATTATATACTGGAGAGGCTTTCTTCTACCCGTTGAGCAATCTGGAATAAACAATGCAGGCCCGTCTAACTTCAAAATGGCATGGCCGGAAGCATATTAGTGGTCGTTCGCCGAGTAGATAATGGCTATTATGACGGACATACAACATGAAAGACATTACTTAGGGTTAGGTTATAAATTCACCCCTACCCCTCACTTGTATGGCATATCGAATTTTTGTCACTAGCAATTTTACACTGACAATTGTAATGCAAGCCTTCAAGTTCTAACTTTATCGATGACATTACCTGTCAATTACGTCGGAAACAACTCAATGAAATCTTTCTATTATTTTTCTTATTGCCTTATATTGTTCTTGTCATCTCCCTAATTACTTTAATTAGCAAGTTTTGTAACACTAATAATATATTATTTGGTCATTATCCCTTATTACAATTTCAATTATATTCATGTTATTCTAAATCGCTACTCACTCCTTTCCCATAGAAAAGGAGAAATAAAACCAAATGAAAGATAGGACACTACTACATATTGTATTGGGGAAAACTTGCATGGGCTACGTGACAAAATGAGTGATGAATACGTGAAAACGAGATTAGATGGACATACAAAGACTCGAGAGACAGATCCCTCGGAGAGGCATCCTCAGAGAAGGCATAGTAAAAGTTTTCATACCCCTGATGACATGGAAGAAAAGACAAAGGGGATAAAGATGTCAGGAGATATAGGTGCCGGACATACGAGCTTATACGGATCTGAGCATGACAGGAATATTTACTAGCACCACTAACGGCATTGCTACATGGCGCAAGGTCATTGGCTTTAGTACTTTAGATATCTGGTGGAACTTTTTCATGGGCTAAGCCTTACCATTATAACCTATAACTAGTTTACTTTATTTACTTGTGAAGGTATTATGAATCTTAGCAATACAATAGCAATACATTATCTTCTTGAGCTTCAACTTTACTTCTATTTTTGTCTAAGATCCGGCCTAGCATATTATTCATATGCGGATAACTTTGGAGCTAAGGCTAGAGCTCCCAAACACACTTGCAAACATCCTAAACATTCGGATTTATACTTCTTACTCTTTACTGCATTTAATTTCTCTCTATTCCTCTCTTTTGTAATAAGTAATTAATATTCAAATCGTTGGTAAACGAACCTAAAGAAGAGTTAGGTTGAGATACTATCTCTTGACCTCATATAAGTTCAATTGTACCATTTGTAAAGTAAACACATATTATTATATAAATATAACATTTTGATTCAAATGACATCTTTTAAACCAACAATAACAATGTGGAATATTATATCACATCTCTTATTTTTAAATTAAAAAAAACATCATCCTTAAATTCTGCTAATTAATTAATTAACAATCATGGTAACAATTGCATAAACGAACTTGACTTCCAGGCAGTATCTCACAAATTGCATTTGGATTTCTTGTCTTAAAATTGTCAAAACAATTCTTTTCACAACATAGTGTGTCACACAACTTGCTACCACATATGCCCAAATTAGTCAAGCACTGCCCATTTGCTACCACCATTGCACCTATATATAAGGGGATAATAAATTGTAAATGTTAAAATAAGTATGACAATCATAATATACTCGATGTAATCTCACCAATTAAGTCAAAAGAGAATAAGATATACACAAATCATATATTATTATTGTTATTATATCAAGTGATTAACAAAATTAAATCATTGTCGGCAGCGCTGCTGGATTCTTCTGATCAATAGAACACGAAAAAGAGGATCAAAAAAGTTTATGATGAGCTTGATAAAAAAAAAAAAAAAGAGGTCCTTAGGTTTAGGCAAATAAAGCAAGGACTTTAAGCCCCAAAAAATTGTTAGCTATGAACTAATTAACAATGGATTAGGAGAAAATAACAAAAATTGTCTCTTATATTTGAAGGTAAGTTCAAAAATCAAAATAATTCTTTAAGTATGCACTTAACAGTTTTGATCCTTTAAGTTTGTTAAATTTAACACTTTTTAGTCTCTGTTACATATTTATAGAACTCTGTCGGTTAGATTTGACAAAAACAGTGGAGAAAAAGAATTAAATTAAAAACACCAAAAAAGTATATGCAACATAAAAAAATCATTAGACACTAAAAAGATATAAAAAAAATTCAGTCAAAAAGTTGCACCAGACTCTCGAATTAAATCAAAAATTGTGGAAACAAAAAAAAACTATACCTCTAAACGCGAGTTTTCGCTAATTTTTTTTATGTAGTTTTCGTCATATCTAACAAACGTTCGATAAATATTTGACAGAGATTAAACTTGTTAATTTATGATAAATTTAAAGGACCAAAATCGTTAAGTGCATACTCAAGAGACTATTTTAAACCTACCCTCAAACATAGAAAATCATTTTTGTCATTTTTTCACATATTAGCGATGAATTTCATAGCTAATTCCTATATATTTATTTTGATAGTGAGTTTATATCATCATTCAAAAAATTACAAGAACAAAATAAATACAGTAAAGATTGGAAAAGATACCTGCTACAAAAACAAGAAGGAGGAACAAGCACAAAGTTGATGAGAGTTTAGCCATTTGCTTATATGATTAAAAAAAAGTATATAAGAAAATATTTTGAATATGAATATTGAAGTGTAGAAAATAAAATGTTCATCTATGGCTATAAATACAGTGCACAAACACATATGAAATTTGAATTGAAAAGAAATATCAAGAAAGATAATAAATAGAGAATATTGTTTGGATAGGTTCATCCATTCTTTCATTTTGACATGTTTTATTAAGAAAAAACTATTAATTTTTTCTTCTAAATGGATAGTATACCAGATGTATTTCTTTTTCTGGGAGATATATTTATATTTTTTGATCCTTTAAATATCGATAAATTAAGTTTATGCTTTTGTCATATTCGCGACTATAACAGTAATACATATTCAGTGTATCTCCACAAGTGTTGTTTTTGATTTTCTGTTATCATCAGTGCTTTTTATGCTTCAATTATCACATTATTTCATTGTTATTAGTGTTTCGTTTTTTTCTTTTCTGAATGCTATATTTCGACAACGTGAATAACTAAAATTGTTGGGTATATTGATATACGAACTCAAATTTGTTGTGTTTCAATTAAAAAATCTTGCTTTATACTTTGGTTTACTCTAGTTTAGAAAAGCTTAAATAATATGCATAGTTGACCTTCAAGTAATTTAAATATATATTTTTAATTCTTTTAAAAGTGTCAAATTTAAAGATTATATTAAAATTATATTGCCCTCAAAATATAGAATTAAGGTATTAATTTAGTTTAACGGTATATTATAATTTTTGGAGTTCATAGTATAGCTAGAGATCAAATATGCATATTTTAGCTAAATATTAAATTATATGTAGCCAAATATCTTAAGGGTCAAAATTAAGATTTGTTAATTATTAAAAGCTTAAAGATTTGTGAATTCAAAATTTATTAATTATTTATGTATTATTAATATTACTTATTTCATTAAAATCTAAACTGACGATAATCAATAATAAAATAAAATAAAAATTGAAATATATGCATGAAATACTTCTCCAGAATAAGTGCAAAGGTATGCAACTAAATCATTTATGCTTTGCTGACAATATGTTGGTGTTTTGCAAAGGGAAATTTGAGTCCATAGTCTTATGTTGAGAGGGCTTAGTACTTTTACCATAGCATCTGGGCTGCATTCTAATGCAAATAAGTCTAATATATATTCAGCCAACATGAATGCACAAGACTTGGAGAATGTGTGTGAGTTGACTGGATACACCAAAGGAAAATTACCATTTAGGTACCTGGATGTTTCTATTTCTCTTAAAAAAAAACTATCCAGCATTGATTGTGAAATGCTTCTAGATATGGTATGTAGAATCCAAGTTTGTGGTACCAAAAACCTCTCTTATGCAGGCAGAGCTCAGATGGTAAATTCAGTTCTAATGCACCTACATTCGTATTGGGCCTCTATCTTCCTACTACCTAAACAAGTACTAAAAAGTATCACGAATGTGTGTAGAAATTTCCTTTGGAGTGGGCATGTGAACAATAATAAACCTCCTTAATAGCTTGGGACTTGGTGTGCAGAAATAGGTAGGAGGGAGGACTGGGAATAAATGATTGTATTATATGGAATGAAGTTGCAATAGCAAATCTGGAACATAGCAAGAAAAGATGATAACTTATGGGTTAAGTGGGTAGATCATGTATACTTAAAGGGGACAGACTGGTGGCACTACCAACCTCCACAGAACAGTTGTTGGTACTGGAAGAAAATATGTGCTATGAAAGGGAAGTTCAAGCCAGGGTATGTGCAAAATGATTGGCTGATAGCAGGGGGAGTCTTTACGATTCATAGAGGACATCGCTGGAGGATGGGGGAAGGCGGAGGAGTGGCCCTGGTGGAGGGGTGTGTGGAATAAGACGAATGTGCCTAAACACAGCTTCATCAACTGACTGATTATGCATAGGCGAGTTCTAACCAGGACACGACTAGCATCTATGGGTATATGCCAGAACACTACATGCGTGCTATGTGATAATTCTCCAGAGACAATAGAGCACCTGTTCTTCGACTGTCCCTTCTCGATAGCATGCCTGAATGAGATCCTAGACTGGATGGGGACTACACTTCGCAACAGGGAACTGCAGGGAATATGGACTAGACTGGCAAGAAGAGCAGATGGGAAAATAAGCAGAGGACTGATCTGGGCGGTGGTAGCTACGCTTCTATATCATATTTGGCAGGCACGGAATGAGGCTTTGTGGAGGCAAGCCGTTCCTTAGCCACACAAAGTAGTTCAAATGATCCAACGGGAGAGCAAGTATAGAAGTTTTGACCTTATAAATAGGAGGATTAATTGTAAAGATAGAGAGTGGATAGAAAGATTATATACACAGTAATGTGTTGTATAGGTAGGGAGTAGTGAGAAAGGATTAGTGTGGTCGAGGGGAGCAAGGCTCGGGGATGATTGAATTGTTAGAATTGATGTAATGTGCTTGATGTTTTACAAGATGGAGCTAAATAAAATGTGTTTGTTCGACCAAAAAAACTTTGAAATATATGTGATAGTGCTATGAAATTATTAGTATGAAAAAGAAAGAGAAGTTTAGAAGTTAGAACGAATTTTTCAGCAGTGAAATTTATTTATTTAAAAAGAATTCAGGATTGGTTAGTGCTCTCTCCTAGATTGATATTTCTAAAATCAACTTGCACAAAAGCTACTTTGTTATAAAATCTAATGTATTTGATAATAGGAAACACATATATACTTCAACATGATATCAGAGTTGTATTCGTGCATCTTTCCCCTCTCTCTCTCTCAAATTTTGCTCGCATCTCTCCTCTCTTCTAATCTCGTACACGGATACACATATTAATTTTAAAACTGAAACATAAATACACAGATATACATATGTATTCATCATCAATCAAACATTGGTACATGTGTATGTAATACATGTATGGCACTAAAAATTGCTACATGTATACTATGAAACAGATACACATTGATATAAAAAAAGTATAAAATACATATACACAGATGTACTTGTGTATCAAATATATGTATGATACTTAAAATTGAAATTGTAAAACATAAATACAAAGCTTAGATTTAAAACAGATACACATTTATATATATTGACACACGTTGCTACCATACCCATGATAACAACAACAATAACCTTCAAGACGAAGATGATATCAGCAATAAAGGTGTGATTTTTATAAAAACAAAATCAATCTTCATTAATTGAATTGTTTCAAGATGTAATTTGTTAAATTTGTTTCAGTTGATGAAAATTTTGATTTTGAGCACCTCGATAATTGGGGAAACTTTGTTGTTTTTCTTCCTCCTTTTGCCGAAAAATTTGAGTTTACTAACCCCCTATGATTTATTGATGTTGAAAAAAAATCTCAAATTTATACCAAAATTACTTTCAATTCAAGCAGATATTACCTATTTTTTAGCTCTGTGATTTTATCCATCCCTAGGCCATACTCTATTCGACTAAATTTCATTGAAATTGAGATAAAATTAGGAGAAATTGAGATAAAATTAGGAGAAATTGAGACGGAGAGAAGCGAGAGGCGAGAAAGAAGATAGATTTACTATAAAATTTTAAATATAGGTATGTTAGATAATATTTTTAAACTATAACTATATATGTATTATAAATATAATAGCTATATTTACTTAGTCAGGTAATTTTTTTCAGAAAACAACATACAATATAAGAAAAAGAAACAAGATAAATTAAGTTATAATCCTTTCCATAGAATCAAACTCTAAATAAGTACACATAGATATATCATCTCATCCTAGCAGACAATCAAATTAAAACTTTTTGATTCACTATTTCTTTTCCTTTTCTTTTGTCTTCTAATTTTGACAAAAATGGTAACAATTGCAAAGCCTCAATCCAGTGCCAGGGATTGTCTCACACAAACCCGATGGATCTTTATCCTTGAAATTATCAAAACATTTCTTCGCGCAACACTGAGCATCACAAAGATTAGCACTACATAGGCCCAGATTTGTTAAGCACGGGTCATTTGATGCTATTACATGTGCACTGATGCCAGTTGTCGTATCGCGAATCCCACTACTACCTGTTCAAGAAAATAACATAGCACGCGTTATCATCAACGACAACGTACCCTAAAAATCCCACAATGGGGAGATTAAACTATCATTTTAAAAGTTTGTCAAGTTGTAGCCATTTTTCTTTTTGCTGCAACTGCTATAGCTAAATATAAGAAAAATCATCATTAATAGCAATGAATTATTAAAAAAGTCATGTTAACGATGAACTATTTAGCAATAGCTAAACGAGTGAGTTTATATCACCATTCAAAAAATTACAAGAATTAAAGAAAATGGCGAGGGCTCAAAAAGGTACCTACTACAAAGACAAGGAGGAGAAACAAGCACAAAGTCGATGAGAGTTTAACCATTTGCTTGTGATTAGAAAAAATATTCAAAATTTTGAATATAAATATTGAAGTGTGGAAAATGAGTACTCATCTATGGCTATAAATACAGTGCACAAACACAGAGAAAATCTAAATTGAAAAGAAATTAAGGTAAATTAACAAATGGATGAATTATTGAATTGCTACATTTGTAGATTCTTTGACTTGACATGTTTTATTGAAAAAATTATTAATTTTCCTATTAAAATGGATAGTATGAGACTTGATTTTTTGATTTGATATGTTTTATTGAGAAAACTATTATTTTCCGGCTAAAATAAATAGTATGAGACCTGATTTTTTAAAAAAAGAATTTCTTGATTTGACATGTTTTATTAAGAAAATTATTAATTTTCCTACTAAAATGGATAGTACGAGACTTGATTTTTTATACATTATACGAACAGTGTATCATATTAATTGAACAATAAATATAATCCTAGTCATATGGATGAAACTGGCGCTACTACCTTTTCAAAAATAATATTTTTAAAATTTAAATATGTGATTCTGCTTCTGGCAGCAATATTTAATTATTCTCACCAAAATATAAGTCAACCTACTCTTGTTTGATCCTTTTTCGGTTTAGTTTTATGATGATGACCTATACTAATAAATCACACATTTTGTTCGAAGTTGTCCATGTAAACGTTCTGGTTCACTCATTGTGCTACATTGTATGTGTTTGTAAAAGTACAAGTATTTACAATAACACCAACTAAAAGGGATACAACTTAGAAGGGATACAATTTACAAAGTATTGCAACAATGACACTAACTAAAACTAAGTTTCAATCGCAAACAAGTAGAGACCGATAAAATATCAGATTTAATGAGTATTTTTATAAATAAGTCTATTGACAACCTACATCCACGCATATAGATGAAATCTGTTAATGGTGCTCATTTAACTGTAACACTTTATTCATATGGGGTACTCATTTCATTAAGAGTTTATAAAGTCGATTTATTTTAGGTGACCATACCTTTTTCTTGTTTAATTAATTGTCTACTATTCAGAATCTAATCGTCAAATAACAGTGGCGAAACTAATATATTAAGGGTGTTTAAAATTTTAGTATATATTTCTTAAAAGTTATTTTTGATCTATATACACAGTATTATTAATTTTCTACACGCACAATATGATTTTTCGACAAAAGGTGTTCGGGTGACCACTGACCACCCTTGAATCAATATAACTACATCTCTGACCAAATTAATTCAGATTTATACTGCATAAGGACCATTAAAAAGGAAGTATTCCCTACTAGAAATTTCTCCATTCAGAGGACTTGATACGCAAATTAAATACCAAAACAAAATTCAACTCAAAGAAAAGAATAAAGACAAGATAAGCTACGCAATAGTCCTTTCCATAGAATCGAACTCTAAATAAGTATAAATAGATATATCATCCCATCAAAACAAACTATGAAATTAAAACTTTTTGATTCACTATTTCTTTTTCTTTTTTGTCTTGTAATTTTAACAATCATGGTAACAATTGCAAAGCCTCAATGGAGAGCCTGGGATTTGCTCACACAAACCCGATGGATTTTTATCCTTAAAATTATCAAAACAGTTCTTCGCGCAACATTCTGTGTCACAAAGATTACCGCATACGCCCATATTTGTTAAGCATTGGCCATTTGGTACTATTACTTGTGCACTGATACTATCCGTTGTGTCGCGAATTCCGCTACTACCTGTTCAAGAAAATAACAAAACATGCGTCATCAACAAATAACATAACATATTCAATGAAATTTCACAAGTAAAAAAATTAAATGATATATCATTTTAAATGTCTGCCATGCATTGTTAGTCATTTTGACCTCTTTAATTTCTTTTTGCTACAACTGTTGTTGCTAAACATAAAAAAAAATCATCGTTAATTAAATTTAACGATTTATTAGCAATGAATTATCAATATGAACTATTTAACAACAAAATTATAACAATTTCATAAATAGTTCATTTTTTAGAAAATTGTAAGAATAAAAAAAATGATGAAGACTCCAAAAGGTACCTGCTACAAAAATAAAGAGGAGGAACAAGCATAAAGTTGATGAGAGTTTAGCCATTTGCTTGTGATTAAAAAAAGTATGCAAGAAAATATTTTAAATATGAATATTGAAGTGTGGAAAATGAGTACTCATCTATGTCTATAAATACAGTGTAAAAGCACATAAAAAATTTGAATTGCAAATTTTTTTAAATTTTTTTAAGGTAAATCAATAAATGGATAAATTATTGAATTGCTATATTTGTATATTCTTTGACTTGACATGTTATATTGAGAAAACTATTAATTTTTCTGCCAAAATGAATAGCATGAGACTTGATTTTTTTAATTCTTTGGTTTGACACGTTTTATTAAGAAAAATATTAATTTTTCTGTTAAAATAGATGGTGTGAGACTTGATTCCTTTTTTGTTATTTGTTTTGACATGTTTTATTAAGAAAATTATTGATTTTCCTGCTAAAATTGATAGTATAAGACTTGATTTTTTTTCAATCTTTTGATATGAGACTTGATTTTTTTTTCATTCTTTAATTTGAGATGTATTATTAAGAAAATTATTAATTTTTCTGCCAAAATGGATAGCATGAGACTCTTTTTTTTTTATTCTTTGTTTTCACATCTTTTATGAAGAAAACTATTTATTTTCCTTCTAAATGGATAGTATAAGGCTTGAATCTTTATTGATAGAGATATTTACATTTTTTGTCCTTTAAATATTAGTTCATATGGAAAAAAAAATATACAAAAAAAATCAAGAATATCCCTAACTTATTGAAAAGATTTAAAAATGTCCTTCTTTTACTTTTTGGTATAAAAATACCCTCAACCTCTGTTTTTAATTCAAGGATACCCCTCTTTTCAACTTTTAATCTAAAAATACCGTCAACCGTTATTATCTATATCGGTATTTATATATCTAATATTTAAGACTTTAATATCGATTAAACTTTTACCATATAAAATTTTTTAATTTATTATTTGAACTAAATAAAAAATTTATTCTTTCCCCCCTCAAACTATTTGTGCTCGAAATTTTTAGCGGGAGATAATCCTGCAAAGAACATCAGTAGATCGGTTGCCATATATTCTCTTGAGTTCAACTAATGTCTCCTAGCTCTTATAACCTCGTTAGATCTTAACACAACTCATATTATAATTATTTTATTAAAGTTTATCGTATTTTCTATTTTTTTATTATTAAAAAGTTATTTTTTCCTTTCAGATAATTACATTTAATTTTTTAAAAATGTGGGATGAGTTAATATTAAAAATTTGAATTAGTGAAAAGTTATTTTCTTTAGTGTTGTGAGGACAAATCGTTAAGTCTATGAATAAATTAATTAGCAAAATTTTATCCTTTTCCCTTTATTCTCTGTTACTAAAAGGTTTGAAAAGATAAATAATTTATTTTTTCATTTTAAATATAGTTAGACTCAAATATTTTAAATTTAGGATGAGCTAATATTAAGAATGAATCAATAAAAAATTGTCTTTAACAATAAATAAAAGAATTATTGGTGTGATCATGTATATGTCAGTTATTCAATTTATTGTTCAACTTAAACTCTAAGTAATTGTTATCATGTTGTCTTTAGTTATCAGTTTTCAACAAGAATATACGAAAATAGTCCTATCATCAAACTTAAATCCAACACTTTTTTTCTTGATTTTAATAACAAAAATAAAATATATAGTAATAGTAAAGAAAAGATTTTTCCTTTTTCTTTCTTTTCTTGTATTTTTGTTTTTGTTTCCTCTTTTCAAGGAAAAGCACCTCCATTTTCTAAACCTTCCCATACAAAAAATCAATAACCATCGAAACATCTTTTTATTCATTTTTATATATACAGCACAATTATTATTTCAAAAATCAAAAAATATATATTACGATAACTTTTGTATATTTGTTATGCTTCTTTTTATCAATTTCCAATTATGTACTCACTAGTATGAAGAAAGAAGTATTTCAAAATAAGACCTAAAATTAATTTTATGAGGGTAGTAAGCAAAGTCGAGAAAATGATAAAAGTAATTACTTATGTTTGGGTAGGTTTAAAATAGTCCTTCAAATACATTTTTAAATAGCTTTGATTTTTTAAATTTATCAAAAGTGAGTATTTTTTAATTTCATGAGATATTTTGACAAACTTTTAATGTTAGATTTAATGAACATCACATATAAAGAAAAGTTTAATCAGAAACATCAGAAAATTTTTGTGAATCCCAAAAATTACAAGAGCCAAAACTGCATCATACAATAGAAATGATCAAACACGATATAAGTTGCCCATAAAAAACTGTAACATATATATAAAAAAGAAATAGCCAAAACTATAAAAAAAGAAATAGCCAAAACTATAAAAAAAAAAAAAAAAATTACAACCCTATATGTGTAAATCTTTTTTTTCTTGCCATTCTCATTAAATCAAATAACTAGAATTTATTAGTAAATATCTTACCAAAAAAAAAGTACTTATTTTTAGAGGGGATAAATGTATAGGCTCACAAAGGCGAGAGAGAGAAAGGCCCAAGACCTGGATCAAGTAAAGTACATCAAGGATGAGGAAAGCAAGATGATGGTGGAAGAGACCCTCATTAAATGAAGATGGCAAGCTTACTTCCACAAACTATTGAACAAAGAAGGGAACAAAGACATTATGCTGGATAATTTGTAGTACTCTGTGAGATATCATAATTTTAGGTAATGTAGATATATTATAGTTGAGGAGGCTATGTATACTATTAGTAGAATGAGTAGGGAAAAAGCAACCGAACAAGATGAGATTCATGTGGAGTTTTGAAAGAGCACAGACATAATAATTGCAGGGGTATCAAGTTGTTATGTCACACTATGAAAAGTTGGGAAGAAAGTAATGGAGATGAGGATAAGGAGGGATGTGTCTATTTCTGAGGATCAGTTCGGATTTATGTTGAAGCGATCGACCACAAAATCCATCCATCTTGTGAGGAGACTGGTGGAGAAATATCGAGAAAGGAAAGGAACTTACATATAGTGTTCATTGACCTTGAAAAGGCCTAAGACAAAGTTCCGAGTGAAGTCATCTATGGAGATGTCTAGAGGTTAAAGGTGTACCGATGACTTATATTAAGGCGATAGCGGACATGAATGATGGAGCCAAAACTCGAGTTAGAATGGTGGGAGGAGACTCGGAGCACTTCCCAATTGAGCTGAGTTGCACCAAAGATCAATTTTTAGCCCGTTTCTTTTTGCATTTGGTGATGAATGAATTGACGCGGTATATTCAAGATAAGATGTCTTGGTATATCTTATTTGCGAATGACATAGTATTGATTTATGAGATGCGCAGAGTATTTGGAGTGCAAATTCAGTAATGCAATGCAGGAGACATGCGTGGAAGTGAGGCTTGACACACGTGCTATCCCAAAGAAGGATAGTTTCAAGTATCTTGAATCTGTAATTCAAGAAAGTGGGGACATCGATGATGATATTACGTATCATATTGGTACAACGTGGATAAAGTGAAGGCTTGTCTCCATGTGATGAAAAAGTACCACCAAAACTCAAAGGTATGTTCTATAAAGTGGTGGTTAGACGACTTTCTTATATGAAGTGGGGTGCTAACCAGTCAAGAACTCACATACATGTTTAAAAGATGCAAGTTGCGAAAAGAATGTTGAGATGGATGTGTTGGCATATTAAGAGCGATAAGATTATGAATGAGGATATCGGGATAAGGTGAGAGCGACCTTCATGGTAGAAAAGATGAGGAAAACGAGATTGAGATGATTTGGACATGTGAAGAGAAGTTGCGCAGATGCCCCAGTGAGCGAGAAGTTGGACACAGTAAGTAAGAGGAGAGGTAGAGGTAGGTCGAAAAAGTAGTGGGGAGAGGTGATTACACAGGACATGACACATCTTCAAATTACCAAAGACATGATTTTAAATATGAGGGTGTGGAGGTCGCATATAAGGGTAGAAAAGTAGGTAGTGGAGTGTTGTCTTGCTTTTCGAGAGTTTAGGTTTGTTGGTGTTTGTCGTTGTATTAGTCGTATTCTTGTGTTCTTGCTTTGCATTGCTTTTCTTATTAGCTGCTATGTTTTTTTCTTCTTTATACTTGAATTTGTTGTACTAGAGCCGAAGGTCTTTCGAAAAATAACCTCTCTATATCCATGAGATAGTGATAAAGTTTGCATACACTCTACTCTCCCTGATCACTTGTGGAATTTCACTGAATATATTATTATTGTTAATAATTATTAGAGGACTAAAAAACCACGATAGCATATTTAACCAAACAATGAAGTCTAGGTATAAAAAATATTCTATTAAAAATACCGCTTTGACAAATAGGCTCTACAATACACCAATTTGAATTAATAACCTTTCCTCGCAAATATCGAACACCAAGCGAAAAACTAAAAAACAAAAACATTGGGGACCATTTTGTATATTTTCTCTAGCAAAGCCCATCATTATAGTATTTCTTTTTTTTTTAAACGAAAGGAATAATTATAGGTAAACAAAATAGAGGCAATACACTGTACTTCCATTTCTTCTTCACATCCAAACACTGATCTGATCCGAAAGAATCAAAGGTAACCGAAATTTTTCTAAATCCAAGATCTCTTTTTTCTGTTTACAATCACTCAGATTTAAGCTTTTTCTGGTGATCTTTTTTTTGTTGATTTTTTTTTTGTGTGTGATGAAGTTGAGTTGTGGTTTGTGTTGTTTTTGTTAATTTGGAGTTGTTCAGTCATTGTTATGAGCTTTTGGGGTTTCATTTTAAGAAGCAATTTAGCTGTTTTTAACAGTTGAGAACCAGTGGTTGATGAAAATGGTAATACTGGGTGTTAATTCTTGATGATTAAGGCTTTATTTGAAGTTTAGAAAGTAAGATGTTACTGATTCTGCTATTGGGTTTAACAGGAGATCTGGGGTTTGATTCTTTTTTGTTGAAAGTTTTGATTATTTTTTTTGTGATGAAGTTGAGTTGGGGTTTTGTGGGGTTGTTAATTTTGTTGTTGTTTTGGTTGTTTAGTCATTGTTATGAAATTCTGGGTTTTGGTTTAAGAAGCAAGTAGTTGTCTTTAACAATTGAGAACCTGTGGTTGATGAAAATGGTAACAGTGGATGGTAATTCTTGATGATTAAGGCTTGATTTGAAGTTTAGAAAATAAGATGTTACCGATTTTGAAAGTGAGAGTGTGAGTGATGGGGATGCTATTGGGTTTAACAGGAGATCTGGGGTTTGATTCTTTTTTGTTGAAAGTTTGATTTTTTTTATTTTTTTTGTGATGAAGTTGAGTTGGCGTTTGTGTGTTTGTTAATTTGTAGTTGTTTTGGTTGTTCTGTCATTGTATGAGATTTTGGGGTTTCCTTTTAAGAAGCAATTTAGTTGTATTTAACAATTGAGAACCAGTGGTTGATGAAAATAGTAATTGTGGGTGTTAATTCTTGATGATTAAGGCTTCATTTGAAGTTTTGGAAGTAAGAGATTACTGATTCAGAAAGGGGGAGTGTGAGTGATGGGGATGGTATTGGTTTTGACAAGAGATCTGGGGTTTGATTCTTTTTTTTGAAAGTTTGATTATTATTATTTTGTGATGAAGTTGAGTTGGGGTTTTGTGGGGTTGTTAATTTGTTGTTGTTTTGGTTGTTCAGTCATTGTTATGAGATTCTGGGTTTTGGTTTAAGAAGCAATTTAGTGTCTTTAACAATTGAGAACTAGTGGTTGATGACAATAGTAATTCTTGATGATTAAGGTTTGATTCGAAGTTCCTGATTCAGAAAGTGAGTGTGTAAGTGATGGGGATGCTATTGGGTTTAACAGGAGATCTGGGGTTTGATTTATTTATTTTTGTGATGAAGTTGAGTTGGGGTTTTGTGGGGTTGTTAATTTGTTGTTGTTTTGGTTGTTCTGTCATTGTATGAGATTTTGGGGTTTCCTTTTAAGAAGCAATTAAGTTGTCTTTAACAATTGAGAACCAGTGGTTGATGAAAATAGTAATTGTGGGTGTTAATTCTTGATGATTAAGGCTTCATTCGAAGTTTCGGAAGTAAGATGTTACTGATTGAGAAAGGGAGAGTGTGAGTGATGGGGATGCTATTGGGTTTTAACAGGAGATCTGGGGTTTGATTCTTTTTTGTTGAAAGTCTGATTTTTGTGATGAAGTTGAGTTGGGGTTTGTGTGATTGTTAATTTGTTGTTGTTTGGTTGTTCTGTCATGTCATGAGATTTTGGGTTTCGCGTTAAGAAGCAATTTAGTTTTCTTTAACAATTGAGAACCAGTGGTTGATGAAAATAGTAATAGTGGGTGTTAAGTTTTGGTGATTAAGGCTTGATTCGAAGTTCCGAAAGTAAAGAGATTACAGATTCAGAAAGGGAAAGTGTGAGTGAATGGGATGCTAGTTTTGACAAGAGTTCTGGGTATTGATTCTTTTTTATTGAATGTTTGATTTTTCTGATGAAGTTGAGTTCGGGTTTGTGTGCTTGTTTATCTTTTGTTTGGTTTCTGTCATTGCTATGACATTTACATTTTTGGGTTTCGCTTCAAGAAGCAATTTAGTTATCTTGAAACAACAATTGAGAACCAGCGATTGATGAAAATAGTAATAATGGGAGTTAATTCTTGATTGTTAAGGCTTGATTCGAAGTTGTTGTCAAAGTAAACGATTACTGATTCAGAAAAGGAAAGTGTGGGTGATGGGATGCTATTGTTTTTGACAAGAGATTGGGGGTATTAGAACTTCAGGGAGTCTCTCGCTCTCTCTCTGAGTGGAAGATGAACTTCCTTCAGTTGTTTGGGACCGGTGGAAGAGAACTTAGAAATAGTGTATGTTTAGGGAAGGTGTTGACAAATTAGTGGGGCAAGGATTGAAGTGATGAGTAGTTTAGTCGGCACTAGGGGCCTCCTCCTTTATTTTTAATGGAAAAGGTGGTAAGAGATTTGGTGATAGTTTAGGAGAAAATGTGGAGCATAGGAGAATCGACAAGTTTCTCCAGTCACCTCTAGCCGTCAGAGGTAAGAGGAAGAAAGAGACACTTTCCAGCCACTTTTACCAACCACATCCGCGAGGTCAGAAGAATTAGGCACCAAGGTCATAAAGGAAAAGGAGAAAATGCTGAGCCTAGGGAGAACTCTATTAACTAAAAAGGAACGCACTAAAGAAGGGAGAAAGGAAAGGTCCCTTTCATCGATAGGTTTGGATTGTGATGGAATAGAGTCTGAAATTGTCTCAGAGACGAGAGCTCTTTTATTTGTTCTAGATCATAAAAAATTTAATGGTGATTGTGGTTTAATTCAAAGGAGGGAAATATGATTGGTAAGTGACTTGTGAATATTTCTCTTCCCGTTGTGACCAAGATGATATCTCTCTTTCTTATGTTTCCTTTCATTCTCCCTGCATGCTTAAGGATGCCTTGTGTTGACAGAATTTCTGTATTCTTCTTCTTATATGTGGTTGAATCATAGATGTCACTCTCCAAGTTTCCCTCCTTGAACTGCAAAGAGAATGCAGACTTCAAAACTTTTAAAGCTCTATTAATATTTTCTTGGTTCTTCATGGTTTCGACCAGCACTATCATAGTGGACTTCATATGGTTATCGGAAGATTCTAATCAACTTCAGTGTGATGTACTGATGTTTCTTTTCTGAATTATAGATAGACTAGTAGGAGCGTCACAGTCTGCACTAATGCTCAAAGTATAATGGCTTTCCTCATTTCTGTTGCTCGACTATCTGCCGTGCTTCTTGTTTTATGTTGTTTCTTGGTGAATTTCATCTTCGCTGACTTGTTTGAAAGTTTTTCTCTTATCTTTGTTCCATATGGCCTGCTTCTACATCTTGCTGGTTTCCTGAATCAGGTTGTTCCTGGAACTCTTTAACAAGAGAGACTTGGAGATATGGGTCGTGGAGTCAGCTATGGAGGAGGGCAAAGTTCACTGGGATACTTATTTGGAAGCGGTGAGGCGCCAAAAGCAACCACGGCAAATGCCCCAGCTGTTCAAAGTGAAAGGCAGGCAATAAATAAGGAGCCAGCTTCAAAGCCTGCTGTTTCTGCTACAGTTGATGCTACTAAGCAGATTCCTGCTGGTATTCAGAGCACTGCTTCGAGAAACCATTTCGGGGGAGATGGTCAAAACACAGGCAACTTTATCACGGTATTTCCCTCGTGTCATTCAGTATGATGTCTTTTGACATGCTTGTCTAGTTCATTTTCATGCTTTGCTGGAGAAATATTTTGATTGTTTGAGGTAGAGTAATATAGATAGCTTGCTTTCTCATCCTTCACAAATGGAAGTCTGGTAATTCTGAAACAATTGACAATCACAACTCCGCTTAGGTAGAATCAAAGACAACTTCAAGGTTCCCTCTTCTGACAAATTACAAGCTTGTGAGGAGTGTATGACGGGAAGGACCTGATTACTGGGGATGCTTTGGGCTTCCCTTAGCAAAGTCTAGTCAAACCCTTTCATTATTGATTCTAATGAGATCATGCATCTTGCCTATAAGAGGCATTAATGAGGACATCTAAAGAAGTTGAAATTTTTTACGAGGGTAAAAGCAATACAAATTTTAAGATGTATGTTGTGTTCAGCTATGTGATTATGTACATAAACCAAGACTTTTGCGTATATGTTAAAATTAGGTGAGGCAGTGGGATGCAATTCCGAAGTTCCATCCATATCTGATATATCGATAGGTAGCATGGAAAATATAATAGATATGGATTAGTTTTTTGGGAACTGCTGACTTCCTTACCGACTTTAAATATATTGGTGTGGATTTTGAGATTGATATGTGGCATTTGCTTGCCATTTAGAATCCCGTTCAGATAAAAATTCTCTAGTTCCTACTGGGAAACGATATTTTGCCAGTTTCCATGGAATTATGATGAAATAAGTTTGGCCTCTTACATTGGAGTAGATCTTGTTAATTCTTGTCTTGTATAATGGTATCGTTGATTTCTCGATAAATGTGTCTCGTTTTAACTGGGGCTATTACCTTGATGTAGGACCGGCCATCGACCAAAGTCCATGCTGCTCCTGGAGGTGGATCTTCTTTGGGTTATCTCTTCGGCGGTGGCAGCAACTAAGCAATTCTCCAATTTACAGTTGGATAATTGTTATATCACTTGTTTACATTTTGTCTTTCGGCTATGTTGTAATTGTAATTGTGAGTACTTCAGGTTGTTGTGAAGTGTTAGTTGCATAAGGCTTTGGTCCAAAGTACCAGTTTGACATCCATGAAACTAAATGTAATATGTCACTTTTGTTAATTGGTCATTTGATTGAACAGCTTTTCTTGCCTGAACTTCATATCTGTGCTTGATTATATATAATTGATAGTTTTGAATCGGATTTGGGGCACTGCACTTCCTATCAACCAACAATAGTAGTATTTCTTTTTGGTGATAATCGTAGTGTTCAGGTCAGCTTGCATGGATCATCCTAGCTAGCAATGGAAAGAGACATTTGATTTCTATATGCATTATTATGACTACTTGAAAAAGATGTCTAAGCTACTCTCACGACTTTTATCTATCAAGTGGAACAGCTATTTTATCATTGCAAACCATTTTTTGTCTTCCATCATTACCACCACCACCATCATACCCAGTATAGTCTCACAAGTGGGGTCTGGGAAAGATAGAGTGTATGCACACCTTACCTTTACCTATGCATACCTTACCTTTACCTTGTCAGGTAGAGAGTTTGTCTCCGAAAGGCCCTTCGTTGTCTTCCATCATTACCATAATACATAAACAGACAAGCAAACTTGACATCAACCGACAAGTAAACACTCAAACTTTGAATATGCACATCTAAATACATGTTGATTGTCTCCAGCTGAACACTCTAACTTACTAATTGATCATCTAGACACTTTCAAAATCTATGTTCACATCAACGTCAGTGTCCACTAGAAACAATAAAGATGAATTGGAATGCTTAGTTGTCAGTTGAGACTTAAGTTGAGGTGTCTACAAATTAGAATACTTACTTGTCGACTGAGGTCAAGTTTGAGTGTTTGTTTATGTATTATGTCTCACCAAAACAACAAAAGATTTAAGATTGATGAGTTATAAGTAGTTTCATAGCAAGCATTGTGTTGATTCCATGACAATGGTGCGATAAAAAGAGCATTTCATCCCACCATAAAAACTAACAAGTACAAACAACTTAACCAAATGGAAATGAGAATAAAAGGAAATAGCTCACAAAACCTAAAAGGTTACTCATAGTAGATATTTACATTTGTAATAGTTTCAATTCCTCTTCAAAGAGGTACAACAATTGTTGCATTTGGTCTTGGAGGAGGTGGAGCTGGAATTATTCCCCATTTGCGACGAACATCTTCCAAATCCTCATGAAAATGTTTTTCATAGTACACACACATAAGATCTGTGCTACGAGCTCCAGCCTTAAGCGCCCATGGGAAGTAATGCTGGTAGAACAAGCTCCTTTGCTTGTCACTAAACCTTGCTGTACCCCCTAGCACAGACATCAAACACATGGGGAGTAGCATCTGTTCAAACTCAATCACCTTAAGCGCTGTTTCTCCGATCAGGTTTGTTGGAAGGTCAAAAAGGGTGTGCCAGAAGTCATGCACTTCGCGAGCACGCATAGCTACATATGCCAACTCTTCAGTTTCCATGAATCGCACTGGTGGACGATCATCTGGTGAAAAGTTCCTAGATCCCATAAACCTTGCGTATGCAGCACCAAAAGTGTTATCAGGTAGGTCCCATGCATGCCCCACTTTTGTAGAGATAACACGAGGTCGCTCCAACAGTATTTCCTGAGGTATAAGTGTAAATACATCCAAAACTACAATCATTAGACGAAAATATACTTCAAAGCAATTATAGGAAACTCAAAAATGAATAGAATGAAAAGAGCCAAATGAGATAATGAGTACTCTAATAAAACAGCAAATAATTGAATATATATCGCAAGATTTCATGTCAGTCATCCAACTCTAAGACTAGCACTAATGTTGCTTAGCTGTATTTCAGTACTATCTGCCTTATAACTGCTAGCTCTTTCAGAGTTAGTACAGGTTGCCAGCATACAAAGCACCCCAAACTTTATAGACAAGATAGATGGTCAGAAGCATAATAGAGACTGGCTTATCTGTTGGAGCTAGGACAAAACAGAAAACTCATTAGGAAAGCCAAAGAGAAGAATGACACAGCTAAGAGTTTCCAAGCTTTTGCTTGAGCCACGTTGTTCACTGCATAAGTGAGTCCCTAACTGCACCTTACATCAAGCTATCAAGGCCCTAACGTTTCCCCTACCTGTACTTCAACACCCCGGCACACGCCTTAAACAGGCAATAGCTATGGGCAGGTTCATAATGCTTCCAGTTAGATACATGGGGTAAGCAATACAAAGATTCCAAAAGATGCTGAAATCTTAGGGTGACAGCAAAACAACTACATTGAAGCACGGGATGCTTACAGGAGGGCACTAGTGATTGCACCAGAAAACAACAAGATGTGCAATTTGGGTATTTTGCTTGATGAAACAAGACAGAGTTGGTGAGGCAAAAGAGACCCTTTGCAGAGTCAAACCAGCAGTGGGAGATTGGGAATCTCAAGGCACACAAGAGAACACAGCAGATGATCTGGGACTTCAACCCCTCGAGTCTGAAATGATGAATAAAGGTGGTGATAGGTTTGAATAATGCGAGATGTTTGATGGCTTCTTGGACTCCTCTGCTATCTGGCAGCCTATCCGGACAAGAAACATATGACTTTTACTAATGCCAAGTCATGCCAACCAAGGGATGAATTTGCTAATGAGAACATCAACTCTAACATCATCACAGACAAGACAGTCCCTCCTGTGCAAAAGAGTTTGAAGCCAAATATTTCTCATGGGAACCTACTTAATATTGACATTCCACCATTTTATTAATCCAGGTTTGTGAAGGAGTCTGCGAGTACCCTTTTTCCAGAAGGGCTTAAGAGAACAAGATTCGAAAATGCCTCTGAACCAACGAGATGTATTATGATAGACTCTCAGGGAACGTTAAGAGAACCAGAAAATATGATGTGTAAGGAGTCAATTCCACCAGAGGAAAAAGGGGAAAGATGGCCAGTGTTGTTGCCGGCTTGCCACATATCAAGGATGTTGATAGGCTATAATTGTTGCTCCTTTGTCTCAAGTGATGAAACATTGAAGCTGGAAGGAAGAAAAGATACTGGAATCCTTCTGAGAAAAATTGAAAAAAAAATTGAGGGTCTTTCAAGACAGTACCTTGTCTATGAGTCCACGACCCTTACTAACCTTATTGATTTTAACTATCATTATTAATCTAATTGCATTTTAAATTTTGAGGCTCTTTCAAGACAATACTAGTCATGATGAGCTATGTTGCTCAGACTCTCCAAAAATGATGCCGCGCCCGTGTCGGATCCTTCAAAGATCCACTACTTTTGAAGGATCCGACACACACCCGTCGACATTTTGAAGAGTCCGAGCAACATAGATGATGAGTATGGTTAAGAAATGCACAATCAAATTGGATGTCATTGAGAATAAGTGATGCATGAGACAACCTAAACTTGCTAAAAATAGCTCAAGAAATTACAGCAAATATAAAGGACTACAAACTGCAGCCACTTCTCAGTCAATTGAGGCAAGTAGATCTCCCAAAATTGGCACTTGAAGAAGCAGGCAATGATTCTTCTGATAATACTGGGAATTTGGCTTCAATGGGCTGCTTGCGAAGGGTAGGAGTACGAAGAAACTTTCTTCTTTTATAAGAAACCAGTTGGTTCTGTTTCATCGAATACTGGCAATTTGTATCTTCATTAGCTACAAGTATGGAGTTAGGAGGAAGTGAAAGATCCTCAAAACTGGTGCCTTTTGTGAGTTCATAATAACTTCAGTTGTCAGCAAGGTTCACAAGTGACATCACCGCATAGTAAAGGTGCATTTCAATTCTAAGTTGCTATAAAAAATTCGAAGAATCAACATTAAGTGCCTATACCCTCTTCAGAAATTTTCGAGGTACATCAACGCAAATGGAGAGTCCATGCAATGTAGGTCAGAACACTCTAACAAGTATCAAAGGCAGTGTAATTCGTTCTAATACAAGAAGAAAAATAACTGCAAGTGATATCTACTTTGTAGTAAATAGTTTGCATATTAAATTCTATGCAGTAGTTCAAGGACGTTCAAACCAAACAGAGTAATCACAAACACCTTCTAAATTGCACTACAAAGAACCTTTTTCACAAAATATTGTGGGAGTATTTCTTAAAGACTACTCAGCTAATGTGATGGGACTAGCAAATCAAATATATAAAGAAAGAGCAAGCCATTACATTCAACTGAAAATGAATTAAAAGGCCTTACTCTGCCTTCTGGACTCTTCTTCATCCTTTCAAGAACCCTATCAAAAGCTGGTTTCCCTGTCGTCTCGCCCAAAGCAGCAATAAGATCTGCTCTTCGAGGATCTAACAATGCACCAACTGCAGAACCAAGTGCAACAGCAGCCTGCTGCCACCCTTTCAACCGAAGACGACTACCACCTTGTATCATGGCAACCCAATTCTGAAAAAAAAATCCTTAATTTCCTCAAACAAATTACATAAATTTCAACGACCCACCAACATATATCAACATGATTCAACAAATGATGAACGAAAAATTGGTTGAGGCATTTTCACACAGAGTTAGTTGGCAATAATGAGATTGCAAATCTTAACAAGGATTCAAGATGTATTAAAGGTTATAATATACTGATTGGTTGCTATACATTAAAGGGGTTGTTAAAAGAATGCTAAAATCATCATAACTTAAGAGCTCAAAAGCTGAAATGGCCTTTTTTTTTTTCTTTTTCCCCCTTTTGTAGGAGTAATTCGTTTCACTTGGAAAAAAAAAACTGAACCAGCAAATAAAAATTCTAAATCAAAATCCTTAATTTCCTCGAACCAATTACATAAACTTCAAGATCCACCAACATATATCAACATGATTCACCAAATGATGAACGAAAAATTGGTTGAGGCATTTTCACAAACAGTTAATGGGCAATAATGAGATTGCAAATCTATGAAACATTTCAAGTTGGTTGTTATACAATTAAAGGGGTTGTTAAAAAGAATGCGAAAATCACCATAATTAAAGAGTTCATACCGATTAGTTTAACGGAGAGATCACAGAGAAAAAGAGCAACGAGCTCCAAAGCTGTAATGGCGTTTTTGTTTTGTTTTGTTTTTTCTTTTGCCCCTTTTTCAAGGAGTAATTATTTTCACTCTAAAAATATATTTTAAAAAATCTTTTAAAATAAGAAATAAGTATTTACAGGAGTTTGGGATATGTTTGTTATTGGCATAATACATGTCGTTTAACTTGCTCTCAACTGACATTTATAACTTTTAATTTTAGGTACGCACAAATAGACACACGCATCCTACGTGGCATCTACATGGCAATCTCACGCGAACTATCATGTAGATGCCACGTAGAACGTGTGTGTCTACTTGTTCAACTTTATACAAGTTTAAGTATCTACTTATGCATACCCAAAGTCGAAGGACAAAAATGTCAATTGATGCCAAGTTAAAGGACACATTCATGTATTATGCCTTTGTTATTTCTTCTATGATCTATCAATCATTTGAATCTAATTATCTAAGCAATATATCAAAAGATTATGATTTCGCGGGTCATAACTTTGAGTTTGAATATCTAAACATATCAACTCGTCTAACTATCTAGGTACCTCTAAAATTTATGTGTCACATTAGCATCGGGTGTCTACGAGACACAGTTTCAGTTATCAATTGAGACGAAATTGAGGAATTTAAATGTGCATTCTCAAAATTAGAGTATTTACTTGCCTCTTGAAGCTAAATGTAAGTGTTTATTTATGCAGTACGCATTTTACAATTTCCGTCAATTTATTTTGATTAAATGTTGCCATACGTACCCAATCTGCGACAAGAAAATTTAGATACTTTTTTCATTAGTTCAATGGAAAATTATAAGGTTTAATACATTCACAACCTCTTAAACTATCGGTTAATTTTATTTAAACACTCACCTATAATTAATTTCAATTGAGCATTTGAACACACGACAAACAGTTCCTATAAAACACATCAGATGTGAAATTTGAGAACTTTTTTGCATGTGTTCTCAAGTGCTTATAACGTTTAAAAAAAAAAAGAATTAACCATCTAAAATATGTCACCTCCTCTAATATACACATTCGCCTCAATAAGCTGTAAAATCGGAAAATATAGTAGTTACCAAAAACGAGATAGCATGCAAATTAACGCACTAAAAGATTCATCTACTAGCTCCCAGACAAACAACAGTTACATATATTCAGAATAATACCACTAATGGCTAGCTCGAAAGTAATGCCAAGACCACATACATGAAACATAGGGCATAGTTTATTTATTATTCGTTCTCGCGATGTGGGAGGTAATGGCGTATTTTTATAACAACAACATACTCCGTGTAATACCACAAGTGGAGTCTGAAAAAGATATGATGTACGCAGACCTTAATCCTACCTTACAAAGGTAGAGAGACTGTTTTACATGTACATTAATATATACGAACTTGAACTTGAGAACAAGATGCTTAATGTTGCAATTCTGGAACATGTAAAGTAGACCAGCAGCCAACATCTTGCTCTCTCGTTCACTGTACGTTTCCTAAAACTATACATATTATACACATCAACGCGAACAACAAACAAGAGCACCCTCTTCCTATAGCAGCTTCAGAACAGGCGTCAGATTCTCCAAGTTGCTCAAAGCGCCGTTATTATCCAGAGTCTATATTTCTTTATATACAGATATACAAGAGATGGACCAATCAAACTCGCATCTGTAAGGTGTTTGCAGAGGTTAAGGTAAGTTTCCAAGCTTCCGGATTGTTGAATACGTCTTCTTAGTCTCTGCAGCACAGCTGCTCTGTCCAGAAAATCTGGATACAGACCCAAGTCGAGCATCTTAATTACTGTTTCTGCAGCATTTTCTAAGTGCCCGCCTTTAATGTAACCTCTCAACAGCCATGACAGTGTTTTCTTTTTCTGTAACGAGCTTGAAGCCTCCATTCTGGTAAGCAACCTTGAGATGGGGCCTAGCTCCTTTTGGGAAGCACATATTGCTAAGACAATGTCATGAAGATCACCGCTGACTTCCTTGCCTGCCAACTTCATTTGCCACAAATGTCTCTCAGCTTCTATTCCACGGCCAGCACAGACATACATTGCAAGAAGCCTCTCATGAACCACCCCAAAAAGAGAAGGGCCTCCCTCTCGAATCAACCAATTGGACAACTGTACACCCTCAGCCAACAGATCTGCTTGATATTCTTCAATGAGCCTTAGATTTTCTAAATCAAGCTCAGCAACGAGACCAGTTCTGGCAAAACCTTTTAATTTGCGTAAAGCTTTTCCAAATTCATTCAGCTCTTTCACCACACCTGTCATTGCAACCAAATAGCTGTATAACTCTGGCTTCAACCCAGAATCTCGAATGTCGATAACTAATTTGACTGCATCCTTGTAATTACCCTCCTCCTGACAGAAAGATTAAAGCTATAAGACACGGATATAATTTTGCAAAGCAATTCCTAGAAGCAGGAGAACCGTGCATCAGAAAAGATCAGGTATACATATACATACATACAATACATACATATGTAAATGCATACATACAAAAAGAACAACAACAACATACCTAGTGTAATCCCACAAGTGCAGGCTGGGGAGGGTAGTGTGTATGCAGACATTACCCCCTACCTTGGAAGGTAGTATAATCCCACAATACATACATATTATGTAAATGCATACATACAAATACATTTTTTGATAAGGTAATATAAAACATGAAGAAGTTACTACCAGACTTTTTTCCGCTCTACTTGGTGTTAACCCCTTTCTTTCTACTATATAACAAGACATTGGACCATATCACTTTCTCAAAACAAAAATACAAAGCAGTTTAACCGGAGGACAGAGAGTTTGCAGCGATAAATTCATGGTGAAGTGATCCTAAATACCATAGCAAAAGAGTCCCCTTATACATTAATTGTCTAACTTTATTTGGGAATCATAATTTGTGAATTTGTCTGCCACAACCTATCCAACCAGATCAACTCAAAAAATTTCGCCAACAACCATCTACAGACATTCTACCAGTAATCTTATTCAAGTGGCACAAGGCACACATGTTTCTTACAATAAGGATGCAGGAAAATAGAATATATACGAAACTGTCCTAATTTCATAGGGGTTATTTGCTTCATTCCGATTTCCAATACCATATTACACACAACTAATGAGAGAAATCTTAATTTAACTGTTAACGGTAAATAAGTAATTTTCAGTAAGAAGCTGATAGATTGACATTAACATGACCAAACTGAATGACTAGAAAAGAATACAAGCCAGTTGAAGGCAAGACCCTTGAAGTTTCAATCAAGAATCCAAGACAGGACTCTATTACAGTGGTGAATCTAGAGTACAGCCACGGACCTTGTATATATATTAAGAAATTTACTAAATATCTACAAATATTTGACTGTGAGCCCAATTATTATTATATATTAACTTGAGGGACCCATAAACTTCAAATCCTGAATCAATCTTTGTTCTATTATATATTTATATCACCTTTCCAATGGAGAAACACCAAATTTTTACAGCTAACAAGTACTCCTTTCGTTTCAATTTGTTTGTCTAACTTCCTCTTTAGTACGTTTCAAAAAAGAATGTCTCTTTAATTCTTCTTTTTTTTGGCAACTCTTTAATTCTAACTTTTCACGTGGCATGTTTAAGACCACATGATTAAAGGGCATTAAGGTACATTCTACATATGTTTAGTTTACGACCACAAGATTCAAAAATCTTCCTTACTTTCTTAAATTCCGTGTCAAATCAAAACCAGACAAACAAATTGAAACGGATGGAGTACTAAGCATTAAATTCAATGAGTATATAAAGATTACCATCATCTTCCAGGCAAGATAACCAGCAGGACCAGTCTTATGCCCATCTACATTGCCATCCGAGTACCCAATCTGCCTCCTCAACACCTCCTTCACGAACGACACAGCTCCGTCCCTCTCACCCGCGTCCCAATACAAAGAAATAACCTTCTCAACCATACTAAAACTCGGGTTCAATCCAACACAATCCATATCCACCAACAAGTCCACTACATCCCCAGCATCACTCTTAGACCCAATCAACTTCTGAACCCATCCACACATTATCGAAACCATAAGCTCCATCGTCTCCTTATCGACTCTATTCTCTTTCCTTAACCAATCAAACACCTCCAATGCACACCAAGAATCCCTCCCTTCTTGAGCAAAGTACACTAACACTAACTGCAATTCTCTATCCGATAATCTTTCGTTCATTTCCTCAAGTACATCTGATGGCTCTCTAGTCATTCTTTCTAGTTCCTCAATCGCCTCGAAGAAACAATCACTCATTTCATTTTCCTCTCCCTTTTCCTCATCATCACTCGTCAAGAACTTATCCAATTCAACCGAATTAAACAACCTAAACCCATTCCTCCTTGGAGGGTTTTGAACCAAAACCCTTGTACATAATTGGGTATTCCTCAATTTCAACCAAGTTTGAGGGACAACAAAACGACGTCGTTTAGGAAAAACAGCAGCTTTACTTAACCCCAAGTAGGTAAAAGATGTAATTTCTTTAACAGTACCCATATGAAACCCAGAAACAGAAAAAGTAATTTTTGCTTAAAGATGATGAACTTGAGCAAGAATTCAGCTGTTCATATTGGTTACCAAGAAAACAATTTCTTTATGTGAAATTTTTAGCAAAAAAAAATTTAAAAAAGAAGATTGACCAATCAGTTGGAAGTATAGGAGCTGAAGGATGTTGTAAGTAGCAAAAATGGTAACTGAGGAAGGATGAAACTGGGTGGTGGGGGTGGGGTTGTGAAGAAAAAGGAAAGTGAGGCTCTAAACAGTGGAAGGAAGAAGATGATGTTTTAAGCAAGTGCCATTAGTTTTTCTAATGGCTTTGTTTGAATGATTGTTACCTATTTTATACTTTATATAGTATAGTACAATAAATGATTAATGAGTGCACCATTATTTTATTTTTTTTGGTTAAGGAAATTCGTACTCGTTATCCTTCGTGTATAATAATCCGTAAATCACAGTGAAAAGATAAATTGCACTAAATAAGCTCATACGATGAGTTTGACCAAGAAAACATACAGAGATTTTGAACCTGTGACCTTTTGTTTGAGAGATCACTTTTTCAATCTATTGATCACCCTTGAGGGTAACAAATAAATATAATTTGTTTTGATTGATACTAGAGTTTTATTATTGTGTCGTTAAATTCATGTCACATAATAATAAAAAGTTCCATTTTATATAACTATGGATTTATTATGATCATGTTATTATTCACTTTTTTCTCATTTTGAATTTATGTATTTAAAATAGTTCTATTTTATTATTTTGCTTTTTTTAGTACTCTTTGTGTCTCATCTTATGTGACACTTTTTCTTTTAATTCGTCCCAAAAAAGAATGTTATTTTACTAAAATTAGAAATAATTTAACTTTAAAATTTCATTTTTATCCTTAACAAAATGATTTATATTGACGTAAATATTTAAGAATTATTTTAGACTGTAAGTTTCAAAAGTCTTTCTTATTTTTTAACTATCATATTAAATTAAACGATGTCACAAAAAATAAGACAAATGAAATAATAAGTTTATCCATGTATTCTATTTTTCTTATAGATTGTAAATTTATTCTTCAGATTATTGACGTGAGCTATTATCTAACAGCACAAATAATGATGCTATTTATTTAAATATTATATTTATTAAAATACTATAGTATAATATAATATGACATATTAATTTTAAAATGATACGTAACAAATATCCAGACAAGGTGTTGTTAGCTAAAAGATGAAACTTACTTTGCTTTTTAAAATATTGTGGATGCTTTCTGTTCACGAAATATTTGTAGCACTTATTTTAAGGATGTTTCTTATGTTTGGTCAAAAAATTTATGAGATGATTTGGCGTGATGGATAAGAGATAATAATTTTTGGATAAAATATAAAATTATTTTATTTTGTATTTGGTTAAGATATTAATTAATTTAAAAATTATTTATCTTATTAATGATGAAATAAATTATTTCATATATATAGTGGGACTTTCTTGAGGTAGTGACCGGTAAGATTTACGTACACTCTGCTCTTTCGAGATCTCACTTTTAAGACTATACTGGGTTATTTTTATTATTATTGTTATTGTATGTATATAGCAGGGATAATTAATTCTACAAAATATTCGATTCATAAAATAACTTTATCTATCTCATTCCTCGTGCGTCACCATTTCAGTGTGCCGTGTGAGTTCATGTCCAACTTCTATATTGAAGAATATTGATTCAGGAATTTATATTGAATAGTTTTTCTTAATTAAATATAATGGGTTTGTTTGATAGGTTGATTAAAAATTTATAATAGCTACATCCCATTTTTTTTTTCTTTTGATATGAGTAGCGTGGAATAACTTTGTTGATTAAAAAATTATAGTAGCTAATTATTGAATATAATATAGATATGTTCAATCATAACCAATAAAATAAGATCAATTACTATAAACAATGTCAATTAAGATGGTCAACAAAAGGGTGAGATAAATTTGAGATTGTTGTATTCTATTAAGTAGTATCTCTTTCTAAGATGTATGAATTTAAATATATATTTGAATAATTAAGATGTTATCTCTAGATCTAAACAGCAAACGATTAATATTGTTTGTTTTTCAACATCTGAATATGCATAATTTATTTATTTATTTATAACGAATAAATATATAATTTAAATAATAATAATAATTAAATATTAAAAAAATGAATTTAATAAAATAAAATTATTTTTTAATAAAAAAGATAAAACATTTATATTCACTAGTTATGGTGGAGATGACTTACAGAAGTGGTGATGATAATATTTGTGTTAGTGGCTAGTAATGAAAGTAGTAATAGTTGTGATGGTGGAGGTGATTATTGTTGTAGTGACTGGCGTGATAATAGTGGTTGATGATAATTGTGATGCTAAAGTTGGTTAATATTAGTAGTTGACGGTGTAAATGATACTGGCTGAAGAATGTGTGATGATTGTCAATATGTTGATGGTAGTTGACAGCGATGCTAGTTGTGTAGGTGGTAATTGGTAATAAAGATTGGCTGTAATGGTGGTATGATTGATAGTGGTGACGGCGATGATGATACTGATGATGACAGTAAACATAATTATAATGATGGGGGTGGTAGATGTGATAGCAATTGACCTTAGTGGTTGACATCAGTGCTAATTGTCAATGGTGATTGTGATGATATAAGTGGTTGATGATGATAATTGTGATGACAGAGATGATTAGTAATGATAGCTGATGATTATGAATAAAGTGGAGATGAAAATTATCCATACAAAAATTTTCTTTCAAAATGATTGACTTATTCTGGCATGACATCAAACTACAAGAACAATAAATAACTCCAATTGACTGTTATTTTTATCACAAATACATGCCTTTGAAAATGAAATTTCAACTTGTTTTGAAAAATCAACTACTAACTTCGAAGCTCCTTCGAGGAAATTAACTTTTTAAAAAGAAAAAAAAATAACAAGCAATCAAATAATTGAAGTTTTATAGTGTGTTGATGTTACAAAATGAGCTTTAAGAAGATTCATACAAATTCACATTCATATAGGGGTGTGCATCGGTCGGTTCGGTTCGGTTTTGTATATTATCGGTTTGGTTTATCGGTTATCGGTTTGTAAACATGCAAAACCGATAACCAAACCAATAAGATATTCGTTATCGGTTTTTGGTTAATCGGTTTTTGGTCCTTAACGGTTCAGTTATCGGTTTAACCGATAAGAAAATGCTCCTATAATATTTTTGATTTCTCTGATTTTCTTCTTCATATATAGACTACTTTCATGCATAAACATCTATACAAATTACAAGCATAAGAAAATTCAAATACGTTATTACTAAAATAAACTTATTTTCTTTCTTATTAAGTAGAAAACTTGAATACAGTAGCAATTTCTGAAAAAGAAAAGCAACACTGATAGGTAGAATGCTATCAAACCAATGAATTTAGAAAGAAAATAACAACACTAAGACAACAACTAAAAAATGCAAAAAATAATAGGGTATATATTTAAAATCTAAAGCCACTATTATACAATTATGAATAAAAATATAATCTAAATATAATCTTATTGGGTTATCGGTTTAACCATTAACTAAAATCTTAAAACCGATACCGAACCGATAGCCCAATAAATTTTTTTACAAAACCGTTTAAAAACCATTAACCCAATAACCCAATACCAATAAACCAATAATATTTTTATCGGTTCGGTTTATCGGTTAAACCGGTTTTTGCACACCCCTACATTCATAGATGGTGATAGTTCAGGTAGAAAGAAAGTAATTGATAATTAAAATGTGAAACTCGTAAAAAGGTGAAACTTTAAATATGTTTTTGATCATTAACTTTTTTCAATTACAGTACTATTATTTCAGTTGTTTATGATCAATTCAAATGGATTAGATTATTTATAATTGAGACCACATAAATCGATAAATTAGTGATTCTTATTTAATTAAAATCTCACATGTACAATCTCATAGTTGTGTTAAAAGAAGGGTCATTTTTAATCCGAAAATAAAAGGCAATTAAGGTCCATAATAAGTAAAATGAACAAATTTAAATTATTTCCAATATTATAAAGGCATTTTGCCTTTTTTTATATTAGAAAAATTATATACAACGCTGGAGAAAATAAATTCAATTTTAAATGTCTGACTTTTATCTTAACTTTTTTTATATATATTTAATAATTTTTTAATTTCACTTATCAAAAATTACAAGACTCAAAAATAATTATGCATTTCACACATATATATAATTCAAAATCATAAAAATTAAAAGTTTCTCATTTTTTTTTAAATTTTTTGTCCTCTCAATTTAAAACATAGAATAAATCAATGGGAGTATATTACAATTTATAAAAAGGTTATGTTCTATCACTTTTATGCATTACTTCATCCATTTTATTTTATTTAGCCTTTTTATTAAAAATAATTATTTCAATTTACTTATCCAATTTATTAAATTGAGAGAAGTCTATCATTTTCCTTCAATAATACTTTTATCATTAAATAACTACATAAAATATTATTAGTAGATAAATTTAAATTTTTAAAATATAATTAATAAGATTAATTTTATAAAATAAACTTCTAATAAATATTTTTTTAAGGAAAATATCAAATCAACATGAATCAAGTAAAATAAAATAGAAAAAGTAATAAAATAAAATTACGCTCTAAAATAAAACACAAATAAATAAAAATACTTTAAGGAGTCGTTTGGTGTGAAGTATAAGATATAATAATTCAGAGATGGTTGGAGGTATTAGTTAGTCTCGAGATTATTTATCCCACTATTCACATACATAATGGATAATTAATCTATGAATAAATTATTTCAAAATTAATTATCTCGTGATAACTTGTTCCCAACCAAACGACCGCTAAGTTAAATCATTATTTGTAGTAGAAATAATTACTGTCATCATGAATCACTAGAAGTCTAGAACTTCCAAGTTCCATCCTTTACAGCTCGTCAGGCACTTCACAGTCTTTGAGGTCAGAAATGGAATTTCGTCCTTCGTCGTGGCGATCTCGGAAGCCTCCGCCGCCGGCGAAACAATCCGACATTTACTCCACCTTCGTTATCCACGACGGCAATGACAACAACGACCGTAAAACCGACGAAAAAGACAATTCTGACCTTTACGCTACTATGGTTTACAAAGACGACGAAAACGACGCCGTAGATGACGACGACGACGACCTAAACGACGACGAATCACTCCCTCCTTTACTCAAACGCCTCCCTAAAGACTTCGGCGGCGGCGGAGGTGGAGGTGGAGATGATGACGTGGCATCAATCTCCGGCACGATGATTGTGAAAACCGATCGGAGTTCGAAATTCTCAACTCCTAAACAACAGCAACAGCAGCAGACTGCTCGGTATATGTCGTATTGGGATCGGGATGAGAATAGCCCTGTGAGGAGGAGATATGAGGACGAGGACGACGAAGACGAGGGTGACGATGAGGAAGGTAGGTTTTCGACGTTTGTGGTGAAGGATAATAATGAGTTTGATTCGGGTACAATGGTGAGGAGAACTGTTGTTAGAAGTGGAAGTAGTGAAGGTGTTGTTGGATCAACTATGAGTAGAGCAGTGGCTAGTATGCAGAAGGTAGGGGAGATTGGGATTGGGAGGCAGAGGAATCGCGGTACCGGAGTGTTATCTGAGGAGGAAGGTGGTGGTACATTGAGGCCACAGGGGAGTAAGGTGTCGTCGAGTTCAATACCGGATAGTGTGACTAGGGAAGATCCTTCTACTAAGTATGAATTACTCCATGAGCTAGGTAAAGTTTTGGTTTTTTCCTCTTTATTTTGCTTTGAGATGATTTCAGTAGTGAAAATTATCTGCTCTTGTTATGCTTTACCCAATCACTAGATATAAAAAGGGCAGCCTGTGAAGGGCCGGATCACAAGGGTCTACTGTACGCAGTCTTACGCAAGTGTTATCAAAAGCAAAAAGCGCAAAAAAGGCTATAAGGTCTGTTGAGGCTTTAAGCGCAAATAAAGCGTGGACTTTAATGAAAAAAGGCGCAAAGGGAGAAAAATATACAAATATATATGTTTAGTTCAAGACTAATAATTATAAGCATGAATGATAAATATATGGACAAAGAAACTGAAAAACACACACACCATAAAGTGAAATATCAATTGTTTAGTGTTGCCTAGGCTCATTGGCAAGGAAAAGTATGCCTTAGAACCTTGATGATAAGACCGAAGTGCACATTAAGCCGAAGCGCTCAACACGTTTTGAGCCTTGCTTCAGAGCTTAAGCGCGTTTTTGACAACAGTGGTCTTACCGTGCATTTCTGCAAGAGGCTGTTTCCACAGCTCGAATATGTGTCCTCCTAGTCGCATGGCAACAACTTTACCAGTTACGCCAAGGCTCCCCTCCAATCACTAGATATAGTAAATGCAATTTGTTATCTGTGAACCCCAATTAGTCTTGAAAGAATTTCTTTTTGAAAAGGGTGAGCATTATTGATGTCAAAACAAGCATTAAGAAAGTGCTGTAGTTAAACCCAAAAGGAGCAAAAAAAAGGAAAAAAAGTAAATGCTGGCTATCTACACAAAAGATTCTATGAACTGTAACAGGGTGTCTGCATCTTCGACTACATTCAGCTTGGGTTGAGATCACTTCCAGTACCATTTCCTTCAGTATTGTCCGGTAGTCCGCCTGATTATGACACGTGGCACCCATTACAATCAATGGACCAGATTTTTGTTTGCTACACATTTCTATCCTTGCACCTGAACCTTCTCGATCTGCACTATAAGCCGACGAACACGTTTGACCATATCACCATTTCACTTCTGTAAACACAACCAGCAATGAAAGCAACACAATTCTCTATCTTCATTCATTCATTACAAGAGAGACGAGACCACCAAATAGCAATAAAACTAGCATTTGCTTATTTTGGAAGGGCTTTGGCTTGCACATTAGCCTCTTCCTACATAAATGTTCAATCCTTTAGTTCCTATAATAACCCAAAACAAGATTCCAGTTCAACCCGTAGAATTGAATCAACAATATAGAAGCAAGACCATAGATCCCATCTTAGATTAATCGGAAAAACAAAATTTTAAAAAATTTACTTTTGAGATATTATAAATAAATACTTTTTTTTTACTTTTCTATAACCAATTATCACCGAATGCACAAAAATTGCAGCAAAGTGGTTGGTCTGATATCGTCATTGGGCTGGATATCTTTTTTGTCGGCATTGAAAGTAGTCTAAGAAGTTGGATTTTCTGGGTAGATTTAATCTGGATTTGAAGCAGGTCGTGTTGAACGTTGAGAGGGAGAGCAGAAACAGGGTGTCGTTTTGTGGAACTAAATATTAGAGAAATCTAGTCCATTTAATATAATATGCTCCACGTGTCAATAATCAAGTGAACTATTGGACAATACTGGAGGATATGATATGGAGGGGATCTCAACCCGTTCAGCTTACACCAGAAAGAAGCCAAAAATACGATCAGACTTAATCTTATTGAATTCCGTTATCCGTCAAAACATCTTCTATTTATCACTTTCAAAAAGTCCACCATTTTGCAGTAAGTATGGAGTTCCAGGCTTTCCTCAGGCTCAGGTGCTTGGCAAATCCCTTCTTCTTCCAGCATAGGAGTTGTTCTGCTGTTGAATTTGGCATAGACCATTGTCTTAAAGAAATTTGATTGAGCATTGAGTGAAACAGGTCCGAGTAGAGCAGAAAGGATACTAAGAATTCATATAGCTGTGACTAATGTTTGGTACTGAGGCATAGATGTAGTAGTAATAGTAGTTACTATTATTTGACTCATGGAGAATAATGAGTATTTATGTAGCGAGAATTTTCGTTAAATCAGATTATTGAGCAGACCTCTGTGGAAGTTTAGCACTTGATGGAACATTTTCTCTTGTTAAGAGAGGTTAAAAAATTGTACAGTATCAACTTGTTTCAAGATACTTCTGATAATTTTGATTTTGAACATAATCCTACAAAAAGTCCTACAATTGTGAATGATGAATCTCATGTGCAATTTTGTCTTGTCTTATGAATGAGTATGACATTGGTTTTGTTATGCAAAGTGCAATATTGACTGTAAATATTAGCAGAATTGGATGTTGGTGCTAATATATGTGACTGGGAAAACATTGGTGGTGCATTTGTACTTTTTTTGTGTTATCCAACCATAGTGCTAATTGACTGAAGTGGCTGAAAGTGGAGGACTTTGATAAACACAGGGAAGGGTTCTTATGGGGCTGTTTATAAAGCTCGAGACTTGAGGACTTCAGAAATGGTTGCCATCAAAGTCATATCATTATCTGAAGGGGTATGCTTGCTCTGTGCTCTAGACTCTAATATTAGTTCATCTCAGGTGGTTCAGTTTGTTCCTCTGTATATTTATAGATATATTGCTTCCTTTTAGGAGGAAGGCTATGAAGAAATTCGAGGTGAAATTGAGATGTTGCAGCAGTGCAGTCATCCAAATGTTGTTCGCTATCTTGGTAGCTACCAAGGAGAAGAGTACCTTTGGGTATGAAGGGTCATCATTTCTTTGGACTTCAAAATTAAATCACGCTCTGGCTGGTTTATTCAAGTGTTTCTGTTTCCGTTTCTGTTTCTTCCCTTTTATAATGTCTGTAACCTATACTTGAACTTTTCAGTTTATTTAATTTATGAGAAAAAATAATTTTTGGCAGATAGTAATGGAGTATTGTGGGGGCGGAAGTGTTGCTGACTTGATGAATGTCACAGATGAGGCTTTAGAGGAGTATCAAATAGCATTTATTTGTCGAGAGGCATTGAAGGTATGCTTGATATCAAATATTGTCTTAGAGTATGCTTGTATGATACTTCTGATACAAGGTCATGCACTTGACCTTTTGTCTTCGGATTCTCTTCCCCTTCATTCTATTCATATTTAGAGGGTCTGCAAAAGCTAGCTTAGATGGTTTATAGAATCCTCCACTTAACTTCTCCTTTACCTTTGCTACCAGTATAAATGGTTCTTTCCATCCTATTTTACTTCTCCTGGGTTCTTTCAATTTAGCTCCCAACTAAAACACAGTTAAAGCTTTGAAAGCGCTGAAGTTTAAAAGCATAATAACTCTATGTTTATCCATAAGGTCCTTAGACTTGTTCTGCGTTCCTCCTACGTTTGTAACTCGTAGCCTGTGACTCTACTAGATGAGTTGTAAGACTGCTGCTTTCTTTCAGACCTTCCTCTACCTCTGTTACTATCTCAAAAAATATGGTGCAGAGACAAGATGCTGGTTTCCATATTGAATCATTTTGAACACGTCTTTTCTATTAATGTGAAGTTATCTACTTAAATGGCTCTCTTCAATTTGCATCTGAAGTAATGTTAGATGTGATGTAGGGCCTCTCCTATCTGCACTCTATTTTTAAAGTACACAGAGATATTAAAGGTGGCAATATCTTGCTGACTGATCAGGGAGAGGTTAAGTTAGGTGAGTGCTTTCCTTATCTCTTTAATTCTTTATCTTTAGTATCAGTTTTGAATTGTTTTATATTAGTTATTAATTGTACAGATCTTGAAAGTGTGTTAGTTTCTTGTTTGGCGTATCAGAAAATTGAATGGAAAAAATGTTCTTATACTTAGAGAACTTCAACTAATTAGATGTTGCTTTAGATTAGGTATCATGTTTCCATCCAAATTATGCTCTTTGCATATAGCCATATATTAGAACACTCTACATATCGTGTACTGCTTGAAATTCTGATTGCTTACTTCAACTTAAATTTACTTCATTTGTGCTCAATCAAATGACAACTGATCAGAATCCTATTTACAACCCCCCCCCCCCCCCCCCCAAAAAAAAAAAAAGAAACAGAATGTTGTTAGCTAGTTTTGAAGGAAAGGAAAAGGTTTTTGGATTTTACATAATCTGGAAAGCTGGAATAATTTGTCCCTAAATGAGCAGGTGATTTTGGTGTTGCTGCGCAGCTGACTAGAACCATGTCCAAACGTAACACGGTATGTATTATGCCATTACCCTCAATCTATTGGCAATGTTCAGGTAATTCTTGCAATTATTTAAAGTCAGATCCTCTTGTTTTGGTGAAGCAGAAAAACAAAAATAGAAACAAGAAGCTGTTGCTCTACAGATGTCTAATTGATGTTCCGTGTCTTCCATTGATTTAAAGAATCTATTGTGTATATTCCTTTTCTGCTTTTATGATTTAGCTTGTCATCACTCACTAATACCTTCTGAATGGCACTTTTCTCTGGTTTAAACATTGATGAGGTTTCCTGAGGACCAAAAGTACAATGGTAAACTATATTCAACTAGACAAGGTTGTTAAGTACACAGACATATGGCAATGCCTTATTTTTCTCGATAAGGAAGGTATTTTATTCACAAAGGTGCCATAAGGAAGTGCTGTGTAAGTGTACATCGTGTTGTAGCTCCAAAGAGCTCAAAAAATTCAATTGTCTATCTATTTCTTTAATATATTTCATAGTTGCTCAAACAATTCAAAGTTATTACTGAGAAAAAAAGAAATACAGTGTGACTGCTTTTCCGGTCAAAGCGTCTCCTGTTCCCCTCCTTCATCAAACTCCACATAATACACTGCAGTTTACCGTGCCAATTTTGTTCACTTTCTTCTTCACTGGAGTCATGCCCCAATAGATAAACATTCTACGGCAGTTACTCCATAGAGACACCAAAACATATTCCACATATCTCTCGCAGCTGACCAATGAAGTAATTGTGGTGGCCGGGGTTGTGATTCTTCGGCAGCTTCTCACAAGAAGCATCTGTTGACCCATACTTCTCTTCTTCTTTGGAGGATTTCGTCAGCCTGAATAACTTCATATGTTGCAGTCCATGTGAAGAAAGCTACGTTGTTGGTTCTCCTGTACACTAGTTGACCTTCAAAGGGAAAGAATTGTTATTCCCATATGCGTCTGGCATTAGTTGATAATAGAAATCGTGCACCCAAGGGTGTGGCCTAGTAGTCAATGAAGTGGGCGCAAGCGTTAGAGACCAAGGTTCAAATCCATTATGCGATTTCTATGCATCTACCTAACCTTGGTGTATAAGTCTACTGGTACTTGTGTTGGTGGTAGGTAGTAGATACCCGGTGAAATAGTCGAGGTGCACAAGCTGGCGCCGACACTATCATTATCCAAAAAAAGGGGTTGATATAGGAATCAATCCTGAAGATTATGTGATTGTCACATTCCAGAACAGTCTCGTTGTGGCACCCAAGGGTGTGGCCTAGTGGGAAAACATGAGTCTCAGGTTCAAGTCCCAGCAGAGACAAAAACACTAGGTGATTCTTCCCATCTGCCCTAGCCTTGGTAGACAGAGTTACCTGGTATCTGTTGTTGCTGGTAGGAGGTGACAGGTATCTGTGGAATTAGTCGAGTGCGTAAGAGATGGCCCGGACACCACAAAGTATCAAAAAAAGAGAGAACAGTCTCGTTGTGTTAAAGAAGTGAATATTCGTTAATTTATCAAAGAGTTGATTAGTCCTCGCTAGTTCCCCATCATTGCATGACACAAGATTAGCGAGCACTATATTGTTTGCTCGAGAGGATTCCTGGTCATGCATGCATCATTAGATTAAGGAATGGATCTTTGAGTTGTTGATGACCAAGCCAAACATCGAGGCACAAGCTAACTCTTCTTCCATTTCCAACTTTGAAGCAAGTATTTCCCACAAACTTCTTATTTGTTATCATACTCCAACTTCAAAGGATAAAATTCCTTTGCTTTTGTGAAGATATAGCACATGGGCCTAACTCAACCCCAAAAGCTAGCTCATGAGGGGAGGATTGCCCAAGTCCATATAAGCAAACCACCAGTTCATTCCCTAACCAATGTGGGACTTTTACCCACTCTAACAGCTTTGAACACCACGAACCCTTCATGGTCCCATATATAGCCATGATTACATCCCTCCAAAGTCCTTTTTCTCCTTTGTTAAATCTACATAACCATTTGGAAAGTAAATTGGAGATTCAACCCCAGCTCCTATCATTTAACTGATGCCCTTTTATATATGCTTATAGATGGTCAACTCAATCAACGACACCCCAATCTCAACTTGGTGTTGCCTTATGAATCTTATATCTATTCTGGTATATTCGAAGTGATACAATGTCAAAATGTACCTATCTAAGGTGTCTGAAATTGAGGCCTGCTCAAGTTTTACTGTGCAACAGGCCTGTCATTATCATGTTCAGTTTTTCGAAATATGTCTTCATTGTGTTCAAACTGAACCAATCAATTGACATTAAGTGTTTAAAACCTTGCCCCAATGGAGATGTCTTGTCCACTAGTTGGTAGTGGGTTGATGATTTCTGTTTCTCTATCTATGTACCAGGCAACAATGGGTCATTAGACTTCTATTTCTATTCCATGAGTGTAGATTCTATAAATTTTATCAGATATTTGGGGTTTTTCCCGCTGTTTCAATCCAGCCAGCTTGCTCTCTATTTCTCTGGCTGCATTGTGGGTTCACATTTCACTCAGTTTGGTTAGGTTCAACATGCCAAGTAGTTTCTGACTTGTTTTATCTGTTAAAGTTCCTGATGTTGGTACATTTATTTTCAGTTTATTGGCACACCCCATTGGATGGCACCAGAAGTTATTCAAGAAAGTCGTTATGATGGAAAGGTATCACATCTGCTTTGATTCCATCTTTTCAAGCTGGTGCTTAATGGAGTTCATCTGAATCCCAATAACTTGTGTGAAGTATGCTGGCGTTGTGCAGAACTCATTCTTTTCATTTTTCTGATTATTATCTGATATTTTCAGGTAGATGTATGGGCTCTCGGAGTGTCTGCTATTGAAATGGCAGAGGTATATCTAGTTGAATCTCTGAACTGCCTTTCTTTTGATATTTTTTTTTTCTGTTTGTTTGTAATTGCATCCGAGACTATGTATTGTTGCCATAGTGCTGGAGCTGAACTAGATGTACCTCCGCTGGTTCAGCTCTAGTTGAAACCGAGACTAGATGTATTTTTGCCTCGCCGGGAATTGAACCTGAGACCTCATGGTTCTCAACCCACTTCATTTTTCTGCTATTGTTGCGATATCGCTGGAACTGAAATTCCTTTCTTATTTCCTTTTTTCAGGGTCTTCCTCCTAGGGCAACAGTGCATCCAATGAGGGTTAGCCCTTTACTTTACTAATTTACGGAGACATGATGTTTATCTCATTTTGATAGATTTCACTTTCACAACAAATTGACATGACGATCAAAGTTGACCTATGATGTTGATTCTGCCTGTGCATTGATGTTTTCTAATGTTATGAAGCATATTTCTTGGATGAAACTGAGGCCTGACAACACAATCACGAGTCTTCCGTATGTGGATTTTCCTGCCACTAAACATACTGAATAAAATGGCAATGCCTCCTTTAATATCATAAAAGATTCATGGCTGAGAGATGTTAAATAAGTAAATCTGCAATAGACTGAGACCTTTTCTTTGATCAAGTAGGTTGAGACCTTGTCTCCCCACCTTTTCTCAGTGAGCTCTCCTCCTCTGTTTGAACAATGTCTTACCTAGAGTATAGCTCTTTGTTCACTTAAAATTATCCACATTCACCTGTCAAGAAAAAAAAAAGCTCATCACATATCATGCGTCTTTCAGATCTGAGAGTGTAGACATTTAAGTGATTGCTATTTGGGCCGTACTTCGAGTATATGATCTTCTGATGCGTGCTTCTCGAGGATGACATTTTAACTACCGCTAGGTTTCATGCTGGGGTGTTGGAGCATCTGGTAGCTTGGAACTCTTTGCTTTCTGCTGACATCTGATGTCAGTGACATAGGTAGTCTGAGGGCGCACATTGTTTTTCTTCCACCTTGTGTGCTTCTTCTTTTGCTTTCTAATATTCATTTCCATTTGTGCTTCCTCAATTCACCTTTTGTGGGGTAATTTTCATCCTCTGCCTCCTTTATGTTGAGTTATAGTTTATTTGTCTTACTTTTTTTTTCTCTTACTCTATGGAGTTTGGTTTCTGAAGGGAGGTGTAGATGTAGAGTAAGCAAATGGACTTTTGACAAGAAAGATGAATTGCATTTATGTCTCTCATGTCATAGTTTTTCTATAGACTAGTAGAACCCTTTTCTTTTTCTGCACATGTTTGGAGCAGATATGATGACTGGCTGCACTTTGTAGAAATTTATGTTTAATGTAAGATTGCATATCCGTTATGCGGGGAATTCCCCTGTTAGATATAAATAGTAACGTCATCAAAAGAAATTATCTATTGGTTATCAATATCAAAGCATTTCAAGAATGCTGCTTCAAGTGCAGAAGTTTGATCAGCGTTATATCTGCTTCAGTATGTTGACAATGGGAGTATAATCAATCTACCAGGGGTGAATGCTTATAGACTGAGTTGCAAAAGCTTTGGTCATGCTTTATAATTTAGAATCTCCTCTGGACTCCTTAAGTGAAATTACAACTTCAGAAAGTTGATATATCTGTAACTTTTGATAGGTGCTATTTATGATATCCATTGAACCAGCTCCAATGCTCGAGGATAAAGAGAAATGGTTTGCTCTCTATACTTTATGTTGGTTTCTATTCAACTGGCTTTTGGTTTGTATGCACTCTCCTTTGAGCAAGAATTCCTATTAAAACTCCTTAATTCCTATCAGTTGCAATAGTCTTAGAGCAACTTGTTTTATATATCAATCAATCAACAAAAATACTGTTTTCTTTAGATTTATGAATCCTTTGTCAGTATAGTAAAATCATGGACAAGATTCTAGTTGCCATCCTTCTGTTCCTTTTTCTTCGGTGAGAATTATCTCTCATTTGGTTATCTGATGTGGAATTTGGAAATGGGTTGTTGATTATTTCAGGTCTCTTGTATTCCATGATTTTGTTGCCAAGTGCCTTACAAAAGACCCCCGACTTCGTCCAACTGCCTCAGAGATGCTAAAGGTATTGTATAAGTCTACTGTCACTTGGCGAATTGTTTTATTTATTTACCTCCTGAGCTCTGTGGTCTTTGGCATAAACTAATTTTTCTTTCATTTACCTTGAAAAGCACAAATTCATCGAAAAATTCAAAGCTGGAGCTTCTGTAATGATGCCGAAGATTGAGAAGGCCAAGCAAGTTAGGACAGCAATGGCCTTGGAAGCGCAAAATATTGCTTCAGAGACTCCCGATGTATGCCTGATTAATTTACATCCCTCGTAATGAACTTCGTTTGGCGTTTACTTTCTGAACTTGGATGGTAACCCCCCTCCCCCTCCTGAGAAAGTGAGATTCTGTTTCTCAAAGCCTTTTTCTGCAACTTCAGGTAATGGGAGGTCCAAAGGTGAACGATGAATTTGGCGATACTGTTCCCTCTAAGCCTAAAAATGATGATGCACCTTCTACAAGCTTGGAACCTGTGGGAGAAGGTAACCTGCAGTTTCATCTTGCATTATATATTTGACTGAGGTTCTGTAGGAGCTTCAGTTCGTTGTGAGAGAGGAAGCAAGATACAATTGATAACGAGTTGTATCTGAACATATTATGGATGTTCAATTATCTCATTTTTATGGACAATTTGGAGAAGAATATATCAAACAATAATAGCACAGTAATTGCTTTTTTTCTAGCTCTGACTTTGTTGTTTGCCCAAACATAAAAATGCAAGACCAATTTTGATGTTTTATCAGACATCTCATTTTATAACTATGTGATTTTATAACTTAATTTGACATTCAGATTGCTGTCTTGTCTAATCGATCTGAAAGCTTTTGCATTTTCCTCATTGCCTTCACATTGTCGCTCAGCTCAAAATTGCGCCCCCCCCCCCCCACAGTTTTGAGACCCTCCACAATTACTTAACCTCCTCCTTCCAATTGGTGAAGTTTTAAGGCCAAATATTCAACCAATAATATAACTATTGATGCTGTCCCAAAATATACGATATCTTTTTGGCTCGTCCCAAAAGACTTGACTTAGTTCCTTAAATGGCAGTTTCTTTCCTTCAACCATCCACACTAATATGATTAAATACTGGTTTACGTCATTGCAAATTTGAGGTGACATTCTTTCAGCTTCTCTGCTTTCTCCCATTTCAAACTTCTTTTAAGAGTATCTCTACCAAAGTAGTTCAAATGTTGTACTCTTAATATCTGCAATGGTCAAAGTATATGTTTCACAATGGAGGGAGTATGTTGCTACCTTGTCTTTTGAGTGACATCGTTAAACTACTTCTACCTTGTCTTGGAGTGACATCTTTAAACTACTTACTTTGTATTTTCAACTTTTAATTCTTACATTTCTCTACTTAACTCCTTGTGGTGGAGCCACCGTTGGCCAAGGGGTGTCAATTGACACTCCTTTGCTGGAAACTTGCACTGTGTAGATAGGCTTTTTCTTTTCTTTTTTTAATATACACGATATGTTGAATCCTCTTAGCTTCTTCGTGTGTTTACTTCTTTATATTTGGACTCCCTTTAGTAAAAATCCTGGCTTCGCCACGGCTTAACTCTAGTGTAGCAAACTATTAGAATATCTTATCTCTATGCTTGTCAAGGGAGTCACCTTAATTCAGGCAATTGGGAGTTACTTGGAAAGATTCATACATCATTTGCAGATCAATGATCTCAGTGGAACGTGGTGACTGGCAAACCCTGTATTTTTTCGTAGAGCTTACTACTATGTAATATTGGTGAAACTATTGAACTCTATTTCTGACATGACTATTAACAACCAGTTTGTCCTGAACGATGAGAGTTGATTTGAGACAGTAATTAGTCTGAAAATAAATTCTGCTGTATCTGTTATACCAGGTGATTTTGGGACTATGATAGTCCGAGATGGACCTGATATGGATAAAACAACTAGTCAAATCAGAAATGCAGAAGCATCATCTACTCTCCGGCGTACTGGAATTCCTTCCATCCCCACCGTTGCTGGCAAATCAAATGATCCCTGGTATTTTGTTTCCTGTTAATCTGATTTATCATTTAGTGTGAAGGTGAAACCTATTAAATGAGAAAAGTGGTTCATCCTTGCCAAATAATTTCAGCGTTAGAAACTTTGTTGCTGGGCATGTCTTCTCACGGAGATGATCTTTGTACTAAATAGCAGAATGATGTGCTCTATCAAGTGTGAACTTTATGTACAGTTGATCTTTGGCATTACTTTGAGCCGTGGATCTTGGTTCTCTTGGCTATGACTGTCTTCTTTCTTAACCTATACTACTAAATAAAGCCCCATTTCTTGAGTAACTAGCTTGGTCTCTAGGTGACGATGCCATTTCAACTGTTTTTAAACCAGATTGCCCCCATGATCTTATTACTAACTTCAAAGTATGATCAACAGTAAAGTAGAAATGTAAAATATGTGCAGAGAGAGAGCATCTTTTTAGTGGTAATCCATTCAGTTAGTCTGTTGCCTAAATAAATTGAACATTTCTTGTCAGGTTGCTTAATGATGTTGATGTCAGTTCACCCGTTGGAATGTCCCAGAGACAGAGCATGCTATCTTCTCCTGGAACCTTACCTTCTCCTGATCCAGGCCTTAAAGGAAGTACTACATCTAGTAGTGGTGGTGGCGGCTATAATACTGGAACCTTGACAAGTGAAACTGTCAGTCGGAGAGCATTAGACAAGGTACTCCAAGTGCTCAAGCATGAACTCTGCAACTCACGTCTCTTTAATGAAAAGTGTGACATCTCTTTCTTTTTCTACCCTATTCCATAAAACGAGGAATATGTGTTCTGTGACCCGAATTGTCAACTTACTGTAGTAGTTGAATTTCATGGAAAAACTATCTAAACCATCAGTAATCGGACTAATTCTCCCAAATCATCTAAAATAAAGTCCTGATCCTACATTTGTATTCATAAGTTTCATCACAACTGATGCGACATCTGTAAATTCTTTATTACATAAGCAGAGAAGGAAGAAGACAGAGGATAAACTTATAGCTGCAACTTTGAAGTTTCACTCTTTAAGTTTTAGTTTGCACTAATAGTATTATTTATTTCCATTATTCATTGAGCCGTATCTCCTGAAAAAAGTAACACATTGCATCTAAAACAGTCTTTATTTTCTCGAGCTCTATCCAGGGAGAAATCAATCATAGCCCTTTATTCTTATTTCTCCTTAATTTCTCAATCAATTGGTTTTGGTTGTCACGATATAATATTTATAAAGAAAGTGAGCCTCTGTTATGCTGGGCTTACTTCTGAGATTAGGCTTGTCAGTACTGTAAATCACTATGATTATTCAAGATTTTCTTTAATGTAAAAAGACATCCTCCCACTAGCTATATTTCTAGCTCTGTGGTTGAAATTTATTTCTATGCATCCATATCTCTTACATTGCGGTTTCACAGGAGCTGAAACTGCCTTTTTGTTGAGGTTAACCTCTATTTTGCCTTGTTATATTGCTTCTGGATGTCACTGCGTTATTTCATTTTTCTTTGTTCGTGCTTGTTCTGGTGCAAGTATGATTCTGACTTCTGTGAATTTGTGCACGTATCAGCTTTGGTCCATATACTCTGCTGGTAACACAGTGCCAATCCCATTTCTAAGAGCAACTGACATATCACCAATTGCACTCTTGTCTGATGATGTGCTTGGGGACTGGCAAAGGGATAATAGTGGAAAAACTGCTGTAGAATCAATGCAGGAACTCTTCTCTGGTGATTCTCAATCCAAGAAAGGCCGCAGCAGACAAAATGAGGTCCTCTTTACCACTTCCTTACGAAGACATTAATTTTGCTTTATTTCTTTCGATCTTCTCTCCTTTTATAATCGTTAATCGATTGATTGCAGGTTCCTCTTCCTCCAAGTGTATACCAAAGACTAACCTCGAGTCCTACACTGATGAATCTTGCTCAAGCCTTAGCGTATCATAAGATGTATGATGTCACATTTTACTTGGATAGCTATTTTTTGAAATATTTTCCTTCCATTCGACTCACTACTAGAAAAAACTATCAAGACATGGTTGTGTTTCATCATTATAGAGACTTGGTAAATGCCCAAATGGATTGATAATGTGAACTTTTGAATGACAGGTGCTATGAAGAGATGCCTCTTCAGGAAATGCAAGCATCTCAGGAACAACAAACGATTCAAAACCTCTGTGATACACTCAGAACTATTTTACGACTGTAAATAATTCTTCTTAGTGAAACTGTAATGTTTTTATTCGCCATGTAAATCTAGTTATATGATCATTTCTGTTTTGTTTTTTTTCGCGAATCTAGTTATATGGTCATTTCTTATCCTGTAATCCTGTACCTTTAGGGGATAGAGTGTTCTATCTTCAGCTCCAGAACAAAGCATGCATAAATGCTGCTTCCTTTACATTTCTGTTTTGTGCCTCTTTTTTTTCGTGGCGATTTCTTTGTCAGATTATTCTGCCACATAATGAACCCAAGAATGTTTGCACTTACCTGAAAATATGATGGATATTGTAGCGATATTTTCTTACATTTCGTACCAGCATTCTTTGAGCTCTTTACTTTACTTCCAGAAATAGAACTAAAAATTGAATAATTTACTCCAACTTGTATTAGCATCAACAAACAACACACCGAGTGTAGTTCTACAAATGGGGTCCGGGGAGCATGGTGTATACGTAGTCTTAGCCCTATTGTATAACAAATCCATTAGGGGTCTATGCGACTTTTTACAATGTAGATAGATCGAGACAGACGTCGTCCAAGGTTGTATATACTCGTCTCAACATACTCCCTTTGCTTAACCTCGTGTTTCATCAAACAATGACACATATATCTGGATAAACGTCGTTTAAGTTTGTATATACTTGTCTCAAAATACTTATCGTCCTTACTTGAAATATTTATCTCTCAAAATAGTTGTCAATTTTAGAAGTTCAAGACAAATTACATTTTTCTTTTTATTTTATCCTCAGTAATAGTAATTGTTTTTGAAGAAAGGGAAAACGACAAACACCTCATGACATGTAAATGAAAAACGACAAGTATTTTGAGACGAAGTGAATACTTTTAGCAAGCCATATAAATAGTAGACGAAAAGATAATGGTAGAGGGTAGAAGCAGAACAAAGCCCACAGCTCCTCTCTCTCTCTCTCGCTCTCTCTCAACTCAGAAGATGATGAAAAGTAGGCTTATTAGTAGCAAAATCAACCTTTTCTTGGGAACCCCTTTTTTCCCTACACCTCTCTATCACCATCGTTTTCTTACAATTTTACAACCAAAAAATGCCCTGTACAATCTTCGTTATGGTTTACAAAATGGTCTTCTTTTCAAGAATCACATTTCAGTTTTACCTCTTCGGTGTTTGAGTATTAATTCTTCTGAAGAAATCACCACAGAGAGAAATGGAAACGACCCACTTCACTGTATGCTTTCTTTTTTCATTTTTTTGTGTTTTTGTTGATTTGCATACTAGGTGTTTGATGTTTTGTTTGTGTAGTGGTTTTAATTATAGTAGCTCAGTTTTTATGCTTAGGTGAGCCTTGCGTGTTATTTCAATGTAGAAACAAGAGTTAACGGTCAAAAACACATCTAAAGTATTCACTTTTTTGAGTTTCATACCTCAATTATCAGGTACGAATTTCCTACCTCATCTATTTATCAAAATACACCTCAACTATCAATTATTCACTTTTACTACCTCAACGATGATGATAGTCGGGTAGAAAAAATGAATAATTGATAGTTGAGGTGTGTTTTGATAAATAGTTGGTGATAATTCAAGTAGGAAACTCACACACCTGATAATTCAGATATAAAACTATAAAAATCGGGATACTTTTAAGTGTATTTTTGACCCTTCACTCTAGAAATAATGATGAAGATATCGTATATATATGTCAGTCCAACCCCTAGTTGTGCTTGAATTTTTGTTTTCAAGAAAACTAAGTTTTGACTTACCCCTATGAAAGCTAATACCTTTCCTTGATAGGGAATAAAAAAATGCATCCATTTTGTTAGTCTTATATTGTTATGTTTTCTTTAATACCGGTGGTGTTCGATCCGGCTTGCGACGCATCTCGACTATTGCATTGGGTATGTGTTATCTCCATAGCACACTAAGGCTTAGGCAGACGGGAAGAAATCACTTAATTGAACCGAGACCTCATGATTCTCTCCAACATTATTGGCCACTAGGCCACACCCTTAAACTTATATTGTTATGTTGGTGAAGCAACAACTGAAAATGTTGACAAGTAAGGTCGGCCAGAGGCTGAGCCAGAAATTTATCTAAAGGAGATGCAAGAAAAAAAGCTAGAATGTGACAACTAGGATTTGAACTTGTGACATAAAGCTACTTTTGAACCATGCTATTACACTAGAATTTTTTTTATGTTAAGGGGATTCAACAACTTATAATAACAAAATATTCGTTTTAACCCTATTTGTGTGGGTATAATTTTTTGATAAAGGAGATTCAGTTGTACCCTGTTCCTCCACCTAGTTCTGCCATTGAGGCTAACAGTAGTGGAATGGTAAAGTACCTCCACCACCAACTGGTAGATTGGCGGTTTGACTTTTCCGAATCTTCATTAGAGACATTATTGATCCTCCCTGACGGCCTGATGGGGGAAAAAGAATTGAAAATGTTCATTTACTCTGAGAATTATAATGCCGTTCTCTCTTTACTTGTCACATTCTCATTGAATTAAATTTAGTGATTTTTTTTATCAAATTCGTCAATTTATATTCTCTCAAAGAGTCACACTTTGTGTGTTTATGTTTGAAGATGAAACGGTTGAGGACGTAGAACCAATAGATTTATGGGAAGAAGAAGAAGAGGAAGTTGAGCCTGAGGTACATGAATTTTTGGAGTGTTACTATTCAATTTTATTTTCTTTATTTTTTTGGATATATATGTTCAATTTGATTTTAGTAGCTCAAACATTCAGATGGGTGATGGAGGTGATGGAGGGGGAATAGTTTTGCAAAGTTGCTCTTGGGGTGAGCAGGTATTATCTATTGCTCGTGATGTTCTGCTACAGTTAGGCGATGACATGGAGCTCTTTGCATTTAAAACTAGTCCTCGAGGATACATTTATGTCAGATTAGACAAACTTCCAAATGAGTAAGTTGTTGATTGCAACACTGGCTTCTTGTAAATGATATAGAGCATGTTGTGTGTGAAATCTCTTGTTGTGATCGGTCTTTAAAATTCAAATTCCAATGGAAGAACAAAGATGCCAATAAATGAGAGTAGTGTAAAATAGTAGTAACTACTCTTTCTTTTTCAATTTGTTTGTCATACTCTCCTTTTTAGTTTGTTTAAGAAAGAATGTCTCTTTGTTGTTTCGACAACTCTTTACTTTCAATATCTCTCATGGCATGTTTAAGACCACAAGATTAAAGAGCATTTTGGTACATTACACATATCTTTAGTTTAAGACCACAAGATTCAAAAGTCTTTACTTTCTTAAAACTCCGTGCCCAGTCAAACTAAGACAGAGAAATTGAAACAAAGGGAGTATTTGTGAAAGCTTGTCAACATTTTGGATGTTCCAAAATAGAATGTGTATTATATATAACTTGTGATGGATTAATAATTGGACTAGGCCTCTTAATCATAGGTAGTTATAGGGCCATGTATATAGTCAGCTATACTTAGATATGTGAAGGTTTGCCTACCAAGACTTTCTCTCTGTCCTCCTTTGCCTCTTTTAACCATGATTTCTGGTCAAGTCAGTCTCTAATAAACTGAAATTGGAGTTCATATCTTGTTAGCAATTTTCACTTAGTTATCGTATGCACGTTCTTTTGATATCCTGTTCACTGTGGTAGTCTGACATACTCTTTACATTAGATATGGCTCTCTAAGTATGGAGGAGATGGAAGAATTTAGCCGCCAATACAAGAAAAGATTAGACGAAGCTGGTGCACTAGGGAAAATTCCTGATGATCTGGCCCTTGAGGTAACTGTAAAAACAATGTTGTATTCTCTCTGTTGTCATAAAGACAGTAATTTTTGAAACAAACGCTCTTTCTTTCCTGTGATCTTAAGGTATCTTCTCCTGGTGCTGAGCGGCTACTAAAAGTACCAGGCGACTTACCCCGCTTCATGCATAGGCCTATGAGAGTTATCTATATAGAAGAAATGAACTCTAGAAGCGTCGAAAAGAACGGAATATTCTTCGTGGAATCAATTGACGCAGAATCAGGAAGCTGTGTGTGGAAGTTGGCGGATGTGAAGGAGAATAGAGATCCAGCAGCCAAAGGAAGGCCGCTAAGCCGTAAAAAGAAAGATTGGAGGTTAAGACTGCCTTATGCAATGGTTAAGAAGGTAACTTTGTACCTCGATTACTGAATTCTGTGTCGACTCAAGGTACTGATGTATAGCCCTATGTTGCATTATACACGCTAAAGATTTTGACATAAATTTTTGATGGTATTGAAGATTTTAAAGAATTATTTGTGTCCTTGAAGGCTCCTAATTTCTTATGACAATTCTTTTGTGTTGAGCCGAGGGTCTATCGGAAACAACCTCTTTACCTCCAACTAGGGGTAAGGTGTGCGTACACTTTACCCTTGCCAGACCCCACTTTGTGGGATTACACTGGGTATGTTATTGTTGTAATTCTTTTGTGTTGAGCTACCACTTGGAATCTGACCAATGTGAAAAACAAGTTAATTCTCTGCTAGAGATTTTGTTTCTTCCTATTTTGGGGTTCTCCTTCTACACTAGCCTCTAAGGCTTTGATCTAGCGGTAAGAGGGCAACATGTGATATGTGAGTTAGGCGCATATTTTACGGTGCAAACCCTGCCACACACAAAAGAATTCAAGTGATGGGTAAAAGGCAGGTCCATTATCTATCGAGTTTCGAACCATGCACCACTGTCTCTCAAGGATTTCTCGGTTATAAAAAAAGAGTTTCTCCTCCTCCACTGCTTAACATAGTACAGCTTAGTCTAGCTTATTTTTCTACTACAGTGAGTCTTTCTTCCTTAAAAGATTTTCCAATATGTTTCAAAAGTAAAAATGTTACTCCCTCCGTCCCATTTTATGTGGCACCATTTCCTTTTTAGTCTGTCCAAAAAAGAATGTCAACTTATTGTAATTAGAAACAATTTAATTTTAAAATTCTTCTTTTACCCTTAATGAAATAATTTATAGTCACACAAATATCTAAGAATTATTTTAGTCTACAAGTTTTAGAAGTCTTTTTTTCTTCTTAAACGAAGTCAAAACTCAAATGGTACCACGTAAAATGAGACGGAAGGGTATCTTTTTCCGTATTTGAGCAAACAATATCAATAAAAGAAACACAAACTAGAAGATGGAGACTGCAAAACTAACACTATGCGTCAATCTTGAATAAGTTTTGAGGTTAGCTATATAAACGGGACAACTCAGTGCACCAAGCTCCTGTTATGCGCAGGGTCCGAGGAAAGACCGGATTACAAGGTTCTATGATACGCGGCTTACTTTGACCACTTGGCTCTGTGAATCTTATATATCTGTATCTCATTCCATTGCTTAGAAATCATGGTGAATCACTATAACTTGATTTTAAGGCAAGTCTTGGCCAATATCAAGTAAGAAATCCTGGCGATCACCAGGATTTTCAGTTAGAAATTATGATGAATCACCGTAAGTCATCCTAGAAACCGCCAGGAGCGTGGAGGCTATTTTTGCAAGACTTTTTAAAATGAGGTCAAAACCTAAATAGTAGCATTGCATGATTCTATTTGTGCAAATCTTCCATAATGCATTGTCTACAATATTAGCCCAATCAGAATGATGTATTGAGGCCAATGGTTTTAAGGCTAAATTTGGCCCATGGATGATATGTGAGATTCATTTGGATATAGCGATGGAGATAGTGATATCTTTAGGTCCAGCGTGCTAACGTTCCTCCTTCCCCTATCTATGGGATCTTGAACGAACACTCGGACAAAGTCTAGTCCTTACTTAAGGAGATCGGTAACATACACCTGCACGAGATATCCATCATTTCCAGTAGTTTGTAAGGAACCTCAGGTCTCGCAGTTTGAGATCAAATATTTTTCAGTTTCTATCGAAAACAACCTCTAAGGTCTGCGTATATTCTATTTTCTTCAAAATTCATTTATGGAATTACACTGAATATGTTATTGTTGTAAATGTCTCTTACTTGCCCAAAGTATGATTAGATAGAAAACCAAGAATAGGATAAGGAGAAAAACAAAAGGAAAAAACTTGTTACATATGAAACAAAAAATCAAAATCAAAGAAAGAGGAAATGTCCATATTTAGAAAGTGGAAAGTAGGTATATTAGCTAAGGACTATTGGTCCACAAAGCCAACAAGTTATTTATTCTCAATCTTTTCAAATAAAAATAGACCTTCCTCTCCTCATTAATTGACCACTCCTTTTATTAGGTACCCTATCCTATCACTCAAATTTAAAGAGAAAAAACAAAAATGAAAGTTATCTCAACCCTTCTTTGGGACATTCTTTTTTATTTCCCATCCGGTATTTCGTATTCATATTGAGATATCAGTTAATTTTAATTTGTGCGGCTTAAGATCAATAAAGAAAAAGTGCTTCTTGTTAGGGTTTTGCAATATTCAAGACTCGAACCCTATGATGAAGGTCCATTCTTATATCATATATGGACATTTCCTCCGTATAGACAAGTTTATTTATGAAAATACTACATTTTTAGTTTAAAATTCGTTTCTTTTTCTTACCTCGACAACTATTGAAATGTAACCCTATGAACTACGAAAATAAATTTTTGAATCACGATTAATCATTTCAACTTTATTATATATTAGTATTTTATCTCCTCAACCTATTTCTTTTTTTTTTGGGGGGGGGGGGGGGGGGGGGGATATGTGAAAGACAGAGAAACTTAGATGGACCACATAATTTTGATTGTTGAGCCGTATTTGATCCAAAATATCAGAGAAATGCTCAACCACCAGTACCTATCATTTCTTGGACTTGTCCAATGTCCACCATTCTAATTCAATTCTTTCTTCATCTTGTTTTTCTACTTCTCTTTCTTTTTTGTCAATCATTTATTCTTTCTATCAATATGAGTTGTCGTGAGATCGTTCGGGATCCCTCCGTCTTTAATTAGAAGTTTTAGGTTTGAGCCCATAGAATACAAAATTAAGGGGTGTGGTGGAATGAATGTGTTTCCTCCACTCTTAGTTAGATTAAGAAGTCTCGAGTTCGAGCCTTTAGGATGAAGAAATTCCTAATAGGGAGCGTTTTTCCAGTTATAAGCTTCACATGTAATAAATCTGAATTATTCTAGTCAGTAATTCCAAATAATTATACCAACTAAAAAAAAAAAAGAATCACCCGTTGATACGAGACTAGGAAGTTTTTGACTAGGGACTATCGATAGAAATGGTAAGATAGTTGAGATCTCTCGATTTTCAATAAGCAATCTCAACTTCGTACTCGAGTTCTGAGAATGAAGAATCTTATAAAAACGAATCTGAATTAGTCCGACTAATAAGCTTCTTATTCTCAATAGTTACTATATAAATCAAATGAAAGGACAATTATGGATTAGATTGGATAAGATCTAAAAGAAGACAAACATGTTTGCCTAAGTTAAAGGAAAAAAAAAAACTGTTAGAAAGGAGCCTTTAATTTTATGGACCCCTACAATTGATTGAGTTCCCAAAATCACTATATGCATGGGGATTGGGGTGTATCCCTCATAAAATTAACGGGTTCAACAGAATCAGTAACTTTGATCTAATTCTATATTTGTATTAAAAAATTTACTTAATATTATATATAAATAATTAATAAAAATTAGATAATTGTGGTCTAGATTCTATGAACTATAAACTTAAAATCGTATATTCGCCTCTAACTATAAGTAATGACTTATTCTTCATTGGTTGTAACAAAGGATAAGTAATGTTAATATCTTTTTTGGGTCCAAAAAAAAAAGAACTTACACTAATACTTTATAAATTTAGGATTTTCTTTAAAATTAAATTTAGTGAAATGATGAGAAATTTTTTTGGGGGGAATAATTTGAGATTTATAAGAAGCTAGGGATAATCATGACTTTGAAATGATTAGGAAGAAAGGAAACAAAGGTAAGACACAATGAAATCATGCTTACAAAGTTAACTTACAGGTCGAAGCAAATTCAAAATTTAAAATTTATGAATTTTTTAACAATCTTATAAAATAAAATAATAATTTGAATCAATTTTTTTAAAGATATTTAATAAATTTTTAGATATATAACGTTTGAATGATTTTCTGAATTCTCATAAATATATATATTGTACTCTAGATTTGACTCTGCTTATAGAGGCCACACAAATTCAACTTTATTGCATTTCCTCAGCCATTGGATTGGAGTTTTTTTTTTTTTTTTTTTAAGTATAACTATTTTTTCAATGTCAAATAAAGTACAAAAGTGAAAGAATGATATTTGAAAATCTCAAAAAGTAACTGATTTTTTTATTAAATTTTTTCACAAATCTTGTTTATATTTAATCATTTTTTGACAACTTGGTTCAAGCAACTAACACTATCAATGGTTCTCTTTTTCAAACTATTTTTATTGTCTTACTTGAGATTTCATCATCCTTATGATGGGTCAAATTATGTTTTGGATTTACCATATCAGCTTTTTGAAAAATTATTAGCTCAAAATAAAATAAAATAAAAATGTATTTTAAACTGATTTATTTAAGTTAATTTTTCTAAAAAATATTTATCAAGACAGTAATAGTATTTCCCCCCCTCCTAAATTGGTGACTCTCTCTAAGTAATGAAGAAGATGATCGAAATATACCACTGAAAGATTTTACTGAGACAAAAGATGAGTTGTTAAGAACCCATAGGAGATAAGATGTACAGTTTGTCAGATCTAACATGAATCGTACATGAATAATAATTGGAGTCGACAATGAGTAAGTGCAATTTTATATTGTATACATACTTTCAATGATGAATTGAAGCAATAAAAGTTAAATATATTTCAAATTTTTTTTCAATGCCAAATATATGTCAACCATCAAATATTAGCTTGTATTTTTGCCTTTTCATTAATTAATAAATAAATGGAAAGTGATATCTAAAGTTCTAGTAATAATTTAAATATGAACCACTAGAAAATTTAAGATAAAATTAAATAGGTTATTCTCACTCCTAGTAATTGATGGTTCAAAATCAATTGAGCAAAAGGTTGACATTAAAGAATAACCTAAAAATTTCTTCACAATGATGTCATAGTAGAAAACTTGCAAATGGGGCAACAAAAGGGGAAAAAATATTTTAAAATTTAAAAAAATCTTCCTATAATTTAAGGGCTTATTTGGTACGAGGGGTAAGAGATAACTAATCTCGAGATTAATTTTACGGATGAGTTTATTCCATGTTTGATTGGGATAAAATTGCGAGATAACTTGTCCCAGAATTAGTTGTCCCGAGATTATAGTGTTATATTTATTCCACATTAAGGGTGGAATAACAATCCTAAAATAACTAATTCCGAGATGATTAATCTTGAGATAACTTGTTCCCCAACTAAACGAGCAAGAATTTCTTGAAATGTTGATAGAATTATGCAATAGAGATATGAAATTAATAGATAATGATGATGAGGTGTATAGTATAAGTTCAATTATTTTCTTGTCAAATGATAGAATCAAATAGGAAACATATCACAAGCCAAAAGATTTGTTCATGTCTCCCCATCTAAAAAAAACTATAGGATTTGATAATGTTAGATTCTTGATAATAAGATAGTAAGGGTGTGTTGGTATGATAGAAATTATTTTCCTCAAAATAAATAAATCTTTTTGGAAATTAAGTTAGAGTTTGGACATATATTTTGAATTAAATTTTAAAAATTTATCTTTAAATATCGGTTTGGTTATGAAATTTGATCTGACTTTAAAATCTGATCTTCAAATATTTTCAAGTTCTCAAAAATTAACTCAGATTAATTTTTGGATTTTGGACTTTCAACTTACAAAACTTCAAAAAAAATTCCAAGTAATACATGCCTAAAGACAACTTTAATTTCAAAAATCATAATTTCAAAAACTCAAATTTTCAAGTTTCAATTTCAAAAGCTATGGTCAAACGAGGCTAAATAATTTTCTAGTGTTTGGTACAACAACACAAAAATATTATCCTAAAAATGTTTATATATTATCTAAAAAAATACTATAGGGATAGATCATGTAGTGGGGCCGCGGAGATGAAGCTAAGATTTGAATTTTATTGTTTCTAAGTTTTAGAATAACAATATCAAGTATTAGTAACTGAACTAAAACTATTGATTTCGACCAAACTCGTATGTTGGTAGCTTCTAACTCCGCCCAGAGTCATGAGGACGAGGTGGTCAAGGGGTGGCAATTAGGGAAGGGAGAGAAGACGATGAGCTCGAAATATCATTTATAGTATTTGTTTTTCTTACTCTTATTACAAAAGTTAATTTTAAAAAAAAATATTTTTCTAAAAAAAATATTTTTCTAAAAAAAATATTTTTAATCAATCAAATATGAAAAAATCGATCCATATAACAAACACACCCTAAATTATATTCTATTTTGTGTACTATCGTTTCCACATTATCTTATATCACTTGGATGTACTTTGTACTATCGTTTTAACATCATATTATACTTCATTACTTAGGTGTAAAGTGTTCAATTTTATCCTTTACTTTTTCATTTTCTACCCTCGATATTGTGTACCAAATTAAGCTTGTATTTGGACATATAATATAAAGTCATGATTTTAAATTAGTATTTGGATATATAATTTAGGATCATGATTTGAAATCATGATTTCAAAAGGCATGATTTTAAAATTTCAAATCATAATCTCAACTTTTTCAAAGGTAAAATTTGACTCATAAGTTTATATTTTGCAAAAAAAAGACTAATTATTTTAAATTTTATAAAAAGACTCATGTTCGACGTGAAAAGATTGTAAGTATCATGTGAAACAAAAATGATTATACTAAAGAATAACTAGTTACTACTATTGTTGACTAGTGAATTTTTATAAAATTATGTGTATTTGAAAGTTTATAATCGCAAATATTTATTTATAAAAGGAACATGAAGATATGTGATTTATCAGTGCACGCCTTAGGATATTTCAATATCATATTTATGAACTATGATGTTTTTTCATTTGGTTAGATTATGAAAGAATTGCAAAAATTTGATAGTTTTCACAACTTGTGGAATTTTTATGTTTTTATGAAAAAGATACAACTTAAGAAATCCAAATTGTATGTCCAAACAAAACTTCAATTTTATATCAATTTGATTTCGTATCATGATTTTATATCGAATGTCCAAACGGGACCTAAATTTAAAAAGAAATTGTATATAAATGACTAATAATAATAACATACTCAATATAATTGCACAATTAATAAAGTCGGTGGAAAATAAGATATAAGCAGATCTTACTACTACTTAATTTTAAGCGATTGAGAGACTGTTTTTGATGATCAAAGTAAAAAATAAAAACAATAAAGAAAGAAAAAGATTCTTGAAAATGGGGTAGGAAGTGTTTGATTTGTAATATTGTGGGGTTTCCAATTAGTTAAGAAAAACTTTATACTATCTTCCCACTGTTTGAAAAAAAATGATTGCTTGTAGATTCCAAAAACCTCTTTGATAATATGCTCATTATTTCTCACTGTTTTTTTTTCTTTTTAATGATGGTGGAGGTTAGAGAAGAAACTCAAGAAAATGATGGCTGACATAATTTCTTGAATATTGGGTCGTTTGATACGGAGATTAAATTATATCGAAATTATAGTCATGAGATTATAATTTCTGGACTAATTTATTTTATATGAGAGATAAAATAGAATAATTTCAAATTGAATGGAACAAAATGAAATATTCTGAAAACAATTTTGGTATTAAATATATACTATATTTTTTGACAGTATAAATTTATGCCAGGATTAATTTAAAGCTGACATAATTTCTTGAATATTAGAGCATATAAAAAAAAGGTGACATGAAGTTTGGTTCTATAAGGAAAATTGAAGTAATCAAATGGCATTGAAATGGAATAATTCTTTTTTCACATTTAATGGCAATGTATTAAAATCAAGCATATATTATATTGCAATGGTAATGCAAAAAGGTTAGTTCATATATACCCATTTTATTTTCTAAAGAATTCAAGGGAAAAAAGCAAAGTGAATTCTTGCATAATCTTATTACTAGACGATGTGGTGCAGTGGATGAGGTTGCTCTTTCTTTAACTAGAGGTTTCGATTTTGAATTTCGGTTATGAAAAAATTGGAGTTGCTCTTTCCTTAACTAGAGGTTTTAATTTCTAGTTCTCAGTATGAAAAAATCATTGGTAGGAAGTGCTTCCTCCGAATGGCCCTTACGCGATACGAATCCCAACTAATCGAACTCCAATACAAATATCGAACGAACCCCCCCTCCCCAAAAAAAAAAAAAAATCTTGCATAATCCTAACAAGGGTAAATACTTACTAAACCAAGAATAGCATAATATGTTTATATACCTCTTACTTTCTCCATCTCAAAATACTTGTCATATTTTATCTCTCGAAAATTACATTACATAAACATTAACTAACATTTTAAGGTATATATTTTCTCAAATTGTTATGAGAAAAATTACAACTTATAGATCTTTTTTATACTTTTGGAATATTTTAATTTTAAAATATTTTAATTAATCTAATCAAAATTAGCTTTAAAAATTAGTCAAATCGACTCTCAAAAAGAAAAACGTGATAAGTATTTTGGGACCGGGGAGTATCACCTAACTATATATAGTTAACTTATGTGCATTTTAATCTTATTTTATTACTTAATCATGGTAAAGTATTAATTTGAGGTAGATGTGGATAATTTTTACCCCTAAAAAGTATTAATATATTCAAAACTCCATTATAGAAAAGCATCCTAATTATCCAAAAAGGTACATGATTGGCTTAATAAACATTATTTAATGATTCATTTAGCTGTATTTACATTGGATCTTGACTAAATTAGAGAATGTATATTACCTACCATGAGCTAATCTTTAAGGAGAATTGACTAATAACAACTATGCTTATCAAGTTGTTATAATACCTAGTAGTATGATCATATTAATTACTCATTTACTTTCTTTTAATTTTCTTTATTACATAGTAAGGATCGAAGAAAGAGAAAAAAAGATAGTGAGAATCGAACTCACGAATACGATATGAAATATTCCTATAATATATAATTAGGGTATAAGGGTTGGTAGGTTACTAGCTCACTTAAATCTTGGTATGCATATTTGCTTATTGTTTTTTTTTAAAAAAAATTAATAATAATACATAATTAGAGGTGTTATATGAGCGATTGGATCAAGATTGAATAGGTCAAAATTGATTAAATAAAAGTATATGTCCTAATCTTTTTATTGGTTTAATTATGTGATATCCTAAATTTACTAATCTGACCAATTTAGATTTACTACTTAAAAAAAATTCAAAAATATCGAGGAAATTTCGCTAAAAATCTCATATTTCTAATAGAAACTTGCGTTTTTTAGTAGTGATTCTTGTGTGCCGCGAAAGGCTCATAACTATAAGGGTGTCTCCACATTTCTAAGATATGAATCTGAGACCTCCCATTAAGACCCACTGCTAAAAAATTGCTATTTTTTCATTGAAAAATATTCTGTGACTACTCCCACAGATATTTGATTAAATCGGTGGGATGAAAATAGTAATGTTTTCAGATGAAAAAATTAGGAAGTTTTTCATTATTTCAGTGAGAATCTATTTCTCTTCATGTATTTTTCTAGTGAGCTGGTTCGACGAGAAATAAGTGAAAAAATCATGTTCTATGACATAAATTTCTCATTGATTCGCGACAGAAAAAACTTTTATTTCTAGTAGTGACCGGACTGATCGCATTTGCTACACTCCTTAAGTGGTACGTGTCATAACTCAATTAGGGGATTATTTATTCGGATTAACAATATGGTAATCTGTATTATCCTCTAATTAACTTCTTAACTAATCAAGCATTACATGTGAGATTTATTTTATTTTATTTGAATTTGGGACCACAAATATTTTATTTTATGGAGAGAGAGAGAGAAAAAAAAGTGAGGGAAAGTACAATATATACAGATGGCTTAACATAGTAAAAAGTGTCAAGTAGCTGGTTATAGGGAGACAGCCAATTGGATTGATTATTACTAGCAACCGAGTTGATTGAATATGTGATTTGCTTTTTTGATCGAGCTCGTCACATAAAATTTATCTAGAATCATTTACCTCTTTTGTGTAATTTGTAGGCTAATATATTAGAACAAGATTTACATTATATGTACGCAAAAGATAGCAGTTGCGGATTTTTTGGTCAATCCAAAAAAAAAAGAAATAAGAAAAAATAAAAGGAAAAAGGGAGATAAAGTTAAAGATGAGAAATAAAAATAAAATAAGGTAAAGAATCCCCCCAACTAAGATTAAAAAAAAACTAAAATTTTAATGGTGAAAGTCACTTGTACACATGTCAAATTACTAATTGTACAAGTGTTTCCTATCAAGAATAATTTTCTCTCCCACAAAAGGATAATCACAAATACCTTTCTTTATTCCTTTTTCTTAAAAAGTAAATGGCTAAGCTAACATTTTGTTTCCCTATAATCATGCCGGAGAATAATATATACATAAATCTTATTTTTATTTTTGAAAGATTTTTTATTTAAATAAAATAATAGAACGAAAGTAATGATAAGTTATTTTTGAAAGATTTTTTTAACTTGATCTTAGCTGATATTTATACTTTTCAATCTTGAATGTGCACAAATAAACACTTAAAAAATTGTATAAGTATATACACGTGTCCTACATAGCAATTCGCGTGAGACATCACGTAGGACATCATACAGAACGTGTGTCTACTTGTTCAACTTTATTCAAGTTGCCTACTTATGCACATCTAAAATTGGAGAACATAAACGTCATTCGGAGATAAATTAAATGACATGTTTATATATAATGCCTTATCATGAACATAAGGTTAATTAATTAATTACATAAGAATTTATTTAGTTGCTAGAAAAACACAGTAGAGGATCTAGTAAAACAAAGGCTCTGTTGTTTTACTTAGATTTTTTTTTTTTTTGCCTGACACAAGTTTTTACATAAATGTTTTTTCTTTCTCGTATCTGGTTTTGTTATTAGAAGTAGATATGGAACGTGATTCATCTTTTTCTCTCTCATTTTTATCCATTGAAACCAAAAAAAAAGATAGAATTTTTTTGTACATTTTTGTCACAATCACTCAATGCACGTGGTATTGCACAAGGTAAAGCTTTTCTTTTTACGATTTTCTATTCGATATTCGATATTTATATTAAAGTTAAATTTTTTTAATTAAGGGTGAAGCAACATTATCCGCTGCACCACGTCGTGGTCCCTAGAAGGTAAAGTTGTTATATTCATCATAGCAAAATTCAGTAAAAAATGTTTCAAGATTAGTTTTTTTTTTTTTGGTTGTCTATGATGTTTATATATACATTTATTGTATGTGTGTGTGTGTGTATGTGTTGTCTTTATATATGTTAATAGAAACTGCTGATACCCATCTTCTCACCTCTTCAATTTTTCTTCTCTTTCTTTGCCTAACTCATCATTTTCTTTCTTCTTTGTAAGTACCCCTCTTTCTATGTTTCTCTATGTTATATTGTATGTTAATAATAATCCAAGAATTATGTTTTTTTTTTTTTTTTTTTTTGCCTTTTGGGGTTCTATATTTGACATTCTTGGTGTTTACTTGGTGGTTTTTTTTTTTGAAATTCAAGATTATTAATGGTTTTTCTGATTTGGGGTTTTGTCTGTAGTGCTGTTTGTTTCAGTTTTTTCTTCATGTGCATGTTCTTGATTTAATGATATGGAGTTTTGATTTTCTTGTTGATCAAAGTTCATTTCTTTTTGTCCTTTTTTTCCCATTTTGATATTTTGTGAAGTGATCATGCACTACTGGGAAATCTTAGTAGCTCAGTTGGTTAGTTGGTTGGCTGCCTGGACTTTTACGTTGTTGTTGTTGGTGAGGGTTCGATTCTGCACTTTGTAATCTCCTTCCCCAACCCCCAATTTTTTTCTAAAAAAGAAGAAGTGATCATGCACTACTCTGTTTGATTTCTGTGTTTCAAGGAATTCTGAACCTTGAATTATGAGTTTGAGTTGGTTAGTCTCATGTGTTCTTGATTTTTGTGTTTCTAAGAATTTCTGAATTTGACTACTGGTTTTGCTTGTGCTCTCTCTTTTGGTGTGGACAGTGAGAAGGAGGGGGGGGGGGGGGGGGGGGGGGGGGGTTCGATTCTGCACTTTGTAATCTCCTTCCCCAACCCCCAATTTTTTTCTAAAAAAGAAGAAGTGATCATGCACTACTCTGTTTGATTTCTGTGTTTCAAGGAATTCTGAACCTTGAATTATGAGTTTGAGTTGGTTAGTCTCATGTGTTCTTGATTTTTGTGTTTCTAAGAATTTCTGAATTTGACTACTGGTTTTGCTTGTGCTCTCTCTTTTGGTGTGGACAATGAGAAGGAGGGGGGGGGGGGGGGGGGGTTGCTTGCCAATGTCAAAGATCAGCTATTTTTTTGACTATGTGATGTTCAGGGAGTACATGTAGTGCATTTTGCTGCTGAATTCTCATTTTGTTGTAGTTACTGTTCCTTTTTTCAGAATGCTTTGTATTTTGACATGATTTTTTCACTTCCATTATTTCTTTTTCAATCTGTTTTGATATGCTTTACCTTGAAGCGAGGGTCTACACTGGGTATGTTGTTGTTTAACCAAAAGAAAGGCATAATTTTGCCCCTTAACTTTTCTTCAGATTGTGCAATTGGAGAGTGTGTGTCTTGTTTCATGCTAAATGAGCATTGTGAAATTGTTAAGACTTTTTTGTTCTTTCAGGTGAATAATTGTTAGTTGACTTGTTGCTTTGCTATGTTATGATTTGTGCAGTAGAGCAGTGTTATCTAACATCCTCTAAAGAAGGATGGCTCTTTCTGGGGCTAATAAAGATGGAAGAGAGGTGAGGGTTTACGAGTATTTGGACGAACTCAACACCGATTTGGCAGATTATATCGCAGAATTATCGGAGGCTTCTGTGAAGGAGAGGGGGGTATTTGCTGTTGCTTTATCTGGTGGCTCCCTCATCAGCTTGATGGGGTATGTAAGAGTGTTATAATTTCCTGCTCAAATATTTTTGTTTCCCTTCTCTATAAGTTAGTGAATTGGTTTGAAAATCCTGGGGAAAGCAGAAAACTATGTGAAGCTCCTTATAGCAAAACTGTTGATTGGGCTAAGTGGTATATATTTTGGGTGGACGAACGTGTGGTGGCGAAAAATCATGCTGACAGTAATTACAAGCTTGCCAAGGATGGACTTTTGTCCAAGGTAGGTATTTTCTTGCATATTATTGATTTACCCCTCGTTTTTATAGTTTACACACTTTTGTATTGCCGAATTTATGTTAATGCACCATTAATGGGATTATTGATACGAATCTTAGTTGTAACGGTGACTTTCCCTATTTTGCACTGTGATCCTTGATGACATGCACCTTTGTCAAGTATTCTCTAAAATAAACCTCTAATGAGGTGTTCTTCTTTTCGGTTGATTCAATTTATCATAAAGATACTATCTTTCATCTTTAGAACACAGATTTGTACAACGTGGGGTGGGGGGTTGGGGGGGGGGGGGACCTTTTTTAGGAGAGGGGGTGGGAATAGGGGAGGTTCTGTTACGAACATTGGCAAGCCATCGTAGTCAAGCATGGCTGTTGTCGGTACTGTCGCTGCAGCCAGAAATAAGGTGTGTAACATAATTCTTTGATCAGTGCTTTTCCTTGATGTCCCACAATGTTTTGAGCTTGCAATTTTGCATAGTATGACATAGTAGTATCCACATGTAATTTATGACACATCTCTTGTTGCTTCTTAAATGCTTGAGAAAAGACAAAGTTAGCAGTGGTAAATGCTTATTTGCTAATAAATGTTTTTTCGCTCTGAAGGGGGGCCTGGAAGGGGCTGATCGTTAGGGGATGGATGTGGTAGATAACTGTGTTTAGTAAAATTCCCAAGAGTGGGCTCTCAGGATCCCGAAGTGGTTGAAATACTAACTTGAGGTCGTTTCATTAAAAAAAAAACTAACTTGAGGTCATACTAAGACCGTCCACCTGGCTGCTGGCCTGAAGAGACTGATTTACGGATGATGAATACCAAAATGAGTGATGTACAGTGGCTAAATGGAGAAAAGGAGAATTTTTGTTTCCTTATACTTTCTATCTTTTTCTTGATTAATAAGACCATTTCAAAGGAAACTTCTCTGAGTTAGTAAGTTTGACTAGTGCTGATTGTTTCGTGGACAAAGATTGACATAATGAATTTTGGGTAATTTCTTCAGTTTTATTTGCTATATTTGTTAAGGCAAACATACACTGTAAGCATGGTGGTCTTGGTGTCTTCAGTGTCTTGACGTCCTCTTCAAGCTTACTGATGTTTAGTAGATCTGATTTTGCTTTTATGGTGCTAGCTATCATAACAAGATTTTACATTTTGTTACATTTTATGCCGTTAATAAAAGGGAATTTCATTAATGCATTTTTGTCGCAAGTCTGAAGGGCTTCTGAATCTGATCTTTCGGTACTGATGTTAGGCTCTTAGCTTCCAAAATTGTCTAGTTTTGCATTTCTCATCTATATTGTGGTTTATTTTTTCAGGTACCTATTGTTCCGAGCCATGTACACTCCATTAACGACACTGTCTCAGCAGAGAAAGCTGCTGAAGACTATGAGTTTGTTATTAGACAGCTCGTGAGAACTCGTGTAATCAGTGTTTCTGACATCAGTGACTGCCCCAAGTTTGATCTCATCCTTTTGGGGATGGGACCAGATGGGCATGTTGCATCTCTTTTCCCTAATCACTCCATACTTGATGAGAAAGAAGAGTGGGTAACGTTTCTCACCGACTCACCCAAACCCCCTCCGGAGAGGATTACTTTCACTTTGCCAGTTATCAACTCCGCGTCCAATGTGGCTATAGTTGTTACTGGAAGCAGCAAAGCAGAGGCTGTTCATTCAGCAATTGATGATGTTGGACCTGACTGCCCGACTTTGCCTGCAAAAATGGTCCAGCCAACTAAAGGGAATTTGGTTTGGTTTCTGGACAAGGCAGCTGCCTCAAAACTTGACGGCGCAAAATTTTCAGAGTAGGGCCAGGCTTTCGAAATGTATGATGGTGTATGTAGTAAAGGCATATGCAACTTAGTTCATTCTCATCTTTCATTAAGTTTTCTCTTTTGATCTTCCCCCTTTTTTTTTCAAAATTTTGACACCCTTTTCCTGTTTGAGAAGAAAATATGGAACCTTTTTGTTCTGTTGGAATAGGTAATCTTCCACCTGCAGTCCTCTCTTCTGAGGTGGGGTTTGAGAAGTGTGTTTGTTGGGGAAGATGGCAATAAAATTGGATCCTTAACTAGAAATTCTCCTTTTTAAACTTGCTTAGTTTCTTTGTAAAATTATGGCAAACACCATTGGTCAACTCTTGCAATTTACATTATGTTCAACAATAGGAATGTTGAGTTTTAACATCTTTATTGCTGCAAAGAGGTTTAAGAGTTGTAATGTGGCATTTCCAGATGATAGCATAAAACTCTTCCTAAGTAGTATCCTTGAATATAAAAGGCTTAATACATAATCAACCCTTTAAACTTGTGGGAATATTCTATTTAGACACTCAAACTTAAGCCTGTTTCAATTGAATAACTCAACTCCTAATAAAGTGTTTCAATTAGACACTTTCGGTTCAAATTTTCATTATTTTTTTCCGCATGTGTTCTCATTCGTCTACTAGGTAGTTCAGTTCAACACTTCATCTTTATTCTGAATCAATTCTTTAAAGAAACTGATTTTAAGAGAACTATCAAACCTTGGTTGTGATGAAATGATAAAAACTCACTCAACTTAATCAGAAGGCTCGAAATAGAACTTTGGAAATGGAGGTATCCTTGATAAGGAGTGCTGAAACCCCCCATAGTAGAAAGTTGTGGTGGAGTGATAAAAACTCACTCAACTTAATCAAAAGTCTCGAATTAGAACCTTGGAAATAGAGTCATCCTTGATAAGGAGCGCTAGAATACCCCATAGTAGGCTTTCTACAGCGTGAATTCAGAGTAGTCGATCTAGCAGGTTCCAGACACTGGAGGGTAAAGAAAGGGCTCAAACTCTAACAAGTGCATTCAGGAACAACAAAAAGGAGAGGACTTGATATTGGTGTATGATACACAACAAATGCAATGCATTTTATGCTGGTAAATAATCTAAATTTCTCCAATAGGTCAAAAAATAGTACAAATGTTACATTTAAGGCAGAGAAGTCAAGAAAGCCTCAGGAAAATGGACTTAGTGACGTCGTCTTTCACTCTGTACGATTTCTCCGATACCACGTTGTACCAAAACTCGAAAAAAATTCGTGTACAAACAGTTAGAGCTACAATCACAGTGATGCCACAAAAAGAATCATTTCCAACACCTAGACTTTCAACTTTCCAAGGGAAACAGGGCATCTGGCATTTCATGGCAACATAAGCATAATGGGCTACAAGCATATAAACCATCAACTTACAGGCACCAGTGTTCTGTATTCCCTCTCTGTTACTGACTTTATGCCATGGTCGTCTGGGACCACATCGTCTTCCATACCTTCTTTAGGAGGATACCCTAATCTCCTCGCCTGTAGCCATTGGTCTACTACACCACAGCTAATAGCATACTTCAAAGTTCGTTCCAAGTATCCTTTATCGGTCATAAGATGAGGCTGAACTGTCAGCATTCTAATGATACCTGAACAAAAGTTTTAACAGAAATTAAGACGAGAAGACCCTGTAACAGAAGCAACGAAAATGATTTGTTCTTCAAAGGAAACAAACCAATCTAATAGGTAGAGATACAACAAATGTCTAGCATGATAAGTAAGCAGATCAAGAACCAAGAGAAACTGAAGTCTCCGAGTCTTACACTTGTGCCTGTCCAAGGAAAATTGGATACAGCAGACAAGCATACAAGTATATAACAATATATGCCACACCCCTTGTATTTTCTTTTTCAATAAGTGAACCGGGGTTCAATAAAAAGTTTTCTTGAAGGTCACCAATGCAATGCACACATTGTTCGGTCCAAACTATGGCTGAATTTGTCTATTGTTTTCCCATTACAATTTTCATCTCTCAATTTCACTAGATGTAATCACATAAAGACATTATTTATCAAATGAAAACGTTCCAATCATTCTCCTGTCACAAGTTGGACGATATAATATTCATTTCATTACCAACGAAAATAAACATATTGTGTCTACTGCGCGAGGAAGATTTCTGTGGTATGTTTTTCTTTTAAACAAGGATATTTTTTGTAAGTAACATTTGAGCAGTAATAATGAGAATCTAATTGAACAGCTAAAGATACCCGTTAGGCTGCCAAAACTTGGACGGAAAACATCACCTGTCCAGATGTGACATGACTTCATTCAATTTTTAGTCGTTACCGAAGTTAAGTAAATATATCTCAGTATACATGGTAAAGATGTCAAGTTACCAATTGGTATAATATTAGTCAAAAGCCATAAATGCATCACATAGCAGACTCCATCGTCTCTAATGAGCAAGCTTTTAAAGGAACTGATTATGAATATACAGAAGGTGGTCATTCTTTTACCTGCAATAATGCCATCTCCAGATGCAGACATATCAGAGGTATAAGGGCTCAGAGGCACATCTTCTAACCCAAGAACAGAACCATTATGCTCTTTGGTGTAGTAATGGATCTTAGAAGTCCCATTAGTCACGAACAAAACCTTTAGATTTTCATGCCAAAGTGGAGCAATTACTTCTGGTGGATAGTGAGTGAACTTAGACCTGTCATTATCCTTGGTGTCAAACCTCTCGGAGGGCTCTATTCCACATAGAAACTCTAGCTCCTGTTTCGTGACCTCTATGATATCTGCAAGATTCCATGCTTTTTGTATGAATGTCTTGGCTTTTTCACCCGATTCCCATAGTGGAGACGGGAGATTGAGATCATAAAAGACAACCCCTCCAAGCTTCTTCGAAATCTTTGTTGCCCGTAATGTGGTTAATCTCATATTTGGGTCAAGCAATGAAAATGTATTGAAGAAAAACATTTTTGCCTGTATGACAAATTAAATGAAGGGAAACAACTTCAGCACTTACAGAACATACAAAATGAATTCATATAAATAAAATAACATTAATTTATTTTTATAGTAGATTATGCATTAATAATGACTTCCATATTCATAACTCCTTAAAAGAAACCTGTCAGGGAACTTTCACACCCAAAAGGAAAACTAGAACATTATTCCTTTCACATTTTCAAATAAAACTACATTCTTTCAGATTCTCACCTCCTTAAGGACATCTATATTGATCTCAGACTTCAATAAAGAATCCTCAGCACATGGTTTGGTGGTAGTCATCCTCAAGCCCCCTCTCTTACCTATTTTCATATGTGTAATGGCAGTTGCTTTTTTACTGTCAAGGCGAACTGATCGCGTTTGAACTTTGTTGATGTTCATGAAATATACCAATGACTGACCAAAATCGTCATCACCAAGTTTCCCCATGAAGGCAACTTTACCGCCCAAACTCGCAAGAGCCACAGCAACATTACTTGAACATCCCCCTGGAGCTCTGACAAAATTTTCAGGATCCCACATTGCATCTTTCATTCTTTCATGCCATTCATGGTCTACAAGTCTATTGGATGGCCTCCCTGAAGGAACAAATGCATGTTGTGCTGCACCAAAACAACACACAAGGGGTGGCCATCCATATGTGAAGCTAATATCCTCTCCATCATCTTTATCGAAGTCCAGTTCTTCCTCACTATCGGCATCAACATTTGCAACATGTAGCTCTTCTTCAATGTCACTAAGTTCTGTCTGACTACCTTCATCCTCTAAATTATTAGCCTTCTTTCTCCTCCCCCTTGTGACCTTCTGAGTTGGTTCTTTCTCGAGGTTACTAGAGCTAGAAGCAGCTGCAAAATTATGCACAGAGATATTTGCAATTTAAACTTCTAAACTTACCAAATGTAAAGAGAGCACAACTGCTCAATGATGAGGAAGTTCGTAAGTCTGATAAAGATATTTCACCTTTCTTTGAAGTTCGTTTTCGTTTTTCTACGGGCTCTTCACTTGACCCTGAAGTTGGTAAGGCTTCCTCATCTGTCACATTGACCTCCACATCTGACATGGAATCCACAAATGAGCTCTCCACCATCTCTTTCTTCTTCCGGGTTCGTCGGGCTTTCTTTGGTTTCCCACTTGATTCTGGTTCTATTACAGCTTCTTCATCAGTGACATTACCCTCCACGTCGGATATGGAATCACCAAACGAACTCTCCACCGTTTCTTTTTTCTTTCGGGTTCGTCTCCGGGTTTTTTTGGGTTCTTCAATTGACCCTAACGTATTTTCCGCTTCCTTATCATACACAGGATTATCATCCAAAGTCTCAACTACTTTCTTTCGCCTAGACGAAACTGGAGCTCGTTTCGATGTCCTGCCAGTCTTTTTCCCAGCACCAACCACTTCTGTCTCCGATAACTCCTCAGTTATACCCTCTGGAGTTCCTTCTTTAGAGACTGCCATAAGAACCCATTTATTTTTAAGTTTAAGATCTTGAAGTTGCATTACTTTCATATTTGGGTAAAATTTCCAATGTAGATGCTGCCTGCATATTAGAGAAAGATAGACCCTTAATTTTATCCTCTTCCTGTGTGAAGCATATTTTAGTTTCAGCAGTAATTATATTTCAAATTTCCTCCATGTTTGAGATCAGAAAATCTAAGATGCATAAAGAAAGCAAAGACATCGAATCTCCATTTGACGCTCATATTACAATCAAGACAAACATCCTCTTTGCATACAGATTGACTTTTCATTTAAAAGTTAGCAACTTTAAAGTCACTGATTTAGTTCTGGCTTCCGGTGAACGAATGGTTTTGCTCAAAACTCCAACTATCAACTAATGAAAAAGGCTTACACCATGCACGTAGTGCATTCAGCTAGTGCAGGCAGGGGTGGAGGCAGAGGTGTGCAAGGGGGTTCAGTTCATTGAAAAATTACAACGACAACAATACCTAGTATATCTCACAAGTGGGGTCTGGGGAGGGTGGTGTGTACGCAACCTTACCCCTGCCTTGGTTGTTTTCGATAGACCCTCGACTTGAGTAAAAACATATACAAAACAAGTATGGAATGGAAATACAGTAGTAGAGCAAGTTATGATGAAAATAATGTAGAAGAGAACAGTAACAACAACAAAATAATACGATAACCAAGACAACGGAAACAACATGAAGTAATAAAATTGAAGAATAAGACAGTAGGAGAAATAATAACAATACTGATAAATTTATTGAAAAATTATACTGCGTAAATAGAACAAAATGAAATTTCTTTTGCATATTTAAATTGTTGAATCCCCTTGGCATAAGATTTGCTTTTTCGAATCCCCTTATTTGAATTTGTGGCTCCGTGTGGTCAATGAAGTGGGTTGAGAACCATGAGGTCGCACGTTCAAATCCCAGTAGAGACGAAAAAAAAACTAGGTGATTTCTTTCCATCTGTTCTAGCTTTGGTGGACAGAGTTACCTTATATCTGTTGTTGGCAGGAGGTGGCAGGTATCACGTGGAATTAGTCGAGGTGCACGAAAACTAGCTCGGACACGGTTATAAAAAAAAAAGATAAAAACTCCTGCCTCCGCACAGCAGGATAGGAGGAGAGTCAGTATATACTGTACCTCCATCCCTTAGCATTTCTGGAAAGAGTCACCAAAAGAGCAACTCTACCAGTGAACGTGAAGCCAAGGCTTATCCTCAGTGCATTAATTAAAATCATATAGAAATTGGAAGAAATTCAACTTGCTGTCAAAACTAATAGTACATGAAAGCATGGACACAGAAATTCAACTTCATTTCCAAATTTCACCATAACAGAACAGTTATCCACACACAAGATAGTTGCAAAGGTGACACCTTTAGAAGTTTTATGCTAATTGTCAGTTACTGTTATCTGTTTTATCATGTTTTTTCACAGGTAAACCAGATAACACAGTACAGAAAAAAAAAAAGGAGCATATGAGAAAAAACTAAAGAATTGAGGAAAAAAGAACCTGGGGAGTGTAGAAAAAAAGCTGAAAGAGAGAGCAGCCATAGTAAAAAGAACTTGAAGTTACAATCTTTACAACCCTGGAGACCCAACAATGGGAACTGGGGTTTTAGACCTTCAAAGGTCACTGTGAAGCAGTAAAGAGAATTGGATGAGGAGGGGGTTTTGGGATTTGGGTTTTTGAGGGAACTAAAAAAAAAAATTTGTTCTTTTTAAATTTAATATAATAATTATTTCTGAATAAATTATCCATATACCTAAAGACAACTTTCTTGATGACTAAAATGTCCCTAGTCTGTATTAGAATTTAACAAATTGCCACTAGGTATGTTTTGGGCTTTGCTTTTGTATTATATTCTGGCAAACAAAGAGGGAATCCAATCTGTTTTCAAGATCCTATTTCTGGATCTTGGGACATTACAGAGCCATTAATTCATTGATTTTGTGTTATCATTGTTGATATGAATATCTTCAGGCGTTTACTGCCCACAAAGTTTGGGTTCAAAACATCCAAGAAATCGTGTAATGGTAACTTCTTTTCACTTTTTCTTTTTTGCCTTCCCTCTTTATGAGTTTTCCCCATCTTTTTGAGCTCTATCAGTAATAAAGTTTTAATCTTTATAAGGTTCTGATGTAATTGGTTTTTGCAATTAATGGCATTAATGGAATATTTGTAAGCTCAGGGTCTATCGGAAATAGTCTTTCTATATCTACGAGGTAGGAGTAAGGTCTGTGTACACTCTCCCCGTCTTTTTGAGCTCTATCAGTAATAAAGTTACAATCTTTATAAGGTTCTGATGTAATTGGTATTTGCAATTAATGGCATTAATGGAATATTTGTAAGCTGAGGGTTTATCGGAAATAGTCTCTCTATCTTTACGAGGTAGGGGTAAGGTCTTTGTATACTCTACCCTTTCCGGACCCACTTGTGGTATTACATTGGGTATGTTGTTCTTGTTGTTGTGGGCATTAATGGAATATTTGTTGTTGTTACTGTTCCTTTTTTTGAATGCTATATAATGATTTTGTTATTATTTGCTATGTCTGCTTTGTGTCTCTATGTTATCTTTTAAAATTGCATTGTATGAGTTACTTGAGCTGAGGGTCTTTTTGAAACAGTCTCTCTACCTCTACGAGGTAAGAGCAAGGTGAATACTATTTTGTACAAAATTATATAGCTTTGTCTAAAGAATTATGAAGTCATGTTTCTGGTTTTACTTCGGATAATGTCTGAAGTTTATCTTTGAGCTTTTGGGCTGTTTTGATGGGTTTAAGCTTCTCATTTCAACAGTTGATTGAGGGGTTTTCTTGAATCTTGATGGATGTAGAAGCCATTTTTCTAAAACATTCTTTATGAATCTTAAAAGATTGAAATGAAATCGATCCTAATAGCAAAGAATGGATATAGAGGATTCATATAGCCGACCCTCAACTAGTTTTAGGATTAAGGCGTAGACACTTAGTGACTGATCGATTGATTGATATTCTTTTCAAATCTTGTTTGCAGCACCGGGCATTTGCTGTATCCATTCGTCCCCGGATTGTGTGGTGGAAGTCCATTCCCCAGAGCAGGAAGTTATAATTGCTTTGGGAAGTAATGTGGGAAACAGACTTCATAATTTTGATGAAGCATTGCACCTAATGAAGCAATCAGGTATACAGATTACCAGGCATGCTTGCTTATACGAGACAGCGCCTGCTTATGTAACTGATCAACCTCAGTTTCTGAACTCTGCTGTTAGAGGTGTCACGAAACTAGGGCCTCACGAGTTGTTGTCCGTGCTCAAGAAAATTGAAAAGGACATGGGTCGTACAACTGGGATTCGTTATGGTCCTAGACCTATTGACTTGGATATTCTGTTTTACGGGAAGTTCAAGATTCATTCTGAGATACTTGATGTTCCACATGAAAGAATCTGGGAGAGACCCTTTGTGGTAGCACCTTTGATTGATCTACTCGGTTCAGACATAGAAAACGATACAGTTGCACGTTGGCATTCGTTTTCAAAACATTCAGGTGATCTTTTCGAGTTGTGGGAGAAACTAGGAGGTGAGTCTCTTGTGGGGAGAAATGGGATGAAAAGGGTAATGCCAGTAGGAAACCACCTATGGGACTGGTCTTCGAAAACCTCCCTTATGGGTATTCTTAATTTGACCCCCGATAGCTTTAGCGATGGAGGGAAGTATATATCAGTAGAATCAGCAGTTTCTCAGGTTCGTTTGATGCTTTCAGAGGGCGTAGATATGATTGATTTTGGTGCACAATCCACACGTCCATACGCTACAAAGATATCTGTTGAAGAAGAACTAGATAGGCTAATTCCTGTCATCGAGGCTGTCACAAAGATACCCGAGATTGAAGGGAAGCTTTTATCCGTGGATACCTTCTATTCGGAAGTTGCTTCAGAAGCAGTGAAGAAGGGTGTTCATCTTGTAAACGATGTATCTGGTGGACATTTAGATTCCAGCATGTACAGTGTTGTTGCAGCACTTCGAGTACCCTACGTAGCAATGCATATGAGAGGTGATCCATCTTCAATGCAAAACCCCGAGAACTTGCAATACAACGATGTTTGTAAGGACGTGGCATTTGAACTTTACGAGAGACTCAAGGAAGCAGAGTTAGCCGGTATTCCTGCTTGGAGGTTGATAATTGACCCTGGAATCGGATTCTCCAAAAAGACTGAACATAATTTGGATGTTCTAACAGGTTTGACAACCATTCGAACTGAGATTGCAAGGAGGAGCTTGGCGTTGTCTCGTGCCCCTTTATTGATTGGACTATCAAGAAAGAGGTTCCTAGGCGATGTCTGTGCTCGTGCTGTTGCAGGTGAACGAGACCCAGCAACTGTTGCTGCTGTGACCACAGGGATTTTGAATGGTGCCAATGTTGTAAGAGTACATAATGTTCAATACAATGCAGACGCCCTTCGTCTGTGTGATGCATTATTGGAAAGAAAACATATACTTAGATCAAACAGTTGATACACAAGCTACGTTTTGTTTTTGCCTCATTTCTTTCAAATTGTAAAACATCCATCGCTCTTGCGTCTTTGCAGAAGAAATCAAAGCTGAAATGACCAGAAAGAGCAAAGTTTTGTGAATGACCATTTTACTCGAAAAGTTGACCAGTTTCTTGAATCATTAGCTTCCTTTCATTTCCCAAGTTTGTAAAATGTAGATGTATTGTACTGTCTGTAAACTTTACTCCTCCACACAAAGTGAAAGTACTTTCAATTGCCTTCAATTGGTATCATAAAACTCGAGAGCCCAAGCTGATCAGGATACTACAGGTACTAAAAAGATATTAAAATGAAAGAAACTAGAGAAAAAGATAAGATGTCCTTTCTGGGTGCTTTATTATATATCCTCAGAAAGGTAATAAGTGAAGATGATAGCAACTGTGTATTGAAATGCCTATTTGTGATCATTTGGTGTTCAAAATTTGCAGTCATCTCAAACAGTAACAAAAATGGGCATTCAGCAATCATGTCCCAAATTCCTGGACCTCTGAAGATATGATGAATACTTTTTTCAGTCTCTGTTGCACAACATTACTAACATCCATGGGGGAATATCTAACTGATTTTACTTCTTGCGTGTGTACAAGAAGCCGACCACCACAGAGATGCCAACAACTGCTACAGGAACGAACCAATATTGCTTAGTGATTTCCATAACCTTCCGAGGAATATCTTTGCCCGCCTTCTTGACAATCTCAAGTTCTGGGATGGAAGTGGATGATTCATCAAGCTCCCCAATAAAGAATTTCGCCATAAGTTCCCTCGCATCTTTGCTATGTCCAGCATCTTCAAATTCATCAGTGGCATCTTGTCCTACACGAAAATGCATCACAAGTTAAATCTTTCCAATGCAATACTCAAAAGTGAGTCCTGTTTAACTATTTTGAGCGTGCAGTAATTTTAAAACAAAGAACGTGAATGAAAATTGGTACCTGTAGCAGCAAGTAGAACATCATCTCCCCCTGGATGTTCGTCCAAATAAGATGAAACATCATATACCTGCATCACCGTGCAAAGAAATTAAGAATTTGAAGCAGCAAAATGGAGAATCAGGTAAGGTAAGCTAATAAACATAATCTATATCAGCTCATACGTTACACGACATTTTTCTGGTGCAGCAACACGACAATCAAAACATCTCACAAACAATAAGTTGCTAATTCAAATAACCCATAGAAGGAAAAATTTCTTATTAATTCGGAACATAATTTTCATGCCAGCTCCCAATTGTTGGTAGTATAGATATCTTAGAATATGGTTTTTGAGCATGGCCCTTGCCTGAGCAAACAAAAAGTTTGCCATTCCATCAGGTACCTGCTACTTCCCACCAGCAAAAGTACCCGGGTAACTCTGCCACCAAGGCTTTGGCAGATGGAAAAAGCCTCTGCTTGAATTTGAACATGGTCTCCAAGGTTTGCACTCACTTCTCATTGACCACTAAGTCACACCCTTGAGTGCAACTCAAAAGGTTCAATTTCATCAACAGTTTTACCTTCTAGACAAATTATTGCTTTGCAAATAGAATTTTGTAAAGACCACCGGAGAGCATCACTATCACTTGATGTTGTTGTAATTTCAAAATCATCTTATTTGTAGCAAATCGTGGCCAAGGGCATAAAGCATGTTCAGCCATATTACCATCTTATTTAAAGTTTGACGGATGTGAACTTATCCTCCCGGTTCATGATTAGACTAAGATATCAAACCAAAACCAGTTTCATTCTCAGAGGTTCACAACTGGCAAGTTGCATATTAACATTTCCTATATTCAGGTTTATTTGTACCACAAGAAGTTAAATATGGGTTTCACTTCAAGTGAAGTTCACTTTGATGGCTAAGACAAGAACATGGTTGTACTAAAGAATATAAATAGCCTATGTGCAATAGGTAAGTCCTTTAAATGCACAATAATTTGGAACTTGGATGAAGATAAAATAGCTCAACTAACTGCAAGAGGAAATATCAGGAAATTCATGTTGCATTAAGAGCGTTGATGGAATTTAATAGTAACGTTGTTCAGGTTTTAATGTCAATATATGAAGATACTAATAGCATATTTAGCTAAGCTTTTGGGAATCCAAAAGTGCTTATTTAGAAAATAAAGGTGTTTGACCAAGCTTTTAGGGAAAATATAAGTTCTTTTAAATAGCAGCAGAAGTTTTTTTTCAGAAGCTAAAAAAAGTAGTTTTTCCCCATAAACACATTTGGAACATTTGCCAAGCACAAAGTACAGCTTTAATATTGGCAAGAGTAACTTTCAAATTGATTAGTCAAACACAATCAGCTATTCTCCAAAGTACTTTTTCAAAAAGCACGTTTAAAAGAAAGCAGATTTTGGAGCTCGGCCGAACAGGCTATAAGTCCGAGGTCTTAAATAGTCAGCATGTCCAAATCATAAGACACAACATATATGAAATTAATCAGCTTAATCTGGAAACAAGCTCATAAAACTATGAGAAAATCATGGATTGAATAACCATTATTACAATTCCTCAAAATACTGTCTAATGTGTGTGAGTACAGGTGAAAACTAAAGGGAGCCATGCACCACCTTACCCCCAGGAAAGTCTTTGATTTAGTTTTCAAGAAGCAGCAAATTCTCAAATTGTAGACATAAATGATAAATCCATGAAAAACTTTATAGCCTGCCCTAACGCAACCACCTTTCCACAAACCACAAAGGAGAAAGATAGTGAATGAACTTTTATTTGCCCTGAACCATGTCCACAATGATTAACTTGCTCTATGAATAACCTTATAGGCCCCAGTTGCATTACTCATAAAGTTAGGGAGCATTTGAATCAGGATGTGTGATGGTTATCAGTAGTCTTCTTAGTCTAATGTACGATTTGTATGTTATTCACAATCTTCAATTGCCTAATCATGGTGGCATGGCAATACTCAATACCATTAATTACCTTGATAACAACTAGAAAAAAGACTGTGCCCTATTTTCCTAACTATGGACGCACCCCAATTCCAATTGAGAACCACATACCATCACTACCCTCACACAGTTGACACTTTCCCGTCATTATGCATAGTACAAAAGTAGCAACGTAGCTGTGTTAAATAGATCCTTCATTTGCCTTCATGCATTCGTGTTGAAGGTTGCAATATGCACATGGGTTCTTTGTGCAAAAAACTAGATGTAACCTATGTTGCTCGGACTCTTTGAAAATGTCATCGGGTGCATGTCAGATCCTTCAAAAATAGTACATTTTTGGAGGATCCGACACGGGTGCGGCAACATTTTTGGAGAGTTCAAGCAACTTAGGATGTAACCATATGGATATGTATACACATCCGTGTCAAATATACTTTCTATTAAGTCCATTGGTTACATAGTCCGGGCAGTAGAGAGCATTTGAGCCCGTCCCAATCATTACACACTACATACTAAAATGGACAAGGCCCAGTCTAATCCGAGTTTAAGCAGATACATATGATAACATTCAGAAAACGAACTTCAACATGGCAATCAAGTCAGATATAACACAAAAACTTGAAAGTAGTATCATCATCATCAATAACAACATACCTAGTGTAGTCCCACAAAGTGGGGTCTAGGGAGGATAAAGTGTACGCAGACCCTACCCGTACCTAAGAGGTAAAGAGGATGTTTCCGATAGACCATCGGCTCAAGGAAAGTAGCATCATGCAATCAAAAAGAATCATAAATCCTAGAGTAGTAATTAATATGTGTCTGTGTGAAGAAAAACTAAAACTAATTTACAGAAAGCACATATTTAATCAATCACATTTAGAATAAGAATATATTCCAAAACATCATCAACAAAAGCAAGAAAAAGGGCATTACTTTTTCAAATTTCCATATTAGTCTCTCTAATAATTAAGGACAACAAGCACAACTATCCACCATAAACAGAAACAAGAAATAAAAAACCCCAAAAGCAGATTAAACCCAGAAAAGAAAAATACCCAAAACCAGATTAAACCCATAAACTGAAAAAAGAAAGAAAAAAAATCCAAAAGCAGATTAAACCCAGAAAACAAAAACACCCCATTAAAGTTGAAGATAATAGGGGGAACCTTGCCGTCAATAACGACCCAACAATCATCCTTAGTGTTATGCTGAGAAGCTTCTTCCATTGTGAATAGCTTCGTTAGAGTTGGCATTTTTCTCAATCAACACCCAAATTCGATAACTGTTTATCCTTTTTCACTTGCAAATTTCTCTTAAAAATCTGTATTACCCAATTATCCCCAAGTTTGAAAAAGGAGCTAAAACCCTATACGGCTGAATACTACTGGTTTTCTTGAGAAAGGGGTTACTGTCGGGTCGGGTCGGGTGGAACTAATCAAATCCCTTATTTGCACAATGGAGTTAGGGGTGCTTATCGAGTGGGTTCGATTTGATTTTTGCACTTGATGATTTGGCTTATCGATATTTATGTGTTTCTTTTCCTACTATGGATGAGTGATCTCTTTATTTGTTTTCAAGCTTGTTGCGGTTGTTGGCACGTAGTTAGCCGGGGCTTCTTTCTCGAGTTATATCATGATGGTGCACTCAACAAAAGAGCTTTACAAGTGGTGTTCCCCTAATTTGCTCACACGATATTGTTGGATCGGGATTTTGCCCATCGGTTATCCGTCGGTTTATTGGTTAATCTCTTTACTTTATCCGATATAAAAATTGAAACTAAAGGAGGAGGAGCTTTTATGTATTCCACTAGTGACTTTTTGTCCGACGACCTGAACTCATCGGATGTTATCGTCGCTATCGATGAAGAATACGGTTGGTAGGCAGTGACGATGACAGTTGGCGTGAACGGTGAATGAAGACAGATGTTTTGGGGCAAAGGAATTTAGAGTGGAGTAGCATAATCGACTAGGGGATGGTGCACGAGTAAAACGAGTTAACGGGGTGTTTATTTATCCAATATAATAATTAGACTATTTATTCTCTAATCGATAACTCATTATTTATAAATTCTAAGTCACTCATAAACTATTAATCAGATAATTCAATACCAACAATCCAGTAACACTTTTTTGATTTGAGTTATCGGTTATGAACATCCCTAAATGGAGTGCTTATAATTTTCCGACAAAGAGAATTTAATTGAGTCTCTTCCCTCTTACTATCCATGCCACTCATCAAGCTTGTTGTATTATCAAGTCGAATTCAGTTGGTTGTATCAACATACAATCTTGTAACGGCTTATATCAGCCTATATTTCTGTATTACGAATGAATACAAGTGATACAAAGGCGAATAAATACATGTGATACGACTAGTATCAACCTGTGTTTTTGTATTGGGGATGAATACAAGTGATACAAGAGTACATGAATAAAAATGATGCAGCTTGTATTTCTCTTCGCAAATGAATACAAGTGATACAATCTGTGTTTCGTCGATTACAACCTATATAAGCCTATATTCGTCGTCTCTCTAGCATCTCTCATGTATGTATCAACATGTATGTAACAAATACAGCTTGTATGTATCAGACTGAATTTCGTTAATACAACTTGTATTTTGTTGAATACATCATGTATTCGGCGTCTCTCTAGCATATCTCATTTGTCTCTCTCAAATCTCGCTCTCCTCTCTCCTCTCTCTCCCAATCTCGCTCGTCTCCCTCCTCTCTATCAGACTGTATTCATTGTATTTCGTCAAATACAACCTGTATCAACCTATATTCGTCCTCTCTCTAGCATCTCTCCGTTCTCTCCAAAATCTCGCTTACCTCTCTCATCCCTCTTCCAATCTCGGGTGGCCTCTCTCCTCTGTAAAATTATGACTATGAATTGTAAATACCCAAACTATAGTTATAGATCTCCAATCATGTCCAAATGATAGTCATTTTTGAAATTTGTTCTCTTATATATCCGCTGAGGGCCCAAACAGTCCATTTCTTGTTTGGCCCAATTCTCTTCTCTACCTGCCTCCAATCAATGTGAAAGTCCATGGCAAATACTTTTTTTTTTTTTTTTGGACTGCTAATTAAATTATTTTATTAAGTATTTCAAATAATTTAAAATTTAAACCTTTTTTATTGAGAAAAAAAAATTATGACAAATATTTTTGGGTAAAATTTTTCTAATGAAATATTTAAAATTTAGTTATCATTCCAAACCTATTCAAATTTTAGCTGCTTTTTAATGAGATATAAATTCTGGGTAAAATATCTCTAATGTGCAGTTCAAATTCAAGAAAAAATTCTTATAGTTTGAATTGTCTCATTTTCGAACTCCAAAATAGTGTCATAGAGTTTTTCAGAATTCTATTTGCACTATTTCAAATTCCAAAGAAACTAACACTATTTTCTATAAAATTTTAAAAAAAATTAGAACATTAATTATGTGTACCCAAAGGAAATCAAACCCTTATCCAAGAGGCTAACAAAGGTTAAGCAGATTTCCTTTTTGCCGTTGGACCAAGAGTCTACTTTATTATTGAATTTTCAATAAACATTTCTTATATATTTAATTAGCAGATTTCTCAATATGAACAGATGATCAAAGTAAAAGTTACTGAGTTCTCGAAAAACTCACGTCCAATCATCTAGATCTGCTTCTCTTGTACCAATTCAAACTCAAAAAGATTTTTTGAAATTCCACTTGCACCGTCAGTGAGACTCGTGCAGTAGTTGCAAGCAATAAAAAAAAGTTAAAATCTTTCTTTCTTATAACGTACAACAATAATAACATATTCAGTATAATTATTTTCATAAGTGGAATAGTATGTACACAAACCTTACTCCTATCCCATAGAGATAGAGAAACTGTTTCCGATGTACGGCTGCTTTAACTTTCTTTTTATAACCCCAATTATTATTATTTTTTCATCTTCAAAAGGTTGCATGCAAAGCACTTCATGACATGTGAAGACATGTTAAAAGAAGTGTAGAAGACGTGCAAATTATTAGCTGTGAAACATGAACATGTGAATTTAAATTAAATAATATAGTAAGCATAGGTGAAAATGCGTTGTTTTCTAAAAAATCATTTGCTGTCAACCCACGTTAACTTTGGAACATATATTGTCAAAATGTTTCATATATGTAACCCACCCCCACCTCTCACACACCTTCCCTAGCTACTAGCAAAAAAAAACATAATTTTACATTATAATTATGTAAAATTAGCGGTGTAAGGGTTTGTTCAGTTGGTTGAGCACCTTTCGTGCGTTACTTATGGTGAAGAATGAAACAACTCATAATTTCATATTATATCAATAGTAATAGCCAACGATTACAACTCAAATTAGCAGAATAGAAGAGAAGCTAAGTAAGATAGAAGAGAAGGAAAGAAGCGGATGAGAAGTAGAACCCAGAAGAAGGGGGGGTAACGATGTTCATACATCTGATTTCACAATAAGCATAACCCGTTGTTTCCAACTCCCAATCCTTTTTAATCAAATGCTAATTAGGTCTGGATCCCAAGTAAAACTCTCTAATATTTTGCTTAGCCCGATAATCTCAATCATATCAGTCTTATTTATCACTTCTAACCAATAGGCCCTTTCGAAGTCAGCTCGATTCACAATTGATATCTCATCCACGCCCTTCCCTCCTCCAAACACTCCCAAAAGAAAATTATTTAATGAGATAGAATAGAGATTTTAAATAAGCTATATAGAGATCACAAAGACGCTTGGATGGTGAGATATGAAATTAAGATTCCGAAAATAAATTTTGGGATTATTTTATTTCAAGTTTGGTGTAATTGTTGATTTACGAATCAATAATTTCAGGATTATTTATATCACAATAGTGGTATTCTGATAAAAACAATAAGTTTACACGAGTCTTTCTCCAAAAGAAAATAAAATTAAAGTAAAACAAGATTAATATTTAAAACAAAATTTTGTCCCAATTTAAATCATATACTTACAAATAAAAGTTATACCCATTGGATAATTTCGTCATTATTTAATTATTGTATTTTAATCCCATCATTATAATTCCGGAATACAAATACTGCTTATCCACTAATTTTTTTGTGTAGATATGAACGAAGTAGTGAGAGTGAATGATTTTTTATAATTTGTTTAACTATATAATGTAAATCGAATCGAAAGCAATGAGTATACTCACTTCATAATTTGTACGTTGAATTAATAGTTCCAATATTTTTTAAAAATTTATAAAAAAAAGTTCTTAATCTTCTAACTAAGATTATTAAATTATTATAAGGAAATTAAAGTACTGTCTACGTAGACAGGCCAACTAAAACGTTGAATATAATTTTGATTTGCTGTATTTTATTATTATTTAAAACCAAGATTGTATGTGTAAAAAGTTGATCACATGATTGACTGAGTCATGGTACGAATTATTGTATAGTTTTTTTTTTAATCGGTATTTCGTACTCGTATTGAAATTTGACTAAATTTAATTTTGTGCATTCTTGAGTTCTTTTTTGGTGACAACGCTTCTAACGAGATTTCAATTGTATAGTTATGCAACATGTATTATTAAATCATTTTTCTTAAAGAAAAAGTCATTTCTAGTTTTTATTATTATTAGCAATCTGATTAATTTACTGCTTAAGAAATGCATGACAGTACTAGCGCCATAATTAGATTAAGCTAATTAATTATAGTGTTGGAATCTTCTTATTTACTTAAAAGTCATCTCTAGTGGTTATTAGCAGTACTATGATTACTGCCAAAAAAATGTTGGTAACTAAGCTATTCTAGGATTGGAGTTTTCTCACTAATTAAATAAATAATAAAAAAAACATGCCTTTTCTAATAGGTTAAGCTGATAATCACACATAATGTGAATTGATTTGAATATCAATGCCACCTATTATCAAAAGACCTTCAGTTCAAGCACGCAAATTAAAGCAGTTTAAAGGAAATATTTTAATATCATAACATTCTGAAAAGAAGCAATAACAGTAACTAACTGATGTGATAACTGAAGCACAGTAAATAACGTGTAACAAAAATCGTAAGACAGACAACTATGAGAAAAATGCTATTAGTACTGATATGAATGGGGAAACAGATTCAATATATCGAACTACAACTAAGCCTATTACGTATAGAACGAGACAACGCTCAATTACCTACTAATTTGCGACCTCCATAACTTCCTAGTTAAAGCATATTCGCGGAAAGCTGAAGGTGCGTCATGTGCTATCTAATCACCTCGATGTCCCAAACACTTCTTTGACCTACCTCTCCTAAAATCCACCACGGCCAACGTCTCATATCTCCTCATTGGGGCATCTATGCACCTTCTCTTCACATATATGAATCATCTCAGTCTTGCTTCCCTCATTTTGGCCACCGTGGAGGTCACTCTCACCTTATCCCAGATATTTTCACTCTTATCTTATTTCTCTTAGTATGTCCACACATCCATCTCAATATCCTCATTTTCGTTACTCTCATCTTATGAACATGAGCGCTCTTAACTAGCCAACAATCCACTCCATACAATATAATCGACCCCATTCGTTCTAATTTATGTGATAAAATTTGATTCATCAACACAAAAACATTGAAAATGAACTTTTATAAAACTTTTGATCTTAAATATATTGTAACGTCTATGTGACTATAGTTTTTTTTATATTAAAGATGAAATAAAACAATATAAATTTTTTAAAAAAACAAAACAAATTAGGGGAAGAAGTACTTAAATAGACACGTGCTTGCCTAACAGAGACATCTAGATATCCCAGACCTTTTTTAGTAGGTGGAAACTGAACAGTTTGACTTTCAAATATATGACAAAAATACCCATTTATAAAGTGTCGAAATAAATATCACATTCGTTTAAAAAAGAATGACATGTAGTTTAAAAAAATAAAGAAGATTTTTAAATTTTGTATGCTAAAACTAAAGATATATCAAATGTATCCAAATAACTTTTAACCATATGGGCTTAAACATGTCATGAAAAGTTGAAATTAAAGAATTACTGAAAAAGAAAAAGATTATTTTTTTAAAACGGAATAACAAGAAAAATAGGTCTTTTTTTTTTAAAAACATTCGTAGAAAATAAATACGGTGAATTTGTCCTTACTCCTTGTTTATTTACTTTCAAACTCTACTTCATTTACTTACTTTCCAATTTTAACTTAATTGGAAATCCGAACAGATTATGAATATATATAATTAAAGTCGGGGAAGGATGAGATGTGAGCAGACTTTATCTTCAGTGGAATAGAAAAACTCTTTTTGATAGACTCTTGACTCAGAATTTTTTTTAGTGTGATTAGTGCTTTTAATTGTAGATTAAGACAAATACTTACTCGTAAAACCAATATTACATATATGACAAATATTTAGGAACCGAGGAAGTATGAGTAATTGATTGCAATCAATCAAATACACTTAAATCCCAATCTAGTTGGATTAGAACTATGATTCCTTTATAACTATTTCATTATATAATACTTATTTGTTTCATTTTTAAGGCAAATTAGAGTTCTCTTGAAACTAGAGGATCTACAAATCTTACACTTATAATTGGTTACCTTATATAAACACGTAATTAAGTATCTAATTTCACTAGAAGACTCCTACTAAACATCATATCTATAATAATAATAATAATAATAATAATAATAATAATTATTATTATTATTATTATTATTATTATTATTATTATTATTATTATTATTATTATTATTATTATTATTGTAAGTGTAACAACAATTAGATAAATCCTCATGAATTTCGAATGTTTTTTTTTTGTTTTTGGATAATTTCCTATCATGTGATTTTAGTTTTACTACCTAATCCCATTTCAATACTTCTCACGTGACTTTATATATAAGACAAATGCATTTGGAAGTTCGTATAAAGCATGTACAAACCATCACAAACAATACTTAATTATGTTTTTATTTTTATATAAAAGAAATGAAGTTACCTTTATTTAATCCTAATTAAACAATGCAACTTATTTCGAATGTTTGTATAAAGCATGATCACTAAATTGTTTTTTTTTCCCCTAACTAACACCAAGAAAACCTGTTTTTATTTAGATCAATTAAAGACTAACATTTAATGCATTTTACTTATTTTTCGATATTTTTAAACAAGTATATAAATACTTAAGTAATTTGTTATTCTCAATTAGAAATTTGGGGTTCAAAATAGGCAAAATGACTCAAAACACACCTAAATTATGGCCGAAATTGATGTTACACACTCTAACTTTGTAGGGGTCCTATGACCCCCTGGACTATTGTATAGCGTAATATTGAGGGTATTATCAGTTTAGTTGGAGCATTAAATCACTCAAACTAAAGTGAGTGTTTACACACGCTACCAAAAAGAAGAGTCAATTATCATTAATGTTAATTTATCTTTCATTAACCTTAGAATTTTTCTAAAACTCTCTAACTTTATCTTTAGAATTATTGATCAAATAACACAAATCATTCAAATTTCGTGTGATTTTTGCTTTCAATCTATTGTTTTAAAGTTGTTGCTTATACGTGTGTTCACTTGCACGTCCAACTATGTTGATAAAACCCTCAATATTACACTATTAAATAGTCCAGGAGGGTCATAGGACCCCCACAAAGTTGGAGTGTGTAACAGCAATTTCGGTCATAGTTTAGATGTGTTCTGAACAATTTTCCCTTCAAAATATGTAATAGAGTTGTTTTTGATAGATAACGTCTTACCCCCAAAAATAAAAGTTGGTAACACAAATTCAAATGAATTATATCTCAAAACGAGTATTGCAGAAAATAGAAAAAAAAGAAGAGGAAGACTTAATTTGAAAGCATGGATCAAAAAGCCAATAGAATTCATTTCAAAAGTCCTTAATTGCAATTTTCCTTGTGACATCTTGATCACTAAATTGTTTTTTTTTCCCCTAGCTAATACTAATAAAATTTGTCTTTATTTAGATCAATTAAAGACTAACATTTAATACATTTTACTTACTATAAATGTTTTCAATAAATATGTAGATAGTAAGTAACCTGCTATTCTCAATTATAAATTTGAGATTTGAGATTTAAAATGAAGTTATTTTGGTAGACAGTGTCTTGCTCTCAAATTAAAATTTAGTAATACAAATTCAAATTAATCAAACTTCATAATAAATACCCAAAAAAAAAGGACCTAATTTGAAAGCATGGATCAAAAAGTCAAATAGGATTTCATTTCAAAACTTCTTAATTGCAATTTCATTATGACATCTTGATCACTAAATTGTTTTTTTCTAACCAATGGAGTAACAAAATCTGTCTTTATTTAGATGAATTAAAGACTAACATTTAATGCTTACTTACTTTTTAATGTTTTAAATGAATATGCAAATAGTAAGTAACTTGCTATTCTCAATCAGAGATTTTGGATTTAAAATCTGAAATAAAGTTATTTTTAATCGAAAGTATTTTATCCCCAAATTATGATACAGCGACACTAATTCAAATTAATTAGATCTCAAAACATATCGCAATATATATATATATATGAACAAAGAAGGAAGACCTAATTTGAAAGCATGGATCAAAAAGTCAATAGGATTCATTTCATAAATCCTTAATTGCAATTTTAATTATGACATCTAAGGGTGTTCACGGGTTGATTTGATTGGTTATTGGTCAAAATTAAAATTAAATTAATATAATTAATTTTTAAACTATTAAAACTAAACCAACTCAAATATAATATATTTTTATCAATTTCGATTGTTTGGTTATTAATTATACACGAAAATAAAAGATTCGATTCATTCAAAAGGAAAAAAAGACAACAATTAATTCAAAAAGGAAAAAAATCTCGAGATTACCACATAAAACATAACATGGCCCACGTCTAATACACGATATTTAAAATATAAATAAATTTTGATGAAAACATATATAATATATTTAAAATTATTTATAAAAAATAATATATTATGTATATATAATTATAAACAAACACGTATATAATTCATCGGTTTGGTTTTTTATTTATTCAATTTTTTTGAACAAAATCAAAACCAAATCATATATTATAATTTTTTAAAAACGTAAAACCAAATCAAATTAAACCAAATAAAAATTAATTTATTTAATTAGTTTGATTCAATTTTTGTCCAAAAGGTGAACACATCTTGATCACTAAATTGCTTTTTTTTTCTTCTAACTAACAACAAAATCTGTCTTTATTCAGATCAATTAAAGACTTACCATTTAATGCATTTTAATACTTCCCAATGTTTTTAAAACAAATACAATGTACACTAATTAACTTAAGCCTATTTAAGTAATATTTCAGTCAACAAAACCTTTTTCTACTCTTTCTACTTATATAAATATCACATAAAATATAACATGACGTACGTCTAATACACGATATTTAAAATATAAATAAAATTTGGATGAAAACATATATAATATATTTAAAATTATTTATAAAAAATAATATATTATGTATATATAATTATAAAAATACAGGTATATAATTTATCGGTTCAGTTTGATTATTTATTCGATTTTTTTTGAATAAAATTAAGATCAAGCATTATCGATTTTTATCCAAATCATCACATCTTGATCACTAAATTGTTTTTTTTTCCTTCTTCTAACTAATAACAAAAATCTGTCTTTAATTAACTTACATCTATTCAAGTAATATTTCAGTCAACAAAACCTTTTACTACTCATTCTACTTGTATAAATAGGACACTAACCCTTCACTTTTCTACACTCAAAAAAATCTCAAAATCTACAAATTTTTCAGCAGCCATGGCAGCAGCAACAGTATTGTTGAAAGATGAGCTTGATATTGTAATTCCAACAATAAGAAATCTTGATTTCTTGGAGATGTGGAGGCCATTTTTTCAACCATACCATTTGATCATTGTACAAGATGGTGATCCTTCAAAGACCATTAAGGTCCCTGAAGGATTTGATTATGAACTTTATAATCGTAATGACATTAACAAGATTTTGGGTCCAAAAGCTTCTTGTATATCATTTAAGGATTCTGCTTGTAGGTGCTTTGGGTATATGGTGTCTAAGAAGAAGTATATCTACACCATTGATGATGATTGCTTTGTGAGTTTTTTCTTTTTTTAAGATTCTTGATTAATATTTTTTTGTGCTGATTTATGTTTGTGTTTTTGTGATTAATTTAGTTTTGATTTGTGGTGGGGTAGGATAAAAATTGGATCTTGGTGAGTTTTGAAGGGGTTTAAAGGGTCAATCTGGGAAATTTAGTAATGTGATTTGGTAATTCTGTTTTTTTTTTCTTTCAGTTTTTGTTTGTTTGTGCTGGTTTATGTTTCTGGTTTTGTGATTATTTTGTTTTGATTTGTGGTGGGGAAGGATAAAAATTGGATCTTGGTGAATTTTGAAGGGTTTTAAAGGGTCAATCTGGGAAATTTAGTAATGTGATTTGGTAATTCTTGTATTTTTTTTCAATTTTTGTTTGTTTTCACTGATTTATGTTTGTGTTTTTGTGATTATTTGGTTTTGATTTGTGGTGGGGAAGGATAAAAATTGGATCTTGGTGAATTTTGATTTTTTTTTGTTTTTTCTGATTTATGTTTGTGTTTTTGTGATTATTTAGTTTTGATTTGTGGTGGGGAAGGATAAAAATTGGATCTTGGTGAATTTTGAAGGGTTTAAAAGGGTTCTGGATGGCCCAACTTGGGAAATTTAGTAATGTGATTTGGTAATTCTTGTTTTTTTTTTCAATTTTTGTTTGTTTTCCCTGATTTATGTTTCTGTATTTGTGATTATTTAGTTTTGATTTGTGGTGGGGAAGGATAAAAATTGGATCTTGGTGAACTTTGAAGGGTTTATTAAGTATTGGATTTGAGGTTTCTGTAGGGTTTTGGATGACCCAATTTGGGAAATTAGTAATGTGATTTGGTAATTGTTATGGATCTCCTCTGCTGAATTGCATTTGGTTATGCTTTTATTTTGGACCAAAATATGAGATCTGGAAGCTTCTGATCTGCTGTTATATCATGTTTTCAGATCCTTTTATGCAAAGGCTTGATAAATTTTTTTTAGTTATCTAGTACTCCTTCATGACTTTTGTTTGTTTTTATGAAGGTATTCATAGTCTTTGTGTGAAAATTTTGACCAATCTGTATCCTTTTTGTGTGAAATCAAGTGTGGTGACAGATCTTACTCTTTTGCACCATAAAGGCTAGGTCTTTGTCATATGTTTACACATAAAAGAGGTGCTAGATTTGTAACAAGTTTACGCTTTGACATTGTTTTGTTTCTGCATTCTTGTTTAGGTAGATGTTCTACGGATTGAGATTAATGTTATATTTGTTCTCTACTGGTTGAGCCATTGTTTGAATGTAGTCATGGTACCTCATTTAACGATTTCATGTGATAATCTTTATTGATCTGATGTCGAAAAGGCTTTGTTTCTGTGGCCACCACCAGATCTACATCATTCTCTAACTTGGTCCCATGGCATTGCTTAAATGCACTTTAAACAACTGACTTATGTTTTACTAACAATGCCGGCCCATAAATTGGCAATTTGTTTCTCCTATCATTGTGTGCACCTTAACGTGGAATTTTTTGAGTATTTTGTTCCAATGCCTTGATCTCAAAAGCTCTAATGCTTAAGATTTGATGTTTTTGGTATTCTTGCTCACGTGCTGAAATGTTACGTATCTGCTGATGTGAAGGTGGCCAAAGACCCCTCTGGCAAGGATATCAATGCACTTGAGCAGCACATCAAGAACCTCCTGTGCCCATCCACCCCACACTTTTTCAACACTCTGTATGATCCATACAGAGATGGTGCAGATTTCGTCCGTGGCTACCCTTTCAGCATGCGTGAGGGTGCTCCAACAGCTGTTTCTCATGGACTGTGGCTCAACATCCCTGACTACGATGCCCCCACGCAGCTCGTTAAGCCTCATGAGAGGAACACTAGGCATGTACACTTTTCATAAGTGTCCGATTACTTGTAGAACTGAGCTTATCTAGTTTGTCATTACCTTTGAAGCTATACTTATCCAATCACCATTAATATCTTATTCCAGATACGTTGATGCTGTCATGACGATCCCAACAGGCACTTTGTTCCCCATGTGTGGAATGAATTTGGCGTTTGACCGTGATCTCATTGGACCTGCTATGTACTTTGGTCTCATGGGTGATGGTCAGCCAATTGGTCGTTACGATGATATGTGGGCTGGATGGTGTATCAAGGTACGGTTATTTCCTATTTTTCCTGTAATTATGTTACATAGTAAGACAGATAGCTTTGTTTGTCTCTATGATACCTAAGTGAATGTTTTGATGTTCTGTGAAGCATTTTTGTGAAACACAGAGAATTCTGACGTAAAATATCGCCAAACTTGTAGGTCATATGTGACCATTTGGGACTAGGAATCAAGACTGGTCTGCCCTACATATGGCACAGCAAAGCCAGCAACCCGTTTGTTAACCTCAAAAAGGAGTACAACGGAATCTTCTGGCAAGAGGAGATCATCCCCTTCTTCCAGGCTGCAACCCTTCCCAAAGAGTGCAAAACTGTCCAGCAATGCTACCTCGAGCTCTCGAAGCAGGTCAAGGACAAACTTTCCACGATCGATCCCTATTTCACCAAGCTAGGAGACGCCATGGTCACATGGATCGAAGCTTGGGATGAGCTCAACCCTACCGGGGAGAAGTTGGCTAACCTGTCCATCGTCGATGGTCCAGCAAAGACTAAAAAGTAGATGCTATTTATAGCTTTTGCTACTTTCCTTTTACGGCTAAGAGACTTTTGAGTTTTAGTAGAGCTGGATTTTACTTGTTTTAATTTATAGCTTTTGCTTGCTTTCTATCTCAGACATCATAGGAGTATTTTTATTTATAAGGCTTAGTTCCAAACTTGAGATTATTATCTCTATATTATCAATAAAGTTTAGTGATTTTTCACTCCTGTTATTTTCTTTTTTTCCGAATTGTTTTTTCCTTGAGCAAGGGTCTATTCGAAACAACTTTTAAACTTCACTTTGTGGGATTACATAAGATATTTTGATGCTCATTGCGACCCTTTAGCTTTGGCAGCTTTTAGTATGCCAACTTAATTAGAATTCTACTAGTACTATGCATCACCAGTAGGCAACTCACTAGAATTTTTAAAGTTTTTAGTCAATGGAGATTTGGTTTCTGTTTACCTTGATACAAGGCGGGCTTGGTAACGATAGATATCGAATTATTCATATTGAAATCGAAATTTTTGATACTATGGTTATGGTATTATGGTGTTTGATATGTATTTTAATTTTTTTTGGTATTTGGTATTTATAAAAAAAAAATATCGAAATAACAGATATCGTATAGAAGTATATAGATACATATATAATTTATATACATTATATTATAATACTAACAAATACATCAATTAATATTAGTACAAAACTAATTACTTATCATTGGAACTTTGACTACTCTATCTTGATTGAAATGTCATTTTTTTGTAATTGATTAATAAAGGAAATTGATTGTACTTTTGAATATTTCTACATGCATAAAGTGTTAATATAATATAATTGAGACTTTTCTTGAAAAGTCAAACTCTTAACTCTCTATAATATGAGCATATGTAAGTCAAAGTCGAACAAACTATGGTTATCAATTTATCGTGCCGTAAAAATACCAAAATCAAACTTAAAAATACCGAATTTAATTTGGTATGATAATGATGTAACATTTTTAAAGATCAAAAATCAAATTTATCGAACCAAAACTTTTTAATATCGTACCATACCATGCCCACCCCTAGCTTGAGTGAGGTACTTCAAAATGTCATACAGATTTAATAATAATCTTACTTGTTAATGCTGGTGAGACCAGTGGGCAAAATAACCAAAGACTTTCAGATCGGAAGTTCTGAGTTACTTCCCTTTTCCTTCAATTTGGTTCTTTGTTTTTCACATTGTGACTTAAACTGAGTACAACTAATACAAAATATTCATCCAATCTAAAATGAATTGGAGTTGAAGAATAATTGATTGATTTGTATGCCTGTCTATGAGGAAAAATTGACCCATCCATCACATGTACAAGAAGTCAATACTGCCATTAGCTTTTTAAATGGCACACACACTTTAAATTTTTGAAAGATTAGCTAATGACTCAAAGTAAATGTTCCTTCAAAAGGGCTACTACAATAATCAGCTTAACTGATGTAGAAAATACTTTAAGGGGAATATAATGGATCTTCATTATTTATGATCCAACTATAACCTGTTATTTACAATCTATAATCGTACTTGGATTGAGATCAACTGTATCATGAAAATATACTATTTCACAGATCTACAAAGAGCTTTGGCCAAACCAAAACCTTCTTTGCTTACCAAAGCTATTAGGTTTCTAGACATTAGGCTTGGGAAATTGGCTGATAGATTGTCAAGACTCAAGATGGCAAATATACCAGCAACTGACCTCCATCGCTGGCTATGGCCACTGCTCGATGGCTAGAATCGTCAGAGACAATGGATGACACAGCTGCATCTGAAAGAGGAATCAGGAATATTAGTAAAATTCTAACTTCACCATAAGACAAACAGATTTGTTGTGTTGAGGAAAAAAGAGCAATCTCAGTAATCCACTAGGAAACAGATAGAAAAGGGAACATCTACTCCATAATCTGAGCATGCCACTTAGTGTTAGTAATGCTAACGACAGCTTTGACACAACCAAAGTGTATCGTAAGGAGAAGGAATAAAGGACGACTAGATCTTGGGAAAGGCTGACAAAACATGAACATCTTATTTAAAAGACAAACACCATGTCACTATTCCAGAGGAAGTAAATCAATATTTTGAAGATGAAAATGTGTTCAATAAGAAGAGAAACGCACTTTGCACTCTTACCCAGCCAAAGGACAATTAAAATATTAAAGTTTTTAAAGATATGGAGCTACTACTGCTGTTTAATCTCTTAAAGAGTTAAAAGTCGATGCAAGTATGCAGTACACTACGATGCCACCATTTTACCAACCAATGATCTTTGGGAATGCTTAAATTCCTAGGTTATTGAAAGAGATAAGATGAAGTAATGTAATGAGTAATTACCAAAAATAATTTTTTCCAGAGGGAAGTATGTTCGTCCAGAACCCAAAAATAAACAGTTAGCATAGGAATTCTTCACTTGTAATAGCTGATGAGATTTCTATAAACCAAACATCACACAATCACTACTAAGATTTGAGCAATAAATCTTGCAACAAAAAGAGTACCTTTGAAGTGATGCAGATTTTGGAGCTTTTTCCCTGTAGTTAGTTCCCACATGTAGACTAGTCCATCACTTCTCCCAATAACCCCATGACCAGCTGAAAAACCAATTGCAGTAGCCCTGAAAGGCAGATAGGCTGAACGGTCACCATTTATCATAAGGCCATTAAACTAACATTTCAGCACTTCTTTCTTTTTTGGCATTTTACCACTTGATGCGAGAATACAACCTGCTATCGATCTTTAGAAAAGATTAGACCAGTAAATACAATAAATTTCAGGAATCTAGATCAAAAGAGTGACTAATGAACGGAAATTGCAGCCTCGCAGACAGATACGGAGTTTCTTTAAGTAATTTTTAATGTCTCCAAGAATGTTATAACAAAGTTGATTACGGGGTATGACTGTTTAAGGATGTTCATTTTGCCAAGTTGTCACCAGATATAAAGTAGCAACAGTACAGGAAAGGGAAACCATTGAGAAACTGTCCCATCATTGTAAATTTGTAAGTGAAAGTAACGTTCCTATCTTCCTCCATCCCTCTAAGCCATCCACCTCTCCAGCCCCCACAAAAGAAAGAAGGCCTTTGGTTAACATTTTCATGACCTCAAGCACCCAAACACCAGAAAACCGCCAAGGTAAAACCAAAGGTTGGTGGAAGTAACTTTTGGAAGTCTATTTTAACCGCACAAGAACCTCGAGAGATATCTATATCTTTGAATTGACTTGAGATATTTAAAGATTAAAGAATCAGCATTTCAATTACCAATATTCCTGCATAGTGGATATATTCAAGTAAACTCAAAGTGTAGATTGCTTTTCCTTTCTGTATGCAAGTAGCAAAATAACCTACAACAATCATTATTTTCAGCGATGCTCTAACTTTACTCATTTTCTGTCCCACATCATTAACTTTTTTCTGGTCAACTTGGTATTCACCATGTAATTGAGCAAAGGTATAATAGGACAAAACATTACGCTACAATGAGTTTCAATGTCTCTTATTGTGGGTTGTGAAGAAGGGATTTGGAGGACAAGCTTTCTGAGATTTCTGGGAATTTATCATCTGATGCATGAATCACGCAAAGAACTACATGATTTTGGAATTGACCTTAAAGAGAGGACAAGCCTTTTTGCCAAACCCCAAAACCTGATATCAGACATGTATCCTTACCCAATCTTCAACAACCATGATCTCCTTTAATCTCTTAAACTGTAGGATGAAACATACAATGGATCTTGGAACTATAAGGTTATTTCTCCCTTTTGTGATAATCAACAAAATCAAATGAATAAAATAAAGCACAAATTAAGATTCTTAGATAAGTTTTCCAGAATTATATAGTACAAGATGTTGGCAGTACCTTGGGTCTAGAGAATTTCCCATGATCATTGTGTTATTAACCAATAGAGCGAGCCTCCACCAATGAACTGGGTCAGACTGCTGCTCACTAGATTGGTAAGCAGACGAATTTGAATCAGGAGCAGTCGAAATAAGAACCCAGATTGCCACATCTTTATCCTCTAATGAGCAGAAGGGTCGATTGTCACTTATTTCCGAGAAAGACATCTTTGTGACATCTGTTATTTCGTTGATAATCTCTTCCGTGACTCCCGCTGGAACAGAGAACTTTCTTTGCCATCTAAAAAGACTGACTGGAAGACACTGAAAAACAGAAGTACTGGCAGCAGAAAACTTTGACACAAGCATGCACTTCTTTATATCCCTGAATATAACCAAAGTACTGTGAGAAGGGACAGTAAACAAAAAACTCTAGGAATCTTAAGCACCAAATGTATGCACCAAGCTCAGCGGAAGTTATTCTCATATCTCGGCATGTGCTTTTGATATTTGTTCATCTTCTAGAATGGAAGAAAAGCAACAAGGCGTATAAATATCTCATCCTTTGAGACAAATAAAAATAATGAAAACAAACGTAAGAAGAAAACTTTTAGACCCGAATATATCCAAACTAATAAGGTGTAGTAAAATTTGCAGTAAATTAGCTTCTATGAAACAATGGGCTATTAATTTAGAGTAAGAAGTGTTAAAGCAAAATTGTCGTATACATATTCACTAAAACAATAACACTGCAGCCACCTCTGACTTTCTGACGTAGTGCTTCTAATTAATTCTCTTTTTAAGTCTTCTTTTCAGCTCCCACCGAGGATGATCGTAGATGTCTTCAACATACATTTACATATTTACATCTGTGTGCGCACTTGTTTTTATGGGTGTGTATGAAAGTAACTAACAATACGACATTCATACATTAAAATACATATCATCACAGACTCTTGAAGCTATTTGCACGTACAGTTGAGTAGAAGCTGGAGATATAATCATTAATCTGTTTATTTTTTGACAGAATGAGCATGACTTGGTGAAGAAACAAAATAAGGAAATTGATCAACAGTAAAACACAGTGTGCACGTTACAAGTAAGCATTATTTAAGATTACAGGAGATATATTACCACAGGCTAAATTCCCCGAATCCATTGTACCCAAGAACCAAACTAGCAAAATTTGGTATTCTTTTCAATTTCATTGAAGAAAAGGGTGGGCAATCAGGTGGCAGCAAACAGCATTCTTCTGTCTCCGCACTGCAAATTCAGAATTTTGGAGCAATTCAAACTACATAACAAAAGAATCAAAACATAAACGCATCAAGAAGCATCACAAATTCTAAGTTGAACACCAGATCAATAGAGTGAATTTTTTTTATGTAAGTGGTAGAGTACAACAAATGACTGATAAAGCACGTAATTACCATTAAATGGACTAGTATTACAAATGTTGTCCCTATGAACTGATAAAAGGATTGGATTTAATGCAAATACAAGAAAGATAATTTAGAAGTAACTCAAGGTTATAATCACTGCAAGATCAATATTGTGATATACATGAATAAACTTGAAAACCACAATGCTTAAGAAGAGTCACCTCCATTTTGAATTCATGACCCATATGTACAGCTTTCCACTTTCTTCCACAGCGACAAGGTGATCAGGTGGACAAACCAATATACAACAAACCCTTAGCGTCGTTTTCAGTTTAGTAATGAGAGAGAGATAACCATTTCTAATTTGCACAATCTTTACTGCATTTTCCCCGAAATGATTCAAAGCACATAATGAGCATCGGCACTTTATATCACCCTCCCTGAGAACAAACACGGCAGATTAGCACATCAGCATTCATCTATGCTACATCTAAAAAATAAACTAAAGACCAAACACTTCTGTCTCAAGTGAAAATGCAACCTGCAGCTTGGGGCTCTTACACTGTTGAACAACACAAGTGATTGCCCAATTGGTGTCAACTGCACAGCAGCACTGTCTAGTTCAATCTGCATAAAACAATTATAGATTATGAGATACTATAGACCAAGCCATAGGCCCACAGAAATACCATTGAAGAAGAGAAAACATCTCACATCTCCACGAAAGGCACCATCTGAAAATTGGAAACGTATAGAAACGTGACCAATAAAAGAAGGGCACCCCCTTTCTTCTCCTTCCATTGGGGCCTTGTACATGAAAATAGTTCTATCCTCATGCAATGGTTGACCACATAAAACACAAATATAAAGATCATTTTCTTGTGTACTTAATAGCACTGATGAAACTGGCATGGGATGGGCATACCCTGCAATAACCTTGAGAACATTTCTTTCACTCTCAGTCTTTAAATCTTTCTGTGCTTCCATGTTTATATTTTCATTATTCTCCTTTTTCTCAGTGGTGTCAGCAGAAAAAATTGTCTTCTTGTTTTGCTTATCTAACAGAGGACCAGTAAACCTGACACATTGTTGGTCTCTGGACAACATTTCAGTCAAGTTGCCTTCAGAATTAGTTGCAAGAAACTTTGAAGTTTGAATATGGTCTAACATCTGATCCAGTTCTTGCTCTTGTGATCTGGAGGCCAAGTTAAAAGGTGTACCACTGGTACTAGTGAACCTTTCTTTTTTATTGAAGTTAAGGGGCTGTCCTTCAATGTGGGGTTCATCAGTAGATATAGATTGTTCAATTTGGCACTGTTTAGAAGAGCTCCCTTGCAAGAAATGTGAGGTGTGCATTGCATTTATGTCCGCGCTTGTCTCTGGAACAGAATCATCTCTGAAATCTCTGCAGATGATACTTTCAGATAAAGAAACATGTTGCACCATTGATTCAGCAGGAGGTGGAATGTCAGTCAAGCTCCCACTGACAATTGCGCCAGTCCTTTGGGTTCCACTAATTTCCTTTCTTGATGCTTGAACAAATTTATGTTTGCTTGGTAAGACGTCATTTTCTCTTTCTGTTCCTGTTCAACAATTTATTACTTTCAATCAATTAGGCTATAGACTGTAGTTCAGCTTAAGAGACCGAGAGCTCATATCTCATCACTATATAGGAAATGTTGAAGTTCAGACTAGCTACATAAATAATAATTTCAATAAAAGACGAAATATGAAATATTACAGGGCTATATCAATCAGTCTATTCACCCTTTGTCAATGAAAAAAAAAGGGTCTAGGAAAAGCACACGGGAAGAGCACATTATACCATCTTTCAGAATTAGTGACTGGGGGGAAAGCCCATTTTCTAACATCTCAAGTAGAGGGGGACAAACTAACAAAGGACATGAACATACTTCAATCAAGAGGGGCAAAGGGAAAGCCTTGAATGAGATGGCTTTGGCAAACTTAGAATTCACAAGAGAACATTTTTCACTGACAGGCTGAAGAAGACGCCAATTTTGACTCTGGCAACATACCCATTATAGTCCTACAAGTGGGGTATGGGAAGCAGAAGGCCTGAAATGCAGAAATTTTAAGTATGCCAGTGATACATATTAAATGGCCTTGGGGCATGTGACATCCTTCTAAGTTATGAAACAGCAGCTACTCCGACCCTTCAATCAAAGAATCCAAAGATCACAAGGAGATAAGATCACCTGTTTCACCATTGCAAGCTGCTTGCTTTGCTTCTAAATTATCATTCTTTGATGGCCCCATGATTTCAGGTCTGCAGGTTTGTAAACCTCGAACACTTTGATCTTCTTTAGCAACTTCAGCTACTTGTAGAATCTGAGCTAACCCCTGACTTGGAGTATATCCACCTTCAGAATTATCAAAACTATCAGGAACAACAGCTTCTGCAAGGGAACAAGCTGTAGATGCTGGAACACAACCTCGGACTGGAAAATTGGTATTTTCCTTCTTCTGTCTGAGCAGTGAATTCTCATCAAGCTCACTGACTGCAAAAGAAAGAAAGAGGGAACTAAAATGAGCTTTAACTAAAAGACTTCTATATATCTTCAGAAACGCAATGATTGAGATTGCAACTAAGATTACTCCATGAGAGCAGCCGCTCAAATTAGAATGTTACAGGCTACAGTATACCAGATGTGGAGTCAAGATAGAGGTCGATCTTCTTATTTTCGTCCTGAGAATTGTGGATAGATATTCCTGGTGATTTCATATCATTCTTTTTCTTTCTAGTGTATGTCCTAAGCAGAGGAAGTGCTCGAGGAAGCAGAAATGTCATCATTGAGTTGGCTATTTCATGTCCAGCAGAATCTGACTCATTTTTCTGTGAGTTCAATTCCAAACGAGATGTATCCATTTCACTTTCTGGATGTGAATCAATTATTAGAGAGTCAGGAACAGCGGTAGTAACAGCAGCTACACCATCCTTCACTATCTCTGCAGTGAGACTAAAAGAATCATCTACAAAAATGAAAAGACCAGCATTTAATGATTTAATCAGGGAAGTCAGGTAGGAGGTAATGAAAGATGCAGCACTAAGGAACGGCACAGGTAAGTATTAGCTCATAGTACCTGGTGGGTGATCCAAAGTATCAGGTACCCAGAGATTGGCATCATTAATTCTCTGTGTTCCATTCTCAACTGGTGATTCTCCATCCTTCTCTTCAGCCATTTGGTCCTCAATTACCTGTTCATCCAGAACTTTTGACATATCAAACTGCGAGAAATTAAGAAAATGTACCTAGTTAGCAATTTCAGTAACCAAACAACTTGCAGAAAAAGGAAAATGATGTACGATTGCTATCCCCTTTGGTTTTGTTGTTTATTGGGATCTTATAAAATAATAAAAGAAAAAGTAGTACAAAAGGACTAGTAGAAAAAACAGGAAAAAGATGATGCAAAATGAGGAGTGTACCAGAGCATTTGATGTGAAACATGGGAAAAGGCAGAGTAAACACACTAACCAGCTTTCCATCTTTTAGTAATTCCGTATATTCTTCTAATGGTTTTTCAGTCTCACGATTTAAATGCTTCCTCCCTCCTTGGGAACCAAAACTATCTACTTTCAGATGATCATCTTTGTCAAAAGATTCTATAACTGGAACCAGAACTTTTTCTCTCTCAATTATTGTTTGCAAGCTCTCTGACTCTTGCAATGCTTCTGAACTATTGCAAGACCCTTTACTTGAGGAGAAAGGAGGCGGATGTTCACCATATTCCTGTTGGCCGGAATTCAAAGCTTTGTTATCTCTACTTTTATTCTGACGTCGAGGTTTTTTGAGACTGATATTGGCAGCTGACTTGATATTATTGGTTCTACCTTTACTATTTCTCTTCCCAGCACTTTCTGGTTTTTCCAAGTGTTTTAGCAGATTAGGATCTGTTTTTGATCCTGTGTGTTCGGCTTGGTTTACTGCCGCAGATGTCTCATTCCTAAGAGACATTGACGACAAGAAATTCTGCTCTGGCGTTCCACTGATATTTGCCACCAATTCCTCCAGTGGTATTTCAGTCTCGGGATTCAAATGCTTCCTCCCTCCTTGAGAATTAAGACTATCTACTTTCAGATGATCATCTTTGTCAAGAAATTCTACAACTGGAACCTGAACTTTTTCTCTCTCATCTATTGTTTGCAAGGTCTCTGACTCTTGCAATGCTTCTGAACTATTGCAAGATCCTTTACTTGAGGAGAAGGGAGGCGGATCTTCACCATATTCTTGCTGGCCGGAATTCAAAGCTTTGATCTCGCTACTTTTATTCTGACGTCGAGGTTTTTTGAGACTGGTATTGGCAGCTGACTTGATATTATTGGTTCTACCTTTCCTATTTCTCTTCCCAACACTTTGTGGGTTTTCCATGTGTGTTAGCAGATTAGGATCTGTCTTTGATCCCGTGTGTTCAGTTTGGTTTACTGCCTCAGATGTCTCATTCCTCAGAGAAATAGACGACAAGAAATTCTGCTCTGGCGTTCCATTGATATTTGCCACCAATTCTTCTAGTGGTATTTCAGTCTCGGAATTCAAATGCTTCCTCCCTCCTTGAGAACTAAGACTATCTACTTTCAGATGATCATCTTTGTCAAAAGATTCTACAACTGGAACCAGAACTTTTTCTCTCTCATTTATTGTTTGCAAGGTCTCTGACTCTTCCAATGCTTCTGAACTATTGCAAGACCCTTTACTTGAGGAGAAGGGAGGCGGATCTTCACCATATTCCTGTTGGCCGAGATTCAAAGCTTTGATGTCGCTATTTTTATTCTGACGTCGAGGTTTTTTGAGACTGGTATTGGCAGCTGACTTGATATTATTGGTTCTACCTTTCCTATTTCTCTTCCCAACACTTTGTGGGTTTTCCATGTGTGTTAGCAGATTAGGATCTGTCTTTGATCCCGTGTGTTCAGTTTGGTTTACTGCCTCAGATGTCTCATTCCTCAGAGAAATAGACGACAAGAAATTCTGCTCTGGCGTTCCATTGATATTTGCCACCAATTCTTCTAGTGGTATTTCAGTCTCGGAATTCAAATGCTTCCTCCCTCCTTGAGAACTAAGACTATCTACTTTCAGATGATCATCTTTGTCAAAAGATTCTACAACTGGAACCAGAACTTTTTCTCTCTCATTTATTGTTTGCAAGGTCTCTGACTCTTCCAATGCTTCTGAACTATTGCAAGACCCTTTACTTGAGGAGAAGGGAGGCGGATCTTCACCATATTCCTGTTGGCCGAGATTCAAAGCTTTGATGTCGCTATTTTTATTCTGACGTCGAGGTTTTTTGAGACTGGTATTGGCAGCTGACTTGATATTATTGGTTCTACCTTTCCTATTTCTCTTCCCAACACTTTGTGGGTTTTCCATGTGTGTTAGCAGATTAGGATCTGTCTTTGATCCCGTCTGTTCAGTTTGGTTTACTGCCTCAGATGTCTCATTCCTTAGAGATATAGACGACAAGAAATTCTGCCCTGGCGTTCCACTGATATTTGCCACCAATTCCCTGAGTAACCTCTGAACAAATGTGTTCTTGAACCCGAAAAACTGCACACATACACACAATAAGGAGAAAAGAAATAAGAATGTTAGACTTATTTAGTTATACAACCTCTTAAAATCCCCATTGAAAGTTAAGAGAAACCTAACAACTTAAGCAATCTGCAAGCTAAAAATAAAAAATTGATCCAAAGGAATTTTACTAGTATAAGGTCCATAAACAGATAATAAATTGTATAAGCAAATGTATCCCTCCCACAAAATCTCTGCTAATATAGAAATAGTGCCGCACTCTGCCTGAGTTTCTCACAACAAGCCTCAGAAAAATCTTTTGACTAGACCAATGCTCTTGGGGCTTCATCAGATAATTGCTCTTACCTCTATAGTTCGAAAATGTGGCTTCCTGTGTAATTTCCAATACAAGAAATTACCAACTTAGACATACCAATCTTAAGATAATTTGAGGAAAATAATTCGTTGATTTGACCCAGTCCCATCAGTTTCAAAACACAAACTTCTTGATATGACCTGCTCCATTAGTGTCTTTATTCTCTTCAAAGGAAAGTAGAGACTTCTCGGAAGATGTATCAATTGGATTTCTTATTAGAGATTCCAAAACGGATATAGAAAATGGATATCTTTTGTGCGCTTAGTCTTTTGGGTTAAGGCTCAATTACAGTCCAAAATGAACCCTGTCATTCCCTCAGGTCGAAACAATATAGTCCTTAATAGAACAAAACTGCATGCACGTTTTGACCTCAGCCTAGACCAAGGAGACCAATTCTTGTTACAACAGTACCAATACTTTCAAACATTTCAATGTCACTCAAAAATAACAATTCAAATTGCAAAAGGGTAGAACATTTAGTATTGCAGTATGTTAACTGGGATCATAAATAGGTGCAAGACACACCTCCACACCATCAATCTTACTGGAGTATCTCTTTCCATGCAACAATTTTATTTGACATCCTTTTTTCTGGAAACTCTCCCATGCAATCTCTGGAGTTTGCCCACTACATGACTGCCCATCTGTAGAACTAATCTGTTGTGAGGCAGAGGCAGGAATTTATTATAAATCGAAAGCTAGAGATGCGGTAACAATCTATTCAACATGATGCAAAAAGCAGCAAAATCTTTGCAACGCACCATAAATAATGGCCCTTTGAGGCCTTCATGAATTTCCATTTTGTAAGAGACTCCATTTTGAGTCCTTAGAGCACTGTATCCAATAGGATAAGGATAGCGGTCTTTTCCCTGCAAGTCAATAAAGCCAAATTAAGGGATACTGGAATCTCTTACACAGTACATTGTATAGAGAAAGATGTAAGTCTGCCAGTCATGCTTTTTTGCTGATATTAAGAACAGAAGTTTCACGAATAGTTGTAATCTAAAAGAAAACAAGACAACCAAACTCCACCATTGAGCTCCTAAATAAAGATATATTCCTGCGGTGTTATATACATAAAAGAGATGAAATGGACCAACATAGGCCAAAATGTTTGCTGAACGATCAGCAAAATTCTGTTTCAAACGTATACCTGTACACAAAATGAGTATAATCAACTTCTATCTATTATGGAAGTAAGTCATTTTTATTTTTATTTTTTTAAAAAAATAAAAATAAATACTTGCTCCTACTAACATTTAAACATTATTTCCACAGTGATACCAATAAAAATCACTAAACACTCTTTCCCCATGCCTCACCTCATCCCCCATCATTGTCACAATCCACTAATGCTACAGGCTACACCCAATCAAACATCGGAAAATGACTTAACAAATGATATTTTGAAATTTGAAGGTAAAATGTTTTTCTTAGGAAATATTTTTCATCACATCAAACAGCGCCCAGATCAACATTAGAAATTGTCATACTGAGAGTTGAACCACAATCACAGTGTTTCTCGATTTCCTTTTGCCTATAAGTGAACCATGATTTCACTCAAAACTGATTACGCAAGAATACATGACTGGAAAGCATAAATCCTCAGGCTACTTTCTGAAGACTACCAGTAATTTAGAATTCACTATGAATTCTCCGTCACATTTTGCTAGTATAGAATACTCAGTTTAACTTGTCAATGTACAACATTGTCACAGTTCAGGTAAGATAAAATTAAGATAACGAAGAACATTTGGCTGCAGCTAGTCATCCATAATCAATCAAAGCACAGAGCTTTTACTAAACAGTCAGAAGGCAATAAACAAATCTAATTTCACATTGGCATTAGTGCAAAATTTTAGCTCATATTTTTCAGGAAGGTATTAAAATAAATAGATAAGCTCCAAAATTAAGTCATAAGCTACATCGCTCAGATAAATAGTTCATCAATTGATCTACAACAATAACAACAACATACCCAGTGTAATCCCACAAAGTTGGGTCTGGGGAAGGGTAGAGTGTACGCAAACCTTACCCCTACCGTGGAGGTAGAGAGGATGTTTCTAATAGACCATCAACTCAAGGAAAAAACAGTCCAAAGCAGTACAAAAAAAGAAGTAATAGAAATGAAGAAGTCATGGCAAAATACTATAGACAACATGACAAATCATCCTGCACTGTAATTACAACAAAATAATACGATAATCAAAGTACAAGAAACAACATATAGTAACCTAACTAAAAGGATAAGAAAGTACAAGAGTAATACCACGACTAATAGTATGGAAGGATAAGCGAGGCATCACTCAACTATCTAACTAACCTTCTACCATAATCCGTGTCCTCCATAACCCCTATCAATTGATCTATAACCATAATTTCTATTCAAACTACGCTAACCTAAAAATTTATGCAATCATACACATACATAGTAGAACAAAAATTGGGCAAAATACTCATATGCACAACTAATAACGCTTCGAAAGGTCCAAAAACAAAATTATTAGCTACATTACTCAGCTCAGTAGTTCATCCGTTGATCTATAACCATAATTTCTGTTCAAAATATGCTAACCTAAAAATTTATGCAATCATACACATACATAATCGAACAAAATTTGGGAGAAATAGCCATATGCACAACCAATAACACTTCGAAAAGCTCCAAAAACTAATATATTAGCAACATGACTCAACTCAGTAGTTCATCAGTTGATCTCTATAACCATAATTTCTATTCAAACTACAGTGACCTAAACTACAGTGACCATAATTTATGCAATCATACACATACAAAGTAGAACAAAAATTGGACAAAATACTCATATGCCCAATGAATAAAGCTTTGAAAAGCTCCAAAAACTAATATACTATCAGCTACATGACTTAGCTCAGTAGTTCATCAATTGATCTATAACCATAATTTCTAGTCAAACTACGCTGACCTGAAAAATTATGCAATCATACATACAAAGTAGAACAAAAGTTGGGAAAAATACTCATATGCACAACTAATAACGCTTCGAAAAAGCTCCAAAAAACTAATATACTATTAGCTACATGACTAAGTTGAGCAGTTCATCAATTGATCTATGACTAGAATCTCCTTTCAAACAACATTAAGATACAAAAGAAATATGCAATCATACACATACATAGTAGAACAATAATTGGGCAAAATACTCATAAGCACAACAATAACGCTTTGAAAAGCTCCAAAAACTAATATACTATTAGCTACATGACTAAGCTCAATAGTTCATCAATTGATCTATAAGTAGAATGGAGGAAAAAAAAGATCTATAAGTAGAATCACCTTTCAAACAACATTCAGATTAAAAAAATAATGCAATCATACACAAATTGGGGAAAATACTCATATGCACAACGAATAACGCTTCGAATGCTCCAAAAACTAATATACTATTAGGTACATGACTAAGCTCAGTAGTTCATCAATTGATCTATAAGTAGAATCTCCTTTCAAACAATATCGAGATTGAAAAAAATTATGCAATTGTACATACAGAAAAATTAAACAAGTTGTTCGATCGAAACGGAATTCGCAAATTTGTTACCCTAGAGGAACTCCAGTACTTCTTATCCCATGAACCAGTGTACAGCTTTCCGATTGATAATATCTCCAATCCGTCCAATTTCTCCTCGCTATGCTTCGCCATTGGATTTCTTTCTCTCTCTAACTTTCTCTCTCTAGAATTTTTTTGGATAGAGGAAATTGAGGGGTTAGGGGGGAAAGGAGAGTTGAAATGGCGGGAATTGAATTCACAATTGTCTTTTGTTCCCTCCTAAATTTCATTTTTCCTCTTTTTTGTTATTTCACCTTTGAGTCCCTTTGTATGTATTAAAATGACATTTTAGCCCATAAACTTGACCCTTGTTTTCACATTGCACCTTATTTTTCCCAACGGTTAGTTTGGAAAGTATCACTTTACTACTTAACTTTTAGTGGAGTATCTCCTTAGGAATTAACGTGGGTTGTGATAAGATGGTTGAGATTCTTTCATTTTTTATCAGAAATTTTGGGTTCATGCTCATGAGAATGGAAAAAGTTTGGGAGGCGCGGCTTTCAAAAATGAATCATGTAATACGTTAATTCAAATTTAGTCAAACTCTAATGCGGATACCGAATACCGAATAGGGGGGAAAAATTCCTTATAAAGACTTTAATGATAGCAGTTAAGGGTGGTTATATTTGTTCTTACCATTAGGGAACTCTAGCGTGAAATTGGTGAACTCTACATGTTCAAATTATTTGAGAAAAAAATAATTAAATTGATTGGTTAGCTTTTGATTAAGGTTTAAAATTATCGTCAAATTAGAGCTCCATTAAGAGTCAAGAAGCGAAAATTATACTTTTTCCTAATGGCGGTATTAAGAGTAGACAAAAAATTTAACAATTGGCAAAATTGCTCAATTTCAAATAACACTATTTAAATCATAACTTCGATACATGGAGACAATTAATGCTATACAAAGAAACTCAAATTCAAATATAAACAACATATTCAAGTGTAATGCCACGGGTTGGGTATGTAAAGGATAGAGCATACGTAGACTTTATTCCTGCCTCGTGAAACTACCAATAAAGGATTGAAGGTCGAATATCTATCTCACCACTTCCATACGTGGAGAAAATTGAGGTTATACAAAAAAAACTCAAATTCAAATAATAACAATAATAACATATTCAATGTATTCTCACATGTCAGGTTGTAAAAGATAGTGTGTGTGCAGACTTTATCCCTGCCTCGTGAGACTACCTATTAAGGATTGACGGTACGGTCGAATATCTATCTTGCCACATCTATACGTGGCCTTAGTAAGAAAATTCAAATCCAAATTGTTAGACATTGGGCATTTGTTGTCAACATCAATTCTATACATATAGGGTGTGTTCGGTATGGAAGAAAACATTTTCTGAAAATCGTTTTTCAATTTTTTCACATTTGATTAGTCAATTTTCTTTGAAAAATATTTTCTCTAAAAAAACAAGTTTCTTAGAAATGAGGAAAATGATTTCCCTATAATAAAAGCAGGAAAAACAAGTTTTGATCCACAAGTGGCATTCAATATTAATTATGTCTTCCCCACCTTCCAACACATCGATCTAATCTTCACCTCAACCCTGTAGCTACCCCTCCCCCCCTCCAACCTCCATAATATTTGTTTAAATTATATATAAATACCTTTAAGATAATATTTTTTTACTTACGTACCAAACACGAAACGTTGGATCAAAGTCCTTGGAGACATGAATATAATGTCAAAAGAGATGTGTCCAATCAAAACTTCCTAAAATGGGAATAAAAGAGGGTGGTCTTAGATCGAACGGTTACGTACAAATCCGTGTATAATAAAAAACAAAACACATACAAAAGGGACAAAAAAGGGAAGAGAAAATTTACTTGCAACTTTTTGATAGCATTCGAGCTGATTGGTTGGGTTTAATATATAGATAATACACCTTACTTATTTTTTCGAAAAACTTATCGTTATGTACAGTTTGGCTAAACGTATTTATCAATATGACTGAAATATACAAAATGTATACAATGATTATGTATATTATACTTGGAACATACAAAACCTATACAGTTATTGGCTATTTTGTAAACTAGATCACTCAAAGGCATCAGACTGTAATTATTCCTTTTTTCCCACACTGTTAGAAAGACTGTAATATTTTAGCTTCACATATTAGTCAAATCAACTCTCGAAAAATGACATCGCAACTATTTTGTGACGGAGGTAGTATTACAACTTTTCAACACTAACAACATATACAAGTTAAGCTATACATTGGTTGGCTTGGCATTTGGCAATATGTTCGAGGAAGAAATGGGGTAAGGGCATTATTTTTTGTTTCTCATTCGTATTCGATATTCGTATTAGAGTTCGATTAATTCAACTTCGTGCATTGCATGACCTATTTATGAGGACAACGATCTCAACAAAAAAATTTCCATACCCAAAATTCAAACTAGAAACCTCTGATTAAAAATAGAGGAATCTCAACTATTCCACCACAATTCATGTTGATGCCGTAAGAGCATTGAATATGCCTTTACATGCATGAAGTGCTAAGAAGAAAACAAATTAAAGGATCTCTATGTGTATAATATATGATGACCAACCTTGGGAAGTCATTTATACTAACATAGAAAGCAGTATAGATCAAGTGTAGAAATAGCTAGTTTCCATGTTTAGCAAACAAAAGAATAGTCCCATCAACATATAAAGACACAAATTAAACCCTTTTCCTTTTGCTACTTCAAAATCAATATGATGATGTTGACTTGTGATTGCAGCACTGGTCATTTTCAGCTTTGTCTTTTTCTCTTTAATTAATTTACTTGGCACCCACAAAAAAAGAGAAGTTAGCTATGGGAAGCCATCACCATATAACCCTAGCTAATAAATTTGTCTCATTTGATTCAATATTTGTTCATGCACGCCTCTTGTTTCTGTCTCCTCTTCTTTATTTTTGTTCATTCCAACCATAGTTAGTGATTGATGGACGGTTGTGGTGGAGTGATAAATATTCTTTCATTCTTAATTATATTAGAGTTCTCGGGTTTAGTTTGAGTCATGCCGCATACAGAATCACCTTTGTTAGGGATTGTTATAACCTCCAACTGTAAGACTTTCCAACACAAATCCAAATTTAGTCGAGCCACAACACGAATCAATATTATTTATGCACGCCTCTTGTTTCTGTCTCCCTCTTGTTTGTTTTTGTTCATTCCAACCCTAGTTACTGACCAATAATAGTTGTGGTGGGGGGTACAGATGTCTCGAGTTTGAGCCTTTGTTGGGTATGAAATCGTCTTTATTAGAGAAACGTTTTGCAATTTACCCTCAATGTACAATTTTCCGGCACGAATTCAGATTTAACCAGAGCTTAATGTGGTTATCCTCCTAATTAACCTAGGGTTAAATTAATTAATACTAGGTTACATTAATTAAGATTTTTATTAAGAGAATTCAAGATATAAAAAAGTAAACACAGAAAAAAAGTCATAAAATTGATCAACATTTACTATACATAAAAAATACTAATTTTATTTCAACAAAGAAGATTTAGATGAACCTCTTGTGCCTCTAGCTTCGCCCTGATAGTTGGAGAAAAGAGCTGGGAAATATAATTCCTTCAAAAAGTACTTTGCTTGATGATGACTATGGATGTTTGATGTCATAGGAAGTCCTCAAGAAAGAAAATCACTTATTTTTTTGGGCAATGATCTAAAATTTATTTAGAAATTAATTAGCATAATTAATTGTTTTTTTGGTTTGTGTTCGATACCCAAATTGTAGCTCAACTAAATTTGAATTCCCATTGCATAATTCATTTCAGTTGAAAGTGATGCTCCCAACAAAATTTTATTCATTCCCAAGACTTGAACCGCATAATTAATTAATTACTCATCATGAAGAATTGTTATAGACGAAGCTCTCTCTTTATCATCTCGTGCCAGATGCAACATCTTTAATTTATCCTTCTTGCAAACCACGGGAGTGCCTAACGCCCAGAGAAGCAAACCTCATTTTCCCTTCAGTTAAAGCGGCGCATAAAAAATGATTGGTCCATCAAAAGTCTGGTTCCTTCTCGAATGAAGTTCAGAATCAACAAGGATTTGTAAAACGAAGGAAGTGCATAACTGAAATTTCTTTCCACTTTTTTGTTCGTAACAAGGAAGTGATAGAATGAAGTTAACGTCCCCATGATCATATCCAATTTCTTGTGATTGCATATTCATTAATATATATATATATACACCCAAAATATTGAAAGAAACAAAATATATAATATAAGATGCATGATTAGATAAGCTTTGATTTGATAAGAGTAGTAAAGGCAAAGGACGAGGATCTGTTCAAGAAAATCACACATTGTACTTCAAGAATTATTGCATATCTAGACTATTGTCTTCTTATGTTTAAATTTTCTTGTCATATATTTCAAGCTTAATATATATTGTCCTTTTTATGTAATCATATAACAAGAAAATGTAATTTGTTCATCATATTAAATTACCTAATCATAGTCAAAAAGTCAAAGGGAATTTAAACCTTGATTTCTGTCATCACTATTATTGTATGATTTGTTTCTATTTTTATTCATTTTTGAAGGACAATGAAATCAATTTGGACAGTAGCATAACACAACATATATTACCAAGAACCATTGGTGAAAAACCTCAAACCCCTAATGCATATGATATTAAAATTTAATACAAGGACTTCATGTCCCCCAATATTGCTTACGATAACAACAATAATAACATGCTCAGTATAATTTTATAAGTGAGATTTGGAAAAAGTGGTATTGTACGTCTGTACGCATACCTTGTCCCTATCTTATGATGGTAGTTTAGTTATTTGCGAAAGACCCTTGACTCATGAAAATCATAACAAATTAGGTATGAAAAGGAAAATATATAGTAGTGAAAAAGTCATGATGAAAATAACGGAGAAAAGAACAATTATAACAACAACATACCCGGTGTATCCCGCAGAGAAAAGAACGATAAGAACAACACCATACCTAGTGTAATCCCAGTATCCCACAAAGAAAAGAACAATATTAACAACAACAGCTAATACGATAACCGAAACAACGAAAATAACAAGTAATAATAAAATCAAAGAATAAGATAGTAGGAGAGTAATAATAATAATACCGATAAGGAAAACTAGACAACGATCGACTACCGACCAACTAACCTTCTATATTAATTCTCGACCTTCATATCCTCCTGTCTAGGATCGCCATGCATGTAAGAGAGTAATAATAATAAAACTTGAACAACTAGAAGTTGAAAATATGTTATGAATAATCATCTAAATATTCAAGTATAAATATAACATATACACAACTACTATATAAACACATATAGGGCCACTAACAAATTCCTATGCAACTCTTTTTCTCTCTGTTTCCATAGCAATAACCCCCCCACCCCCACACATATATATTTTGTCCTTTGAAACAAAAAAAAATCCATGGATTTTGTTCAATCTTCTGAACATCTTTGCTACGTTCGTTGCGATTATTGCAACACTGTTCTTGCGGTAATTTAATTTAATTTAATTTCTTATTAATTCATGCAACCCCCATTATATATTTTTCACACAAAGCTTAACTAATATACTAATTAGTTTTGCTATTTATGTTTTTGTTTTCTGTCTATATCAATCTATCTTTCTTGATTTACATGCATGTTTCCATCAATCATTTATTTGATGTGTGATTTTATAATATAGTTTAATTTCTTGATGGAGTAAAAAATAGGAAGGTCAAAATAAAGCTACTATGATTGTTTCCTTTAATTAGTTATATGACTATTTTATAGTATATATTATAGTTAGGAATTAAGAAGAAATCAAATTCTTCTTCTATTTTGTCAAAATCACATGCTAAATCATACTATATACTTTTCTCATCATGCTCCTCACACGTGCGCTTTCATATTTCAATATTATGTGTTCAAATTACTTCCCTCCACCTTTCCCTGATCAGTAGCGGAATCAGAAATTTTCTAACAAGCAGATTCAGAAAAAAAATGCAAAAATGTCACATCTACTATTCGAACATGATGTCTAAAGCAATTTTTGAACCATCTTTCTCACTACGTTGAAGGGGAGCCTTGGAGTAACTGGTAAAGTTACCTCCATGTGACCAGGAGGTCACGGGTTCAAGCCTCGAAAACAGCCTCTAGCAGAAATGCAAGGTAAGGCTGCGTACAATAGACCCTTGTGGTCAGGCCTTTCCCCGGACCCTGCGCATAGCGGGAGCTTTAGTGCAGCGGACTGCCTTTTTTTCTTTCTCACTACGTTAATAGTTTTGTTTCTTATGCAAGTCACAAGGATTCAATAATTTGTACATATACACAAGAATAGTTTGTTTGTTTTTTGGTTTCCGCCACCTGGTTAATCTGGATTTACACCGCCTAAGGTCTATCAAATAGTGAAGGACTTTTTACTAGGATTTTTTTTTCATATCTAAGACATCAACGATCAAGATTTCTAAATAAGGGTAGCTAGAAATCATATCGACTCCACCACAACCCTTAATAGTTTGTTTTTACCACCCCATTTACATAGGAAAATGTTTTGAACATTTTTTTTTTTTTTGGTTGTAGGTTGGAATACCATACAAGAGGCTAATGGATACAGTGACAGTAAAATGTGGCCATTGCAGCAATCTTTCTTTTTTAAGTACTAGACCTCCAATTCAACCCCAATGCTTTGATCATCAACCAACTCAGGTAATTATTTTTTCATCTTTTTTTTCCCTAGGTCATTTTAATTTTTTTTGGATTTCTGATTGAGAAGTTTCAGAATTTTTTTTAAATATTTTTTTGCTGTTTAATTTATATATTTTTTGTTTTAATCACCAGGGTTATTGTAGTGAGTTCAAAAATAAAGGCCAAGCTTCATCATCAACTTCTAGTGAACCTTTGTCTCCACAGCCACCTTTTGTTGTAAAACGTACGTATCCTTTTTTTTTTAATTCCCTCAATAGTTTTCATTATTATAACACAAGAATTAGTTACGAACAAATTCTATAGCTAAATAGTCTACTCTCCCCGTTTTAATTTGTTTGTCATGTTTTGACTTGACACAAAGTTTAAGAAAGTAAAAAAGTTTTTTTGAATCTTGTGGTCATAAATTAAAAATATATATGGAATGTACCAAAATACTCTTTAATCTTGTGATTTTAAACATGTCACGTGAAAAGTTGGAATTTATTAAAGAGTTGCTAAAAAAGGAAAGACGCATTCTTTTTTAAATCGACTAAAAAGGAAAGTAGGTCAAACAAATTGAAACGAAAAAAGTAATATTAGCTAGGAACAGTTTAGCGATGAAGTTCGTAGCTAATTCTGATCACTTTTATAGTGTTTATTCTTTTTCATGCTTCTACTTAAGCTAATGGTCCTTTTTTTTTTTTTTTTAACTTTGTTGAAGCTCCTGAGAAGAAACACAGACTTCCATCTGCCTACAATCGGTTCATGAAGTAAATAAATTTCTTTCTTTATTATAATAATAATAATAATTATTATTATTGTTTGCTTAAAGTAACTTTTATGTGAATTTTATTTCAAAAAATTTAACGACTCTATGTTTGAGTTCACACAAAAAAAATTAATTAATTTGACCTTCGGATTTCGACTTATATATTATATGGTTTTTTTACTTTGATAAAAGGGAGGAGATACAACGCATCAAAACTGAAAATCCAGAGATACCACATAGAGAAGCTTTCAGTGCAGCTGCTAAAAACGTGAGTTTAATTATTTCACTAATCTCATCTCAAGTTAATTAATTATTTAGTGAATAATATATATATGCTTTTATTGATAGATATTTTGTTCGTCGTACTAAAAATAGAATATATGGAATATAATAAACGATATGTATGTATTTGATTTTACACTAGATAAATATGGATAATTTTTTAATTACAATTTTAACTTTACCTTTCTTAAGATTAGCCTTTGGGAAAAGAACCTTAGAGAAGGGCAAATGTATAATTTTGTCGTTGTTCTATCCAGGATTAGTAATCTTGGAATTAATTATCGCGTACATGGAGTGTGGTATAAAAATATTACCACAGTTATGATATAAACAATCTCGAAATTATTTATATACTAAAATAAAATGTTCAACCAAACACGAAATAAAATCGTTCCACGTTATATTCCAAGATAATTATCTCGTATCCTTATTAGCAAATAACATTGAGTATAACTTTAGATCGAGTAACAGTATGATTTTTTTTTACATTATTAGTTCACCTAAAAAGTAATTATACGTATGTAACTGCACATAAAAATGAGATTAGTAACGTGAAAAAAATTATATACTACATGTTAAATTGCATATATTGATAGTGTAAAAGTTATCGACATTATTCGTGCGTATAATTTTTTTTTTCTGTACTTTGATTTAATTTGTAACCACATTTTTGTAATAAATCTCTTAACATTTTTATTTTTTTTATGTAGTGGGCTAGGTACATTCCTAATCCACCAAATGGATCCTTGTCTAAAAACACCAACAATGTAAGAGTTCTTTCTTTCTTTTTCTTTGTAACAAATTAATATACAAGTTTTCTTTTTCTAGTAATATACACACATATATATCTAATGAAACATTTATTTTTTTTTGTGTAGGTTTAGATGCTGAATTGAAGTAAACATTGGGACTATATTATATGTAAAAATAATATATGTTTTCCATTTACTTGGGAGAAACATGTAGGATATATAGTTGAGTACTTTGGTGCACTTGTTCTCAACTTTAATTTCTTACTCAAATTTGTGGCGGTCTCTATCTATTTGCTGTAATTTTAAACTTTAGTAAGAGCAAAGTCCGTTTTAATTTGATATGTTTTACTTGACCCGAGAATTTATAGAAAACAATTTTATCTATCGTTATAAGGTAGGGATATGATTACGTACGCACGAGTATGTTGTTGTTAGTAAGAGCAAAGTCTATTGTATGCTATGATATATTCCGTGCTTATTTAACATCCTTCCACAAATTTAAACTTCTATAAAAAAAATTATGCTGGGATCGAAATAATAGGGCGTCATGCGAAAACTAATAATTGCAAACCTTTAATGACGACAGATAGAAATATTCACACAAAAGAAATTAGTACTCATAGAGTGCTCAATGCCTCTTTACCCTTATATATGGTAACAAACATAAAAGGAAGGCTAAATACATCAACAACAATAACAACATACCCAATGTAGTCCCACAAGTAGAATCCCGAGAGGGTAGGATGTACGCATAACTTACCCGTACCGTTGTAGAGAGGTTGTTTCCGATAGATCCTCGACTCAAAATAAGTGTAATCAACGCAGAATTGAAAGAAAATAACGACAACAAAATAACAACATATACAAAGCAAATAAGGCAACATGTAGTATTGAAAAGCTAAAATACATCAACGTCCCCCTAAACTTGTCCGCTTCTTTTACTTTGATATCAAAACTTGAACTTGTTTCGGTCGAACACTTACACTACTCAAAAAAACATACGGATTAAACACTTTCTGCTGACATGACACATGATGCGCGTGATAAAGGGAATTACCACACACAAATCCTCAGTGTTCCAATTTTCATCATTGTTTATTCAAAAGAATTTAATTAATCACAATCCTGCCCCCACCCCACCTCACCCCACCCCCATCCACTTGCATATATTGAACAATTTTTTCACAACTTACTAGAATGATACTACATGATGGGAACAACAGGTCTAATTTTTTCAACCAAATAGAATGTTGCAATTCCAATAAATAAGGGACCACTTCTTCTTCCTTCCTTCTCTATCAAGGACCACAACAAAAACACACTAATCTAATGCATAAAATAACACTAAACTGGATTAAAAAACTAACCAACCAAGTCAAATTCAGCTAAAAAGATCACAAAAACCTGTACTTAATCATAGATTCCATATACAAATTCTGCACGCCTACAACCCGAAAAGACATGCCAATATAGCTACTCGAAACGTTCTTCTTTTTCCTTTTTCGTGTACGTACACGTGTTGACACATGTATGGAGCATAACTTTTATGCAGCAGGAGTCATACACTGCAAGTCACAAGATTTTCTAATTCCATTGCCACACATGTATGGCAGCAAAAGTGCTGAATTGTAAAGTAGACTAAGCCATCAAAAAAGTATGAGATTTTGCTACAAACAGTAAGACTCTATACTTGCCCATGGGGTCCAGGGAAGGGCCGGACTCCAAGGGTCCATTGTATGCAACCTCACTGCATTTCTGCAAGAGGCCAGTTGTTTCCACAGCTCGAACCCTTGAACTCTTTGGTAACATGACAACAACTTTACCAGTTACGTCAAGGCTCCCCTTCTTGTATCACAAGAATTGCTGACGGAAAAGTGAAGATTTATAGATGTCACGACAAAGGCAATTACCGTTGTTTCTATAAACTTAAGGGGTTTTTACATTCCCATCTGACATAAAAGAGATGATATACATAAATTACACACAAGAAATGTTATCCTTCTGTTACTATTTTCTTCTTAAACATCAGTATATGCTGCAAGATTCCTTGAGACAACACCAACTATTAAAATAAAAGAGCACTGTTTCGACGAAATGGATCTATTGAAACAAACAACTGATGTAAGGAAAGCAATAGAAAAGCTAAGGCTGACACTTACAAAAGATATACCGATATCAATCATTTATTAATCTGCCTTTGCCTTTTGACTTGTTGGAAAGGCCACTTGCGAATTAGTTTAATCTCCTCATATTATCTTCCGATTCTTCAATTTCAGATGTTGACCCTTCAGACTGCAGTGAGGATGAAAAAACCAAGAAAAGGTCACATACGATAAACAACAACTTATATGATATATATATATTTCAGACAAGAAGTTCTTATCCCTAGCTTTTGTGTTTTCTCTCTTTTCAAGAGGGAGAAAGTTGTGTGTGTGTGTGGTCGGGGGGTTGAGAAAAATGAAAGATCTGAATACTGCTAAGGTCACATAAGTAGCCCTCTACACCACTGTAGAGGATCAGCACACTGCAATTTACATGCTTCGATAAAAGAAATCATGGCACAAACAGAGGAAATGTACAAGTGATACAACACATTATTCAAATTTGTTAACTTTATATCGTCAGACATCAAGTGTATATACATGAGGAAATGTATTTTGTCTATTGAACTCGGAAAAATTTGTTCTTGCTTTAACAAAGACATATGACACGAATTACAAGAGTGGATTTACATGTATTGACATTTTGAGTTCCTGATAGAAACATAAAGAAGCATTAAATATCAAACGGACATGCTTACAGACCTTGTAGCTCTCATAACCCTCAAGTGGAAGTAAAAGAACAAAAGATATCATTTTCCTGCTTCACTTGGACAGAATTTTTCTGCTGCTCCACCCTTTGTAGGTGCGAAGACAACTGCACTAAATCCATGGTAGGCCCACCTCCCGGAGAAAGGCAATTCTTGGAATTTATAGAGTTTGATCTTTGATCATGTCCGTGATCTCTCTGAATTCCAAATGAAACAGCCTCACTATCAGGAACTTGAACGACCCCATCTTGCTCAACTACGTCACATGAATATAACTCGATTTTTGTCAAGCTATTTGCAACACTAACTCTGGGAGATTTCTCAAGATTATGGTGATCTTCTTTAATGTAGACATGATGGTTTGGTTCAACCATCCAATGTAGAGTTGGTGGAACGTCAATTGAATTGTGTAGACGGTTTTGTGAGGGGGATGACAGAAGAGAGAGAGCACAAGAGGAGTTTTGCCCTTCAGAAAATTCTTGAACTGACAATGTCGCCCCACCAGTGTGAACTTTGGACGGATCTTGTTTTCTCACTCCGTACTGATGCTGGATGCTTTTTGCAGGGAATTGCCCATTTTTTACTGGCATAGCCAATTGAGAGATGCAGAATGGCTTATGTTCTAATTTAAGGTGCTTGCTATTGTTATTATCTTCATAATTTTCTTGATAAAAGAAGCTACCAGGAAATATTTCAGGGAAAAGAAATGGAACTCTCCTTTGTGAAGTCATATCCAAAAATCTTGAACCTGCATTTGCATAAATTCATAGTCGGTAAAACTGCAAATAAATTGTCCACAAAGCAGAACAAACATACGAGTGCCACAAGCTAAAAGAATGACTATAATCAGTTACCGATATGCTTACCAAAAATGAAAAATTGAAAAACTTGAAACAGAAATTATCTTTAACTGGATATGATTAGGTAAATACTCCCTCCGTTTCATTTGTTTGTCTGGTTTTGACTTGGCACGAAGTTTAAGAAAATCAAGAAGACTTTTGAATCTTGTGGTGTTAAACTAAAGATGTGTAGAATGTACCAAAATGTCCTTTAATTATACCTGATTTTATGAAAATTAAAAGACAAATCAAGAAGAGAACTCTCTTCAACATAATCAACAAATACAGGATAATTAACAGAGGGAGGAAATGTTTACCCCAGTGAGTATCAAATTGAGGCTTCCTCCGGCGCTCATTATGTCCTGCAAGGCGTTTGCGACAGCTGCGTTTACCTTCATCAAATTCTGCCAGCAAGTGAAACCTGCATTTTAAGAGGTTACTGCAATTCTATGCAGGACTACCAGCCAAGACGTTCATGCCAAATCGTAACTACGGAAATTATGACATTTAGACCCAATGCATAAAAATCAGCTAAGACATTTCCAGAGTAAACATCTACACTGGTCACTTCTTTGTTATTTTTCCTAACGATATCTGTGATGTTAACACCGAGAACAATTCTCTACCTTAAGGATGATCGCGTAAGAATGAATCCGAAGGATGGTCAATTAGCAGATCATGATTAAGTTACTCTACAAATGAAAGACTCAAATTTCTATATCTACTTAACTTTCTAGAAGTTTAGGTGGATCGTTCAAATTGAAGTTCACAGAAACAGTAACTCAGTAAGGCATACGTTAAATATATTAAGTGGAAATTAGGAGGAGCTAATAGTAGTTTTCACATGAGTGTCAAAATAAGTTCCTTAAGAGCTCGGATGCTAAAACTTCATCTTCTTTTCATTAACATTACATCCACAAGATCTTCCCTTTGGTTTAGTTTTGTTAGCCTAGTTACACAAACGACTTCAATATAATAGCTGGTTTTCCCAGATCAAATGCACATCAATGATATTTCTACGTTTGTTTAACACACACACACACACACAGTTCTACTTCTGTTTGCTGGTCAGAAACAAAGAGTGCAATCTAAGAATTTTATTACAAGACAGAAGGAGCAGCGATGAGCTAGACCATACCTGCTACACTGCTGACAAAACCTTTGCTCAATCCCATTAACTATGACTATAGCAGTTTTTGAGTGTTCATTACATACTTTGTGTCTTTTGTGATAGTCTTTTGAGGAGCTCAGGTCCTTGTTACAACCATGAACCTGGCAGACAGGAACCTCAGAATGAAAATTTGTACTCCGTAGTCTTTTTCCCTGCAGTGATGAATTGACTGAAGACAAATCCGAGTTTCTCTTTAAAGATAGATTACTCTTGACTTCCCTATATACAGTCATCGACTTCTCCTTCTGACCACGAACCTGAGAGATAGAAAACTGAGAATGCAAACTCTTTGTTTGGGCTTTTCCAGTTGGCAATGAAGATTCTGGAGAAGAAAGAACGGAACTCTCTTTCGAAGATTGACTAGTCCTTAATTCTCCATGATCAGTCAACTCCTCCAATTTCAAATCAATCAATGATGACATCAGATTGTTAGATTTAGTACCACTATGATTAAACATGGCTCCAAGTCCAACTTCTCTGGGAATTGGTTCAAACGTATCGAACATAGAAGTAGATGATAGCATTTTACCACAACCATCACCCATTTCACCACTTAAAACTCCGGGACAGGGGTTGGTGGCTGCTGATTTCTTCAAAATATCAGCAATACCTGATCCCATTTCTTGGCTAAAGCCGCAAATGCTTTTATCCACATCACAAAAAGGGTTCAAATTCCATTCCTTTACAATATTTCTACTTCTTGAAAGTGTGTCGACGGGCAATTCAACATTATCAGGAAAAAGAAGGCCTCTCCCTTCTAGACCATAGCTCAAAGGTTCCATCCAGAAAACAAAAGCTTCTCAAAAGGGTTCAAACAAGTGCAAAGACTTACAAATTGGAGCTTCAAATTTATAATGAATTCTTCACCACTAGCCAAATCCAACTGAAATTCTGAATATGAAAAACATGAAGTGACAGAAAAACACATCAGTATGAATTAAAGTTCCAATCTTGGAATTCAGATTAGATCAGACCTAAGATATAGAGTGAAGGGTCAAAAACAAACCTAAAGTATCTCGATTTTTTGAATTTCATACCTGAACCATCAAGTGTTCGAGTTTCCTATCTGAACTATCACCAACTATTTATCAAAACACACCTCAACTATCAATTGTTCCATTTTCTTACCTCAACGATGGTGATATTTCAGGTAGGAAAAGAAAACAACTAATATTTGAGGCGTGTTTTGATAAATAGTTAGTGATAGTTCAGGTAGAAAACTCGAAAAAACAGGATATTTAGGTGTGTTTTTGACCATCAACTCTAAGATATAAACATGAAAAATGACTTTTTTTTCAAGACAACACAAGCAAAACAAATTGCCCCAAAGAAAAGGGAACAGTGTTATTACATAGAAACAAAACATTAAACTAAAATTAGTAACAAGTATACTGAAGTCAAAATCAAGATCCCCCACATAACAACAATCAGGCTTTACAAATCAAGAAACAAGCACAGACAAAATCAGAACTTTAATCTTACTGTATCAAACAAGAAATAAGAAAATACCCAATTGAGAAAATCACAAGGGGAAAACAAAAAGTAGAAAGATTAATCATATTTGATGAAAAAGATTGAAACTTTAAATCAAACTTACCCCAGAAGAAGAGTCTTAAAAGTTAGAAAGAACTTAGAACAGGTGCTATGGTGCTCTGCCACTTTTATTCTTGGAGAGAAGAGAAGCACTTGTATACCAGATACATTTAAGTCAACATAATTTCCACTCCCCACATGTTGATTTTTTTAATAGAGATAATATAACAAACACTTAAATTGAGGTAGTGGTACTGATTGCGTACAATATATCTTTCTCAGACTTCACTGTGTGGAAATATATTGGGTATGTTATTATTATTATTGTTGTTTTTATACTTAAGCTTCTCGACTGACAAGTAAACACTTTAAGACATCTTAACTCATTTCACTATATCAATTTAACACTTCAATTTATAAAATTATCATCTAGACACCTCTGAAATATATGTATCACATTAACGTCACGTATCTATAAGACACATGAAAATGAAATGAAGTGTTTAGTTGTCTATTGAGATTAAGTTGAGATATCTAGACGTATATTTTCAAAGTTAGAGTTTTATTTGTTAGCCGAGATTAGATTTAAATATTTATTAATATATTACTCTCTACGCCCGTTTCAAAAAAGTGATTTACTTTCTGTTTTTGTTAGTTTAAAAAAGAATGACCCTTTACTTTTTCTGGCAACACTTTAGTTTCAACTTTTCACGTGTCCTATTTAAGATCACGAGATTAAAGAGCATTTTGGTACATTTGACATAACTTTAATTTAAGATCACAAGGTTCAAAAGTCTTCTTTATTTTTTTAAAGTTTGTGATAAGTCAAAACATATCTTTTTTTTTTAAACAGAGGGAATATATATTATTTATTTTTATAAAAAGGCAACTTCAAGGTCTTTTGTAACTTTTGATGGGTGCTTCTGAGTATGTGTGTGTGTGAGAGAGAGAGCATTTCTTCCAATTTTTTTAATCAAATCCAAAAGCATTTGTTTCCATTTTAGGTGATTTTGAAGGTTAAATTAATAGGAACAAAAGGGGCCAAATATAATTTATTACTAATTGTAAGTAGTTAGGTGTGTCTAATCAGTAGAGTGTTGAAATTTTATGCAATTAACCTTTACTGTTGCCTTTGACACTCAACCTTTCAATTATATGCCACGCTCATACATTGGTCCAATTTAATATTTGGTAGGACCTTTTCTTTTTTTATTTCTCACTCGATGTTTGAATTTGTATTAAGGTTCGATTAAATTGACTTACACTAAGTAAGGTTCATCAAAGGAGAAATATTCTGAGGAAGTTACATCCAATGATCTTGAAAATAGTGTTTCGAACTTTGACCTTCGTTTGCCCCTTAAGCAGATGACAAAGGCAAACCTTCAAGATCGCAATCAGAAGTTTTGCCCTACGGGCAAACCTTGTTAAACTTAAAAAATTTCCTCGTTGATAATCAGGATCAAAATTTCAAGATCATTTATTTTAGGTTATTCTTATAAATCGCTTCAACACTCCCTGTCAATTTTTTTTCATATCCAGGTCGATCCCGACACATCTTGATTCAAGATTTAAAATTTATAAGTTCTTATAGTAGTCTCAAGTTAATATGCAAAATATAACAGGATTCACAAATAAATATTCATAGTGAATTGCTTAATATATATATAGGATTTTGGTAAAAGCCAACTGAATTCTCGTGAATATGTAGGTTCTCTTTTAGATTTGCTCCTAGAACTTGAGACCTCAGGTTAGAGATTTTCATTTCTACATATACAATATATTTAGTTTACACATAAGAAATTTGAAAAAAATATTTTGTTCTATTCAATTTCTAAATGATCATAAGAGATCGTTTTTCTCAATTCGCAGAAATCAATAGATAATTCTCAGATCCTATATATATATATATATATAAAGAAATTCATTAAATATTTTTAAATATTTGATTATAAAAAATTATTATTATTATTATTATTATTATTATTATTATACATTAATTTGAGATTGTTATAAAACTCCACACGCTTTAAATTCTGAATTCGACCCTTTCCATCACATCATAATCTTTAATGGTATTTGGTAGGACCCTAATTACACATCAAAGTGGGTAGGTCAAATCGACTTGTATATATATATTATTATATTAATTTCCTTTTTTATATGTTACATTTCACTTTCTATGTAGAGGGTAGTGGTTTTGATTTAATTTGCTGTTAGGAATTCAAGAATTACTTGAAGAAGAAAGACTGTTTATGACAATTCTACAGAAGAAAAAAATGGTCACCTATTCTAGGGTTTGGTTGAGGAAAACTTATGACTTTTCTTCTTTTGGCATAAATAGAAATTAGTAGTTGAAGAATATTCATCCTTTAAATATTGTAAAAATGATTGTCCATCCATCTGTCCCAAAATGATTGTTCCTCTTTTACTTCTTGAGATCACATGTCCCAAAAATGACTATTATTTTCCCTACTCTTTGTCATTTGATAGTCGGTAAGAGTTACGCAGATATTGATATATAGAGATTAATTATAAAGAAATTTATATATTATTTTATATATGTATTAGTTATACAAAGATTAGTTATTTTACTTTTTATCCTGCATAAAATAATATTACATAAATTTTCTCATAATTTATATATGTATTGGTTATGTGAATTTCTAAATTATAAATCAAAATCATATTTATTTATACATAAATAATTTACCTCTTAAATAGCTATCAAACATGGTATTATTTGACAAGAGGGAGTTACTCAGATGGTAAGCACTCTTCATTTTCAACCCGAAAGTTCTGAGTTTAAATCATCAAGGGAGCAAAAGGGGAAGACACATTTTTTTTTATTGAAGTGTGTGACTATTTCATTTAAAATTTTAAGGTTGTTTACTTAATTATATCTTTAACATGCTTCTGACGTGTGATCCTGATTTTTTTCATGCACTAAGCACGTATTAAATTCTTTTTTGATAGTGACTGGCAATGAGACTCAGTTTCAAACTTATGTCTGCTCTGATACCATATTGAAACGTGTGATTATCTCATCTACAAGCTTAAAATCTAAATTCTTAGAAAGTGTAAACTTTTATTTACTTTAATATATCTTCGACAATGCTCATATTCTTTCACATGACATCTGAGCCAAAGTTTAGTGACTTCATCTGCGTACCAAACGACCCTAACATATTTTCATATAACCTAGCTAGTTTTATCAAATTTCATATATTTAAATTCACCTAATGATAAATATTACTACTACTTATCAAATTATGAGTTACTGGTTGTATTTGGACAGTTATATCATATAACCTACATGCATTTTCTTCTTCTTCTTCTTCTTCTTTTTTTTTTTTTTTAAAAAGCTCAACAGTTATATGTCATTGAAAACTGCTTTATATGTAACAAAATCTTTGTACATGTAAGGTAGTATTTGTATGGCAATATACCGAATAGCCGATTGGAAACTATACTTTTCGTAACTATATTAATAAGGGGTGGGGAACGAAAGCGCAGAAGTGTTTATTTTTTCTAGTCAGTATATATAAATTCTATACAATCATACATATATAATATATAAATTATATATCTATCTATCGGCTATTTTTAATTTAATTAGTGAATGGATCACTATTTAGGTTAATTCTTAAAAAGAAATAAATACTAAAGTTCATTTCAATCACAATCACTCCATCAGAATAAATAAATTTGATCAGGATTTTTTTTTAAATATTATTATTATTTTAAATGGTAAAGGAAGAAGCCACACATTTAATAGAGTTGTTATTGATACAGTAATTAAAATGTAACCTTCACCAGTTGTCATCTTATATTTGTAAAAGAACAATTATTAATTATTTTTGGACTTGTAAAATGTGTCACGATTTGGAGATGTTTCAAAATAAAGTATTGGAAAAATTAATAAGAAAAATTAAATATAGTCTTCTAGAAACTTAAGTTTTAGAACAAAAAAAGTTATTTAATTTTAAAGTTTTTGGGTTGAGTCCTGACTCTTGCATATGGAGAAAATTTTGTTGGTAAGCATCACCCTCAGAATGGGTCCTATAATGCGCAATTCCGATTAGTTGAAACTTCAATACGAAAATCAGACATCGAGTGGAAAACCCTAAAAAAGAAAAAGGTTTTTTGATTTAGAATGGTTATGTGTTTAGTGAAGGATGAAGAATGTAGGAGAGATGGATATTTTTTCCAAGAATGATGATAATGTCCACTCCTAGTTTGATCTTTTTTTTTAATCTTTTATTCTTCGTCCAATGACAAATTTGCTCCCTCTTTCAGTAAATCAGCGTATGGATCGTTTTTGAATTTTGGATAAATATTCCTAGAAGCGAAGAGTATATTCGCATATCTTGCATTTATCAAGAACATTTCTTTCCTTGCGCGTAAGACTTATACTTTAGAAGTTCTTTGGACCAAATTTGTTTTGTTCCTAACTAAACAAAAAGAATTTCTGATCACTTGCTTTTGTTGTTATAATTTCTAAACTTCTTTCTAATAGTTGCTTGCTTGACTTCGAAACCTTATCGTCCTTTCGTCCTCTCAAAAAGGAAAAAAAGGAAAAAAAGTTACGTTTTTTTTTTTGCGGGATTCAAATCTTGTAGCAAAGAAGTGCATGATGGATGCTTATTGAATATTTATGACGAACACATTAATTATAAAAATTGTGATGAGTTTGTGACAATATTACGATAGAATTCATCATATTTTTGATCAATTCGTCATAATTTTACAATGAATTCTCCGTCATGAATGAACTTTCTTGTAGTAATGCATCACGAATATTGATTTGTGTTGAATTTGTGACAGTTTATAATAAATTACTCGAACTTATGACGAATTATTCATCAAAAATATTATTCTTTTCTTGTAGTAAATAAGTCCTTTTTTTAATTTAATACACTTTTTTTTTTCTTGTTTCACACATTGTTGGGCTTAGGGATTGGACACACTACTTGAGTAACTCCTTCATTTGGACTTGCATTGATCAACTGGGCTTATCTAATTGGTCCATTTTTTGATTTCAAAATGTAGCAGAAATCTTGGGCTATATTTTAAAAAGTAGCTAACACTTTGATTTCAAAATGTAGCAGATGTATCCATGTGCATAATTGCATACAATATTTTATTCTAACTGAAAATTGAGCAATAGTAACTGATTGTAACTGGATATCTATGTATATGTGGCTAAATGTATATGTATGTATGTGTTTACAAAGCAGAAACTAATATGTATGTGTGATGCGAAAAATCGATTTCTTTGTATAATTTTGAACAATCCTTATCTCATGAGCTAACTTTGGTAATTGAATTGAGTTCAACGCTCATTTCTTTATCTAAAAGCTCAATAACACACGAACTACCTACTATAAATCAAACTTGATGATAGTTTCTCTTCTCTTTTTTTTTTCACGAATCAATTCAACGTAAAATCCACTTATATTCGTATTTCAAAGTAAAGTTAGATATACATTATAAAATATAGTATAGGGAAAGGGGAATCAGCGGAGGGGATTACAAATGGGAAATCGAATCTTCACTAACAATAACAATGTGAAAGTTCAGATAGTCAACCAAAATAACTATTAAAAGCTATGAAATATAGTAGGGACAACAAATTACTATTAAAAGAATTACTATTTCCCCACTTAAATTTCAGGTATAATTTTGGGACAACAAATGCTTATTTGAAGAATTACTTGGTGTATATATATATATATATATATTGGTCCAATTTCTCCATTCTCTCATCCTTCTAATTATCATGCTTGCTTTTATTTTTTTCCTTTCTATTTTTATTTTATTTTATTAGAATCTAATTATAGCTTTTTGTAGTTAAAAGTATCAACTATCAAATTATCATAGTTAAATCGGATAGGCGGATAGCCATTAAACTAATTTTAAAATTAAGAAATATATTAAAAGTACTACTTATTAAGTTGTAATTTTACTCGGATACAATTTCAGAAGAAATTCTTTTAAAATGTTAAAACAAAATTTCAATTACTCTACTTGAAGAGTGACAGTTAAAGTCATGGTGTAGTGATAAGTATTCCTCTTTTTTTAACAAGAGATTTCATGTTCGAACCCTAGAAATGAAGTCGCTTTTAATAGAAAGCGCTTGGATCCCAAAATTGATACAAGACAAATTGAAAAATAATAAAAAATAATAATAAAGAACATGGAGAGTGAAAAGTGACAATAAGTATTTTCGAATTAGGGGAATATTAAATATATGTGATAACAAAAACACACACAAACACACATACACACAACACACAACACACAACACATATGTGAGTTTTATATTATAAATTTATTGAAGATGATTATTGCTAATAATTATCAAAACCTAGTCCTTTAACTTTAGATTTGTCCATTCTTCTTTAATTAGTCATTAGTTTTTGGAGCCTTTTTGACACTTACTATAATCACAAAAACATAAATTGCCTTTCTCTTTGATAATTTGTTTAATTGTCTCTCTCTCTTTATTTTAAATATTATTTAGCATGCTTTAATTTTGGGTCATTTTTATGCATAAATAAATCAAGGTTGGGCCTAGATTCTTTGTCTTTATTAATTTGTGTTCCTAACTTGGATTATGGAATAGATTTGCATGATTTTATAGTGCTTTGTGTCTTTGATTAGACAAAGTGGTGTGTTATTAATTATAACAAAGTTCTAATTAATTATTATGGATTTAACCCTAATAGTCTTATTATTTAATACTATTATATAGAGTATTAGAGATGTAAAGACATTCTTTTGTCCGTACACGTTCCCTTTATTTTTTTTTTAAAAATGAATTTAAGTGTACATGTAACTTAAGTGTCCCTTATTGAACTAGTCTTTGTTTCTCTAGTTAGAAAATTAGCGAATCAACCTGCGTATGCTTTATTTAGAACGACTATTTCTATGTCTAATTCGATGAAATAAGGATATGTCCCATTTTTCCCCTGATATACTCGTTTTTTATTTAAGTTATAATTGAGAATGACACTTTTTCTTCCACCTCCCAATTTTTTAAAATATCAAGATTTCAAATTCCCTCCTCCACCCCCTCCCCCCCCACCCTCCCAAAAAAAAAAAAAAATTAAAAAAATTTATTAAGCAAGAAAGGGAAAATTCCATCCATTTGGTTGTAGGAAATTTTAATTATTAGTATTCTGATTAAATAAACAAGTTGTGTAACATTAATTAAGAATTAAAGAAAATCAAGAATGAGAAATTAACTACTGCATGCAAAATATGATAGCTGATCGAACTAGTCATACATTTATACTTTTTATTCTTTATACTGTATATAGTGGATAAAAAATTAAATTATTTTCGGCAGTGTCGGAATAAAATCTATCGATAGAGGTTCAATTGAATTCCCCTCACCAAAAAATATATATTGTATATATATATATATATATATATACAGGCAAAGAATATTATATATATTTTTTAAATTCCCTTGATAAAATTTCGGATGGATGGGAGAAGAGAGCTAAAAAAGGGGAGGGAGAATATATTCAAATGCTAAACTTTAATTATACTTAAAACTAATTACATCTAATAGAATATCATGAAATGACGCATCAATAACGATATTTTACTTGAGTCAAAAGTCTATTAGAGACATGCTCTCTATCTTTACAAGATAGGAATAAAGGTTACATAACACCGTCCTTTCTAGATTTCACTTATCATGAGATTACATGAAATATGTTAGTGGTGTTGTTGACACATCAACAATGATATGGTTGGTAACTTAATTATTACAAACAACTAACTCTATCAAGTTTCCATAATATGAATTAATCTGATCTCTTAATGCTTCTCACTAAAGTCAAAAGATAATTAATAGGAATATATAGTACTCCATATGTTATTATGACTATGGTTGGTTTTTTCATCATGAGAGATTCTAAAAAAAAATCCATAATAATATCAAATATTAATCATGCATAATTATATCAAAGTTGTTATAGTGGTGGACACACATGATGTGCTTACATAATAATCAATAGCTCCAAAAGTAAAGCACTAAAAGTCAAGGCAAAGAAGACATTTCAAACTGTACACACAGTAAAAAGCTTTGCAAAAACTTCTAAAAGAATCACAAAAAAAGAAAAAGGCAGATCTAATAGCCATATCCTGACAAGAAAATCAAGACTTTCTTTTTCATGGCTATAAACATCAACCACAAAAAAATTAAAATTAAAAAAACTCAATATGAGTATTTTTGTAAAAGCAAAAAAAAACACGAATCTAGTGCACTAAGCTCCTGCTATGCACGAGGTTCAAAGATCGATGGATTGGACCACATTGAAACTATTGTACACATCTTGATTACACGACGTGAATCCCTGACTTCCTTGCGATGGATTGGACCACATTGAAACTATTGTACACATCTTGATAACACGACGTGAATCCCTGACTTCCTTGTTGTTGCGTCAAGACTCCCCTTTCAGATTGCGCCACTTGAAATTGGTGCACCCCTCTTGATGTTATCCATGTGTGTAGTCTCATAAACTGGTAAACCACTTGATGAATAGTAATCCAAGTCAATATTTGGCAAATCAAACAAATCAGAACTTGAATCACTATCTCCTCCATCATCATCATCATCAACATCAACAACTTTGTTATGTGTCTTGATTTTCTCTGATGATAATAATAATCCATTGTTTGTGTTATTTTTGCTCAACTTTAACTTGTCATCCAACCAAGAATAATCACTAGTGATGTTGCTTTTCTTGTGATCAAAGTTTTTGAAATCTTTGTAGGATTTTGTTGGAGTAGGAGCATAAGGGGGTGGAGTTCTAAATCCACTATTTGATGATGACTTTGAATCACTACTAGTACTATTAGTAGTAGTATTAGTAGTAGTAGTAGTAATATTGCTTGAGCTTCTAAAGCTAAAGTGACTAATACTACTTCTTCTTTTCCTTCTTCCACTTGGGCTTTGATCATCTTCTTGATCTTTCATCAAAGATGATGATTTCTTTTTCTTGGATGATGTTTGGTTGAAAAGGGAATTCAAGAAACTAGCAAGTCTTCCTCCTGGTGAACTTGGTTGCTTGTACTTCTTTTGATCTTTTTGTTTCATATTTGGTTTTTGATTATCCATAATATGATGTTGTTGTTGTTGATGTTGATGTTGATGATGATAAGTTGTTGTTTGTGAAGGAACAAGAAGTGATGAAGAATTTCTCATCATAGGCATATCAAAACTCATTCTTCCACCTCTCAAATTTTGCTTGTTGTTGTTGTTGTGAAATATTTGATTGTTGTTGTTGTAGTAATCTTCATTTGTTGTAGAGAAATACTTTGCTGCCTCAAAAACATCAATCTCTCCTGAATTATTCCTACATTGGATAATTTTCTTGGACATTTTTTCTTGAGTAGTAATGGACATGATGAGTAGTGAATTAAAAAGGTGTGTATATCAAAGGGAAAATGAAGATGGAGATATAGAAGATTTGGAGAGTTAAATGTATTTAAAGTAGAAAGAAATATGTAAGATGTTGATTTGAGAGATCAATTTGTGTGGTTGTGAAGAGTAAACAGGAGAGGTTTTAGGGTTATTATAGAAAGGGACATGAGGGAAGGGTTTTCTTTGGAAATTATTGGGAGTATTGGCTGCTAAGGTGAGTTTTTATAGAGTTTAACATGATCTTGAGCTCGTCGCATGAGTTTGCCTGGTGCAATTTACATCTCATGTGTGGTTTGTGAGCTATTACACAGTGAACAGGTTATCACAAAATATATGCTCATCACAGAGTGCTCACCCAAAGAACAGAGATTGTTGATTTCTCCAGGGGTTCCATAAAATAAAACTATTAATATACAACGTCAGTATAAAATATTTTCTTTATACAATTAGGTTACCGAAATAATATCTATATATAAGTCTCCTTAAACGGAGAGATTTGTAATCTTGAATATGAGACATGGTACCTGCTATAACAAATCAAGATAACATGATGACGTAAATTATTATTTTTTGACGATGTATATAATAACTTTTAACTCATTTTTTATATAGTAATGCATTGAGATATATGAAGATAGGATTTAAGTTATATACCTAATCATTTAAATATTTTATATTATCAGTGTAATTTATAATAACATGCTAGTTATTGTTTTTATTATGTTATAGTTAATATTTTATTATAAAAGTGTACCTATAATTAATTTGCTTATATTAAATCATATAAATATTTTTATATCCTCAATGCATATTTGACTTAAGACTCGATGAAGGTATACTATTAGTAACATTCTTTTTTTCTCTTTTTTATTTTTATTTTTTTATGCCATATTTCAAAAATTCTTTAGGGGGCAACCCATTTGATGCATATTTGTGCTTTAGTAATAGTAAATAGAGAAAACTATCAAAGATTATGATAGAGTGATAAGTATTTCTCCATATTTAATTAGAGGTCTCGGTTCGAGTACAATATGAAGTTGCCTTTATTAGGGAACGTTTTACTTTTAAAGCGAAACTTCTCGATGCGAATCCAGATTAATTAGATTCTAAACAGGCTTCAGACATCAGATGTAAAGCCAAAAAAATAATAATAAATAGAGAAGAGATAATTGGGTAGAGTAATATAAGTTTTTATTTTTTATTTTTTATTCTTCTTATGCTTTGAAATCCAGAAATTGTTGTAAGCATCATGGGGGGCATAGAGCTGTGTATTCTTGGATTCTCATAAGCCTTTAATTTTTAGTGGGATATTTGCTTTCAACTTTCAACTAGTGTTACCAAAGGGTGTGTACCATGATTTTTTTTTCCTTCCCTAGACCCCCACCAAAACACCACCAAAAAAGAAAAGAAGAAAAAAAGAAATTCCTATAATTCATGTTTCAATTTTCATTGTCACAAGAAAGTGAAAGTGAAGGAAGAATCAAATACAATTCTTTTTTCTCAACAAAGACAAAAATTTGCTAGAGTACTATTTCTTCAATTTATTAAAATTTTGATGGGCAAAAGTTATCCAATGCATGTACTTCTTTTTTTTTTATTTTTTTTTTCCATCGTCCGATATTCGCATTGGAGCTCCACTAAATTCAGATTCGCACCGAGAAGTCTCATATTGGAGGTAAAATGCTCTAACAAAGGCGATTTCGTACCTAGATGGACTCGAATTCGAGACCTCTGATTAAGAATAAAAGAGTACTTACCACTTGATCCATCACAACCCTTGCTGGTCAATGCATGTACTTATCAATGGCCGGGCCAGGTGATTCAAAATATAAAGAAATAAATCCGTGATAAAGGTCAAGAGAATTCAATATATATTATATATACATAAAAATAATTTTAACTTTATATATACAGTATAATTTTTTGACAAGAAAAGTTCAGATGAACTTTCATGCACTCCCTCTTTTCTTTTGCCATTATATTAGTGGAAGATAGCAGGTACCTCAAAATATCTGAGGTACTCACAAATTTATCCTTCACTATATATGGTTATAAAAAATGAAAGGGGGAAAAGGACACGAATATAAATTACTCTTTTCTTTAAAGATACTTGGGATTTATTCTTGATGATTTTAATTTTTGAGGAAAAAAAAAAAGAATAATCCAAGAATATTAGTCTAGCTTGAGACGCATTGTCTCTGACAACTTTTATATTGTGTCCTCCAATATATTTAAAAGAGAAGAAAAAGGAGTTTATGGAAGGCTGAAAAAAACCATGATAGGCTTTAAGATTGAAGTGATTGTGGCCTGACAAAAGATAAGCTAAATATCAATATGGAATTTATGTGTCTTGTCATTAACTAATTAGTTAGTTGAATGGGATTGATAATCATTTTAATGTGAGGCAACATGTTAGGAATTCTATATTAATCAAGTCCCTCAATATTATCACTTCTTTTGGCCTTTTTTTTTTTTGAAAAAAAACAAACAAACATGTTTATTATTAGTTAGTTTTTGAGAGACGCTTGAACGCAGATTGACTTTTTCTCACATCTCACTCTTCGTGTCAAGAGTCATTTTTTCTCTAATATCGGTCAAGAGCTATCATTGAGCGAATTTTCATCAATTCTTTTTCCGGTTGGATTTCCAATGTGTCAACCATAAGAAAAAAGATATTGTCCTTCAAAAATCAATCTGATAATTGCTTAAGTAAGGTAGTCACTTCTTCTTCTTCTTCTTCTTCTCGAAAAGGAAGACATAAAACAGAAAAGTAAAAAAAATAAAAGGCAAATGCAATTTGTATAGATATCTGGTCACACAAATTGCATAATATCGTACATGGTCACCCCAAGTATTATCCAGCTTCAGAAGAGTTTATAAACAAATACAGTTCTTTGGTCTCATTTTTGATAACGAGATATATATACCATAAGATCAATAAGTTGATTCAAAATCTCGCTATAGTAATCCTTGACCTAAAAAGAGTTGTCTGTCTCGATAAAGTAGATTGATTGGTGTATTGTATCCAAATTAATATCTCAATATAATATGCACAATATATTGTTGTTAAACCGAAGTTCTATCAGAAACATCTTCTCTATTTCTCAAAAATAGTAGTTAGATGGTGTACATTCTATCTTTTTCATATCTGGTGAAATTTCACTTAATATATTGTTGTTGTGGTGGTGGTATAATATGCACAATATTAGAAAGACACTCTTGAAGGGTTATTTGGTAAAAAGCTGTCAAATTAGTGGATCTATGTGATTAACTTCAATAATTAGGCAAAGTCTTGTCTTATTGATTGTCATTTGTTTGGAAGAAGATAAAGTGCTAAGCATGCATTTTTGGGAGATTAGCTTTCTTAATTATTGTGGGGTTCTCTAATTAGACCCACCAAAAAAAGTAAAAATCATCCAAGATTCACCACTTTCCAAAATAACTTTTTTTTTCTTATCCCTTTTAAATTTGTTTTCAAATAATTAATAGTAGAGGGAAACAATTTTTTTTTTAAATTAGAATTTTGTCATAAACTTATCTTGATTATTTCAAAAACTTGAAATGTGTTTGAGGATCCCCCCTTTTCCCTTTAGAGTTGTACATATGGTAGGTCTAAATACCATAAAATGTCATGTCCTGGAGATGCAAAAAAAAAAGTATATATTAAAAGTGTTCTTAAATAGCGTGTACCTAACAAGATAATTTTATAATCCGCCATATAAAATTAACGATGGATTTTGGTGTTTTAACGACAAAAGTTATTGGTCACATTCTTTTAGTACAACAATTGGAACTAAATTTTTTTAATTTGTGCCCTTTAAAACACACCATATTATACGTAGACAAACAAAAAAATATTCATTCATTACGCAAAATAGTACAATTCAGACTAGTGAGCATCTATTTAATTTACTCAATGCATTCACAAGCATTTGTATAGCTGCTCTAGCTTCGTGTCAAGGGCACAACTTAAAGAACAACTTATTCTATTGACGTAACACTCATTCATAGTGGCCAAATAGACCGTTCTGAAGATGGAGGGCCCTAAGAAACCCAAAAAGAAAAAAAACATACAAAAAGAGTATAACGTTATATAAAATTAACGACAGATTTTGTGTTTTAACGACAAAAAATATTCGTCGCATTATTCTAAATACGACAATCGAAACTAAATTTCTTTAGTTTGTGCCCTTTTAGACACACCATATGACTACGGAATCCCTATTATATATACACACTCAAAAAAGTATTCATTCATTATGCAAAAATAACACATTCAAAAAAATAAGTATAATGTTATATTATATTTGATAACTTAAAATCCTAAATTTGCGTCTGATTTAAATTACTTTTTTTTTTCAAACACAAGAAATAACTTAATTAGGGCATTTATAGAGTGTTGAGGACCCATACTTTAATTTTAGTGTTGGCCACATATGTTGGATTAAAGCATCCAATTTTATTTTCACCACTCAACACACGTACTACGTCTAATTAAGGCCAATAAAGATGTAATGGTCCCTATATATATATATATATATATATATATCATACATTTAACTTGCATTGGGCAAATACGTTTTTATTAAAGTCTAATAATGTCACGATTCATCTTACATACGTCCTACGACAACGTTGCCAACGTGGAGAAGCGATTGAGATGTAAAACTAAGGTATAATGGAAAATTAAAGGCGAATTTATGATTTATATTATATATCTTTTAAAATTTTATTCTCCTTTTAAGACGAGTATTTATCTAGATTATCTTTAATTTATTTCTCCTTAAAAGTTATATTTTAAAAAGTAGTATTTTGGTGATATATAAAACAAAATATAGTAGAGACAAAATTGTAAAATGTTTGAATCAAACTAGAAATGCTTTTATAAGACAAATTTACCATCTATATTATTTGTCTTTTTTAAATTTCCATTCTCCTAATTTAAAGAGGAGTATTTATCTAAATTAACTTTTGTTTCTCATTAAAAGTTATATTTTAAAAAGTAGTATTTTGGTGATAACACAAAATATAGTAGGGATAAAATTGTAAAATGTTTGGTCAAATTAGAAATGCTTTTATAAGACAAATTTATGATCTATATCATTTGTCTTTTAAATTTCTACACTCCTTTTAAGACGAATATTTATGTAAGTTATCTTTTATTTCTCTTTAAAAGTTATTAAAAAGTAGTATTTTGGCGATAACATAAAATATAGTAAGGATAAAATTATAAAATACCTGATCAAATCAGAAATGCTTACAAGTTGTAAAATCACAAGTTAGAGACGATCAACTTATGATTTTCGTTGATTTTGATTTATAACACTTTTGGTATTTACCATTCGCACAAACAAATCAAAAATTATTTATAAACTAGTTTGACCAACTTATAAACTTAAACAAATATCCCCTTACTATATATTTCTGATCTATATTATTTGTCTTTTAATTTTATACACTCCTCTTAAAAAAGACATTTGATGTCTTATTCGTATGAGTATTTGTCTAATTTATCTTTTATTTCAACATAAAAATCTTAATTAATATACCACTAATTGGAAGAAGAATGATTTTTTCAATAAAAAGTAATCTTTTATTTCTAAAACATCTATTATATTTAATGCAAATTCAATTTGACATAGACAATTAATATTTGGGACCAGAGATAATAACATCAACTTAGTTTTTTTTAGATGTGATCATGACACTTCTTTCTTCTAGATCATTGTATTGTCAATTTTTAACATGTATCATGTTGTATAAAATTACAAAAAAATATATATAATTTATAATATATGTTCACCAACCAGAGTTGTGGCATTATTCTTAACCAGAGTCTCGGGTTTGAGTTTTCCTAAGTACGGAGTCACCTTTGTTAAGGAGCGTTTTACCCCCAAATGTGAGACTTTACGGTGCAAATTCTAATCTAATCGAGCTCCAATATGAAATCCAGACACCGATAAAAAACCAATAACAATAATAATATATGTTCATATATAGGATTTTTTTTTTTTTGAAGATTCACTTCCAAAATTTGCTGGCCTTTTCATCTTCATCTAACTAATTGCATGGAGCTTTCAACAAGTGACTTTGCAGTGTTACTATCCACATCCCAAATTTTTTTGTTATTTTCTTTGATATGTTATTAATCAACATATGGTTCCATTTTTGACAACTCCACATATTTTAATTTGTTTCCCGATATTTGTTGGTCCAAAATATTGACTTTATTAATTCCAGTAGCTATATATATCCATTTGATTGGATAACATGGTTTTGTTATTATCCTCCTATATTTATCTAATTTAAAAAAATTCTAAAAAGAACTTATTTGAAGAATATACATATGATATGAGTTTAAGTTATCTCCATATCGATAATGTTTCTTTTTTAAAAAAAAAATATCAAGAGTAAGATTGACCTACATAACTCTTTGTTTTAAATCGATACGATAATAACTTGGAAAAAAAAAGTGTCAACTAGTTAAATTGAATTGATAATGTAAAAAAAGGTTATACTGTTATATATATATATATATATATATATATATAAATAAATTATTCCAAATGAGATTAGTAGCATAAAAAACGCATGAATTTTTCATCAGGATACTATTTAAAAAAACAGAAATTAGCGATGGACAAATTTGATAGCTAAACAACAATTTTTTCGCTAATTCTATTTAGCGAAGGATTATCAATGGATTATCACAAAAATATGTTAGCTACAAGAAATTTAGCAATGGATTACCGTTGAAGTTCATAGCCAATATCAGTTTTTTCTCCATAATAGTTTTTTTAGTTTTTAAAATGTATATGAGTAGTATTATAAGGATTAAAGAGTGTGTGTAAAGCTTAGTTATAGTTTGCTTGCTATAAATAGGCCCATTGGACCATTAATTTGAGTTTACACTAATGATCCTAGAAACCACACCCTAAGTGGGATTTAAGTTAATAATTATTTCTTTAACTAATAAGCTACTAATATTAGTGGTACATCCTCTATGTAGACTTAACATTAATCAACTTATTTGATTTTATAAAACTACTTAGACAACTATAGTTAGTAGATGTGGCTTGAACCTCTTATTTATTGAATTTCATATTAAGCATGAATCACTTCACGTATTGATATGGGGCTTGACAATAGTATATGATTTGTTATAGATCTACAAATTTGTAAGGAGAGGATCTATTAAGTAATGAGTTTTGAAGCTCCCTCAATAATTCTATATATAGAGTTGAAAGAAAAGACTTGACCTATGTCTAATCTCATTGAATTTCGAACGTTTTTTGAATTGACAGATAGAGACGATTTAACAAGTACACATCTTATCTCTCTTTTACCGTGTTTATTATAAATTACATTATGTATCCGTATTCATAACAAACAACAATGTATAATATAACATATTCATTGTAATTCAACTAGTGGAGTCTGAAAGGGTAGAATGTACGCAATCCCAGACCTTACCCATACTTTTGTAAGTTAGAGAGATTGTTTCTGATAGATCCATAGTTCTTGTGGATAACATATCACTTTTTTTTAATTAAAAAATCTATAAGACCCTATGATCCATGTGGATAATGAGGAATGAGGATGCTAGCTATTTAATGGGAAAGGATAATCAAAAGTATCAATAGAGTAAGTGATAGAGTTGTTTCATATCTAAGTGGCCATGAAAGCCCACAAAGAGGAAAGTCCAATAGGCTATGATTCAACTTGTGTGGGCACCATCTCTTTGCCCCAATGGGTCCTAACCAAGTTTGCCCAAATCAATGACAATTTGACAAGTGTATATAAGGGCCCCACTTTTGCCCCCTTCCCTTTTGTATATTACTTAAGCTTCTAATGAATCAAAATACATAAAGGGAGACATGTTTTGTAGCTTTCTTTTATTTTGCACCACTTATATATAAAGTCAAATTCCATGGTCATTGTTCTCATACAAGTCCCCATCTGTTCCCTTAAGTGTTTAGATCATATGGACTTTTCACTAATAACAATTCCACACAATAGAGGAATCAAGATTGGTCCATGACTTTGGGTTTTGTGGGACTACTTATCAATGTTTAAAATGTTATAGGTCATGTTCTATGGACCAAAGCCAAAGAAGGGGGAATCACATACCATAAGATTTTAATTAACAAGACTTCATTTAGGATCTTGAATTTTACCAAGACATTGTTTAGGCTCTTGTATTCATTAAGAGGAGAGGTGAATTCAAAACTCTGAGTCAGAAGCACCGAAAGGATGTGACCTAGTAGTCAATGAGTGTTTGAGAATCACGAGGTCTTGGATTCAAAATCCATTAAACAGAAAAAAACACTAGGTGATTTCTTCTCAATTGTCCAAACCTTGGTGAATAAATATATCTAGTACATGTTCTGGCGAGAGGTAGCAGCCTAGTAGGTATCTAACTCATAGTAAAAGTGCGTACAAGTTAACCTGAACACCACTCCGTCAGCATAGATGCAAAGTACCATTAATGTACCCGACTATCTAGAAGAAAATGTGCACGGATTTAGTGTAAAATATTTTCTCTAAAAAATTATTCAATTACTATATGATACAAATATAGGATAGTGAATTCTAGTGGAAATAATTTCATATGCAAACTCCTCTTTTGTTATTTTTATTTTTAAAAATTATATAACTAAAATAACATTTCTATCGTGAATTCGATCACACCTACTGTCCTTGATTGATTGAGCTTATTTATCATCTGAACTTGGTGTAGTTGGTTGTTGGAAGCCCACCAAAGGGCCCAATGATGAGACCAAACTGGACATGAATATTTGAGCAACTTACATAAAGCACGCTACTATAGATGCTAATTACTCAATAAAATAATAATTTTAATCATTACATAAGCTATCCGAGATTAGTTCTGGATACATGTATTTGATGCGCCATGAGATTGTATTTAGGATACACTGCCTCTCTCTCTTGCCTCTCCTCTCTCGCTTGCCTCACTCCTCCCTCTCCTTCTTTGTATTTGTGTTTCACATTTTAATGTATATGTGTATCCAATATCAATTTCTAGGGTGTATACGGTATCAATTTTAAAAGCATGTATCTAACTATATATACATAAGCTTATATCAATTTCTACGAGTGTATGTGAGCATCGAGTATCAATTTCTCAATTACCAGCATATATGTATCCATTATTGATTTCATCCAGTGTATCCAACATCAATTTCATTTGTGTATTCGGTACCAAATATCAAGTGTATTCAGTATCGAAAAGGGAAAGTTACATATGTAGCCGTTCAACACTAAATTAATACATGTGTCAATCTTGCAAAAAACGAAGGTAGTTATTCTCGTAGTTACATATATGTATATGTGTAGTATATACGTATCACATATACATGTCAATATTCACACCGTATTGATGACTGTAATCTTGATGTCATCTTTCTTTTGTATAATATGCGTATGTAAAAATATAATAAATGTATAGTATATACATGTGTCAATATTCATCGTATCGATTGTAATCCTGACTCTATCTTTGTTTTGTATGACATGCATACATCAAAAATATATATAATAAGTGCAATATATATGCACTAATTATACACATATTATACAGAAAATAAAGTATCCCCTCCAACAACGACGATCTTCTTCCTCCGTATTTACTCTTCTCTTAAATTCCTTCAAAAGAAAAAATAAAGTATCCCCTCCAACAACGACGATCTTCTTCCTCCGTATTTACTCTTCTCTTAAATTCCTTCAAAAGAAAATGTGATGCAATACAAGATTTGAATAGTTGAATATGAGGCAATCAGCGAAGAATTACAACGACCATCGTCGATGAAACCTAGATTTTAGGGTTTGATTACTTTTGATATTATTTTGCTTTTAAATAAGAAATGGGATCGGATAATATAGAATAAGTTAGTCTTAAATATGATATCTTTTTATTTTTCAGCAGTCACTCAATGTAATTATCCCTATGTTAAACTATCTCCCTATTTCATCCATAAAGATTCAATTGACTTAAATATATACTAATACAAAAATTCATCACAAACTATTTAGGCAACTATTTAAGGGTTGTATCCATTTTATAGGATCCTATTCTTTTTTCAATTTAGCCACTAGGCCCAAAACTATAACAAGCAAAAAAAAAAAAACATCTTTTTTGTTTTTCCTAAAATCTTGAAATTGGAGGGAATAACATATTTTTACTTTTGTTATTTTGCAATATTTTAGAAAAAGATTGAGATTGCAATAGGAGTGTTAAATAAGCGAGTTAAAAAAGGTTAAAATGAATTGTGTTAATAAGAACGGTCTGATTCAAGATGGGCATTAACTCACCAATATTACTTGGACTAAGATGGTCTGAGTCAAGATAAGCTAAACAATGCATCATAACTAAATCAGTCCAACTCTGTTTTTGTTTTCATATAGAAAGAGGGTCTTGACGTAATAAGCTAAACAATGCATCATAACTAAATCAGTCCAAGTAATCGGTCCAAGTAAGCTAAACAATGCATCTCCTTCTTCTTTTTTTGTTTTCATATTAGAAGGACAGTCTTGACGTAACTGATAAAGTTATTTTCATGTGATCAATAGGTCACAGATCTGAGCTATGGAGATAAAATTATGTCATATAATAAATGGTGTTTTTAATTATATTTTAAAATGTTGCCATAAAAAATAAGGGGCATTTTAGAGCCAATAGATTGAAGTCGAAGGTATTTTAGAGCCAAAAAATTTACGAAAGATATTTTTTTATATCAAATTCGATAGTTCAAAGATATTCAAGCTCTTTTTCGTTAATTCAATAATGAAAATATTCGACCACTCGAGCAAGGTTCACTTGTCTCCGAAACAACAACTCTAACAAGTGGGGATAATACGCACGAGCACAACTTTAAAGCAATGAAAAGTGAGATAGGAAAAAGTATACTGTTTGATTTTATATTTGAAAAGACTATCAACTTACTTCCACACGTGGCATTACAATATCCACTTACATATTCTTTGTTGGAAAATAGCTGTCTCCTTATTTATTTGTTTAAAATCAACAGCTCAAAAATAGAGGCGGAATCAAGATTTGATCTTTATAAATTAATAAGAGTATAATTTATAAATAGAATCTTGATCTCACTTCACCTTTGAGAGTAGGGGTGGACATGGTATGGTATATACCAAATTATTGTACTATATCAAAAAAATTAATATCGTGATTTTGATATTATGGTATTTGATATTGTATATAATATGCTTTTTAATTTTTTTTTATATTCGGTATGGTATTCGATATTTAGAAATAACATGTCAAAATACTGAATACCATATCGAAGTATATAGTTACATAAATAACATATATATAAATTATTAAAATACTAACAAATATACAACCTAGTATTAGTTATAAATACTACTTTATTTTGATTGAATTGTCTTTTAAATGTAATTGATTAACAAAAAGAGTTATTTGTACTTTCTTTTGAATATATATTTTTACATATGTATGTGTTAATATGATACAATTGAGACCTTTTTTTGAAAGTCAAAGTCATAGTACATAATTATACGAGTATATATTAGTCGAAGTTGAACAAACTATGATTACCAATTTACCATATTGCAAAATATCAAAATCAAACTTTAAATAATGGTATAATAGTTTTAAAAATCGAATACCGAAGTTTCAAATACCATACCGTACCATACCATGCCCACCCCTATTTGAGAGTGCATATTTAGATACCTCAATTTAGTCTCAACTGACAATTAAACACTCCAACTCGTTGCTACTGTGTCTCGTGACACCCCGCATTCACATGACACATAAATTTTAGAGGTGTCTAGATGATCATTTTGTAAGTTGAAGTGTTTAACTAGTCTAGATCAATGTGCATATTCAAAGTTAAAGTGATTATTTGACAGCTGATGCCAAGTTTAAGTATCTGTTTATATGTATTATGCCTTTCGATCTACGTATAAGTGCAGTAAATCAAAAGGAAAACAACACAGATCGTACATTAAGATCCCTAAGTAATCACATGCTGAAAACGGAAGTGAACAAGGAATGACAATTAATAAGGTGGGCTTAAAAGCAACCATCCTTTAAAGAAAGCGTAATAATATATTAATTTAGCTCTCTAATAATTTCAAGCTATTTATTAGATAAGACTATTCAACCAATTCATTATAATTAAATTCTTGATAAGAAAAAGACCACAGAAATCAAATCCTACCTTATCTGGATAAAAAGAAAGTGTTGTTTGTCCCTTTAACTTTGGAAGAATCAATGAATTTAGAAAGAAAAAAAAGAAAGTTGTCAATCAATTATATGACAATATATGGGGTTGGATTTTTCTTGCCATTTTATATATTGGCCAATGTACTGTTTTATGATTTTATGTCTGCCTTTAATACTATTTTTCCATCATATTGGAACATCATCTAACATTATTGACACCTAACAAGATAAACTCCAACATGTTTTTTCAAAAACAAACCTCATCAACCACTAATAATAGTTGGTATGTATATATATTTGTTGGGGTTTAAGTTAAAGTGTAGTGTGAATTGGAAAATGAAAGGAAATGAAAATTTGAACAAATTACTGATTTTGTATAAAAATTTGTTCACCTAAAGTTCACGGGAAAATGTCAAAAGTTTAGCTCCGACAAGATTATAATTTCAGTAAAAAAATATTTGAAATTTGGTCTTGTCATATCGATAATTTTAATTAAAAATTGTCTAAAATTAGCCTTAATAAGACCTACCAAATTTCATGTAAAAATGACTGATGTTTTGGCTTCATGAGGCCACATTTCCAGACAAAATGACCAAAACAAAATATGAATTTTCAACTTCGATCGTGTACGTCTGAGGTTGTTACTAAAGCGAGAGACTTGCATTTTTTTAAAGAGGTACTTTCATAAAAAGCCTCCATAGCAACACTTTGGCTAATTGCGTTCCATATTAATAGTTTCTATATCAATTGTATAATCTCGGCATACAAATACAAATACATGCGTATAAATACAAATAGTGTAATCTTGACATGCAAATACAAATTCGTAAAATCTCGACATACAAATAAAAAACTGTTAGAGTAATCTCGGCACAAATATAAATCCGTAAAATCTCAACATATAATTATAAAATCATATTGTATATTTTATGAAATCTCGGCATACAAATCCGTATTGTATTTGTAGGCCAAGATTACTATATTTGTATTTATATGCTAAGATTATACAATTGGTATAAAAACTGTTGGTATGGAGCATAATCAATCATGAAAGTGTGATGTGTTATGTAAATTAAATAGTGGGCCAAAAATGACTATTTGTGCACTTCACACTAAAGTAAGGTTGTATGTATACTTCATTGGGCTGAGAGCCCAGAACAAACGCTTCACTTTTGGTACACAAGAGGACTTTGTTTTGGGCCTAATTAAACAACAGTTACGAAAAAGAAATAATTGGCCCACCTGCGACCTTCACGTTATTAGCACGACGCTCTAACCAACTGAGCTAATGGGCCAATTGTTTATCTTTCCTAAATAATTCTATATTTTGTTAAAATGTTGGGAAGAACTTCAATTTTGTTGCACCCCCAAAATTATTTGGTTTCCTTTTTAAAACGTTTCTCTACACTTCCCGGGGGTTCATTTTGGTTATCGTGCTTATTAAAAATAGCTAGTTCAAACTACTCCTTGTGTTTCATTTTTTACTTGGTTCATATACTACAAATAGATGTTTCAATTTATTTGTCTATTTTTGCAAATCAAGAGAGCTTTGTTACTTTCTTTTCATGTTACCGTTAGTATTGAATAACTATATAAAGTACTAATAGTCTAATTTAGAGTTCTAAAATATCATTATTAAGGTTAGTTTAGTAAAATACACCTCTAATTAAAGTTTTTTAAAAAAGTGTGCCAAGTAAAATGAAACGAAGAGAGTAACTGTCATTTTAAAAATTAAGATATAATTAACTATTTAGTTTCACATCTACCTTTACTCATAATAAATGAAAGAGAAATTAATGAGGTGAAAAAAAAGCAGTATTAAATAAAGATAAAAAAGTAAATAGGAATAAATTAGTCAAGCTACTCTTTAATTAGTCAATACCTTTTTTAAAGAGGCGTACAAATAAAATTATGACAAGTAAAATGGACTAGAGAGGGAGTACTTAGTAAACATATATGCAAATATGAACTAAAACAAAGAGCGGTCTATGCTTCTTATGATATTTTTATTTTTAACGAAGTTCTAAAATCAACGCATTAGTAAAAGAATATTCTCGTCTATGAAATTACCTTGGATATATTATTGTAGTAAAAGAGATATTCACATCACTACTTTTAAACAATGAATAATTAGTTACATTGAGAAATTTTCGTATTATAATAATTAAATACTCTTCCATTCACTTTTATTTATTCATAAAGAAAGGCACATCCTTTTTTAAGGAATAATAAATACAATGTATATTTTATCAAGATATCTGTATAAAATAAAATTTAATACAGTTTAATAACTTTATTGTTACATTAATAGGAAATAAATGAATGCACCCAAAGGGAATTTTCCAATAAGAAAACGATTTGTACATTTATACATTGTGGACCCTTCTTTCCTTCAATCAACTTTGTTTTGTTTGTGACTTTATGTAAATATATTCAATATTCTTTTCATTTCAATTTGATGTAGCTTGATTGAACACCATATTTAATAAAGAAAGAAATACGTTTAAAACTCATGTTCTTTAACATATTATAATTCATATATTTGGTTAGTTATATAGAATTTTTCTTTTTAGGGTTTCACAGTGAATTTTCTCTATTTTCTTTTAAAGAGACAACTAAATTGTCTAAATTATCAGTATATCTTTTTAATTAACTTTCTAAATTTAATTTAATGAATAGATTAAAATATATAAAATAGACAGAATATACAGTAGGTAGTGAAAACTGAAGCCACATCATTAGCTTAAAGGGTTGGGGTAACCCATGTCAATTCATTATTTTTGACGTCTCTAATTCAAAATCGAACATAAAACTTTAGTTTAATTGGGCTCCTACTATTAGTACTAGCTATATATGGAGTAGGTATAGGTGCTACATAGAATCTCTTTACCTTTGCTTTGTCCTTGGACAAAGTTGTTGGTATATATTTAGTGTATAATATATTTGTAAGAATTATATAATGTCTATGTAATGATTATACAATAATTATGACAATTAAACCTAATTATAAAATAAAGATTAGTAGTAGTATTTTTCTTGAGAACTTTATGTGGGACTATTTTATAGTATAAAATTCCTTACAATGCAGTGGAGGATAATTATTCATACTTTTATATTGAATAAAGTTCAACAACAACAATAACATGTTATTAGTAATATAATTTCATAAATAGGGTTTGAGATATCGAGTAAAGTTAAATTATTTTAGTGTGACAAAAGATAATTTTCATTTTTACTGTTATAATGGATAGAGTTCTATGACCATATGTGACATTAACTCCAGATATTTTTAAAATATCTATTCATGACTATATATAAAAGTATGATCATACAAATAACATGAATTATGATAGGAATGGTTGAGAATTGAGATCCCTCTACCCTTATCAGAAGTCTCAGGTTCGAATTCCTAAAAATAAAAAAAATCATATTAGAATCATCACGCCTAAAAATAGATTTTGCAATATGTAAATTAAATTTAGTCGAACTTGAATACGATTACCTGAAACAAGATGGTTGTCACTTAGAGACAAACAGAATATTACTATGCTTATGTTGATAATAATTTGAATGCTTTAAGGTATAAATTCAATGTAAGTTTGATTCCCCTCTTAATTTAGCTTGCATGTGAAACTCCTAGCTAGTGAACTTTTTTCTTATTTCTCTTTTAATGTTTGATATTCGTATTAAAATTTGATTAATTTAAATTCGCGTTATGTAAGGCCCACTCAAAAAGAACGCTCCCTATCAAAGATTTTTTCATATCAAAGTTTAAATCCAAGATTTTTTCTTTTCAATAAGCTAAAATTGTTGCCAGGACTCGAACTTGATATCTTTTCTTTTCAATAAGCTAAAATTCTGGTCAAATTTTGAAAGAATATATCTGAAATTTTTCCACCACTACTAAAAGTAACTATTCTTAGTGATAGTTTTCCTAAGGCAAGAACATTAAGGAAAAAGCAAATATTCTTAATTAATAGGAAAGCAAAGATGAACTATGCATTCGACAAAAAAAAATGTGTACGAAAGTTTGCTTTTAAGAGAATAATTTTTGGATTTATAGTTTTGTTAATACAATCATCTAGTATCTGTTATCTACTGGTCTGATTAATATTTTGTGTAAAATTTATTTTAAAAATAACATTTTCTACTAGAGATTCCTCCATTTTAAGTGCTCAGATTCGAAACATCTAATTAAATTTTTTTTGGCAAGTAGTCACTTTTAACATCTTCTATTAAACATTACCCACTATTTTTATTTATTTTTCACTCGGTGTTTAGTATTCACCTTAATGTAGCTCGACTAAATTCGAATTCACGTCGAAAAGTTTCATATTGGGGATAAAACGCTTCCTAATATAGGCAACTTCATATCCAAAAAGACTCATACCCAAAATCTCTAATTAAGGTTGAAGGAGTACTTATTACTCAATCACAATCCTTGTCGGTAGGTACTAACTACTAATTATCATATTCTTTTCCTATAAAAATAATTCCCTCTCCCTAGTAGTTGCATAGCCACACGTAGGTCAGAGTGTTTAATTAAACACTCATTGTCGAAAAATTATTATGTATATAAAAAATTATATGAAATATATAGGTTAAAAGTTATTTTTTATGCATATATATTAAATTTTAAATATCCTTAATAAAATTTCTGACTTCGCCACTACTCAGACATGAAGTCTAACAACAGTGAGAATAGAACTATATATCCATTTTTTATCCATGGACCATGATTATCATGAGAATATACCTTTATTCCTTCTAGACAATATCATGTTAGGGTTTATTTTAAGATTATTTTGGATTGAAACTCTATATTCTTTCCAACTCCAAAATAATGGATACTTGTAAGGAAAAAGAGGAACAAAATTAATGGATTGGGCACCTATTTTTTTTTTTTTTGGATAACTTACGTAAAACAAACATTTTTAGGAATTAATTACACTTTTTCCCACCACAATTTCATCGGGATACATCCCAAACCACTAGGATACATCCCAATCCCATCGGTTACATCCCAAATCACTCGGATACATTGACATCTTTGGTTTTACTTCTGATACATCAGCATTCCGCATGTATCAGAGGGGTTACAACATATATCCGATGGTTGGGATGTATCCGAGGTGAGGCGATGTATCTCGAGGTGAGGCGATGTATCCCGAGATGAGCCGATGTATTCGATGAGTTTTCTGATTAACATGTGGTATATTAAGTAATTAAAATAAAATAGTGGAAGAGTTAATAAATATGGTAAGGAGGTATATCTCTTTAGGTAGTTTACCCTCCCATCGTGATTTCATAAATTTAGCCCTGAAATATTAAGTGAACATTTAGTATGCTATACAAACATAAATAATTTTGGGATAAATGTACTAGGGGACTATCCGGAATTTTTTATAGCCACAAATGATTAATTAAATAAAAAGTTTTTCAATATTTTTTCGACAAACTATGGGAAAAGAAGGTATTAACTTGTAGATATCGTCAATAGTTTTGTATAAAAATATATGTATTTATATTGACAAACCCATGGAGTCATTATGTCATGTCATTTCTCTTTTCAAATTCAAGAAATATTATGTAGTTTGATTTTTTTCTTCGATAAACTGTGTTGCGTTGTTCATCAAAAACTTTGTATCGATGTTTTTGTCAAAAAAAAATATACTTTTTCATTATAATTTATGTATAGAAGTTGAACTCTAAAGAATTTGCAATTCGGTGATAATGATTTCAGAGTTTGATATAGTGTTTAGTCTTTTTCGACCATGAATTCAGTTTAGTCATACTTTTTCATCACCTTTTATATAATATTATTTATGATTTTTTTTTCTATAGGTTAAGATGGTGATTTCCTTAGGTACAAATTTATGAAAAGGTTTCATGATAAATCAAAATTAAAGGAAAAATTATGTGACATAGAAAACATTCATACGTAATTACATGACGTAGTTAAAGTTTGAAATAATTACAATTCGCAGCTAAGGTTTAAATTGATAGCAAATGTATATATATTTCTTCTAAAATGAATTTCAGAAGCCAAATAAATTTGCACGACTAATTTTTTGTCGAAATATTAGCTATTTCTGAAATTTTACCTTAATTAAATCCCATTCTCAATGGATTACGTACGTGATGGCGAATTGAATGCAACAATTTATGGACTTTCCACATTATGTCCAATTTTGCAAAAATGGAATTCCATTCCAAATGGGTAATAATGCCAACACCTCTTTTGTGGACTTATTTGCTAATCCAATTCCAAATTGGATTCTAACTTATAAGTCTCTTTTCAATTAAATCAAAAAAATAAATAAATAAATTTCTTATTTTTAAATAATTTTTTTATTTATTCACAATATTTTATATTCAAGTTGTATTAATAATTTATTTATTCGACTAATAAAATCCTGTAATTTAATTATCAAAGACTAGAGTACTCGTTAGTGTGCATTTTCATTGGTTCAATACTAAGTAAGTAGTAGATTGATCAGATAAATATACTAACTGATGATGACATTTAGCAACATCTTTTAATGATCGGATAGAATGAAGTATACAATTTACTCTTAATAATTCGTAAAAGAATAATACAGTATTTTCTTATGTCTTTGTAACTTTGGATCACTCCTAGGATATGATTTAACTGTCGAAACCTAATTAATAGGTGGTCAACTACGTGTGTATGTCAAATATATATAATCGACTATTAAATGACCTATTATATTGCCTGGAGAAGGATTTAATTTAGTCGTTTATAATTCATGATAACATAGAGCTTAAACTCATTACTAAGAGTTGATAGATTTCATCTTAATTAATCTTTAATTTCATAAGCAATTAATCATACTCAATTTTCTTTCAACTGTTGTCGTAGGACCATGAGTGTCCCATATGTACAAATAATTAATAACTTGTCAATTACAATAATGATCTCAAGTCAAATGAAACTCTTACATTACATTCTTTTAGAGAATATTTCATTAACAGTTTATGGTAATTCTAATCATTGTATAGTAATTATCCAATGAATCGGCTCAATGATCATATTTTTATATGCATCATCTATATATGTATGTTATTTAATTTATGAAATCAACTAATTTTTATCTCATAAAGATCACCACATACATATTAATTTGACCAAATTATTAATATCTAATTAATGATTCTGTGATCAAGAATAATTTTAAATTAAATTATAATAAATGCGACCCTCATTATCAAGATCTCCTTCGTCATGATAAGTCCCAAAATTTAATCAAAGACTTTATCAAACTAATCAAGCAATTGGTAATAATTGTGATGAAAGAATGTCATAAACCATACATTTATATCAAATTACGATAATAAAAATATGTGTAAATCATCATACGTGATATTAAATTTAGAGCATATCAATTATATCTAGCTCTAATATTTTTCATGTAGTCGGATACTACAAAAAATAATGTTTTTCTATTTTGCGTATAGAAATTGAACTCTTAGAAATTGAAGGTCCGTGATAATGATTTCAGAGTTAGATTCAATATATATATACAGACACACAAAGTTCATTGAATATTTTACGTGATAGTGATTTTAGAGTTAGATTCAATATATATATAAAGTTCATTGAATATTTATAAATATTCGATTACGAATTCAGTTATTATCGTATACTTATTTGAGATAATTACAAAAAATTATAAATTTTAGATGTTAAGTCCGCCTCTTCTGCGTATAGTCGTTTTCAATCAGGTGATTCAGTTCAATGGAACTCAAAGACTATTAACGGTAGTAATTTTATGTTGAGTGACTAATTGAGATTCTGATATCGATATATCTTAAAAGAGACAACAAACACATAAAGGGTAATTCGACGCATAAAATATTTTGTGTAATCATGTGAAATTTGGGAAAGAGCCACACCTTAATTAAGAGATGTGATGTAGACAACCTATCCTTAATGCAAACATTAATTAGTGAATGTTTTCATGACTCAAACTCGTGACCTATAAATTACACAAAAATAACTTTAATATTGCTCCAAAGCTTTGATCCACTAATGTTTGCTAGTAATGCCATAATTAAAAATTGAAAGATTTAATTTGAAAGATTGTGTGTTATGTCTCCAAAATAATTAATTGCATTCTAAAAGAAGTTAAATTTTTCATGTTTTCACCAAAAATATAATTTAACTTTTTGACTATACCAAATTGTACCTATATATTGCTCAAAGTAGAAGGCTCTAATCTAGAAATGACATTTGCCAGTCTAGGTTATTTTAAGGTGTCCCTATATATATATATATATGAAGTGAAATAACTGTGGGAGACAAATAGGTTCAACCTTTTAACAATTTTGTCCCACAATTTCTATAAAGATGGAAAATGGGACTTGATTGATTGCAACAACTTCAAAATCTTTAGGTTTTTTTGGTTATCAGTGGATTCAGGTATTGAAGTTTATGAATTTCTATAATGGCTTTATGATAATATAAAATAATAACTGAGTTTACAGTTAATTAGATTTCTGCCTCTGCATATGTTAACTTTTATATACTAATAGTGAATAAAAATATTTATAGTCGAGACTCTCACCTTTAAAACTCACTAATTCTAAGTTTTAAATTATTCAAAATAGAGAGTTCTTATTATTTATCTAACCATTTAGAATTTAAAATTTAATATCTCGATTAATTTAGATTTGCATTGAACAGATTGCGAAAGAAGTAAAACGTTGAATTTGCATATTATTTACTATTTTTTATTTTAAAGTAAATGAAATACTATGTTTAAAATTATTTTACATTCCCCTCTACATATATGGCATGTGCCCCCTCCCCAACCCAAAAAAAAGCACTCAAATTCAAAATACGATTAATTCAGCTGACATTCTTCACCTTCAATTTAAAGATTGTGAGTTTGATAATTAAGAGAGCACAAAAATGAAAGCTTCTCGAGAGTAAAAAAGAAAAAAGAGATTAGTTCAACATGGACTATATGCACCCTTAGTAATTCATCAGATAAATTGAATTTTCAAATATTCCCCGCTCACCTAACGCGCGCAATCAATAGTTTCTTAATTGCCATTGGTAAAGATTAAAGTGTCATGAAAAAGTGTTTTCACGTGGTAGAACCTCCCGTTGGGTTAGAGGCGAGACGACTAATATTAGAGAAGAAGAAAAAGAAGTAAGAGAAGATTTCAAGAATGATGTGCTCCGTACGAAGGAAATTGTTTTCTAGAAAAATAAGTGAATTTTTTATATTAGTTATATAAACAAAAAATATCATCATAAAAGCATATTTGTATATAATTTAGACAAATACTATGAAAGGTGGGTGGGGTGGAGGGAGGGGGGAGGGGGGACGGGTCTACGAGATTGGGGTCAAGATGAGTTGGAGGGTGAGGAAGACACAATCAACGTGAAATGTTACTTGTGAACAAACTTGTTTTTCCTACTTCCACTAGGGAAAGTTATTTTCTCATTTTTTAAGAATTTGAATTTGATTTCCTTGAAAAACATTCTCCAAAAATTTTACACCTTTAATGTGCTCATCCATTACAATTTTAAAGAAAAAAAGGCCATTAAAGGTTAAAAACTTAGTTACAAAATTAAATATTTTCGCAGTATGAAAGGACCTTATAATTAAAACTTTTGAAAGAAAAGTATAATTAACCACAAAGTTTTCAATGGGAAAAAAACAAAAAGGAACAATCTTTTTCTAGCACAAGGGGATGTGATATGATTGATAGAATTCATTCATCTTAGTGGCGGGGCTAAGTTTGTTTTGTTTTAAAAAAAAAATGAAGTTAAAATATAAAAAAGTAAACATATGAAAAAATTAAAAAAATTCAACGTATAGCATATACACATAAAAGAAATTGCACATTTACACATTGTAATTTTGTGTTTTAATTGACACCCCTTGGATCTTTGTCACTTCTTCGCCTTTAACTAGAAATGTCTAATTCGAACCCCGAAAAATAAAGAAAAAAAATCTAGTTGGGCAGCCGCGACTTTTCCTTAATGCGCCCTCCGCGGTACTAATCTAGATTAATCGAAATTAAAAGAAGGTCATTTGTACTTTTACTCCTATTTTGTATTGATCTTTAATTTTTACCCTTCATAAACAAAATGCAATTGCTAAAGAGCAAAAACAAAAAACCAGCCGATTTAAAATGCAAAAATTAAAAATTAGCCTATTTGAAGGCAAGACGTGCAATTTTATATAAATAAAATAAGTTTTAAATGCCTGATAGTAAAACAAAAAAGGCTTTTTCTCTTTTCTTCTTGGCTAGGGAACCATTAGATTTTTAAAGACATAAAATCTATTACCCTTGCCCTAGGAATAAGAAGATGTAAAGTAGAAGAGAGAACAGCAAAAACCATTTATATATACATATATATGGCAAAACAGATTTAGAAGAGAATATTTGTTACATATTTCATTGAGAAACCAAAAAAAGAAAGCTAATAGCTAGACAATATGGGAAGAGGGAAAGTAGAATTGAAGAGAATTGAGAACAAAATAAATAGACAAGTGACTTTTGCAAAGAGAAGAAATGGACTCCTCAAGAAAGCTTATGAACTTTCTGTTCTTTGTGATGCTGAAATTGCTCTTATTGTTTTCTCTACTCGTGGCAAGCTTTATGAATTTTGCAGCACCTCAAGGTATGTATATATCTTCATTTTCACCTTTTTTCTTCTTCTTATGGTGTCTGGTAAGATGCTCTGGTCTTTATAATTGATGTTGTTTCGATAGAGAGGGAGGGTAGAGCTTTTGGTTTTTTTATGTTGTCAAAAAATTGAACAATGGTTTTTTTTTTCGTGTTATCAAAGATTTGAACGATGAAAATAGATGGTGAGTGTCTGATAAAGTTGATCAGGTCATGTAGGAACAAGGTTCAAGTCTGTATGAAAAAGATCTCGATTTGCTTGAAGATTAGAAATGTCTTGTTGATTGAGGGGTACTTCTTATCGTATGTGTTCTGTTGTCTGCTAAGAAGGTCTAGTCTCTGATTGATGCTATTTTATGAAAAAGATTTTGATTTTCTTGAAGATTAGAGATGTCATATCAATTGAGAGGTACTTCTAATTATACGTGTTCTAATGTCCGCTAAGAAGGTATGGTCTTTGATTGATGCTATTTTATGAAAAAGATCTCAATTTTTTTGAAGATTAAAGATGTCATATCAATTGAGGAGTATTTCTTATGGTATGTGTTCTATTGTCTGTTAAGAAGGTCTGGTCTTTATTTGATGCTATTTTATGAAAAAGATCTCGATTTTCTTGAAGATCAGAGTTGTCATATCAATTGAGGGATACGTCTTATTATATGTGTTCGAATGTCTGTTAAGAAGGTCTGGTCTTTGATTGATGCTATTTTATGAAAAAGATCTTGATTTTCTTGAAGATTAGAGATGTCCTGTCAATTGAGGGGTATTTTTTATCGTATGTATTTTACTGTTTGCTAAGAAGGTTTGATTTTTGATTGGAGCTATTTTGTGAAAAAAGATCTCGATTTTCTTGAAGATTAGAAATGTCATATCGATTGAGGGGGTACTTCTTATCGTATGTGTTCTACTATTTGCTAAGAATTAGGTCTGGTTTTTGATTGATATTATTTTATGGAAAAAAATCGATTTTCTTGAAGATTAAAAATGTCATATCGGTTGAAGGTTACTTCTAATTATATCTATTCTACTATTTGCTAAGAGTTAAGTCTGGTTTTTGATTGATGTTTTTTTATGAAAAAGATCTCGATTTCATGAATATTAGAGATTTCACTGGTAGTATATTTATACTTTTACCATGCCCATTGATAGGGGTGTTTTTTGTTGTATTTATGATGGCAGAAAATTATTTATGGGCTAAGTTTTTCATACATTTTTTCTAGTGTCTGCTAATTAAGATAATCTAATTTTTTTTCATGCTATTTTATAAAATATTTTGATTTTCTTGATGATTAGAGATGTCACTAGTACTATATTTCTATTTTTTTGCCTATCGATTGAAGGGTGTTTTTTGTCATATTTATGATTGGAGATTATTTCTTTTGGACTATAGTTTTCCATACTCTTTGACTTTATTTTGAAGAGAGAAGCTATCAATTCTTGGTGTTTGTTAATTTTTTTTGGTCATCATTGGTATATGTTGAAACTTTGTCCATATATATATTTTCCCTTATATATATTACATATGATCTAGGTTTTTCTTGTAGATTATTACAAATTAATTAATACCATTAATTACAAATCAAGATTAATCTTTATGAAATTATTTAATAGGTAAAGCACTAATCATTATAAGGAATACTTGAGTTGAGTCTTTAATTTCATGATTCAACTTTGGTTGTGATTTGATGTGCACCTTCATATTTCTTCATTTTTTGAAACTTTATTTTTCTTAAAGTACAGACACATATAAAGACAAGCATGACAATTTTTCATATAAAGCTGCACAAATATTTCTTCATAATATTAATTATAAGGAAATGGAATATCTAGATTTGATCATCATCACTAGTATTGAAATTAAACACTTCTTTACTTTAACAGATAATAATCGTGGTGAAATAGATAAGATCTTTCCAGCTTAATCAGAGATCTCGAGTTTAACTAGCTTTGGATATGAAAAAAGTCATGTTAGAAAGTGTTTCCCCCTCAAACGGATCTTATGCAACGTCAGAACGTTAAAAAAAAAAAACTTTTTTACTTTAAGAAGTAATTTGTTTTCTAAAAAGTGGTGCTAAGCAGCATAATTGATTAGATTTCATTTATCTAATACTGCTTATATAGTTTATGTGCACACAAAGTTACACGTAAATTATTTTTAAAAAAATAAATTGATCATACTCCCTCCGTTTTTGCTTCTTGAAAGTCAAACTATAAGATTACAACTTGATCAAATTTCAAAAATTACAACTTTATAAAATTAAAATATTCGAGCTTCAAATTTTAAAATCTATGACCACACGAGAGCTAAGTTATGTTTCTTGCCTTTGTAGTATGTCCAAGACATTGGAGAGATACCACAGATACCATTATGCTACACTTGAAGGATCCCAACCTTCAGCAGATTCACAGGTTTAATTTTTTCTTCTTCCTCAATGGCATAATAATTACTCAAAAGTTTGCTGAAAAACTGGAAATACTTCATTTTTTAACCTAAAATAGTTAGTAAAATTAAGAGTCAATGGTAAAAAAAGCAACAAATTATCACTTCTTTTTTTTGTGAGTTTCATACCTCAATTATTCATTGTTCTCTCTGCTATGTTGCTCAAACTCTTCAAAACTGCATGTCGGATTCTCCAAAAGTAGTGTATTTTTGGAGAATCCGAGGTGAAAAGTTCGTGCAACTTAGGTTTTCTGTACCTACCTAAACTATCACTATATTTGTATTAAAACACACCTCGATACTGAGATGGCCAAATATTTGTTCCCAATCGACAACAAGCACGTGTAGGTCAATCCAGCATCAAGGTATGCTTTAATATAAAGAGAGTGATAGTTGAGCTATGAAACTCGCGAAAAGGTGATAGTTTAGGCATATAAATAGAACAATGAATAGTTAAGGTATGAAACTCACGACAATGTAATAGTTTATACGTATTTTTTTTTTTTATCATTAACTCTGAATTAAAGTTAATATTGATGGCTAATTTTGAGGAAATTGATTTGCTTGCTTTGCTATTGTGAAAAAAACAGAACAACTACCAAGAGTATTTAAAGCTTAAAACAAGAGTGGAAGTGTTACAACAGTCTCAAAGGTGAGACTATTTTTAATTCTGAATGCACTAAGTTATCGCTATGCGCGGGTTTCGAAAAATAGTCGAATCATATTGAGTTTATTATGCGCAATAACTTTAAATGCGTGACTTCATGATCACACGACAATAACTGGGAGATGCATTCTCTATATATATTTATTTTTAATTTTTTGGGTTAATATATGACCAAAATAGCTATTTTATATTCTTTAGGCATATGCTTGGAGAGGATTTGGGAGAATTGAGCACAAAAGACCTTGAACAACTTGAACGTCAATTGGATTCATCATTGAGGCAAATAAGGTCAACAAAGGTATGTACTTTGTATTAATAATAAGATGTATTTAACAAATAATATTTTGTCGTAAGCATATTCAGCATTTAAATTCTATGAGTTTAACTTTTAAGTTTGTTAATATTGAACTCTCGTACTTTAAAAAATATGGGTTTAAACCTATGTTTTGTTACAATTTTAGTTGATTTTACACATAAACTTATTATGCCCAATTTAAAAGTATTGAATTCAGATAAATTCGATTCCGCAACATTGAAAATGGAGAATAGTTAGTTTCTTAATTATCCAATGAGGCCTTAATTAATCAACTACTTTTTTTTAATTTGTTTTCAGACACAACACATGCTTGGTCAACTTGGTGAACTTCAACAAAAGGTAAATGCAGTGTATATGATGCATAAGAAATCAAGATGACATTTAGGGTGTGTTTGGCACGGAGGAAAACATTTTTCAAAATATATTTTTCAATTTTTTTTATATTTGGTTTAGGAAAACAAGTTCTTTAAAAATGAGGAAAATGACTTCTCTAATTGAAGTAGGAAAAACAAGTTCCATACATGACATCATGAGTGTAGTATCTCTTCACCACCCACCCGATAGCCCCAACCTCCACCCCTTGAACATCCCATCCCCGCCACCCTCGAACCCCCAGTTCCTACTAGAATTACGGGGTTCTGCTTTTGGCGGCAACACACTGTTTTGCTAGTTAGATTATTTATATTGCTTTTAGGATAATATTTTTTTTGCTTACTTACCAAACACTAGAAAATAAGTAAGAAGCCTACTTGTTTTCGAGAAAACAGTTCTAGGAAAACATTTTTCCTTCATACCAAACACACCCTTAGTGCTATTTGTATAGGAAACATAATATGTGCTAATTTCTTCTTGTACAGGAGCAATCTCTTACTGAAATGAACAAATCTTTGAGGATGAAGGTAACAATATTACCTTGATTATAGTTTTAGCTTAAATTAATATTTAGTTTGGAGATCAGAAAATTAAAAGGACAATCTAATAGTAACACATAATAAGTTGAGTGGAGACCTTTACTATTATAACAGTAAAGTCACAAAATTATTTTTTGTTACGTTGCAGTAACTGAACTAAAGTATGAATTGTTATCGTGGATAAAGTTCAGTGATCATATTCACGAAATTGTTAATTGCAGTTGGAACAAGTTGGTGTTGCCTTTCAAACATCATGGCATTCTGGGCAGCAAAGTGGATTTCTTCAACATGTGGATTGCAATAACACATTGCCTATAAGGTGATCTTGAAATATACGTATGAATTAAGGCACACACAACACACACAAATCCGATAATTAACTAAAATATATCGATTGTTAACTAATTGACTGTCTGCAAGGATATAAGTGAAGACATCTATACCCAATCGGAAAAAGATTTAGTACTATTTTGACGTTTTTCAAGTAATTGTAGTGAAACTTGACATGTTGACCTCTTGGTTAGGAGAGTCGTACTAAACTCATTACATACCATATCATGGGGTGATTCTCCTGAATGTCGAGTCTTTCTCGGTTGTCAACTCAACGTCCGCAAGATAATGTCAAAAACTTGACTTTACTGGAAATAAAAAAAGAGAGGAGAAAAGGCCCTTCCTATCTTATTAGTCAAACGTGCAGTATATATGTACACACGTCTTTTTTTAATCTTATTATAAACATGCATATAATTTGAATCCATGAAAACTGATTTTACGTGCTGAATTCAGTTGTGACTTTATCTACCAATTTGCTTGGAACTGAGACGTAGTTGTTGATTCAGTTACAGGTACGATAACGTACCACCGGAACATGCAACACCATCAACACATGATGCTACTGGAGTTGTACCTGAATGGATGCTTTGAATTTAAAGCTATTCAGAGCCTAATGATGCACACAGTACACTCTCTCTTCTACATACAAAAATAGAGCTTCACTGTTTCAAAAATTTGTGCTGTTTGAATGTTTAGCTAGCTAGCAAACATTTTGGATTATGCATATAGTATTTATGACATATAAATGGTTATATATATATATGTTTTGGCCTTTGTGAACAGAGTTATCTGGTACTTGTTGCTGGTGGGAGGTGACAGGTATCCCGTGAAACTAGTTGAGGTGCGCGAAAGCTGGCCCGAACACCACGATCATAAGGAAAGAATGGTTATATATATTGTGATGTATTATTGTCAAGAAGAGCCTGGTAATAACAGTACTATATGTAATAAGTCAAAGGAGCAATTTTTAATTACCTATTTACTTCTTTTCCCTTTGTGTGTTCAAGCTGAGGCAATAGGAGCCAACTCGAGAAAACAAAAAAATTAAAGTTGAAGAACTCGACTTTTACTGATTTGGTTTATAGATTTAAAGACTCGACACAATTAAATTGGTTTGGTATTTGAAAAATTCAAATCAATCCCCCTATGTACACCCCTACTTGTGACTATGGGCCAAGATGGAGCTAGGATATCGTAAGGGGTTCATTCGAACTCCCCTCATCCAAAAATTATTTTCTATGTATATATAACAGATTTTTTTTTTTTTTTTTTGTGTATTTGTTTTTTTATATTTTGAATTTCTTTAATAAAAATCACCCCGCCACTGTCTTTTCGAATTATATCTTGCTTTATAATATTTTTATGACTATAAAATAAGAAAGGATTCTTCGCTTTTGCAAACAATTTAACTACTAAAAACATAGTCTATTACTAAATTGAGATGAATATTATCGATACCATGTAATTAAAGATGGATTTAGAATTTAAAATTTATGTGTTCTAGATTCAAGAATAAACCAACTTATAAAAATATAAGATTAAGGTTAAAGCTACTAAATTTTACCGAACTTATACCTAATTATATAAATTCGGCTCAGACGCAATTTCGCATTTATATATACAAGTAGAGTATGTTTATTGAAATCATTTCTTCCTCTTTTCATGCTTAATATTATGACCATGATCCAATTGAAATCAGAGGCAAAGCTAAAGTGTTGGTTATGAATTTAATAGAACTTAATAATTTTGATTCAAATTCGATATTTACCTTTAAAATCCATCGAATATGAGAGAGGATAGCCTTTTGCATGCTTTACATTTTTAAAAAGATCTACTTTAATATGAAGCCGATCCACTACTAAAAATTACCATTTTTTGGTTCAATTTTTTCATTGGAAAAAAAATTTGCTCGATGTTTTCGCAAATATTTTGATTGAATTAGTGAGAAACGAAAAAATCATATTGTTTTCACACAAAAAATCAAAAAACTTCTCAATGTTTTAATGAAAATTTATTTTTCACCATACATTTTTTCAGTGAGCAAATTCCGTAAAAAATGAATCAAAAAATCATATTTTATAACACAACTTACCCATTAATTTGCGGCGAAAAAAGTCTCTGTGTCTAATTGTGGAATTAGTCACACACATTGAGTATAAGGGTTTTTTGTTATGGATTTCCCATGTTTGGTTTAAGAAAATATAATACTCCCTCCGTTCCTAAATAAGTGATCATTTTATACTGAGCACACCCTTTAAGAAATTGCTTACTCCTAGAGAATAAAATATGTTTTTACTATCCTACTCCTAATTAAATTTTTTATATATTTAATGTGATCTTTTTTAATTAATGATTTCTGGTTATGAAAACAATGACAAATTTGAAAGAATATGATCAATTTATTCTTGAAAGCCTAAATTTATGATTATTTATTTAGGAACAAAATAAAAACATAAATGATCACTTATTTAGAAACGGAGGGAGTATACACTCAGGGGCAAATCTAATGTATACCGAGGGGGTTCGGCGACAAAAAATTACAGGCCCACTTTTTACAGGTCAATGGAATCTTTATGCTCAAAACCCCTAGGATAGATTTTCTATATTTATGTACATATATTACTTTTGAACCTCCTAAACGATAAGTGAAAGGTAACTCAGTAGTACTACGTTCTTGAAATGAACCCAACGTCCTGGGTTCGAATCCTGCGAACTGCTATATTTTATATTTTTAGCTTCAATTATATTTTCTCATTTAATTTTCATAAAAGAACACGAGTTACAGGCGTGGGAATTGTGTTTTGTTAGTTTATTCATACATTTATATTTTTTATTTTTTAAATTCTTTGAATGAAGATCCTGGATCCGCCATTGTATACCCTAATAATATTGCATATAATGCACCTATGAAATTTTTTAATAATCAAAGAAAATAACACTCTTGGTAAAAGTTTAAAAGTTATTTTTCATGAGTGACATACCGGCATTCAAGCTAAATGTTTTCTAACAACCCCCTCATCCAAAAGTTAGTCAATTTGTCACATTATATAAGCACATGTTTTCTTGGCAAATTAGTTACATATATATAACTAACTAAAATCAAAAGATATTTAACATAAGAATTTAATCAATAAAAGTCATCCTTAAAGTTGCATTTTTCTTATGTATGTTATGATTGACTTGTACTTAAAAAAAATCATAAGTGAATTCGGGATTTAAATTTTATCAATTCAATATTTAAAAAATTTCTCATGTTGAATTCATTAAATATTTAAAATTACGAGCCTATATTCACATAAGTTTATATATCACGATAAAAAATACTAGAATCATATAAACGTACCGAAGAACTACGACACAAGAAAAATGGAGATTTTAAACCCTTTTGATCATGAGAATTATTCACTTTTTTTTTAAAAAAAAAATCCTTTATTTGAATTAACGTAATTTGGCACATTACCCAAAACCTTATTTTCACTTTCACTATATATTTTTTCAAATTTTACCCTAATTTTTTTATTTTTTATAAAAATAATCCCGTTTAAATTATATTTCATATTTTCTTTATAAAGTACAAACAATCAAATTTATTTGTAAAAACTATAATCAAACGCAACTTCATTTTCAACTCCAACTTCAAAAAATTCAAAAAAGTGAAAAAAAATATTTGTAATAATATAAAGTAGCTCGTATAAGAAATCTATTCTATGACATTATTTGACTATTTATTTTGAGATATTACGCTTACAGAGCAAATTTGATTGTATGACTACAGAGAGCATGTGACTATTAATTTCCTCTTTAGTCCGTTTAAAGAAGAGTGTTTTTTTCTTTTTTTATAATTCTTTAATTTTAACTTTTCACATAACATGTTTAAAATCATAAATTAACGGATATTTTATTATATTTTACATATTTTTAATTTAAGATATCTTTAATTCGGGCAAACACCTACTAAAAGTATCTTTATATATAAGCAGTGACGGAGCCAGAATTTTTTCACTAAAGAGTGTCAAAATACAAAGAAGTAAATTCACAAAAAAATCAAAATGTGTCAATATGTAGTATATACATAAAATGATATTTTTATCTAGCTTTACAGTGTAGTTTTTTTATGGAAGGGGATCGACACCCCTCAAACACATGTGGCTCCGCCACTGAATACAAGGAGACTCCGTCACAGTGTGTAGAGAAGACGAGATTACAATCTTGAAATTACTATTTTCAATATAATTAATTTCGAGATAACTTGTTCTCCGACTAAACGAGACTTAAAAGGTTAAAAAAGCAAACGCCGTCAACAGTGTGTAGAGAAGACAGAATAGCATAAGGGAACAGAACATTATCTTAAATATCTGTGAGAGACATGATATATCCACCATACAAAAATAAATACCATACTATGTTCTCCTTTCAACCAATCATAACTAGACAACACATTCTTAAAAACCACCTGGTTTTTTTATAAATACCACTTTTCACAGTACCTTTTTTCTTATCAATGTATTTATTTTACACCCCTTTAATTTCCACACCTATTCTATATCTCTATTTAAGAAGCTACTTTCTTTTTTGCCCCAATTTGTTGACATTTTTATTAATCTGTCAAAAAGTATGAACTTTTTATTAATGAAATGAGTTTAAAATATACAAATGTCTGATAGTAGATAGTTTGGCCAACCTTTGAAAGAAAATAACGATTATTTTAGTAGAATTAGTGTATTTGATCAAGCCTTTAAGAAAAAATAAGTATGTTTGAGTAGTATAGGATAAGCTGTTTTCCCATAAATAAATAAAACAAATTTTGAAAAGAATTTTTGAAATATTAATCAAGCACAAATTATTATTATTATAAATTTATAATATTAGCAAAAGTATTATTCAAATAAATTAGTGATACTCAAATTGTTGAAGTGTGTGATCCATCTCACATAATAGTGTAAGCTACTAGAGAAAGCACATTGTTATTATTTTCAACACGTCTTTCACGTCACATGCGGGGTTATTTTTTTTCATAGGCCAAGCACATTTTCTTTTTATAATGTGTGGAGGTGAGATTCAAATCCAGGACCTTTGTCTACTAAGATACTATTTGAAGAAATGGAGTACTTTGGACTTAACTTAATTTTAAAAGTTAATTTATGAATTAAGAAGGAATATTGCTCAAGACATATGAAAAAGTTCACTCATTCCTTTTTCATCCTATGTTGACTCTTTAACATAAATTGATACTCTCCAAAAAGACTTTTTCAAATGGCACTTCAAATAAAAAATATTTTCCAAAATAAACATATTTTTGGTAGTTTAATTAGCCAAACAAGCTACTAATAAAGACTTGTTTTAGACATAAAATTTAAAAACTCTTCAATCTTTTTCAGAAATCATATGTCCAATCAAATAATATCATATAAATTAATAGGAACGAAGTAGAAATGAACAAGCAAAAAAAAAAAGAAAAGAAAAACAAAAAAAGAACAAGTGGGGAGTACTTTTTTCCTTTTTAAATAGTAAGATGGGGACTCTTCTCTTTTTTTTTTTTCATTGTTGTGAAATAGTAACTAGGGTTTGTTCAGAGTTGAAATATAATTTCAGGGTTTCCATATTTAGGTCATATTTCTATCTGTGGGAAACAAGTGAAATTTCTTCTTTTCTTTTCTTTTCTTTTTCTGAAGATATGGGAAGAGGGAAAGTAGAATTAAGAAAAATAGAAAATAAAATAAATAGACAAGTAACATTCTCAAAGAGAAGAGGTGGATTAGTGAAAAAAGCTCATGAAATCTCAGTTCTTTGTGATGCTGAAGTTGCTTTAATTGTTTTCTCTCAAAAGGGCAAGATCTTTGAGTATTCTTCTGATTCTTGGTAAGTTTTTTTTTTTTTTTTTTAAATTTAATTATGTAATAAATTAAAATTCATCTTATTGAGTTATATTTTAAAAAAAAAAACAAAAAAAATCATTTGTAGGAACAAAAGTTTAGTGTTTTATTTTGTGAAATGAAGAAAGTTGTTATCTAGGGGAATCTTAGTAGTTCGGTTGGTTAGCTACCTGAACTTTCACCTTGTTGGTGAGGAGTCGATTTCTCGTCTTATAATCCCCTACCCCTAATTTTTTTTAATTATTATCCTATGAAAAGGATGATATAACTAAAATAATATTTGTTAGTCACTAAGCTAATAATTATGGAAGAAAATTGATCTTGTTTTTTTTGTTAAGGAAATTATCTTGATTTTCTTCTTGTAAAAAAAGAAAATTTGCTTAGTTTGTTTCACTTATTTTTTTTCCTACTAGTAGTATAAGTTTTCATTTTGCAGGAACAACATTTTATTAACTAATTTTCTGAAGAGGATGTCACTAAACTAATTATGGAAAATTGATCTTCTTTTCTTTGAAGACTGCCTTGAGTTTCTTGTTGCATGATTGTTTTCTCTAAAAAAAAAAAGAAATTATTTAATTTACTTTAGTATCTTTCATATAATTCTTTAATTTAGCTTGCTTGACTTATACTTTCAAGATTCCATCTTCAACAACAACAACATCCTTAGGGTAATAACATAAATCGGATTCGGAAAGATAGAATCGTATGCAAATTTTACCTCTCTATCTCTTGGAGTAGAGAAATGTAACCGACACAGAAAGTAAAAAAGGAAAAGAGACAACAAAATAACAAACTTACAAAAATCCATCTTCTTTGTATGTATATATATATATATATAATACTTTTTTTCCTTCAATTTGTTAAAGATTCATTCTTAGTTAGCTATTAATCTGATCTTATGGAAGAAAAGAAGTTGTTGACTTCCTTGTTGCATGATTAATGTTTTTTTTTTTTGTAAAATATACTTCCTCATTATTTATAATTGTATTTCCTATTAATATTTCCTTTTGTAGGAAAAAACATTTTAATTTTTATCTGATGAACAAGGGAAAAGAAGAGAATTTTCTGGATTTTTTTCTTTAATTTGTTAAGAATTCATTATTCATGAAAAACTCAATTTAATATTAATATATTTTAAGGTTCAGTGGTCATATGATTGTTCATTTCTGATTAACATGTCCATCATTCATCATAGTTAGTTTTTATTTTTATTTTTATTTATATATATATAAATATATATATTTTCCTTGTTTTTTTTCTTCATTTTTCTGGTTGTAATGTACATAGGAAATGACAAACTAGAAGTTCTGCACCTATGACTACTTCTCAAGCAGCCTTAATTAGTTCCAAAGACACTTTTATAGTTCCAACTTCCAACAAATCCCATAACAACAAAATAATCAACTCCAATTCACTTTTTTTTTAATTTTTGGAATAGTTTTTTACTTTATCTGAAATCACTATCTGATCATGAAAATTTTAATTTTTTTAAAAATAAAATATATATTCAAACACAATTTAAATTTCTCAATACTCTGTCCGTTTATTTTTACTTGTTCAATATTCTAAAAATAGATTTTCTTTTTTACTTGTCATTTTAATGTATCAAGAAAAGACATTACTAATTTTTATTCTAGTTTACCCTCAACATTATATTAATTACTTATTCCTTGAATTATTTTCAAAGACCTAAGACTATACATCAATTAATATGAGTATTTGTGGTAAAATACTTATGTTAATCATTATTTTAGTGGCATGTAAAGTTCAAAGTGGACAAGTAAAAATGATCGGAGGAGTAAAATATTCATATTCTTCATTTTTCTTCAAATTTTGTACCCAATTAACCTATGCCACGTAAATCTAAACTAGAGGAGGATAATTAGACTAACTAATTACTTTATTACAGTAAGGGTATGGAAGAACTGACAGTCACAGATTATCTGATATACTTGATTCCTTATACTCTAAAAAATATACTTTCCAACTTCCAAGAAGCATCTACTAATTTCATTGTCCTGGATTTTGATTTGGTAAGGAATAATAATTTAAGATTATTCAGTATTGTATATAAGAATAGTATTAAACAGAATATATTAATAATGTTGAAATTAGTCACTAAAACTCACTATTTTTTGCTAAAAAATATTTAGTAATTATTCGCACAAATATTTTGATTGATTCGGTAGGAAAAGAAAAAAATAGTAATGTTTTTCTATGAAAAATTAGGAAATTTTTCACTATTTCAGTGAGAATATTACCTAATAATATTATTAATTATTGCATTATACATTCTTCTACTCAATCATCATCACTTCACAATTACTTACTCATAATTTTTATTAGTAGGAATTTTACTTAACATAGAAAGAGAAACTAATGATTATTTATTTTGTTGAAACAGTATGGAACAGATTCTTGAACGATATGAGAGATACTCATATGCTGAGAGACGTTTGCTTGCAAATAATTCTGACTCACCGGTAAGACCTAAAAAAAAGATTTTAAATAATAAATATTTTAGAGTTTATGTTTTATACTATGTTGCTCGGATTTTCTAAAATTGTTGATGTACCCATGTATAGGATACTCTAATAATATATTACTTTTGGAATATTTGACCACACATTCATTGATATTTTTGAAGAGTCCGAGCAACATAGGTTTTATTAGCAATTAGTGTAAATAAGATATGTTACTTGTTATAACAGATAAAGATGACATGATTTTTGTAGTATCAGATCTAGAATGATGCTGTTTTCTTTAATCTGTTGCGGTTATCGTATTATTTGATATTGCTTTTGTTCCTTTCTCCTTTATTTTCAACATGACCTTCTTCCTATTGTATATTTTACTTGAGTCGAGAATATATCAGAAACAGTCTCTCTACCTTTATGAGGTAGGGATAAAGTTTGCGTTTCACTTTACCTTATTTATGAGATTACACTGGGTATGTTATTTTTGTTATAGTACGTAGTATTAATGATGTTGTTTTCTTTGTTTTGGTTATCGTATTATTTGATGTTGTTTATGTTCCTTTCTCCTTTATTTTCAACATGACTTCTTCCTTATTGTATGTTTTACTTGAGTCGAAAGTTTATCGGAAACAACCTCTCTACCTTCACGAGGTAGGAATATAATCTGCATCTTGCTTTACCCTACTTATGAAATTACTCTTGGTATATTATTATTGTTATAATAGTATTAATGACCCTTTTATTCTTATCTTCAAGATGATTTATTGGTATTTGTATAATCAATATATAGGTGCAGCAAAACTGGGGCTTGGAATATACTAAACTCAAGGCTAGGATTGATCTTCTCCAAAGGAACCACAAGTAAAACATATAATTGCATAATTATTCCATGCTCCTATATGTTTGTTGATTTAGATAGGGTGTGTTTGGTTCGGAGGAAAACATTTTCTGCAAAAAGTTTTTCAATTTTTTCATATTTGGTTGGTCAACATGTTTTGGAAAAAATTCTTTAGAAAAATAAGTCCCTTAAAAATTAATGAGGAAAATGACTTTCCTAATGAAAGTAACGAAAACAAGTTTCATAACTGGCATTCCAAGTTTATTGTCTTATTCCCACCCACCCATCCAATGCCCCCAGGCCCCAACCTTCAACCCTTTACCATGACCTCCCCCGAACACCTCTCTCCCATCACTACTAAAAAATCACTATTTTTTCACTGAAAAATATTCAGTTCCCCAGATATTTTGATTGAATCAGTGGAAAAAAAAATAGTAATGTTTTTATATGAAAAAATTTCACTATTTCAGTGAAAATCTGTTCCCACCATGCATTTTCTACGTGAGCTAGTTTGGTGGAAAATGAGTCAAAAATCATGTTTTATAGCAAAAAAATTTCACTGATTCACGATGAAAAAAACCTTTATTTCTAGTAGTGCACACCACCCCGGCACAATAGTATTTTTGCTAGAATACACATAAATGTTTTTGGGATGATATTTTTTTTCTTACTTACCAAACACTATTAGAAAATAAGTAAGAAATTCGTTTGTTTTCCAAGAAAGCACTTTCGTTCGGTACCAAACACACCCTTAAACAGATTCAGTTTTTACCTTAATCAATTTTCAAAATTATTTTTCAGACATTATATGGGAGAAGATCTTGATTCAATGAGCTTGAAGGACCTTCAAAACTTGGAACAACAGCTTGATACTGCTCTTAAGCTTATTCGATCAAGAAAGGTTTCCATCATTCTTTTCTTTTTTGGTTAATCGTAACTTGTTTTGGATTGAGACGTAGTTCTTATTGTATTAGGGTTAGTGAAACTGACCATCACTAAGTTGAAAGCTAATTCCTGGTCATTCCCATCATCTTGTTTTTTAAGATTTTATATATATGATGGCTGGATCAGTTTGTATGCACGTTAACTATCTTATTGGGTATTTATTATTTTTCACCAACATAAATTTCAGATACCTTTGCCTGTGAAGGTCTAGATAGATGAGAAGAGATGACCTGACTTTTTTTTTGTCTCTAGAACCCTAGTCTCTGAGGGTGGATATAAGTTGAAGAAAGGAGTTCAATTGAATTCTCTTTGTTGAAAAATTATATTATGCAATTAAAAGAAAAATAGTCCTCTATGGTAAACTTAGCCCATTGAGTCCGTTTGATAGAAGAAAAAAAATTATAATTAAGGGGTAAAGGGGTTTTAAATTGCTTTAGGTCAATGATTCAAATCCCAGATATGACATTTCAAGTAGCATTTTCTTTTAATCTCTTTACATAACTTCTTGGTTCCATCTCTTATAATGTTTATCCACTGAATAGTTATGTTGCTCATACTCTTTAAATATGTCGCTTGATGCCTATTGAATTCTTTAAAATGATATATAGTTTAAGAATTCAACATGAATGCAAATAATATTTGTAAAGAATTTGAGCAACATAGCTATCACCAGACCTTTGAGTGGATAATCATTTGCTTTCTTTCTTGCAATTTTTTGGATTTTCTGTGACATCAAGGGTGTTTTTGTGTTGCAGAACCAACTCATGCATGAGTCAATCTCTGAACTGCAGAAAAAGGTATTAGAAATAGTTTTTTTTTTGGCCCAAGCTTACTACTATTATTAGGGATCGTTTGATACGTGGGATAAAAATAATAATTTTGAAATAAAATTTAAAATTAACTTTATTCCATATTTGGTGTGAGGTATTAGTCAATCTCGAGAATATTTTATCTCACCATTTGTACTAAAATTGTGCGACAAAAATAGTCCCATGAAATGTCCAAACTCATTGGATATTCCTGCTTTAATTATCCTATCCGGTGTACCAAACAACCCCTAAACTTTCTATGTCTCAATTTATGTGTTGAATTTTTCTTTTTTAATTTATTCCATAAAAAAGGTCATATTTCTTTACTTGGAAATGATCTTTAGTAAAATGATTTATACTACACAAATATATGTGGCTTGTGTTAGATCATAAATTTCAAAAATCTCTTTTTTTTCTTCTTAAATTATATATCTATTCAAACTCTACAACATAAATTGAGACGGAGGGAGTAATAAGCATTAATCTTGATTGATGCTTTGAGGGCTATCTTTTCTCTATGGTTTCACAGGAAAGGACTATCCAAGAGGAGAATAACATGCTAGCCAAGAAGGTGAGTTTGTCTCTTGTTATTTATTCTAGGGATAAGGCGTAGAAACACATCTAAATTATAGTAAAATTATCAACTATACATCTTAATATAACTCCTGGAACTTAGTTTTTTCGTATTATTTATCTCCTAGTTGGAACTTGTTTTTTCGTATGCTTACCTCATTCACTAATTACCTAATAAAGAAAATAAGTAAAACATATGTTTATTCTAAACTAAAACAAAAGGAGTCTTAATATCTTTTTTTTTTCATTTGATTCTTTCAGACACAGACTATCAAACCCTCATCCTCTCTCAAACCCTTCGTCCTTTTTTCACCGTTACAATCTCCATCTCTTCTTTTTATTTTTTTTCTTTCTTTTCTATATCACTTGATGAGGATATGGTCCTTTGGAGTAGAAGAATCACATGAAATAAGACATTATGACTCCCCTTTTTTAGTTTAGAATATGTGTATTCGCATATGTTGTGTTTTAACTTTTCTTTTTTTACTAGGTAATTAGTGAAAGGGGTAAATTATTCGAAAAAATTAAGTTAAAGGGGGTAAATAATATTAAAAGAAAAACAGTTTAGGGAGGGTCATAGAACCCTGCATAGTTTAAATATGTAATTGATAATTTCGCCATGATATAAAGGTGTTTCTATGGCTTATCAAAATTTTCAAACATTAAAGCATACTTAGCACTTTTTAATTGCTTGTAAACAGATCAAGGAGAAGGATAAGATAGTATTGCAGCAAGGTGAATGGCACCAGCAAAATCAAGTTCCTACATCAACATCTTTCCTCTTACAACCACATCCATTCCTTAATATGGGGTAATCTTCTTCCCCTCTATATATACATATAACAAAACAAACAAAATCAGTCGGCGGAATCAGAATTTTTATAGTATTCAAAATATAAGGAAATAAAAAGAAATTCAATATTTACTATATACAAAAAAAAAAAAAATTTTAACCTTACATTGTATATTTTACAGTATAATTTTCCGACAGAGGGGGGTCCATTGTTAATCTTATTGTTGAAAGTAATACTCCTTCTGTCCATCTTTATTTTTCCATGTTTGACTTGGCACATTCCTTAAGAAACAATAAATAAAAGAGGATTTTACTATACCACCTCTATTATTTATAATTCATCTAATTGTTGGTGGAATTAATAGTATTTAATACAAGGGTAAAATAGACACAAAATGGTAAATTATCTCTTAATTTTTTCAAACTAGACATGTAAAGTTGAACAACTATTTATTATATCCTGGACAAGTAAAGATGGATGAAAGGAGTATTTACTTTAATGTGTTTATAAAGTAGTCTTTTTGATAATCAAGAAATCTTCGAGGGCTAGTTGCAACACTCATGGTTTTTTAATGGTTAACCACATTTAAAATTTCTTTTAGCTAGAAAGTTTATTAAGCATTACTTGTTTAATTGTTTCATTAATTCCTAATTGATTTTGATTAGAGGTAATAATTACCAAGAGGAAGCAGCAGATCAAGCAAGGAGGAACAATGAGCTTGACCTAAATCTTGATTCATTGTATCCACTTTACAACATGAATAAACATCTATGAAAATTGACTCTTTGCTATCATCTGCAACTTCGAAAGGAGCTCACTATCAGGACGGACGAGTATAAGCGATTAGCGATAAGCTTTATGTGGAAAAAAATATATATAAGATGTTATGTTTATTAATCTTTGTTTGGGAAGTTCTTAATATAATTATGAGTGTCATTATATTGATATGCATGTATAGAACCTTATTATTATTGTCTTTGTATTAATGTTGAAGTGTGTTAATCCCTTAACCTTATGTAAATGGAAAGGAAGAACTTTCTTCTTTTTCGTTTCTAGTAGTCGAAATAATCTCAATTTTCCCCCACTGTCATTGGAGTACACTCTATACATTTTCAGAATTCTCTATTCAGTGGAGTGGATCTTACCTTGAAGCAGATTCCACTGTCATAGCTTTTGTCTTCCCTGCTCGTTCTATTTTTATTTGAAACCCAGTTTCACCACTCTATCTCACTAGTTTACTGTCTTAGAATTGTTATTGTCAATGCTATTATGTATTTTTACTATTTGCAATTATGTGTTCTCATTTAAAATGTTTTATTTTAGTATTTTATAAATATTTTTGATAATCGAGAAATTTTTGAGGGATAACTAGTGCACGATTTGAACTTGAACGTGTTGAATAGATGTTTTGCGCTTTTACTATTGAATGACAATAAAATATTTTCAAGAACAAGCAAATCGAAATGATTTTTATCTGTATATATTCTTTAAGTTTGAGGTTACATAATGAATTTCTCAAAATTCTTTTCATCAACATATATTTGTTTCGATATATTTAATTAGTTTGGTGTTTACTTTTATGTATGATTTGATACATAATAGTTTGTCCATTATTCTTTTATAAACCGCATAATAGGTTCAATAATTAATACACCTTCATCAACTCTGTAAGATTAAATTCCTCTGAATCGTTTGGATGTATAGTCACTTCAATCATGTTCGTTCTTTTTCAAAAATATCTTTTTTTTGAGAACATGGTGAATCAGAAATTATTATGTTCGTGCTTTTTTATCCATCGATGAAAAAAATACTCCAATCTTTCATTCTCATATGAGGCTGAAAAGTGAATTGGCAACCGATCAACTCGAAGTAATTCATCATTTTCAAACCTGAGTCGATTGCTCGTTAGCAACGATTTATAGATTATCAAATTTCCATAAATGAAATAAAAAGTGAATCCATGTAAATGATCAAGACCTCGCGAACAACAAAGCATTATAGTCAAACTCATTTCTCTCTTTTGAATTGAAGTTTATCAGTCAAAGCAAAAGAAAATATTATCAAGAATATTATAATTCTTAAATTTCTATTCTAAAGTTCTATAATTGTTTTGTTATCAATTTACCAATATCATGATGTAAAAATATAATCTATATTTACCTTTAGTGTTGGAAACTATAAGCACCCACAGAAGCAAAACAGGGCAATGTTTAAAAGACTAATAGCGTTATGGAGTTGATTTTTCAGATGGTCACTCAGCTAAACGTTATTATCTCAGAACGTCACACCCTTCTTCTTGAATCTAAATTTTTCAACAAAGAAAATATCTTTCTTAAATAATAACTATTAGCTTTCCATCTAACATCCAGAAAAGAGCCTGTGGCAGCAAAAGTATAAGTACCAAAAAAAAAGTTCCAAGGAGAAACAAAAACTCTCTAGACTGTATGTCGTGTTACTCTTCGATCCTTTGTAGATGTCGGGAACCAGTGTGGTCAAAAATTATGTACACCTTACTAAGTTGCAGGAAATCTTCACATCAACGGTGTTTTTCATTTCGTTTAGCTCCTTCTCTTCAGCTCTGACCATCAATTTGTCTCCTCGAATTCCATCAACTGCAGAAGGAAATCAAAGTGTCAAGAGAAACAAAGCTAAAAAAACTTGACTGACTGCATTCTACAATAGAAAACCCAAAAATATTTCAAGTCTAAGCATTTAATCGCCATCTTGGCACATTTCTTTCCACGGATAGTTTTGTGATCCTTTATGCTCTTTCAAATCAAGGCGTGCAGAGTAGAGATGTCACATTGCAGATATGAGCTTTTATATATCAACAATATGATCCACTTTAACACGTACATATAGCGGCCCAAATACAACTGTGCCATCTGAATGAGCAAAGTGACCATTGACTAACTACACTGTTGTCACTTTCAGATAACAAGACTTTATCTTAAACCTGTTATAATACTGACAACGCATGTATTCCATCCGTCGCAATTTATGTGGTAGTAGTTAACTATGCACAAACTTAGAGAAAAGATGAAAGACTTATGAAATTTGTAGTCTAAAACAAGTCATAGACATTTGTGTGGCTATAATCATCTCATTAAGCTAAAATGAAAAATTTAAAGTTAAACCGTTTCTAAATAAGTATGACATTGTTTTTTAAACATATTAAAAGGAAAGTATGATACATAAATTGGGATAGAGGGAGTATAATAACATGCTATTCAAAGCTATGTTGCCCGTACTGTTTAAAAATGTTGTTCGGTGTGTTTCAGATCATCCAAAAGTAGTGCATTTTTAGAGGATCCGACATAGGTGCGGATGGATTTTTGGAGAGTCTAAGCAACATAGATTTAAAGTAGTTGGTGGAACAGAAACATATTGTCAACTAGTAAAGACACCATGTGGACAAAAAATTATATATTATAGTTAGACGCCCAATCATTCAGATAATGGAAGCTAGTCCTGAAAGAGGAGAAGCAAATCTAGCAATTCACTAATAAAACATTAGTTATTTGTTTAACATAGAAATATTTTGACTTCTCCATTTGCGGAAGATCTTAACACGACTATGCAGCAAATAAGATATTGCAAACTTGCAATGCACCGGAATGACTTAAAAACCTGAAGTAAAAGAAATAAAAGAAGTCTTGCCTTTCCACAAACTGGACATTTTTCACTTCTTTCCTGCCACTCATATATGCAGCTGAGGTGATAATGATGAGAACATTTTGTAGATATCTTGGGATTCTCTGGTGTATACTCTGCAAAAGAAAAAAAGTGTCATTTGACTAATTAGGCAGATCAAGAAAATCATCCAACATTGTAGATAAAATATTAGCTTAGAGCCTTAGAGCAGCCTCTTTTGTCAATTTGTTGCAGCTCAAATAGCATTGTAAAAATAATGCCAGCTACCTTCGAGGCATGTGGGACATACATCCTCATCTTCTGATGAGGAAAATTCATATTGAACTCCAGTCACCATCATTGATGAATAGTCCTTCTTAGGGGACTCAGGACAACATTCTTTAGATCCTTTGTTACAGTCTGATTTAAGCAGCTTGTCTTCTCTTAAAAGCTTTTCTGGTACATCAGCATCTATATCTGGTTCGGGCAAAACTTGTGGATGACTCGTTCCTTTGTTCTGTTGTCTAAATGCAACATCTTGTTGCATTTGTGGCTTTGTTGGAGCAGCAGTATTGGGTAAACCTCTATCCTGAGACCTGATTGTATTACATGAACTGTTGATGGAAAGTACAACAGTCGAAGATGACGGGCCTTGATTACCACAGTCTGATTTAAGCAGCTCTGCTTTTAGAAGCTTTTGTGTTATTTCAACATCAGCATCTATATTTGGTTCGGGCTCAACTCGTGATTGACTTGTTCCTTTGTCCTGTCGTCTAAATGCAACATCTTGTTGCATTTGTGGCTGTCTTGGAGAAGCACTACTTGGTAAATCTCCATCCTGAGACCTGATTGTATGACATGAACTGTTTGTGGCAACTAGAGCAGTCGAAGATGACGGGCCTTGATTAGCTGAAGTCCCAGCATTATCTTGTGCTTGGCCAAATATGGTTCCACACTGATGACAAGTAATACTTAAAAGTCAATTTCAAGATAAGGAACAGTAAGCATTTTGTAAATAGTTTTGTATCTTAATGAGGAAAAAAGCCAAAGCATAAATGAATCATTTGCAAAGAAGATGCTAGGCTAGCAATCTAGCCGTGATTTCTGTTACTACAATTAGAATTAGAATGTTCTAGGTTAGCAACAATGATCAATAGAGCCAAGTCAACAAATTCTTTCTGCGGTAGTTTTCAATTCTCTTCAAATACAACAGAGTTTTTCCATGTTTAGACTTGTTCAAGTACGAGTGGTCACAGTAGCATCTCACGTTCTATCATTTTTCCCCAGGCAAATAGTTTCTGGTATTCTATGAATTGCTGTTTTATGAGCTTATAAAACATGACACAAGAAGTTTAACCAAGTGCCATCATCGTTCATATACATTACAAAAGAATATGAAAAGAAAAAGGTGACTAATCTTGAAGTAATAGTTGCTTAAAAGCTAAACCGTATCCAAAATTAAACAGCATGTGGTGGATTGAGCAAGGACAGAAGATGCTGCAAATCCTTCACATAAGTATAATTTCAAATCTTTTTAGTTTTGGAATTCTAAAGAATTTACATTCTTCCTTGCACAAGAGGAAGGAAGGTTAACTCCCTAGTTCTTTAAGGTAGTTGAAAGTTTCCTTGGAAGTACCTTCACCTGCCATGCTACCTAAATATTCATTGTTGTTATGGTTAGTTGAGTTTGGTGGTCTAAATGCTTGATTAACTACATCAGTTCGACGCGATTTTAAGAATCTCGCCATCATTTGTTCATTGAAAACTGACAAGGCGGAATTACCTAGGTGGCAGGGGGGATTCGATACAAACAATATGATAACTACATCAGTTCGACGAGATTTTAAGAATCTAGCCATTCATTTATTCATTGAAAACTGATAGGGCGGAATTAGCTAGGTGGCAGGGGGGATTTGATACAAACAATGTGATAACTACATCAGTTCGACGAGATCTTAAGAATCTAGCCATTCATTTATTCATCGAAAACTGATAAGGCGGAATTAGCTAGGTGGCAGGGGGGATTTGATACAAACAATGTGAAACGTTAAATGGTTCGGTGCACCATCCAAACGTTAAAAGAGCAAAATATACTAAATTACATGGCGGAAAGAAAATCATTTTTAGACAGGCACCTTATTAATTAAGTTCTGAAAGCAGCAACTGAAACACTTGCAGAAGTTATGATGTTGATCATTCGAGGCAGCAACATCCGGAACACTGAAACAGCAACAAACTGCACCCATGATGTTTCTTCAATTTGTTACATAAATCTTCAGCCTTTCATTAGCAATTCCCTTTCTAGTCCAGTCGCCAGATTTCCCTTTAAAGCTATAAATAAGCAAACATAAGTAAACATTAAACTGTGAACAAACATGTCACACCAAAAATTAATCATGACGATGTGGGAGGGGAGCCACTAATCACTACCAACAACAACAACAACATACCCAGTGTATTCCCACAAAGTGGGGGTCTGGGGAAGGTAGAATGTACGCAGACCGTACCTTTACAACTATCTAAAACAGAACATGGGCAGAAACTGAAAAAACACATATACATATACCAAAAACACCATTGATCACAAAAAACAAACAAATACAGGGAATCATTAATCATAAAAGGGGGTAAAACAAAACATACCCAAAAAGCCCAAAAGAACTAGAAGAACAATGAGACTAACTTTTATGCAAAACAAGAAAGATACCCAATTGAGAAAGAGTTGTGAATCAAGAATCATTATATGCAGAAAAAAAATTACAGAGAAAGAAGAGTGACAGTACCAAAAGCAAGAATCATTCAAAAAGTTTACTTTTTTACATTCCGTGCCAAATCAATACAGACAAACAAATTGAAGCAGAGGGAGCAAAAGATACCATCTTTTTACCCTAAATAGATAGAGAAACAGTTCCATTGAACAGATAATGCAATCAATTACTGAAAAAGTAAATCACCATCAAAGCAAACTCAAAACCTACCTGAAACAGAACAAGGGAAGTATTTGAAAAACCTATACACAAAGGCAGAGCCACGATTTCCACTTAGGGGTTCAAAATCTGAAGAAATAAACACACCAACTAGTCGAAGGAGGTTCAACATCTACTATATATACATAAAAAATAATTTTAACCACGCATAAATAATATAATTTTCCGCCAAAGGCTGGATACATATACCAAAAACACCATAACCATAACATGCAATACTCATTGATCACAAAAAAAAAATAATACAGGAAATCATTAATCATAAAAGGAAAAACATACCCAAAAAGCCCAAAAGAACTAAAAGAACAATGAGGCTAACTTTTATGCAAAACAAGAAAGATACCCATAAAAAGACTTATGAATCAAGAATCATTATATGCATAAAAACAAAAAATTAGAGAGAAAGAAGAGTGACAGTACCAAAAACAAGGCTTTGGGGGCAAAGGGTTTGTGTGGGAGAGAAGAGTTTTGAGAATTGAGGGAAGAGAGTTTGACACAAAAGGAAAAAGTTGGAATCTTTGGAATATATATATGGAAAAACTGTGTGAGAGTTGAGGTTTATAGGGTCTAACGGCGAGTAATTAGCTGGATAATATATATACCTTTGTCACTTTTTTGGTTTTTGTTCTGTTTAAGGTACCAATAACTAAATTCCCAACTTGATATATATTATACGATTTATAAAAGGATAAAAAATATCTGTTCGCTTTTGTTTATTAGCTAAGTCTAATCCTAATTATACTATGGTTCAAATATATTCTTGTCATTATCTTTGACGACAAAAATTACCCCTTAAATGGATAAAAAAAAAAAACTAAATCAATAAAAATTATCCAATTTTAATTAGATTATACATATACATTTAATATATACGTGTGTATTTAACGAGTGCTAAAGCTAATCAAGAATTTATATGGATAATCATTTCAATAAATATATGTTTAGCTGACGTAATAGACCAATCTTATCTATAGGGACACTATGATAAAGAAAGACAAGTTGGATCATGGATGAACTAATAAAAAGAATGGGGGGAAATTATCGAAGGATGTGGTACAATAGATGACGTTGTTCCTCTCTTAATTAGAAATCGGGTTTGAGCCAACCCTAGGTATGAAAAAAATATTAGTAGGGAGCGTTTCCCCCGAATAGGCCTTACACAATATAAATCAAAATATAATTGCACTTTAATACAGATATCGAACGTCGAAATGGGGGAAAGGAAAAAAGAAGCTTCTAATAGTTGGTACATGGAATAAATGGTGAAGAATCTTCCTTTATTATAGTGGGGGAAGCCATTTACAATTTTTAAAAAGAAAGATATTGACTTTTGTTATTGGTTTAAATTGACATTTTTCATTTGAAAATGACAAAAGGCATAAGCAACTATGGCTCTATCACCAATATTTTAGTTTATATAGTCGTGGTCAGATGAACAAGATCTCTTTATTTTTAATAAAAAATTCGAATTCAAATTATAAGATAGAATTCTGATACAAAGTGTTTTCTTCGTTAATGAATCTTATGCAACACAAACATGAATTAGTGAAATTTACACGAATTCAAACAAAAATTTGGTTTATTATTTTCTTATCCATACACCAAACAACTCGAAACAGGAACAGAAGGAATGCATGGATCGGGTAACATTTCTCATATATGGGCTGGATGAGACAACCTTATTGGGCTAAATTGCAGCCCACAACAGAAATGGCCCAACAATCGAATCAAGAAAACCGTTTAACTTATGATTCTAGACTTAGTAGTTCGGTTGGTTGACTACCCGAATTTTTACCTTGCTGGTGAGAGTTCGATTCTCCACCATGTAATCCCTTCCCCATTTCCCCGTCCCCATCTCCGATGTAATTTTTTTTTTTTAAAAAAAAGGCTTATAACTCAAGTGGATCTAGACCCAATAACGTAGCCTAACAAGAAAATAGTTGTGGGCCTGGGGGGTTTAATTTTGGTTTTAAAATGAGAAATTGACATAAATAGTCATCCAAATAATAGCCAACAAACGTATAAGTTTTATATATTAATGTACAACATGCATTTTTGATACATAAATAATACCCATTTTTACTATATATATTTGGCTAGCGACTGTAATTATTTTGGTCGTTTGACCAAATGTGTAATTTGCTCATTTAAAGTATAAAGTTTGCAATTCTATTTAAGTTATATACAATGATAATATAAAAACGTTTTATAGTACTTGTGAACTTTTAACATGTAATAGTAGGTTAATATCATTTTATACAGTGTACATATAGAAAGTATACAATTGTCCTAAAACTATGGCAACAATATCCTAAAATATGACAAATACAACAATCTTCCCTAAAATAAAAGCTTCTATGATATAAGTATTGTGACGCTCATAACGGAGAGCGAGTCAAGAAGAAGGAACAACAGGCTTCTTAGCTGAAAGTTGTCTGAATAAAGAGGGTAGCATATGACATTTTAGGCAAATCACATATCAAAAAGAGAGGGAAAAAATATGAAATATTATATAAGACATAATACAAATGTACATATTTGAACTTGATGTGGCACATCTTTAAGAAATAAATTGGCTAAAGTAGATAATACGTGACATGATTTAAACATGGCAATAATCTATTTTCTTTACCTTATAAATTTATGAATTCGGGAGAAGCTTGTGAGATCATGTTGAATTAAATCGGATCACGAATAATTATATAATAAACTTGGATCGTGACAAATATAAATAAACTAATGTCTTTGTTGCTCTAACACATCATTTTTAGGATGGTGTAATGTCTTGCTCGTCATATATTCTGTAAGAGATAAAGACATTAATAATGACTCAAACTAAAGCCAAAGGCTCTTCATAGATCATATAATTTTCTAACATACTATACAACAACAATATAACGTACTCAGTGAAATTTTACAAGTGAAGTTTAGAGAGGGTATACCTCGTAGAGGTAAAGAGGTTGTTTTCGAAAGACACTCGACTCGAGTATAGCAAATCATAGTAAGTTTGAAAAGGAAAACAAAGATAATCGAAATAGCGCGATAATAAGTAAATAGTAACAACAACAAAATAGTGTGTTAATCAAAACACAAGAGACAATAGATGACGATAGAAATCAAAAGCAATGCACTACAATAATAAGGCTAGTAGTATGACAGAGTCAAGCCTAAAACCCATTGAAAAGTCAATCACTCTACTACCTATTAACCTTTTGTCCTAATACGCGATCTCCACACCCTCCTGCTCATTATAATAAATGAATATATATGTAGGACACTGGGTACAGTGACCTAAAATCTAAGTAAAGGATATGTTGTTCTTTTGTTTCCCCTTATATAACCCCACCCCCATCCCAATTTTCACATCAGTCAGATAAACTTTTCAATTATTAGTACAAACAAAATAGTGTTTTAAGTTTTATAAAGTATTACGGTAAAAATTTACATCATGGATACTTATACGTAAGTTTCTTTGAAAGGTGAGACTTGAAATATTGAAAATAAGATATATTATCTGCTAACATATAAAGATGACTTGATATTGCAAAAATATTTGTACTAACAAATATATATTACTTAAACTCAACAAACATGGATTGTGATGAGATGATCGAGATCCTTCCATCCTTAATCAGATGTCTTGAGTTCGAGCTTTAGAAATCAAAAAAATCTTATTGAAAGTATCGACCCCAGAGATGAGTCGTGCAATACATGAATCTGAATTAGTCAAGCTCCAATGCAAATATCGGATATTGAGTGAAAAAATCAATAAAATAAAATATAAAAGAAACATCAAAGATTGTATATAGCAGATAAGAGGCACAAAAGCTGTTGAAATTATTTATAAAACAAACCATGCGCTCGAAAGAAATGATCATATATTATACACTGCTTTTAGAATTTTAAATTATTTTAATTTATGGGAATTCAGTATATATCCGTTAAAACATACTGATTACTGATTAGTATCAAATGGCTCCAGAAGGTTAACTTGTCAGAGATTGTAGATAGTTATACTTAATTAGTTTTTAAACATATAATTAAAAATTAATCTTGAGTGGTTGCCGACAAAAAATGGGTAAAAACTTATCTGCACCGGGTGTTTACACTAAACCAATAAATATATGACATATGTTTGAATATATACAACAATTACTTAACCATGGTTAATTGATGTATATAATTACTTCATTAAATCACTTAACCATGATAAGTTGCATTGATTTGGTGTAAACATCCGGTGTGGGTAAGTATTTACCCAAAAAATGTGCTTGCAGAGTTGTGTCATTGAATTATACTTCTGTTGCGGATTCCGGATTTAAAGTTTACTGTTTTATGACTTTAATCTTTTTGAGTTATCAAACTGAATTTAGGTTAAAACTACTAAATTTTGTTAAATCCGTACCCAAACTACATACTTCAGCACATGGGCGAATCTAGAGAGTAGCAACGGGATTTATTCTAACCTTTTCGATAAAAAATTGCATTGTATATATAAGGTATTTTTAAATTTTTATATGTATATAAATTGATTTGATTTTGAACCTCCTAAACATAAGATTAGAGGTTGATTTAGTGATTGAGGGTACTCAAAATTCACCTCGAGGTTTCAAGTTCTAATTTCAAGCAGTACATTTTTATTTTTCGAACCCGCCCCCCTAATGGAAATCTTGGATCTGCGCCACTTTAGCGTGCTCCTATATATTTACACTATCAATATATATAACACAAATCCGTATATGGCTGGATGGTAGAAAAATACTACTATATATAAGTTAGTGGCGGAGCTAGAATAATATTAGCGAAGAGTATGAAAGTTTTCTTCTCAATTACATTAAAGGAGTACAAAATTAAATATACAATTATATTAATTACTTTATACATCATATAATTTTTCAATGAAGCGTATGCACTGAATCACCCTTCGCCTAAAACGGCTCCGCCCCTGTTATAGGTCCATTCTATCATTGTCCTAACAAAAGGAAAATAACAAACTGGACTTTATAAAGCATCAATCCTAACTAATTAATCCATGAAAGGTGCAAGGCAAATTAAAGTTACCAATAAAGTATTAGCAGCTTTTACACTAACAATAATTAATCTTAATTAAGGATCAAGAAAAGACCCTACATCTTCATGACACTCACGTTCTAAAATCCATCAAAGGAACAAATTAAAGGTCACAAAAGGTGACAAAAAATGATTAAATCAAAAAAAAGAATAGGAAAAAAAAAGGTACACAGCATAAGAGAAAAAAAGTTGGCATGGCCCAATGTCTCATCATACTAGAAGCTGGGGTTAGTCATTGCACCAAATACTTAATGGAGAAACCCTACAAATATTTTTTTGATTTTGACGATCTTAAACATGTCATGTCCCGTTACTAAAAGTATAACTACACCTTTTATGCAGCTTTTTTCTTTAAAAAGTATATTTTAAATAGTCGCTCACCTAACCACTTAAACTAAAAATTACAAACGGATGTATAGTACATGTATAACAACGTATAATCTATGCACAGGCCGTGACTACCCTTTTACCTTGATTGATGCTGCATATCGCCCGCTTGTTCTATAGAAAACTAACTATCAATTAGTTCCAAGGAAAAAAGAAATGTCTCCTATTCAAGAGGAGAAAAACTTGGCTCATGGAAACAAGTGGTGTGTGATTGATGAGCCAAGGAGTGACTTGAAAGAGGTGGACAAGGAACACTTAATTGTGAGACTTGTCAACACCAATCTCTTGTTACCTACTAATCACGGAACTAGCATTTTCCATGAAAGTAAATATTGAATGAGCAGACTATTTGTGTAAAGGTCTCCTTTTTTTTTCAGCTATCAATTTGTACTTTGCTCGTTCACCCAATAATACACACTGATAGTTCATTGATTTTTTTTGCGCAGTCGCTAGAATTTAACCTGTTATAACATGTCACTAATTAACGTTAGTAAATACAATCACTTATTAATATTATTTTTAAGTGAGCTGATTGTATATTTTTTCACTATCGATATTTACAACTTAAACTCAATTATAACAATAAAACAACAACAATATATCCAGTGTAATTCATAAAATGAGATTTACAAAGGACAAAATGTACATAGACCTTAGCCTGCCTGCCTCGTCAAACTCAAGAAGTGCTATAACATTCTTTTTTAAAAATAAGCTAAAAAGGAAAAGTGAAATGATGAATTCTTTTCACTATCATTTCTTCTTCCAACTACTTCATGATTATTGTCACATTCTTTTTTCTTTCTTCTTATATATAAGTATCAACCTTGAACTATTTTTCATCACATTGATCACAAATTAAATATGGGTAGAACTAGAATGCCAAGTTTTTGCCTAAATAGAATTAGGCCTCATGTTCAAATTCGTTCACCACCACCTATACAAGCCAAAAACAACAATATTAATGAAGAGAAAAATGACACTTCATCAACCATGTCGGTGCCGGCGCCGGCGCCGGAGGAAAAAGTTACCGGTGACGTGGCAAAACCAACACCGGTGATTGGCCGGAAAATCATGATTTTAGTTGATTCAGGCCTTGAAGCAAAGAATGCATTGCAATGGGCATTAACTCATACTGTTCAAAGCCATGATTTACTTGTTCTTCTCTATGTTACTAAAGGTTTACTCTTTTGCTTTCTTTATTTTCTTGTTTATTATTCGAGTTAATGGTCAAAAACAGATCTGAACTATGATCACCATCGTTCAGGTAAAGGAACAACTAATAAATAGACGGTGATAGTCTAGATAAGAAAAGTAAATAGCTGATAGTTGAGACGTGAAATTTGCGAAAAATCCACAGATCTAGTGTTTATTTGACCATTATCTCTTTTTATTCTATTTCATTTATGTTATGTTTTTTGTTTAAATTATATACATCATCGGTACAAGGATTTTTTCACACCATTAGGTCACCTTTAATTTATATGTTAGCACGTCATAATTTGCCACGTGTTGAATATACTCTTTTGATAATCTGATAGTATAAATATTCTTTTACGTAACCGGATGATTTATACAACTTAAACTCGTTTGTTTTGTATGTTTTGTCACCTTTATATGTTTTCTATAACATAAAGGGAAGTTTTGGTACTCAAATATTTGTTGTTATATGTTTTTTTTTTTTTTTTTTTTTTTTTGCAGATGAAGATCCTAAGAAGGAAATTAATCCAAGAATTTTCGAATTTCTTGCTTCCATGAAGAATACTTGCAAACTAAAAAGACCTGAGGTGTGTTATCTCATCAATTTGCAGTTTTAAATACTTATCAATTATGCTTTTAATCACATAAATATTCTGATCATCTTCTTCTATCATTTCTTTTCTTTTGTACAATATTCAAGCCGCCTAAAAAATAATTAGAATTTAAGCAATATATATTGATAGTATGTCATGTAAGTTTACACGATCAACATAATTTAACATGTTACTTCATTAATATTTATTAATGTAGGTTTATCGACAAATATTTATTAAAAAAATTATCTGTAATTACCTTTTAAATGATTTAATTTCATAAATATTCTTTTAAATCATCAATTTATAAATCTTAGCGAATAATTCTGTTCATTAAACTTTAGGCACACGAGTTTTTACAAATTGAGCACATGAACTTATTTAATTACTATAATTTACAAATATGACCTTTTAATCACTCTCCAATCGAACTTTAGCATGTAACAAGTGGAACTATAGTTATCTAAAAATAAAATAAACAACAAAAGAATTACATTAATAATATAAATAAAATTTTCGCTGTCAATATATATAAGTTAAATCTTTCGTGATGACAGGTCGAAGTGGAAGTGGCAGTGGCACAAGGGAAAGAAAAAGGTCCAGTAATAATAGAAGAGGCGAAAAAACAAGACGTGTCACTTCTAGTCTTAGGCCAGAAGAAAAGGTCCATGACGTGGCGGTTGATTATGATGTGGGCCAGTGGTCGGGTGGTTGTCGGTGGTGGTGGTGGTGGTGGCGGTGGCGGTGGTGGTTGCGGAGGAGGGGTGGTGGAGTACTGTATTCAGAATGCTAGTTGTATGGCAATTGCAGTGAGGAGAAAAAGCAAGAAACTTGGTGGATACTTAATCACTACCAAAAGACAAAAGGATTTTTGGCTTTTGGCTTGATTATAAATATTGATGATTAAATTAAAGATTGATCTTAGTTAATAGTGTGCTGTAAATTAGTAATTATAGTAACTTATATGGATTGGAAAGTTAAATGGAAAAGTTAGTGAGTTAAAAGATAATTGAGCAATGTGTTCTTTTTTTTTTCTTTTTTTTTTTCATTAGGGGCGGACAAGGGAAAATGAGGAAGGGGATTACAACCGAGCTACTAAAATTTTCCTAAAACAGTAATAATCATCATCTTATGGCAGTTTTTATAAAGATTTCTTTAGAGACAAGAGGTAATTGCTCCGATAGTAAGCATATTATCCTTGGAGACAAAATAATTGAGCAAGGTGTCTTATCTAACTTTTAATCCTTTTCTATGTTGAAGCTTTACATATGCCAATAGTAATGAGTTCTGAGTTCTGACTAAGAAAAAAGTTGTGGGGATATGATAATTACTTTCGAGTGTCATTCTTAACTTTTTAGTCTTAATCGATAAAGCTATTTGACACATGTGTAGTAATGGTTGGTAAAGTTTCCTGACATATATTTAGTGGTAATGATCAAGTAATACTTCGTACATCTACTTAACAATATATATTCAAATTTAATTTTTAGTTATAATTAATTATTCAATCGCGTTAAGCTAAACACTCAATTTAAAAACTATTGAGTTTATATGTTTTTTCACTCTCAATCAATTGTGAATTTTGATTTTCAAGTGTTGCCCCATTGTGTGAAAGTTGAACAATCAAGTCAAGTTCGAGTCAATCTAGCTCAATTATATTGTAATAATGTATGATTATATTCGAGCTCGCTTGACTAGATATTATAAAAGCTAAGTTGAGATTTGATTCGAGTTAGACTCATATTGTTGAAAATTCGATCGGATGGACTCAATTAAATGTCCAAGCATATTAGGACACTTCTAAAAAGTTCTTTTGAACACTCACACGATTAAGAAAAAATAACAATTAACCAAACATGTCTTTGAGCTTTTTAATCTAAGTTTACACACAACAAAAAAGGAAAAGAAGAAGAAGAAGAAGAAGAAGAAGAAGAAGAAGAAGAAAATATTCATGAGTAATGAACTGTAAGGGCCCAAATGAGAAAAATGAAAGCACATGACATTTGAGCTTTTTGAAGAAATAATAACCCTAAAGTGTAGACATGTAGGACATATTAACTAACTCTATTATTCTTCTTTACATCACTTTTATCAATTTGGAATCCCTTGTAAATTACTCCACCTTTTAACATTAGAATTAACTTATCCTCAATTAGAAGGTAAACCAACCATCGGAAGAAGGAAATTATGACTAATTAGATCGTTAGTGATCATATGACAACGTTGACATAGGAAAAAAAGGTGAGATAGGGGATGGAAGCAGGGTAGTGCTAACTCTGCATCTGCGGCTACCTATTCGTTTTAACTGACTTATTTGTATCCAGACCCCAACTACATGACGGAAGTCCTCTTGGTCAATCGTCACTCGACATCTTAAAGCTGACCAGTGTGGTACTCGCACGATACACGATTTTTCTTAAATTAAATTATGATTGTAATTTGTTTGAATGCATTATTAGAACATATTGAGTTAATAAATATCTAATTATCATCTTATTTTTCAATGAAATATACTTAATAACAAAATTTTATATAATTAAAGAAAATAAATTATATAAATACAATCATCAAATATTATTTTGATGAACTTCAAATGTCATAATTAGACAAACAATTCGAAAATATAATATAATTAAAAAATACACTATAATTTAGAGAATATTTGATAATTTCTCAATTTTTTTTCCTTGGTGCAAAATCAAATTCTTCTATATTATCATAACCTTTACTTATTCTTTTCTTCCCTTCAATATTTATGTTCTTTATATATAAAAAAAAATGATTATTCGTTTTGTCAACGCAAATATCAGGAGCATAGACTTAATTATCTTATAATGGATATCACCAAAGGATGTGATGTAGTGGATATAACTCCTTCTCCTTTAACCAGAAGTCTCGATTTCGAGCTCTGAATATGAAAAAAATCTTTAGGGAACAATACCTCCGATTAAGCCCACCCGACTCGATTCTAAATTAATCGGGCTCTAATGCAGGTACCGAACCAAACTCAGGATATGAAAAAATCTTAAGAGCTATCACAAATGAATCCTACCCGGCGCGAATCTGAATTAGTCAGGCTCGAATGTAAGTACCAAACACTAGATCAAATCCAAAAATATAAAATTAAAAAAGCCCAATACAAAGGCCCTATAATATTATTCAAGGCCCAAATTGAAGTGGGTCAAAACCCAATACAAAAGCCCATAATACTTTAGTACTCCAATTTGTCTTTCTCCATTTACAAAATCGGCAAAACCCTCGCTTCACTCCTCTTGAGGTTTAAGCAGCAAAGCAACAATGGCGAAAACTGCAAAAGCTAGCAAAAACGACAGTTCATCAAAGAAGAAGAAGATGAAGAAGAGCAGCAAATCAGGTCCAAAATCCAAAGACATGAAGCTCAAAGCCCCAAAAGAAAACCCTTTCGAAACAATTTGGTCACGACGTAAATTCGATGTACTTGGCAAAAAACGCAAAGGTGAACAACGACGTATCGGTGAAGCTCGTTCTTCCGCCATAGAAAAGGTACTCTTTGTAATAAAAAAATATAAAGTTAAATGGTCAAAAGCACAAATGAAACATCTCGGTTTTTCGAGTTTCATACTTGAAGTATCAGGTGTGAGAGTTTACTACCTGGATTATCACCAGCTATTTATCAAAACGCATCTGAACTATCAATTGTTCACGTTTCATGTTTGAAGGATGGTGAAATTTCAGATAGTAAAAGTGAACAAGTGATAGTTGAGTTGTGTTTTGATAAATAGTTGGTGATAATTCAGGCAGGAATTTCATAGCTCAAATATCAATTGTTCACTTTTACTACTTGAACGATGGTAATATTTCAGGTAGGAAAAGTGAATAATTGATAGTTCAAGTATGAAACTCGAAAAATTGGGATAATTTAGGTGTGTTTGACCGTTAACTCAAAAAAAAAGTTGCAACATTTTTGACTGATGTTCGTTAATATAAAGCTTTTGAGATTTTGATATGATAGTTTTGTTGTGATAATAGAGGAAGAAGACACTGTTGAAGGAGTATGAGCAAAGTGCGAAATCATCTGTGTTTGTTGATAAGCGTATTGGAGAGAATGATGAAGGGCTTGGTGAATTTGATAAAGCCATTATGAGGTCTCAGCGTGAGAGACAGGTTAGTTATAAAAGTTTTCTTCAAGGCCATGGTTTAATCACAATCATATGAGCATAAAGTAGTAATTTTTATCATGTTAGCATAGTATAGTGATTTTTATCATGCAAGGTTTTTTCGTTTGGAATATAGTACAAACTCATTTCTAAGGACAGCCCAAAAGAAGTAGATGATATTATGAGCTCTAAAAGTTCTGTTCACAGCCAATTCTTCAATCTTATGTTCAGATTTTACTATTTTTTATTAAATAACCGTGAGCACCTCGACTAATTCAATGGGAATTCTCAACTAATTCCATTCTAGGGGTACTTGCTAACTCTCACCATTACATGTATCGGGTAACTCTGCCTATCAAGATTTGGACAGATGAGAGGAATTAACCTAGTTTTTTTGCCTCTCTGTGGGAATTTGAATCTGAGACCTTATGGTTCTAAATCCACTTCATTTATGAGTAAGTCCCACCTTGGGTGCCAAATTCTATAACTAGAATTAACAATTGATGTCCAAAGTTGTAACCTAATTGTCAATGAAGTGGGAGGAGAACCATGTGGTTTCAAGTTTAAATTCCAAACATAGAAAAAAAATATTAGGTGATTTTTTCCATCCACCTAAGTTTCGGTGGTCAGTTACTCGGTACAGTGGCGTAGTCAGAAATTTCTCTTAGGGTATTCAAATTATTTAGTAAATAATTTTAAAAAGTTGATGAGGGAGTGCACATAAAATTTGAAATCTAACTATCTAATAGTTAGCTAAGTCATAGAAAATTTGTCTTTTTTTTTTTTTTAAAGTTTTACCTCTTTTTAAAATATTTTTTTTCAAAAAATAAGATTTTTCCTAAATTGTGACATAATTCAAACCCTAGAGTTCTCTCTTTTTTTTAAACAAATTATTATTAAAAAAAGTAAATCAAGCTATAACATTTGGTCTATTACATTTTAAAAGCAAAAGCGGAATCATGGGGAATCGAACCTGTGGCCTTTAAGGCATATTGAACACTCTTAAGCGCTGGACTAAGTTCCTGAATTGTTTATAGGGTGTTCATTTAATCATATATGTACATACAAAATTACATTTTACCTATATACACAGTACAATTTTCCGGCAAAGGGTGTTCGGGTGACCACTCTTCCGCTAGTGTAGCTCCGCCCTGACTCGGTACGTGGGAGGTAGTGCCTGGTGGAACAGTCGAGAGGTGCCTGTAAGGCGGTCGCCCGTACACCATTTTCATAAAAAAAGAGTAAAAACTGATGCTTCAAAAGTAAACATTTTTTTGCATTGCCCCTACGTGTTTGACCCGGGAAAAACTTCTTGTTCTCCCTTCATTATGTTAGCATAAAGTAGTGATTTTTATGGTGGAAAATAATACAAACTCATTTCTAAAGAAAAAAAATCATAAGTAGATGTTGAAGAAGTGGCCTTTCAATGGCAATGGAGATTTAGTTAGCTATGCTTTTTTAGCCTGGCAATCTAAATAATGAAGAGTCAGTTAGAGAAGATTAGATCACTAGCATGAGAGTGAATTGTCCTTCAAAATAAACAAGCTTGTTAAATGCCAAAACTAAAAATTGCATGTCTGGATATTAGAATACGCCCAACGTACATAATGCAAAGGAGAAGGCTCGACCCTCCACAGTGAACCCAACCTTGGAAGTAGGATCTGAAACAAATCAATGATCCCATTCTTAAACAAGAAGATAAAAAAAGAAAAGCCAGGAGCCTAGAAATTGGAAATGAATGGATCTTTGCATGTTCATTTTGTCAGAATCGCCAGATCTACCATCGTTAGATTTTCAATGCGCATTGAGCAAGTAGTTAGTTCAGGTCTTCTTGTATGAGATAAATGGTTGCATGTTTATACTAATGTACTGTTGACATTTCTATAAAATTATCTGATACTGCTATTGTTGTTGACAACTATCTACTTTTGTTTTCCTTAATATGTAGGTGAAATTGAAGAAAAACAAGTACAATCTGTCAGACGAGGATGAAGAGGACTTTGAATTTGGTGCCTCATTGGGAAGGGATGATTTTGATGACGAAGTCCCATTTGATGAGGATGAGGAGGATTATGGGAGAGATGGTGAGAATAACCCTTCTCCTGTTTAAAATGATACTAGTTCTAATATCATGGCAAAAAAGGAGTAATTTGTTGCCAAGATGTCATGTTGAATTCAAATCATATTAATTTCAATACTTTGAAATTATAGAGGGAGAAAACCTTTTTGTTCGAGAACATGTGCGGAGCTTTTCGGGATAGACCAAGAAAGTTGGTCGATGTCATTGATTCAATAGAGTACTTTTTCACTTCTTGAATCAGGGTAGGATAGCTATAGTGGTATTATTTTTAGTTTGGCCTACTCTGTATCCTGAATGGTAATGACTAAGGACACCTAATTTCTTTTATTGTCAGATGTTCCTCTCTTTTTGGGTAGTTAATGCATAACAGTCTTAAGTCTCTGTACATTTGAAAGAAATTAAGAAACCATAGAGCTTTTGATGGGGTGGAGAACTACTATGTACATTTGAGGAATAGCCTCTCATTCCCAGTTTCTTTTGCTGCATCAGTGAAGTTCCAGTTTGTATATAAGAGCTGGTATGTTCGGATGTTGTAGATTCTCTAATTTTTTATATACTGTTTGTTTACTGGAGATTGTTTGATTATTAATAACTTCTTTACCTTATAGAAAAATACTCTAAAGTCCCTTATTTAGTAACACAAGTTTGGGCAAAAGAGAAAGCTTCTGATGGTCTTGACACCGTTGGAGACTTATACTATCTTCTTGATGTACTTCGTTATAGAAGATACACTCCGTATTCAAAAAATAAATAAAAGGAGAAAAACCTATGAAGAAAGCCATTATCTTAAACCTAATCTGACTGCCAGGTAGAGGATCACAACCATTATAGGTTCATACATTATCAATTTTTTTTTTCCAGTTGAGGTGGTAGTGTTCCAAACGTTGTATTTTCTGTTATTAAGCAACTTAAACCATTCTTGTATGGTTTGCTTTCCTCATACTGGCTGTCTATTTCTGTGCAGATAAGTCAGCTATCTTGGGACAACTTAACTCTCATGGATCTCAGAGTGCCCAAGCAGATCCAATGGAAGCAGAGGAAAATGTTAGATGCTTCCTCATTTCCGCCCCGTCTTGATGCATGTTCCCTGCTCTATTTTGGATTTACACTGACTAGCCGCTAACAAATGAAATAATTGATATCCTTCTCCCTCTAGGCCCCTCCTATAATTAAGAGCTCACTGTATTGTTGTTCTGACTAGTTTGGTACTTAGATATAGATGTTTGTGGCATGATTTCACCCTGTAACTTAAATTGCTTGTCGATGCATTTTATGAGTCATATAAAAAGAAAGAAATCGAAGATGTTTTGAAGGAAGGGTTGCATCTACACACAAGGTCAAATATAAATGTCTATATCTTCTCGCTTTTTGGTGTAAATTGCTTTATGTGCATATTATTGATGCATTACCGGATCTTCACATAAGGCTGCGTACAAAATTGACCCTTGTGGTCCGGCCCTTCCCCCGGCCCCGCGCATAGCGGGAGCTTTAGTGCACCGGGCTGCCCCCCCTTTTTTTAAACCAGATCTTCACAGTACCCTACATTGTAAAAGGTATGTGTAGGGACTGGGATATTCTTTTTGACTGTACAGAGAAGCACCAGCTTGGTGCAATTTCATCAATAAAATTCTTTACTTGTGAATTTTTTTTTGTTGTGCTCCACCCAAGCTGTCAGCTGGCGGTGTTAAGTTTTGACTGATGATACTAAACTAGCTTATATTTGTGATAAGATGTCATTTAAACATAGGTAACAACATAATTACATATGAGAGCGCTGATTTTAGATGCTGCCATTGAAAACCTGAGTAACTTCTGAAAGAGAGAAATAAGAATAAAGATTATTAACAGAAGAAAACAGGTTCTTACCTTGTTACCAGGAGCATGCATCATTTTGTATGGGATGATAGTCCATAGTTCACAAACATGTCTCGAAAGATTCTTTTTTAAATTTGCAACACAGGTGTCGTTCTACTCCTGATTTGGTGTACCGTCTTATTGCAGAGGAAGAAAAGCAAGAAAGAAGTGATGGAGGAAATCATTCAAAAGAGTAAATTCTTTAAGGTTTGTTACTGTTTAATGTCTTATGGTGCAATCTGATAAGAAAATGGTTTCTTTACTTGCCATTTGTTTGACAATTCTTTTGTTTTCCCTACATTGTTAGGCCCAAAAAGCAAAGGACAGAGAAGAAAATGATGAATTAACTGAACAATTGGACAAAGATTTCACATCACTGGTGAATTCGAAGGCCTTATTGTCGCTGACCCAGCCAGACAAGATACATGCTCTCAAGGCTCTTGTGAACAAGAACATTTCAGTTGGTAATGTGAAGAAAGATGAGGTAGCTGATGCTCCCAGAAAAGGATCCATTGGAAAGGTATAAGTGGGTTTATTTTTGATTGCTGGAAACATTCCTGATGGATACCGAGCATCCTGGTCTTTCCTCCTTTCATGTGCTTCAATGTATCTTCTTCTCCATCTCTTTTAGGTTTCGTGCATTATCCATGAACAGTTACCAATACATTTTCTTTTGATTATATTAAATTTGTCTATACTGACCACTTTAGGTTCCTAATTTGTTTCAGGAAAAGCCTGACAATTATGAGATGCTTGTTAGTGAGATGGCACTGGATATCCGTGCTCGCCCATCAAACCGGACAAAGACTCCTGAAGAAATTGCGCAGGAGGAGAAAGAACGGCTAGAATCATTGGAGGTATGGATGCACTATGGCAGAAACAAGAGCTCTGTGTCTCTTTATAGTTTATACCATGCATTACAGTGACAGTCTTTGGTGCCAAGATGGATAAAGTGGTTACATTTCTCTAAGTAAATTGCACAATCAATTTCTAAACTAACTCAAGTCCTTTGGACAAGTGTTTTCTTTTTGAGGATCAAGGATCCTGTTTCTATTTGATTATTTTTATCATACCTTCTGTGATATTATCCTTATGTGCTTTCAATTGGTTGTAATGTATGACTTTATTGTCTGCTGGGTAATTGGTGTTCTTGTATCATCACTAGTGTTCTTCAATGCCTTCATCATGAAACTGCCTACTGTGTGGTAGTAGTGATTGCTTGCTTTGTGCACTTTCAAATGGCATATTCTAAAACAGAATACATTTAGCTGGATTGTTATTTCAAAGAGTTAATATTTTGGTAGGATAAGGAGCATTTGTCTTTTGGCTATAGTAGATATTTACTAATCAAAGTTTTTTTAATTTTTTAGCAAGAACGTCAGAAGAGAATGGCTGCTGATGATGATGGAAGTGATGAAGATGCCAACGCATCTGATGATGACAGTAAATTGGTCAAAGAACCAAGGGCTATATCTGGCGATGATCTTGGGGACGATCTTGAGGAGGTGCCTAGAACTAAGTTGGGGTGGATTGCTGAAATCTTGAGAAAAAAAGAAAGTGAACTTGAGAGTGAAGATGCTGCTTCTACCGGGGATTCCGAGAGTGAGGAGGATGATGGTGAGGATGAAGGAAGTGACGATGGGGAAGATGAAGGAAGTGATGAGTATGATGAAGAACAAGGAAAGACACAGACTATTAAGGACTGGGAGCAAAGTGATGATGATATTATTGATACTGAGGAAGAGGATGATGATGAAGGTTCTGGTGATGATGCTAAGAAGGTGATGAAAATAAAGGACCATAAGGAGGTAGACGTCAAGGGAAAAGAAGTTGGCACTTTACCAACCAAAAAAGAAAAAACGACAGTGAAACATCAACAAAGCGAACTTCCCTATACAATTGAAGCTCCCAAAACCCTAGAGGAATTTACGTCATTGATAGACAATTGTTCTGATGATCAAGTAATTGAAGCAATCAGGAGAATTCGTGCGTTCAATGCAATAACTGTTGCGGCAGAGAATAAAAAGAAAATGCAAGTATGATATTCTGTTTTCACTGTAATTTCTTTATGATTGATGTGTGACCTTTGTGGCTTTCTCCATTCTCCTTTTTGTGAACAAATGGTATGTAGGTTTGCCTTGAATTTTTAAGAGTATTTCACCATTTAACTGTATTTGCTCATCTGAATATCTCTGTACGTTGAAAAAAATGCGTGTTGTATTATTAGATGATAAGGTTATGGGTAGTCAGAATTAGATAAGTTATTTTTTGGGGGGTAAGTCTCTGCTACCACAATTGCTTTATAAGTAGCTTGTTTCTTTCATCAGGTCTTTTATGGGGTGTTGCTGCAATATTTCGCTGTGTTGGCAAATAAGAAGCCATTGAATTTCAAGCTTTTGAATTTGCTTGTCAAGCCACTGATGGAGATGAGTGCAGCGACCCCATACTTTGCAGCTATATGTGCTCGCCAAAGGCTACAAAGAACAAGGACACAGTTTTGTGAAGATCTTAAGCATACAGGTTTGCTTTGATGTCCTATTTGTTTTCTTTAATCGTTCTTTCTATCTCAACTTACATATCTCGACTTCATCTCTTGTGTTTAATTCATTTGGTCCATCCGCATAGGAAAAAGCAGTTGGCCATCTTTGAAGACCATCTTTCTGTTGAGACTTTGGTCCATGATATTTCCATGCTCTGATTTTCGCCATTGTGTCATGACTCCTGCTATACTGCTTATGTGTGAATACCTAATGCGGTGTCCCATCATTTGCGGAAGAGATATTGCAATTGCTTCCTTCTTGTGCTCTTTGCTGCTAAGTGTAAGTGGATACCATGTTTCATTTATCTTCCATGCACTGAAATTGATCATTTGCTTAAATAAGGGTGCTGAGATTTTGTTTGGTAGAGTATTGTGTGCCATCGGAACACAGATTGTTTCCACCTGTACAATCTTCAATTTAATCAAAGCAGCATCTGGACTTCTGAATGTATAGTGATTGTCTCAGCTCAGTATATATCTTGTTACCAATAGTATGTGCGCCATAGTAAACTTCTGCATCTTCTCCTCCTTGTTCTAATTTCGTCAATTCATCTATCTTTTTAACCATTTATAGTTATCTCCTTTGTTTCTCCCTCTTCCTGCCTTGTTTTATACTTAAATACAGCATTGTAGTCCAGCGTTAGACAGTGATTTCTTAGATAGCTAGTTGCTTTCTAAATCATGACTTTGATTGCAAATGTTTTCAATATCTTGTGCATATTCACTTATATATCTGTTATTAGTTTCTCATACACATGTGGTGTGTTCTGTTCTCATACTCTCGAGGTATGAATTCATAGTTTTGCCTGTTTTAGGTATAAAAGGCTTCAGGAACTTTATTACTAGTTCTAAGACTCCATCCGTCTCTATTTATTTATTATTGTTTTGTCTGTTCCAAAAGACTGCACCTTTTTATTTTTCAGTAGTAGTTAGTTTTTACATTCTCATCTTGTCATTTGACGAGGTTTTGTTGCAGTCTCCACTGGAATTGAAAACAAATAATTTAACTTGGTACATTTTATGCATATTTAGATTATACAAATTGGAAGAGAGGGAGTATCTTTACTTAAGTCACTCAACATTAAGGTTCAGGTAGTTCTTAGGACTTCTTCAGGTTAAATGGGTCTAGATTATTTGCAATAGTCAACTTGTCACCCCCTTTCTCACATATGAGTGACTACACTCAAGTTGGTTACGGTAGCTATGTGTGAGTTAGTGTCAACTTCTGGTCAAACAACACGTGAAAAATTAAAGATCGGCTGATCAAAGTAACACCCTTTTTGAGATTTAACTCTTGGCTTTTATTTCTTCTGTTCTCAAAAAACATTTTTCCCGGTTGATGGTGTTTGCAATTACAGAATGACCATTTGAACTTAATTCTCCAAGCTTATGGATATCAACATCTTGCCCTGCAGGTAACTAAACAATCTCAGAAGTTTTGTCCTGAGGCTATAGTATTTCTTCAAACTTTGCTGATGGCAGCTTTAGACAAGGAACAGCGATCTGAAAATTTACAGGTTTGGCTTAACTGAAGGTTATGAGTTTTTTCTTGCCAGTTTCATTTTTGAAGCTGTTAACTATTTGCCCTTCTTGTCCTACTCAGCAATTATTTTTTATTTTTATTGGAATGTTTTCGGGTTGCTTCCTTCCACTTGTAAATTGACAGGCATGCTCGTGTGCTGCAGTTGAATAACCTTATGGAGATCAAAGAACTTGGGCCTTTGCTTTGTATACGCAGTAGCAACGTGGAGATGGATTCTTTAGATTTTCTTGAGTTACTGGACTTGCCAGAGGACTCTCAATATTTCCACTCTGATAATTACAGGTCAGTTAGCATTCTGTTGATATGCATATGGGCAAACCTATTAGAGGAATCCCAAAGCTCGTTAATTTTTTAATATGGTTTATGTTAAGATACTTGAGACAAATTATAAATATGTTCAATAAGTCTTTGCCTAGGTCTATTCAAGACGTGATCTATTATACTAACTTAGTATCGCAATAATATGATTGTCAATCACCTAGTTGACAATAACACGTATCTCGCTTTCTCACACGTTTTTGTGGTCTTACAATTCTACTGCTAAATTTCTTTTCTGGGATTTATTGAACTTAATGCGATTAAATGTTTTCTCATGCAGGGCTAGCATCCTTGTAACAGTTCTGGAAACCCTGCAAGGATTTGTCAATGTATATAAGGAACTTATTTCTTTTCCTGAGATGTTCATGCCAATTTCAAAATTATTATGCAAATTGGCCGGAGAAAATCATATTCCAGATGCATTAAGGGAGAAAATCAAGGATGTATCCCAATTAATTGACACGAAGTCTCAGGAACATCACATGCTGCGTCAACCTTTGAAAATGCGGAAGAAAAAACCTGTGCCCATCAGGATGCTTAACCCGAAATTTGAGGAGAAGTAAGATACTCTTTTTGTTGCCTTATCTTTAATTAAACGAATCATATTGCTTGTTTCCTGTTGAACTTTACTCATCTTTTGATCATCTACTTCTGCAGCTATGTCAAAGGTAGAGATTATGATCCAGATCGTGAGCGTGCTGAAAAGAAAAAATTGAAGAAACGTATAAAAGAGGAAGCTAAAGGTGCTGCACGTGAACTACGCAAGGACAAAGATTTCTTGTCCAAGGCGAAGGAAAGGGAAAAGGCCTTACTAGCCGCAGAAAAGTCTGAGAAATATGGGAAAGATCTTGCTTTTCTTCAAGAACAGGAACATTTATTTAAATCAGGGCAATTGGGAAAGGGCCGGAAGAGAAGAAGATGAAATTAGCTTTTGGTTGTTACTTGAAAATCTTATCTTCAAAAGCTTCCGTTCTTTTGGTAAGGTTTTTCTTCTTTGTTTTGCATTGACAGGGAATAGATTAGCAATTCTTTTCCTTGGGATTTGTCATGTTCAGAATTTACCCAGGTGCACTGAATTCCAGGCTCTCAAAAACATTTAGGGAACCCCTCCCCCCTTCCCCCAAAAAACTATCAACATCCATTATATATTTCAACTTCTCGTTGATACTTGAAAATGCAGACTCACCCATTTTAATGCTCACCTTTTTCTTTCTCTACCAGCGTTTCTTTGCTTAACACTTATATCCTAGTTCTCTCCTCTCTTGCTTGACATGAGTATCAACATATTAGTATGTTCTTTATGTAATATCTGAGCTAAATGTGGTCGTCATATGTTGATGTAAATATTAATGAACAAACCATAAGGCTACATATCAGTGTTAGAACTATTATTGATGCAAAATATTGAACTCTGCTCTTTATTGTTCCAGGGAATGGAAGATGCAGAATGCTGGAAGTACAGAGGATTGAACGAGCAACTCGTGTTGTTTAGATGATGGTTACAACATGCGCTTCTATCTTTCCCCTCCAACTTGTGCCATCGTGTTTCCACTGCACCTGGTGAAGTTGGTTGCTGTATTTGGTCAGAATCATTAGGCTCGAGCTGTGAAGTGGAAGAGCTCTTCGAATTTTGTCTTGTGTCTTCTAGCAAGATCAGTTTTGTCCAACACAATCGGCAAATTTAATGTCGAGTTGTAAAAAAAGGAATAACTATGTACCTCGGACTAATGTGCATTGTTTCCTGTTGTATTCGTCGTTTACATCTAAACTGAAGAGAGTATAAGTTCATTATAGTGTTAAAAACCATTTTTGATATAGCCCATTTGTCAATTCCCAGTAATTATTCATAAAATTGGTTAAATTTGGGTCTGCTAAGTGGTACTAGTATTCTGGTGACTTACAAGTAAACAGCTTCAGCAGTAGCAAACTTGCTTTGAAATCCTTTACTCGAGGTCGAGTGTTGGAAACAACCTCTCTACCTTTACAAAGTAGGGGTAAAATCTCCGTACTCACCGCCCTCTCCAGACTCCACCGATTAGGCTGGGTGGGTATGCTGTAATGTGAAACAAAAAGCACAAATATTTGGTTGGATAAATGTTTATTTCTTGTAGATGTGCGGTGGAATAGTATTGAGAACATTATGTTAATCTAGATTTTGAAAATTCATTTTAAAAGTAAAAATACAAGTCTAATTATAATTTCAAGCTCCAAATATTTCAGTTTCGAAAATTCAATTTTTCAAATTTTACTCATTGTAGGAACTGATGTTTACGAAACCTAAAGCTGCAATTTTTCTGTACAACAGAACGTCATATAGCAAAGTGTCAACTTGAATTATGTAGCTAATGACAAAGTATGAAGCAAGTTGAAGCTCAAATTCAATAGCTCAGGTATGTACTTTTATGTCATTTAAACTTAAAATATGAAGCAAAATTCACGGACGCTTTCAAAAAATTTCGGCCAAAATTCCACCAGAAGCACGTATCACACAAAATTTATGGACTAACACACACGAAAAAAATCAAAAAATCGATATTTCCTATTCCGGGACTTGTTTCTACTCAAAAAAACCCATCTTTCCCCCCCCGAATCAACACACACCATTAAATAGGTCGTCACGAACGACTCCAAAAAATTTCGGCCAAAATTCCACCGGAAGCACGTATCACACAAAATTCATGGACTAACACACACGAAAAAACTGAAAAATCGATATTTCCTATTCTGGAACTCGTTTCTATTTAAAAATACCCACGTTTGCCCCTCTGAACAAACCCACACCATTAAATAGGTCCCACCCATGCCTCAAAATAAATTTGGCCAAAATTCCATCGAAAGCACGTATCACACAAAATTCATGGACTAACACACGAAAAAACAGAAAAATCAATATTTCCTGTTCCAGGACTCATTTCTACTCAAAAAAACTCACGTTTGCCCCTCCAGACTAACCCACCATTAAATAGGTCGTCATGGACAACTTCAAAAAATTTTGACCAAAATTCCACTGGAAGCACGTATTCATGGACTAACACACAGGAAAAAACTGAAAAATCGATATTTCCTTTTTCGGGACTCGCTTCTACTAAAAAATTCACGTTTGCCCCTCTGAACCAACCAACTCAGACCATTAAATAGGTCGTCACGGACGCCTCCAAAAATTTTGGCCAAAATTTCACCGGAAGCACGTATCACACAAAATTCATGGACTAACACACATGAAAAAATTGATATTTTTTGCTCCGGGATTCATTTCTACTAAAAAAATCATGTTTGCCCCACTGAATCAACCCACACCATTAAATAGGTTGTCACGGATGCCTCCAAAAAATTTTAGCCAAAATTCCACCGGAAGCATGTATCACACAAAATTCATGGACTAACACACAAAAAACTGAAAAAATGATATTTCCTTTTTCAGGACTCGTTTCTACTAAAAAAAACTCACGTTTACCCCTCCGAACCAACCAACACTATTAAATAGGTCGTCACGGACGCCTCCAAAATATTTCAGCTAAAATTTCACCGAAAGCACGTATCACACAAAATTCATTGACTAACACACACGAAAAAACCCAAAAATTGACATTTCCTATTTCAGGACTCGTTTCTACTCAAAAAATCCATTATTGCCCCTCTGAACCAACCCACACCATTAAATAGGTCATCACAGACGCCTCCAAAAAATTTCCACCTGAAGCACGTATCCCACAAAATTCATGGACTAACACACACGAAAAAATCAAAACATCAATATTTCCTGTTCTGGGACTCGTTTCTACTCAAAAAATTCACCTTTGCTCCTCCGAACCAACCCACTCCATTAAATAGGTCATCGCGGACGCCTCCAAGAACGTTTTTGCCAAAATTTCACCGGAAGCACGTATCACAAAAAAAAATCATGGACTAATACACACAAAAAAACTAAAAAACTAATATTTCCTGTTTTGGGACTCGTGTCTACTCATAAAAATACACATTTGCCACTCCGAACCAACCCACACCATTAAATAGGTCGTCACAAACGCCTCTAAAAAAATTCGGCCAAAATTCCACCTGAAGCACATATCACACAGAATTCATGGACTAACACACACGAAAAAAAACCAAAAAATCAATATTTTCTATTTTTGGACTCGTTTCTACTCAAAAAAAAAAACCTTTGCCCCTTCGAACCAACTCACATCATTAAATAGGTCGTCACAAATGCCTCCAAAAAATTTTGGTCAGAATTCTACCGGAAGCACGTATCACACAAAATTCATGGATTAATAGACACGAAAAAAGTGTAAAATCGATATTTCCTATTTCGGGACTCGGTTTTTACTCAAAAAAACCCACCCTTGCCCCTTTGAATCAACACACACCATTAAATAGGTCGTTACGGACGCCTTCAAAAAATTTCGGCCAAAATTTTACCAGAAGCACGTATCACACAAAATTCATAGACTAACTCACACGAAAAAACTAAAAAATAGATATTTCCTATTTCGGGACTCATTTCTACTCAAAAAAACTCGCGTTTGCCCCTCTGAACCAACTCACACTATTAAATAGGTCGTCGCGGACACTTTCAAAAAAATTGGCCAAAATTCCATCGAATGCACGTATCACACAAAATTGATGGACACGAAATAATTGAAAAATTGATATTTCTTATTTCGGGACTTGTTTCTGCTAAAAAAACCTTACATTTGCCCCTCCAAACCAACCCACACCATTAAAATAGGTCGTTATGAACGCCTCCAAAAAATTTTGGTTCAAATTCCACTAGAAGCACATATCACAAATAATTCATGGACTAACACACACGAAAAATCGATATTTCTTGTTCTGGGACTGGTTTCTATTAAAAAAAATTTACGTTTTCCCTTTCAAACCAATCCACACCATTAAATAGGTCGTCACGGACGCCTCCAAAAATTTTTGATCAAAATTACATCGAAAGCACGTATCACACAAAATTCATGGACTAACACACAAAAAAAAAAATCATAAAATCAATATTTCTTGTTTCGGGACTCGTTTCTACTAAAAAAAAATCCACCTTTGCCCCTCTGAATCAACCCATACCATTAAATAGGTCGTCACGGACGCCTCCAAAAATTTTTGACCAAAATTTCACCGAAAGCACGTATCACACAAAATTCATGGACTAACACACGAAAAAAAATAAAAAATCAATATTTCCTTTTCCGGCTCTCGTTTCTATTCAAAAAGACCTACCTTTGCCTCTCCGAACCAATCCACACCATTAAATAGGTTGTCACGGACGCCTCCAAAAAATTTTGGCCAAAATTTCACCGGAAGCACGTGTCACACAAAATTTATGGACTAATACACACAAACAAACTAAAAAATCGATATTTCCTGTTCCAGGACTCGTTTCTACACAAAAAAATTTAACTTTACCCCTCCGAACCAACCCACACCATTAAATATGTCGTCACGGACGCCTCCAAAAAAATCCGGCCTAAATTTCATTGTAAGCACGTATCACACAAAATTCATGGACTAACAACATACACGAAAAAAATCGAAAATTGATATTTCCTATTCCGAGACTCGTTTCTACTCAAAAAAACTCACGTTTGCCCCTTCGAACCAACTCACACCATTAAATAGGTCGTCACAGACGCCTCCAAAAAATTTAAGTCAAAATTCCATCGGAAGCATGTATCACACAAAATTAATGGACTAACACACGAAAAAACTGAAAATTGATATTTCCTGTTCCGGGACTCGTTTCTAACTCAAAAAAATCCACATTTGTCCCTCCGAACCAACCCACACCATTAAATATGTCGTCACGGACGTCTCCAAAAAAATTCGGCCAAAATTTCACCAAAAGCAGTATCACACAAAATTCATGTACGGATTGCCTTGTAGCTTGAAACTTTGTGAGTCTTTTCTACCAATTTATGTGGTGAAAAAACTTTTTCTCTGGAAGCTCATGGTATGTACTTTTATGGCATTTGTAACTAAAAACGCGACGTAATATATGTTGGTCAACTTTTAACTCTTTAAAGGCTCTTTAGTTTATTCGCTCTATTTGGTAGCTCTTACTTATATACTTTTTTCTTGTAGATAGGTCGAAAATGTAACATAAACGCGAGATCATGCTCTAAAATACATGTTTTTTCTTGTGGTTGTTGCAAAAGTTGGTTCGGAGGTTCATAGGTTCGTTGGAGGAGCCTTATGTCGTAGGCCCTTCTTTCTAAAAAGTGGAGTTTTGATGGACTCTCTGTGCCTATGTGTGAAAACGAGTATCATCTTATCACTATATAGAACTTTTCCATATTTGGTTAGCGAATTCTCTGATTTATGGCCAATTTTGCATCGATCTTGAGATTACTGAGATTTTGCGGATCACAATACTGTGTTTTGGACTGAGGTATAGTCGTCTCAGTTTGTAGATGCTTCCATCGTTCAATATTGTTCGACAAAATTTCCCCATAAAAGAAGAAACATGTACTCCCTCTGTCCCAAGAAAAGTGTCAAGTTGTCCCTAAATAAGTGTCACCTCAGTAGGGGATTCGCGATGCCATCTCTATGGTCTTGCTGTTGATGGTACCTCACAATTGGGGGAGCTCCCCAAGCATCCTATGAGGGAAGAGCAAATTCACCAGTCCTATCGATTATCAAATCCCTCTACCTTTGTGAAAGACATCGAGCATACACGTAAAGGAGATAGGTACAAGTTCTGGCTCAAAATGTCTCTTAGCTTCACATACAGCACACACTTTTCTTGAATTAGAGTTATTGATCTGCTAACAAGATGACACGAGATATTATTTGAAAAAAAATGAAACTTCATTGTTTCTCAATCCTTAAATTATTCTTGCGTCTTTCTTCTAAAAGGTGTTGATGTTTACGTTGGCATAGCAGCTAAGAGGCTTAGATCCTTTTCACTGCATGATACTAAGAGGCTTAGAGGTGATTTCATTCATCTGACTTTGCCTAGTTATGTAATCTTTTTTCTGGTATCAACTTTTTTCAAAGTATTCAAAAATATGATTCGAGTTTGACATAGATATCTACCAATTTTTGAAACTTCAAAAGATCCTAATGCTTATGTACCATGATTTCCCAGAGTTGTATTTTACGTAAGACTGGACCACATCAACGTTATGAAAATTGAGGCTTTTGGTCACATCAAGAATATCAGGCAGCTTATATAGAGCATGATCTTGCTGGATTGGCGGCAGCAACACCCGAGTTCAAGTTCATTGAACCACAACTACTTCTTCTCCTATTGTTTGACACTTCCCAGAGAATTCATTATTTATAACACGAGTTGACCCCAACTTGATGCAACACAATTAGGAAAAATTGCATTATATAGCTATTACAGAGTCATGTCAACGACAACTTCGAATCATTTTCCTTGTTAAATCTTGAGAGAATCATGAGGATGCAAGTGAATGATGCTTGAATGAGTTTGAAAGTACTCCATCTGTCCCAGTTTTAACTGTCTAGGAGGGACTATCAATCGAAAAAGAATAAATGAGCTAAACTGACAGTTAAAAGGGGACGGAGGGAGTAACAAATAAAGAAGACATTGTTATATTTGCAACCTCTAAAATAACACTAGATATTACTACATATGGTTTGTTCAAAACCATTGAACATTATGCAACTTTTCGAAGATTAGAAAACTTAAAAGTAATGCATCATATTATATTTCAAATGGATTAGCACTAGCAGCTCGTGTTCACTGATTCATACTCTTCCCCGTTCCCTTCCTTGTAATAGGAAGTGTCGGTATACTCTGTTCGTGCAAGAAGTAGTTCTCCGGATCCACCTTAGTTTTCACCTTCACTAGCCTATTGTAATTGTCCTTGAAATACTTGTTTCCCCACACACTAGCTTCGATGAAGCTAGAACTCTCGTTCCTGTTCATCCCTATATCGAGATCTCTGTAATTCACGTAAGCTTCTCTAGGGAACATAGAAGCATAAGGGGTCATATAATTATAAAGTCTTCTGATCCAATCATAGTGTTTCGCGGCTGATTCTTTAGAAGGGTCATTCCAAAGTGTTAAGTATTGGATCATGTAAATGACGCCTTTTCTATGAGGAAAAGGGGTTTCATATTCTGAGATTTTAGCCATCATTCCGCCATATGGATTCCATATGAGCAACGGTGAGTCTTCTTCCAAGAGCCTTTTCCATAGCCCTTCAAGACCATCTTCCGGGATAGGAGCTTTGACGAAATCTGATTTTGCTTTGAAGTAATTCTTGAACAATGACTTCCCTTGAAGGAGTACTTCTGGTGGTGTGTTACTTGGGTAACCGGCAATATACATAATCGACTTAATCCAACTCATTTCTGTACAGTCCTTTTGCGTCAATCCCAATTCAGGAAAATCATCGTTCATTATTTGTAGAAGTCTGTCAGCTCTACCGAGGAACAATGAGTTATAAGCAGTTTGAATAGTCTTTTCACCCTTCTTATCTTTCTTTTCGACCACATTTATGATGACCCTAATGAAGAGATCTTCATCGATATTGTCAGCAACTTGTTGCCATTTATAAAGAACGTTTGTCCCGTTTTGTTCTAGTGTTTTCGGGACAGTAAAAACTGTTACGATTGATGGAACAGGAACTAACCTCAGCTTCCAAGAAAGTATAATACCAAAACTAGCTCCTCCACCTCCTCTAATCGCCCAAAACAAGTCTTCCCCCATACTCTGCCTATCAAGAATCCTGCCATTTGCATCAACAATTCTCGCGTCAACCACATTATCAACTCCTAATCCGTATTTTCTCATCATAGTACCGTAAGCTCCACCTGTTATGTGACCACCAATTCCCAAACTTGTACAAAGACCAGCCGGAAAACCATGAGTTTTGCTTTTCTCCGAAATCCTATAGTACACTTCACCGACAGTAGCCCCTGCCTGAGCCCAAGCAAAGTTGTCCTCTGTGTTCACCACGATTTCTCGGAGCTTTGAGAGATCAAGAATGATGAAAGGAGACTCCATCTCAGACATGTAAGAGAGACCTGCATGTTAAAAATAACAAAAAATCATTGAGGTGTAAGAACAACAAAGTAACAAAGTCAATTCAATATACTCCCTCCGTTTCAAATTGATTGACCTGCTTTGACCTGGCACAGAGTTTAAGAAAATAAAGAAGACTTTTGAATCTTGTGGCTTTAAACATGTCACGTGGAAAGTTGAAACTAAAGAGTTGCTAAAAATGAAAAGAGTTAATTTTTTCTGTGAAACGGACTAAAAAGAAAAGTAAGTCAAACAAATTGAAACGGAGAGAGTACAACAAATTCAACAACCTTCATAATCATGGCCTCCACTTCTAACTCTAAGCTGAAGGCCAAGCTGTTTAGAGCAAATGACAGCAGCCTGAACATGTGATTCTGCCATCGGTGTGAAAATAAGCTGAGGTTTGGGAACAGAAGGCGTTAAACATCTTAGATTTTGTGCAGTGGATTGTAGGATTGTGGTGAAAGAAGCATTCATTGGGGTGACGAAAGCTGTGGAGAAAGGGACACAATAATCAGAATTCTGGCAAATACATTCATAGAACTTTTCATTAGACGACGTTGGAGTGTCTGAAAGAACATACAAGCTGGAACATGACGAGTAGTGCAATATTAAGACTATGATGAAGAGCATAGCAGATGTCATAGTTGATGTTCTAGCTAGCTTTGGATTGAATTGAGCTTGATGAGGGAGGGTGTTTATATACTGTTAATCAATGTCTGGCTGATTACTCTATATGACATAATGCAAATGTCAAGATTAATAGAAAATACGTGATTAATTAGTATACGTTTCACTATACGAAGGGAATATACGTACGTTAGTGTATAGGACTCTTACATATATAATGTGTTACGTAGCATTATAGCATCAAACTTCCAAATACAAGCCTTCTTCTTTAGTTTCCTTTCATCCGGCTCAAGTAGGTACATCAAATAAGGAAAGGAGTTTTCATTTTCAAACTCTAAAAAATCCCAAAATAAAAAAGGTCTACTCCTTGCTCAAGTTCTCAGTGAAGACGAAACAAGATTTCAGTGATTCCGTCTTGTATTAATTCTTTATTCAAATTCAATTCTAAGAAATAAAGATCATTTATTTTCCCCTACAAAATTTATTAAAGAGGAAGACTTCCTACGTACCCGATTTTTTATTTATTTTTTGGTTTTCCTTCGAGTACCTGGTATCCGTTTTTTCCTAATAAAAGAAGAGGATTCCTCACTAGAATTTTTTTCATTTCCGAGACTTACCAACAAGGAGGTCACGGGTTCAAGCCTTGGAAACAGACTCTTGCAGAAATGCAAGGTAAGACTGCGTACAATAGACTCTTGTGGTCGGGCTCTTCCTCGAACGCTGCGCATAAAGTTCAGCGGATTGCCGAGACTTAACAACAAGCAAACAATGCAGTAGTTGTACAAGATGGAGGAAAGGTTCTGACTTAAAGTAAGAGCAACCATTTCTTGCTACTCAAAGAAAGAGCAAACAGGAAGGAAGGAGGATTACACTCTAAGCAAATAAGCAAAATAGATTGAGTAAGAAAAACATTTTCTTTCATTCTTAACACACCAACTGCTGCTTGTGTATAAAGTTTAAGGGGTCGTTTTGATAGGGTGTATAAAAATAGTGCTGAATATGGTGTATTAATAATGCTGGTACTAGTTATGCTGAGATTATTTTTTATTTGTTGTTTGGTTTAAGTGTATTAGAAGTACATGCACTGCATAATTTCTAAAACAAAATATTTGTTTAGAGAAAGACCCTTCACAAATAAAGTGGATAGAATGTGAAAATTGTTTTGAGAGATAATTATGTCTTTAATCATGTTTATGCATAAATTAAAAACTCTTGCATTAATAATTTCATGATTTACCCGTGTATTATTACACATAGCATGATATCAAATAGCATGTTATACATTGTTGAAAAACATGTATCAAACAAAATATGAATAATATATAAAATTAATATATGCATTATTTTTTCGAATTCGGGATGCTTCTTGTGTAAGGAAATTAAATTTGGAGAATCCATAATACAAAGTTCACAGTTCTATGCTTTTCAAAGAATCAAAGTTCATGACAGATACTCTAGACTCCAGAGGTACAAATGTGATGGTTTAAAGAAAAAAAAAAGGATTTTTTAAATTTATGATCTAACCATCATAAGTAAAAATATGAAATTTGAAGTTAATTTTATTTTTGGCTTAATATGTAATCAGACTTTTTAAACTTGCCAGAATATTTCATTTAGACATTTGAATTAAACTATGTTTCAATTGAACACCCCAACTTCTAATAAAATGTTTCAATTAGACACTTTCAATTCAAATTTTGGAATTTATTTTTGCGTGTGTTCTCATTCGTCTATTAGGTAGTTAAGTTAACCACGTAATGCATGTCATTTCCTTTCATTGTACGTATTCACCTAAATAAGCCGTAGAATCCTAGACATTTTCTACTTGAGGTTGATGTGCATAATTAAAGGAGATGACATATTTTATCTGGTTAACAAAACTATCTAATAAATGAATGAAAATACTCGCAAACGTTTTTTTCAAAATTTGAATAAAAAATGTCCAATTGAAACACTTTATTAGGAGTCCAGGTGTTCAATTGACACAGGGATTAGTTCAAGTGTCTAAATGGAATATCCTGACAAGTTAAAGGGGTTAACTATGTATTAAGCCTTTTATTTTTAATATAAGAAGATACTCTCTTCATCTTAATTTATGTGATATTCTTTTTGTTTTGGTCAATCTAAAAAAGAATAACTCATTTTTATATTTAATAACAATCTAACTTTATAATTATATTTTACTCTCATGATGTGTTTAGCATGGAGAAAAACCTTCAATTTTTCATGTTTAGTTGGTCAAAATATTTTTTTGGGAAAATAAATTTTTTAAAAATAAGTTCAATAAGTGACATGCCAAATTCGTTGTCTCTTCCTGACTCACCCAACGTTCCAACCTCATCCCTTGACGGCTTGACCACCTACCCCAGTCCTCACTCCATTCCACCTTATAGTATTTTACTAGATGATATATAAATGCTTTTGATATAATATTTCTTTGTTTATCTTAGAGTCTATTTGGAAATACACTGAATATGTTATTGTTGTTATACTTAAAATTTATTTGGATTGACTTATTTATAGGTTAAAATAATTTTTAACTAATTTTATAATGTTTGAATAAAATTTAAAAAATGTACTTGTTTTTAAGTTGAAATAACAAAAAAAAACAAAAAATCATAAGTTAAAAAAATTCCTAATTTATAATTTTTAACTTATAAATCATAAGTGATAAGTCAATCGGGATTCAATGATTATATTCCTCCACCCATCAACTTTAGCTAAATAATTGTATTTCTAAAAAGCTTTCAACTTGACCATGAAAGCCTTCTTATTAAAGAATAGAATATTGTAAAAAGATAAGGTGAAAATTATTGCTGCTCTAAACCAATAGTTAAGGTTGTTCCATCAGTTTTGGGTGGAAGATGGACCCCAGATATTCACTAACTGGTCATAAGAAAACACACTATAGTTTAATACCCAAACAATATTATACAAAGAAAATTATGTTCAATTTTGGTGGATATTTTGGAAAAGCATAAATAGAGTGGCATTAGGATGGCTAACTGAGTTATTTAATATCGCTTTCAAGACAATAAGAATATCCAAAGAATAGAGGTGGAGTATGACTGTCACACTCCAAGTTTGAGTGAGGCAGACAAATACCATATGAACACATGCTATATAAATGACTTAAGATGAGCAGATGAATTATTGTGTAAATAGAATTGCTAATAAGAAACTATATATACAATAACGACCAACTGGCCACATCGATACGAATGACAAATGAAACTATAAATACATATGATAGCTTTACAATGTCTATGAAGCCTCTAATAGAATCTATGATTGTACAACTATTCAGGGGCGGAGCTACCCTATAGCAAGGGTGGTCAGCCGAACACCCTTCGCCGGAAAATTATATCGAATACGTAGGTAAAATATTCTGTTTATGAGTATATTTAACAGTTTGAACACCCTTGTACCGAGCGTGTGTTGTAGCTCAGTGGAGAAGAGTGTGCATTTTAAGTCTCCCGTCGCGCGTTCGATTCCACTCTAAAGCATTTTGTGTACCCTTTTATATCAAAAACATGGGTTAACCACAAATTTGCGGGTTCAATTCCGCTGCGTTTATGTACCTTTTTATATGTAGTTCCATTTGAATTTTTCGTTGCATTCACTCATTGAAAAAAAAAATTACTTTATAAATTTGAACACCCTTAGTCAAATTTCTGGCTCCGCCACTGCAACTATTAAATAGTCAGAACATAGTCCCGACATACCCAAACTATAACTATAAGTACAATCAAAAGAATATTAGACACATACTAGCTCCTAATAAGAGTGGAACTCACCAAATGCTCAGCTGAATATACAAAAGATGTCTAATGATCCTGTCCGGCATTTGTAGAGATGCAGTGCCTCCAATAGTAGAGATGTTAGTACATATACAACATGTACCGGTATGTAAAGCAAACATAATAACAAGTAACAAATAGATAGCACAAGAGAAAGAATCAATACATTTACTGAGAAGTGTCTTATGAAACTATAAGTCATGCACACACTCTGTAATCATTTTTTAAGTGTCTTATGATTGTTCGTTATCATGTACTCAAGTGATACGTTATATACTTGTACTACTATGCTTTACATTATTTACTATGAGCAAATGTGTAGATAATAATAAAAGACCACCTTTACTTGCACTTGTGGAATCCTGTACATTACATTCTTTTCTTTCTTCTTCTTTGCTTCATGAGCTTCATAAGAAACGTAATACAATTGACCAACTGAACAGTGGTAGAAGTAATACAACTCTATCTATGCAACTATCACGCACAATCAACACTTCCAGTCACCAGCAACAACTTTCTCACACCTTATAACGTTCGTTAACCATCATTATCGCAAGCTATAAATTAAATTGTGATTTTAAACTAAAAATGTATATATATGCATCAAAATATCTTTTACATCTTATGATCTTAAATCTGTCATATGAAATAATAAAATAAAAAATGTACTACTAAAAAGAGAGAGGAGAAAAGAGGCCCTTAGTGGTATGGAATGTTGTCTTTAACAAAACCATTGGCTTAGTAAATGTTACAGAATGTACATAGACACATTATGATATAGTATACATAACACAATCATAATAGATATATTTAGGGATCTTCACAATCATAGATAGAGATATTTAAGGATTTTCTGATTTTGTTTTCTTGGGTAGATTTGCTTGTACACATATAAATAACTCTCATTCTTGGAATAATATGTGAAATAAGATTGTTCCACTGTCTCTATATTTTACATGGTATCAGAGCCACTAGGGCTCAAAATCGTTATTTTAGAAATTCCATACCTTTCCTGGCAGAACTGATTTTGGCTTACTGTCCGGTACCGTCTCAGCATTCACGACATATTATGGAAATCTTCTGGCACTAAAACTCTGCTTGGAAGGTGTGTTCTTCATTTCCTGTTTTTTGTCTCTAGTTCTTTGAAAGATCTTTTCTGATCTCTTCTTCCAACCACCATTAATTTTGAGTGTTGGGTTTTGGTAGTTGTTGAGTTTTGGTATCTGTGGATCTCAGATTCAAATTCTATTTGATCCTTTCCAGCTGTATTGTCTAGATTCAAGATTTTGTTTGGAGACTAGTTGTCTCTAGGACTTGGGTGAAGTTTCCGTTGTTCTTTCTTTTTGAGGTCTGTTCAAGACTATTTTTAAACTTGGGTTCAGGTCTAACTAATATGTCTGTTGGTAGATTACTTTTTCATAGGTCTTGTTAATGTAGTTGCTGCCCCTGTTACCAGTGGAATCTATTTTTTTCAACTCTTTTTGGACTACATATTAGTTCAAAATGTCTAGTTCTAGTCCATCATCTGAGAAAACAATTCTGGTTTCAGCCGATGAGTTTGTTAAATTCTGTCAATATCAGAAACTAGAGAAGGAATCCACTTCAACTAATGTCTTTGCTGGGTCAAATAAAACATGTCTTATCACCTCTTCAAATAAGTGGGTGATTGATTCAGGTGCCACAAATCACATGACAGGTAATCCTAATATTTTTTCTAGCTTTCGATCACACAAAACACCCTCTCCAGTTATTGTCGTTGATGGATCAACTTGTAATAGTCTTGGATCAGGGACTGTTAAACCAACCTCATCTATTACCCTATCATCTGTATTAAGTCTACCAAAGCTGGCCTTTAATTTGATTTCTGTTAGTAAAATTACCAGAGACCTTAAGTGTTATATCTCTTTCTTTCCCGATCATTGTCTATTTTGTGATCTTACAACGAATCAGGTTATTGGTAAAGGATATTATCCGATGATCTTTACATACTTGACGAATGAGAGTCTCGGTCTGTTGCCTGCTCTAGTGTTGTGTCTCCATTTGAAGCATATTGTCGATTAGGACATCTTTCTCTACCTGTGTTGAAGAAACTTTGTCCTCAGTTTCAACATATTTCTTGTTTGGATTGTGAGTCATGTCAATTTGCAAAACATCATCGCATCTTGTTAGGTCCTAGGGTTAATAAACGAGTTGAGTCAGCTTTTGAGTTAGTTCATTCTGATGTTTGGGGACCATGTCTTGTTGTTTCCAAAACTGGGCACATGTATTTTGTCACTTTTGTGGATGATTTCTCTCGGATGACTTGGATTTATTTCATGAAGAGTCGCTCCGAAGTGTTTACTCACTTTTGCACCTTCTATGCTAAAGTCAAAACCCAATTCAATTCTTCGGTATGTATTCTAAGGAGTGATAATGCTAAGGAATACATGTCAGAAATGTTCCAGTCGTACATGCGACAACATGGTATTCTCCATCAGTCTTTATGTGTTAATACACCCTCTCAAAATAGAGTTGCTGAAAGGAAGAATAGACATCTGCTTGAGACAGCTCGGGCCCTTTTGTTTCAAATGAAGGTTCCTAAGCAGTTTTGGGCAGATGCGGTCTCTACAACTTGTTTTCTAATTAATCGCATGCCATCAACTGTGGCGGTTGGTAATGTTCCTTACAGTGTTCTTTTCCCAAATAAGTCACTATTTCCGGTGGAACCTAAGGTGTTTGGTAGCACATGTTATGTTCGAGATGTTCGACCATCTGTTACCAAGTTGGACCCGAGGGCAGTGAAGTGTTTTTTTTGGGCTATTCGCGCCTTCAGAAGGAGTATCGATGTTATTCTACTGAACTTGGCAAATATTTGGTGTCAACTGATGTGGTATTTTTAGAGACTATGCCATTTTTTTATGCACCTCCCGTTTCTACCAGTCAGCAGGAGGAATATGAATGGTTTGTCTATCGGGTTACACGTGTTGTTACAAAACAATCTGATGATGTTGTTCTTCCATCTCCTAGTTCTTCTATTGAGCATCAATCTACTATTGTGCCTTTAGCGCCTGCCCCATCTATACCAACAAGACCACCAATTGTCCAATTTTACACGAGGAGGCGAGAAACTGATGACACATGTTCTAAATTAATTCCTTCATCATCAGATCCTCCTTCACTTAATGCTCCAGAAAATCTTGACATTCCTATTGCTCTTCGAAAAGGTACACGTCAGTGCAAATCCACATATTCCATTGCCAATTTTGTTTCTTATGATCACTTATCTCCTGCATCTAGTTGTTTGATTACCTCTCTAGACTCTATCTCTATCCCCAAAACAGTGAAGGAAGCCTTGAATGATCCTGAATGGCATGATGTAATGCTTGAGGGGATACATGCTTTAGATGAAAATCATACTTGGGATTTGGTGGATTTACCTAAAGAAAAGAAAGCAGTAGGGTGCAAGTGGGTGTTTGCAGTCAAAGCTAATCCTGATGGCTCTATTGCAAGACTTAAGGATAGACTTGTGGCTAAAGGCTATGCTCAGACTTATGGGGTGGATTATTTTATGACACCTTCTCTCCGGTAGCCAAGCTCACCTCTATCCGCTTGCTTATTTCCTTGGCTGCTTCTCAACATTGGCATTAACATCAGTTGGATATCAAGAATGCATTCCTTCATGGTGATCTCCATGAAGAGGTGTATATGGAGCAACCACCTGGGTTTGTTGCTCAGGGGGGATATGTGAAAGTTTGTCATCTGAGGAAGTCTCTATATGGTCTAAAGCAGAGTCCTCGTGCCTGGTTTGGAAAATTCAGCGATGTAGTTCATGAGTTTGGATTGAAAAAGAGCAAGTGTGATCACTCAGTCTTCTATAGACAGTCAACATTCGGTATTATTCTTCTAGTTGTCTATGTTGATGATATTGTTATTACAGGAGATGATTGTGCATGTATTTCATCTCTCAAGAAGTTTTTACATGCCAAGTTTCATACTAAAGACTTGGGGCAGCTGAAATACTTCTTGGGCGTAGAAGTAACAAGAAGCAAGAAAGGGATTTTCTTATCCCAAAGAAAGTATGTATTTGACCTACTTGCAGAAACTGGAAAGTTAGGAGCCAAGCCATGTGGCACACCAATGGTTCCTAGTGTACATCTTACTAAGGATGATGGTGACCCTTTTAATGATCCGGAAAGATACAGAAGGTTAGTTGGGAAACTAAACTATCTCACGGTTACTCGTCCAGATATTGCGTATGCTGTCAGTATTGTTAGTCAATTCATGTCTGCACCGACAGTCAAACATTAGGCAGCCTTGGAATAGATCTTGTGCTATTTGAAAGGAGCTCCTGGTCTTGGCATATTGTATAGTGATCACAGACATACTCGTATTGAGTGTTTTGCAGATGCTGATTGGGATGGATCAAGAATTGATAGGAGATCTACAACTGGCTACTGCGTCTTTGTCGGTGGAAATTTGGTATCTTGGAGGAGTAAGAAATAAAATGTTGTATCTCGATCTAGTGCAGAATCCGAGTATAGAGCAATGGCTCAATCCGCATGTGAAATACTGTGGATACATCACCTTTTAGCTGAGGTTGGGTTGAAGCCTTTGTCTCCAGCAAAACTTTGGTGTGATAATCAGGCTGCTCTACACATTGCCTCAAATCCAGTGTATCATGAAAGAACGAAGCATATTGAGGTTGACTGTCACTTTATTCGTGAAAAGATTCAAAAGAACATGATTTCTACGGGTTATGTGAAGACCGGAGAGCAATTGGGTGATATATTCACGAAGGCTTTAAATGGAACTCGAGTGGAATATCTTTGTAACAAGTTGGGCATGATTAATAGCTATGCTCCAACTTGAGGGGGAGTGTTACAGAATGTACATAGACACATTATGATATAGTATACATAGCACAATCATAATAGATATATTTAGGGATTTTCTGATTTTGTTTCCTTGGATAGATTTGCTTGTACACATATAAATAACTCTCATTCTTGGAATAATATGTGAAATAAGATTGTTCCACTGTCTCTATATTTTACAGTATAGTAGGATCTTCACACTTTAAAAAAACCGTCCATACACAGTGAGAAGTGGAGAAAAAGAGAAAAATGAAGAAGTGAAAATAATAGTATTATCTTTGTACGAAAAAGAGAAAAAAGAAATGAACATAATTGCACCTATATGATGTTGCTTTAATGACAATTCTCAAGGTTGTTTAATTAAAATTGGGTCCCATTTTTTCTATTAGAACTGTACTTAGCACTAATAGAAATAGAGATACAATGTGAAATACTATGAACAATTGACAAAGAATCCTATAGAGAGAGAGAGACTTTCTTACAAGCTTTCTATTGAGAGAGAAAAAGAAGAAGAAATAGTTATGGAGGATGTGATGAGCTTTGTGATGGAGAAATTGAAGGAAGCTTTACTCATGATGATGAATTTTGGTGGTCAAGTGCTACTGATGTTGATCAATTTTGTTGGGAAATTGCTAATGATGCCGGTGAATTTTGCAGGACAAGGGCTAGTGTCGCTCAAAAATTTCGTTTGGCAAGTGTTACTATGGTTGCAAAAAAATTTCGAGCAAGGGATACTATCTCTCATAAAATTCGGTTAATTTTGGGCAAGTGCCACTGTCGCTTAAGAATTTTGGTTGGCAAGTACTAGTGATGTTGAAATTTTTTGGTGGGCAAGCGCTAATGGCGCTTAAGAATTTTGGTGGGCAAGTGTTGGTGACGATTAAGAATTTTGGTGGGCAAGCGCTAGTAGCGCTTGACCATTTTACTTGGCAAGTGAAGAGAACTTATGAGTTGGTTCGATGAGGTTTTTCCACTGGAGACAAGAGTAGAGAAGATCAATTACTGGTTTCATGTAGCTTTACCCTATCTCATAATCGCGCTGTTTCTAGCTCTCTTCATGTACTGTTGCCCTGGCCTAATTGGCGGATTACTGCTCACCGTGATGAAGCTTCTCAAAAATGTGTGCATTGGACTGATGAATCTTCTCAAAAGAGTGATGAACCTTCTCAAAAGAATGTACGTTAAACTGATTGAGATTCTGAAAAGTTGCTGGCAACGCCTAGGACCTATCAAGATGATGAAAGCTCCAGGCAGAAACATTATGATTCCAAGACCTACTTTTGAGATTAATCCAAGATTATATTTCATTAATCTTCGCGCTAATCCCGGTGATATGCTTGTCTAGCTAGCTAGTTAGTGTAATTCAACAAAGTATTTTAATTTTGATGCAGATAAATTATGCTTGTCTAATCATGAATTAACTGCTCTAATACTGTCTATGGCGCCTCTACTACAAGCACCACCTTTTGTAATGATGCATATTAGCTATTTATTATACTATTTCGTTTCCAACAAAAGAAAGTTAATCGACAAAGTCGTTATATGCATGCCATTTGTGATGGAATAACAAAGAAGTACAAAATCATTCGTCGTTGGCTTGACAGAAAGAAGAAGAGGAGTGAACGTGACGATATTTAGTAAAGCTTATAAATTTGCTGCCGATTTTGCATATTTATTGGAAATTAATCTTATGGTTCTTTGGATTTCCTTCGGCTCTTTTTTGGTTGAAATCATAAGTTATCATATTTCATTAGTCTCACTATATATACTAAAACTAATTTGAATGGTAATATTTTCATAGGTTTGTTGTGATTATAATTGGAGATATGTTAGAGAAAAATTTCTACAATTATATACCTGTCTCGATTTGTTTTCGGAGTAGTATTATCTTAACAGAAGTATATATAGATCCATTTCCTAGATATGAACATATACTTCGTTGTAAAATCATGTTCAGAAGATCAGGTGGAATAATTAAGAAGAAATATTTTCAATAGTCTATGCTTTACTCCTGAAGTAGTAAATTATCCCAATTTAAAAACTTAAATTTACTTCTGAAAGTAGTAACACTTTGAAATGTACTCTGAAGTACTAAACTTTGAATTACTCTTGAAGTAGTAAGACTCTGAAATTCACTCTTGATGTAGTAAAACTTTTAAATTTTCTCTTTATGAAGTAGTAAAACTTTAATATATACTCCCAAAATAGTTGAACTTTACTATCGAAATGGTAAAATTTTCAAATTTACTTCTGAAATGATAAAACTTTAAACTTTACTCTGAATATATATTGTATTTACTGTTTAAGTGATTCGTTATTTCATAAATATATATTGAATATCAATACTTAATCCTCTATCTGATTCTTATTGTATATTAATTTAAAATCACTAAAAATACATGAATTTCAAATCCTAAATGCTCATGAGGTACTAACTAGTCTGTCTCACTTGAATTATATAATAGAAGACACAAAATTAAGACTAATAAACTTCAAATAAAGACCAAGACCTTATTGCTTTGAATGGGTCAAAAAACTTTGTACTGCTTCTCTGTCACATCATTCGATTACAAGAATAAGGACTGGAGGAAAAAAAAGTACATTTACAGATAAAATATGAGGTTATCTAATTTTGTATTTAATTAATTTTTTGAGATTATTAATTTTTGGAAAATAATAAAATGACCAAGATGTCATTAACAAAATCTCTCCCCCAATATCTTATATTAAAATTAATGTTAAATTTAAAATAAAAATTTATTTAGTAAAAATTAAACACATATTTTAAGTACTACTAACAACTCAATGGAGAAAATTGTGGTTTAAAATAAACTGTAATCTTCCACCCACCAATACTTTAGTAGTACTAAATAATTGTGTTTTTTAAAGCTTTCATCTAGACCATCATAGTCTTCTTATGAAAGAATAAAATATAAAAAACAACAACTAACATCCTGGTGCAATCTCACAGGTGGGGTCTGGGGAGAATAGAATCAAGAATGTACGCAGATCATATCTCTACCTCTGGGGTGTTTCTGATAAACCCTCAGCTCAACTGGTACCTGCCAAACAGTCCGATGAAAGAAAGAATAAAATATGAAAAAAGAAAAAGTGAAAAATGTATAAGAGTAATTAAGCTGTGGCTTTATTATAACAAAAATTGGATCTAACTTTAAATCAAAACCCAAATAATCTTTTGCTTTGTATTATTGATAGATCTAGAGAGAAAAAAGAAATGGTGATGGAGGAAGTGATGAACTTTGTGATGGAGAAATTGAAGGAAGCTTTACTGATTATGATGAATTTGGTTGGGCAACTGCTACTGAAGATGGTAAATTTCGCGAGGCAAGGGTTACTGTCCTTGCTAAATTTTTTCGCGCAAGTGCCACTAGCGCTCAAGAATTTAGGTCTGCAAGCGCTAGTGACGCTGAAAATATTTTGTTGGCAAGTACTTGTGATGTTGGAAACTTTTAGTGGGCAAGCGTTGGTGACGCTTAAGAATTTTGGTTGGCAAATGCTAGTAGCGCTTGACAACATTACTTGGCCAGTGAAGAATTTATGTGTACAAATTGTGAATTGGTTGGATGAGGTGTTTCCACCAGAGACAAGAGTCGAAAAGATCAATCACTGGTTACATGTAGCTTTACCTTGTCTGATAATCGCGGTGTTTCTAGCTCTCTTCATATACTATTTCCCCGGCCTAATTAGTGGATTACTGCTCTTAGTGATGAATCTTCTCAAACTAGTGTGTGTTGGACTGATGGCTCTTCGCCAACCTGTGTGCGTTGGTCTGATGAATCTTGTCAAACTAGTGTGCGTTGGGCTGATGAATCTTCTCATACTAGCGTGTGTTGGGCTGGTGCATCTTCTCATACCAGTGTGCGTTGGGCTGATGAAACCTCTCGAACTAGTGATGAATCTTCTCAAAAGAGTATGTGTTAGGCTGATGAATCATCTCAAAATGCAGAGCGTTAAGCTGATGAATCTTCTCAAAAGAGTGCGCGTTAGGTTGATGAATCATCTCAAAAAAATGTGGCATGTACTAATAAAGATTATGATTTTTACATTTTGTTGGGGAAGCGAAGGACCTAATACCAAGATGATGAAAGATCCAGGCAGAAACAATATTATAATTCGCGGTAATTATCCCGGTGATATGCTTGTCTAACTAGAAAGTATTTCGATGCAGATATATTAGGAACTTCCTTTGACAGGATAATTTCTGCTAGCTAGGTTGCTGCAGGATGTGATCATCTGCCTATGGATATGAAATTGTACTAATCCTGTCTATGATGCCTCTACAATTTAACTAGTTTCGATGTATGCGCGATCAAACCGTGTATTTTATAAGATCTTTGTACACGTCAGCTTCTCCAAACCCCATTGATTACACTGGATTGGTATGTTGTAATATGGAACAAAAAGCACAAATATTTGGTTGGATAAATATTTCTTTCTTGTAGATGTGATGTAGAATACTATTGAGAACATTATGTTAATGTTCAGAAAATGACTCTATAGTTTAATCACCCAAACCATTACTTTATAGTTGGTGATAGTTTAGGTAAACAAACAAATAGTTTAGATAGAAAACACGAAAAAAAAGAAAAGTGATACTTCATGATTCAATCAATTGCATTCCTCCACCCACCAACTTTAGCTAAATAATTGTGTTCCTAAAAAAAACTTTCATCTTGACCATGAAAGTCTTCTTATGAAAGAATAATATTTTCAAGCAAAAAAAAGAAAGAAAAGAATATAATACCCAATAATTAAGGTTTTGTTCCATCAGTTTTAGGTGGCAGATGGACCCCACAATTTTCACTAACTGGTCATTAGAAATAATATAAAAATTTAGAAAAAATTGGATACAACTTTAAACCAAAACACAACTATAGGTCAGTCAACAAAAGGTTACTTACTAGGAAAGAGTTGTTTATTGAATTTGAATTGTTAGATCCAATTCTTAAATAAAAATATCATTTAAATACATTCAAATGTTGAGAAAATAAATAATTATTACTATTTCATGCTCAGAGTTAAAGCAATAGCTAGTTTTGTCAATACATATAACATAAAACTTACTATTACTCTTATCTATTTCAGTTATGTATCGCAGTTTGATTGAACATAATTTTTTTAAAAATAATATAGATACTAAAATAGTGTCTTAAATTAAAAATATACATACTAAAATATTCGTTGAATCATGTGTTTTTAACTTTTAAGTATGTCAGATTAAAATTTTAGGCATAATACATAAATATGTTCTTTTATTTGGCTTTAACTGTTATTAGCTTTTCTATTTTAAGGTCTCCTAGAAGGTGATTGCTGCTCTTAGATGCTCTTTTGATTGTGTTGCTTGATAAATTTTGTTGTTGGTGTTAATATATTCACAGTTTATTATTAAAAAAAAATTAAAATTTAGCCTTAACTGACATCTATGTCCTTCAACTTTTGGTGTGTATAAATAGATACTCCCTCCGTCTCATTTTATGGGGAAAAAGGGGCCTTGGGTTGTTTGATGCGAGACATAAGATATAACAGTCTCGAAACTAAATAGAGAATATTTTATTTTATATTTGGTTGAAGGTATTGATTAAATTCGAGATTATTTATTCTATTATTTATATCATAGTGATTGAATAACTTATCATATATACATGATGAGATAACTAATTATCTCGAAATAACTTGTTCTCAACGAAAAGATCCTATAGTGGGATCTCCCACTTTATAAAAAAACCGGTCACACACAGAGAGAAACGAAAGTCGTAGCAGAGAAAAAAAAATTCGGAATCATCAATGGAGATCGTAGAGGGCATAGCAAAAGCTGCAATGGAGAAATTGAAGGAGATGAATATGGTGGAAAACGCAAAGGACATCGTCAAAAAAACAACTCCATTTGTAACCATGTCGTTTGACTGGTTACTGGAAAATGCAAAGGAGATTATCGCAAAAACGATGCCGTTTGTTCGAACCTCGTCTGACTGGTTACTTGAAAGAGCTCCTCCACTGATATCCACTGGAAAAAATTGGATCCAAAAAGCTCCACTATTCTATACAATTTCAATTGGATTTCTGCTGATTTGGTTGTTCCGCCGGTGTTGCAGCGGCGGCGGCGGCGGAGGAATTGGGAAGACGATGAAAGCTCCGGGAAGGAATAATGTAAGGATACCAAGGCGTAATTTCGAAAGCAGTCCAAAATCTTATTTTCGCGATCTCCGATCCAAAAATGCCTAATTTTCGTATAAACATTTGGTATTCGATACTATTAGCTCCGATTATGCTTGGTTTCTTCGTTTTTAGATTTGAACTCGAAATATTTAGTTAAAAATAGAGGCATGAGATCCATGCCTTTGTCAAGTAATTTGGGTGTGTATTGCAGTATGCTTGGATATTATTTTGTGATTTATTACAGATATATATAGTTCATGTATGTGTTTCGATCGGGCGGATCTAGCCCCTCAGCTGCGCGCGCATTCATGTAAACTCAGTCACTTTTGTTATCATGTATTTGTATTAAAAAATTTATAAAAATATTTATAATAGTTAATTGTGAATTCATTGTTATTTTGTATTGACGTGAAATTATTATAAAAACTCATAAATTAAGACGGAGTGAATATATTTCAATTTTTTGTGTACATCTTAAAAAATAAAAAAATAAAAACTTAAATGAAGCGGGGCACCGCTTCCCATTATAGATGCATCCGCAATCTAACAAGTTGTCGTTTTTATGACTGTACCGAGCCAAATAATTAATGTTGTTGGATCAAAGTTAGGTGGAATACTGGTGAAGAGAATTAATATCAAACCTTGAGAAAAATTGTTTATCAATTAACACTCTTGATTCTCCTAATTTTCAAATGAAAAGCCATTAGTTTCTTTCAAGAAAGAGTAGACGAGAGTACTCAAGCTGAAGGTCTATCGGAAACAGTGTCTCTGTTCCACAAAGGTAAGAAGTAAAATCTACATACGCTATTTCTTTGTAAGAATGCACTGAATATGTTGTTGTTGTTGTAGTAGAGAGATGGAAATCGGAAGAGGTGAATTGAGAAGCATAAGGAAAGGTGCAGTAATGGAGAAGATGAAATCAGTAGAAGATATATTGAAAATGTTGATGGAATCCCCAGTAGCCTTTACAATTTCAATTGGTTTGGTTGTGATTTTGTTGTTGTCCCTACTTTGCCGTTGCTGCTGCAGAGGGAATTATAGGAGAAATGTGCAGATGATGAAAGCTCCACGCCGTAGGAAATATAATTGAAGGCAGTCACAGAGCCAGGAATTCAAAAAAAAAAGTACTTATGTTGAGGAGATTTAACATTTTGTATATGCAAAAAAGTTCATTTTTTCCGTATCTACATAGTGTAATTTCTCAACAAAGGAAGTTCAGTTGACCCCCTTGTACCCCCTTTGGCTCCGCCTCTGGTTGAAAGCATGTTCGTCTTTGACAACAACCCCAAATCTTATTAATTTCCTCAATCTCCACTCTCTATGAAAGCTTAATTTTGATACTTTATTGGATTGTACTTAACTTTATGCTTCTTAGAAATAAGATTGAGTACTGGTTATAATAATGGGTTCCTCTTGTGAAAGCAATTCCATTTTAGGACAGATTAAGGAGTATTTGGTCCGTTTTAAGAATTTTGTTTGCAAAGTGCTGCAGATGTTAAAGAACGTCTTTGGTGGTAAAGGGCCAAAGAAGGGAAATGATTCTGGTGGCCAAGATAATGTGCAACTGAAGAGTTTTGGTGGGATATCTGCAAGGTTGTTCAACGATGACTATGAGGTCTGTCGGGTAGATGTTACAAGTGAACTGATTCAGGATGCTTTATGTAACATGGTGTTGCTGCTGGAGGAGGAGATCAAGCTTAGGACAGAATGATGAGCTTAGATGAAGAGGGAAAAAGAAAAGAATAGAGTAACCTTTTCTGTTTTGTTTAGAGTTTTATGTTGTTGCTGCATTTTAATTATTGTCTAAAGAGTTTGCAGTCTCTAGTTTGTTATGTTGCTTTGCTTTCAAGCTATGATCTAAAAATATTGTTCTCAATTGATGAGAAAAGAAAAATGTAGTAACAGTGCACTTGAAATCTCATGTGTCCTGTTTTTTCTTTGGGAAAAAAATGGTGTTTTTAATCCTTGAGTTTTGCGCTATGTTAGTTTTGATCTTTGTGATATTCGGTTAAGTACTTTGATTTTCAATTAAACAATATGTGCTATTTTGATCTAATGACTAATAGATTTAATCAAATTAAATGGATTGATAATTATCATTTTGGAAATTAAAGAAATTATGCCTTTTGAAATATATAATTGTCAGGGAAAACACTATTTCTGCATACCCTAATTCTATACATATATTTAGGCGCCCCACAGAATTCCTTGATAATCCTTTTTCAATTGCTGCAATGGAATTGTGTTCTAAAAGTTGATTAGGCTTTACCATATTATGGAATTGTGTTTACACCTCACCTCATTGCATTTAAAGTTATTATTCCATTTATAAATTGATTAGATCTATTAATCATAGGATTAAAATAGCACACATTGTTAAATTGAAAGTCAAAAGTGCTTAGTCGAATATTACAAAAATCAAAATTAAAATAACATGATAACTCAAGGACTAAAACCGTCATTCTCCATTTTTCTTTTGATATCTTACGTTTAATAGTCTTGTCTATGCTATATGTTTTATTTTGCATTGCTCCCACCACCTTAATTTGCCGCTTCAACAACAATAATTATGTCTCAATTTCAAACAAATTGTGTTTAGTTATGTTGCTTTGCTTTCTAGAATTGTTGGGAAAAGAAAAATGTAGTAACATTACTAATTTAGCCATCTCTTTCGAGTCCTCAGTGTTCAATATTTCAATGGAGATAACTTGTTCCCAACTGAACGATCCCTCAGTGTTCAATATTCCAATGGAGTACAGGGGGATCGAAATGGACAGGTCAAGAACAGTAAATAGTGTCTCTCGAATAATTTGCTTTCGTACGAAAAAAGAAGAAGAGAATAATGAAAAAGTGAACATGATTGCAGCAAAAAAGATGTGCTTTAATTAAAGAAAATGCTCCAAGGTTGTTTCATTAAATTAAAGTTGGGTGGAAATAGAATGTGAAATACTAGTACTAGGAAAAATAGACAAAGAATCCTACGTGTATTATGCCACGTAGGACGAGCATGTTTACTTGTTCAACTTTATACAAGTTTAAGTGTCTACTCATGCACATTCAAAGTTGGAAGGCATAGATGCAAGTTGGCGCCAAGTCACATGGCATGTTTATGTATTATGCCTATTAAAAATGATCTTTTGTTTTCTATTGAGAGAAAAAAGAAATGGGGATAGAGGAAGTGATGAGCTTTGTGATGGAGAAATGGAAGGAAGCTTTACTGATGATGGAGAATTTTGGTGGGGAAGGGCTACTGAAAGTGGTAAAAAATTTTGGTTGGCAACCGCGACGACGGAAGCGGGTATATTTTAGTGGACAAGGGCTACTGGAAGTGGTAAAATTTGGTGGTCATGGGATACTGGAAGTTGTAAATTTTGGTGGTTATGGGCTACTGAAGCTGGTAGATTTTGGTGGTCACGGGCTACTGGAACTGGTAGATTTTGGTGGTCATGGGCTACTGGAAGTGGTAAATTTTGGTGGTCATGGGCTACTGAAGCTGGTAGATTTTGGTGGTCACGGGCTACTGAAGCTGGTAGATTTTGGTGGTCATGGGCTACTGGAAGTCGTAAATTTTGGTGGTCATGGGCTACTGAAGCTGGTAGATTTTGGTGGTCATGGGCTACTGGAAGTGGTAAATTTTGGTGGGCAACTGCTAGTGTCGTTGCAGAATTTTTTCGGGCAAGTGCTACTGAGGCTTAAGATTTTTGGTTGGCAAGTGCTTGACAATTCTATATGGCAAGTTAAGAATTTATGTGGACAACTTATGAGTTGGTCCGAAAGGATCAATCACTTGTTTCCTGTAGCATTACCCGAGATCATAATAATCGCGTTGTTGTTTCTAGCTCTCTTCAAATATTGTTGCTACCGCCATGGAGTATTACTGCTCAAGGTGATTGATCTTTTCTTATGAAAGTTTATCAATGCGATAATTGATCCAATGTTCTCTACTTTTGATGCTTAAATGTGCTTCTTTGTAGCCTATATATATGATCCAGGGGTGTGAACAAAATCATTGCAGCCAGATTGTAGAGAGTAAGACTGTAAGAGATTACCAGGCTGTTCATTGTGTTTATAATAGTTAGAAACTTGAATTAGTCAGTTCCCGGGGTCTAGGGATGGCAATGGGGCGGGTCCATTCCGGTTATTTGCATAAATAATTTAATGGAAATAGAAGTAAACATCATGTGAGGCATGTGGTAATGTGTTATTTTCATGTCATGTACCTTTCTTAATGTGAAAATATCAGGTGAGCATTATGTTATGGATTTTGGTGTGTAATTGGATAGATTCCTGTTTTGATCTATGTTGCTCGGATATTATCGATGGGTGTGTGTCGGATCCTCCAAAAGTAGTGTATTTTTGGAGGATTCGATACGGGCGAGCAACATAGGTTTTGATAGTGTTCTAACTAAACCATAGACTTTGAAGAGTAGGATTGAAGTTCTAGAATTTCTGATAAAGCTAAGTTAGCCAAAAGAAAGTAAGATTTGCGCATGTAAGAAGATGTACTGTTATCTGATGTGCTTGTTACCTATTCAGGAAGAAGAAGCCAAGAAGTTGAAGGAGTTGCTGAAAAGAAAGGAGGCTGAGAGTATTCGTTTATCAGAAATCGAGAAGAGGAAAAAGCAGCGTGTGGAGGAAATGCGAGAAACTCAAAAGAAGGTACGTATGACAACTTGGCCTCTTCTGTCGTCTATATTTCGCGGCCTTCTTTGTATCTCTCTTCCATGCCACTTATGCTGCCTCTGTTTTATTTAGGACCTAGAGAATATGAACTTGAAGGAGCAGATACGAGCTGAAGTTGGAAAGGAACTCAGTAAGCTTGAAATGACGTGCTGTGATATGGCTTCAGTGTTCCGCGGATTGGGAATCACTGTTGGTGATGGAACTCGTCACGAGGTTTGTTTACACTCAGTCACTAAATATCTTCAATCTTCGTAATTTAAATTACCAGAACTCTGAAAATAATTCCAGGGAGCATACTCTTATGAAACATTGCCATTCTTATTTTGCTTTTGCCCTGATTTTTGGTTGGCGATCATATGATCCTTTTGTTTCGCATTCTGATCTATGCACCTTTTTTTTTTAATCTTTCTCCCAATATTGTCTCGTCTTATTGTGTACATTGGCTGTTGTACTAACTCTGTGTTAGGACTTGGCTCTCCAGATTCGCGCCTATATTTCAACATGCCGTTTACTTAGGATTAGCTAGTCTTCAGGATATGCAGCTACTTTTCTAATTTCTTCTCTATATGTCCGTTTCTTTCTTCTATTTCTATTTGTGAAGTGTTTGTCGCAGTTAGAATGATGGCACCAGAGACATTACTTAGAATAAGTTCTTGTTTCAGGTGCGCGTTGCTTACAAAAAAGCCTTGATGAAATTTCACCCGGATAAAGTTTCAAGATCTGATATACGACAGCAAGTTGAAGCTGAGGAGAAATTTAAGCTTATTTTTCGAATGAAGGACAAATACTTACCAACTTGATGACAGTGATATAGGATATTGCAGTATGATGAAAATGGAAACAGTAGCATGTACTTATTGCAGTATGATGAAAATGGAGTATCTGTAATTAGCTTTTGTCCGAAGGCATCAAAAGGTGTAACTTGATGGTCAATGAAGTGAATGTAAATCAGGAAGACGAGAGTCATAAAGACGGAAAAAAAAGAACTATGTAATTTTTTTAATATACCTAAAATAGTCTAGTACCTATATGCTGCTGATGGTAGATACTGATGTAGCAGGTATTTAGTTGAATAATCGAGGTATTTTTCTCATGTCTATTAACTTGAGTGACCATCTAGGAAAATAACTCTTAAATGATATTGCTCCAAGGTTCTTTAATTGAACAACCTTGGAGCATATTGTGGAGTAATCCTTCCACAGTTACAAGTGATCTTTTTTTTTTTTTTTTCATCCGATATTCGGTACTTATATTGAAGCCCGATTAAATCTGGATTCGGTTCGAGAAGTCCCACATTGAGGATAAAGCGTTCCTTAACAGAGACGACTCAAATAGTACTACTGTATGTGCAGTACGCTTGAATATTATTTTTCTGATCTATTGCGAATGTATATAGTTTATCTATGTGCTTTGGTTTCTTAATTATATTCACCAAAGAAACTGTGAAGTCCACTACTTTAACTTTCGTTTGGCTATAGATTTTGAAGTTGCTGAGTTTGTGAAGTTGTGATTTTTGAAATTTGATGTTGTATTTGTACATGTAATTTATTTAAAAAATATTTAAAGTTTTGTGAGTGAAATTCTCAAAAACTAATCTGAATTAGTTTGTAGAAATTTAAAAATATTTAAAAATCAGATTTTTAAAATACGATTAAATTTTATGATTAAACAGATATTTGAAAATAAATTTTAAAAATATGGCCGAACAATAGCTAAGTGAGATGTAAATGTAGGTATGGGAATGTGTAGCACTCTCTTTTGGAAAGTGTTTTAAGATTCTTTGGGAACTTGATTCTTTATTATTAAAGTTACCTTATTTTGTCTTTTTTTTCTTTTTTTTTCTTTTGGGTCAATTACTCCCTTCGTCTAATAATATTTGTTTATGTTATTAAAAATAAATGTTCAATTTAAAAAATTAATGGATAATTTATCTATTTCTATTCATTTTACCGTTAGTTATTAATTATACTCATTACCTAATAAATTTTTCAAAGTATTGTATTAATTGTATTCAAAAAGTGATATAGTAAAATTACCCTTATTTTTTGTTATTTCTCAGCATGTGTGCCAAGTTAATAATGAATAAGTATCATTATTAACTTATTAGGACAGATGAGACCTAGGGCCTGTTTGGAAAGCCACCCTGGTAATTGGATTTGGTGTAATTGGGTGTAATTACACAACTTGGCATGTTTGGTTGGCAGGTAATTATTTGGTCAACATGTAATTGTGTGTAATTGGTAGGGAGTAATTACACTCTCTAATTCACAGGGCGGAGCTGTGAATTGCTGGTAATTACATGGTGTAATTACAAGCTGATTACTTTCTAATTTCGTCCTTTTATTTCTATTTTTATTTTTTTATTTTAATTTATTTTTTTATTTCTATTATTTTAAATTCTTTTTATTTTTATCATTTTAATAATTTTAAAAAATATATTTTTTATTTTATATTATTTATATTTTATTTCCTTCTCATTTCCAAACATTTACTTCTTGTGATTTCATGTAATTGTTCGTATTATCTATTTTATATTTATTTTATGTTTATTTTTTTCATTTAGCATAATTTAGTTAGTATTCTAATTTTTAAATTAAAGTAGAATTCATTGTTGAATAAGGTTATATACTTAAGTTTTTCTTTTCTTTTGAATCATATTTAGATACGTCATATTGAAATTTGACATAAGAGTATTATGTTAACTTTTTTATTTTGAAGTTTAAACTTATGTTATATTTTCAGTTGCAATTAATTTGTTTTACTAGTATTGGCTTGAAATTTCACATTGCAAGCCATTTATTTTTTAGTTAAAATTGATAGATTATCTTTTTGTCAAATATTTTAATAATTTTATGACATTATATTTATAATATTAATCTTTTTTTGTTAAACATGCATTTCATGATGTTCTTAAAAATCATGTAATTTAAGTTTTTATGATTAATTTAATTAAAATATACTAATTTGAAAAATATAAATTAATTATTTAATTAATATTAGTTAAGAATATATATTTATTAATTAATATATTTTAAAAGACAATATATATATATATATATATATATATATATATAATATTTAAGTTAATAACATTTATAAAGGCCCTTATTTATTTAGTATAAATTTTTAGTTTTTGATAATTAGCTTTTATTTTAAATTTTTAATATAACCATGTGATTACACTTGTGCAACCAAACAGTACACTTGTAATTACACTGTAATTATATTGTGGCAACCAAACAGGTCGTTGTAATTACTAGACTGTGTAATTACTAGGCTCGTAATTACTACCCTAGTAATTATATCAATTCCAATTACCAGGTGGCTTTTCAAACAGACCCCTAGTGTTTTTATCTTTGCTGAGATTTGAATATGAGAATTCATGGTTTTGATCAACCCACTTCATTGACTACTAAGTCACACCCTCGATCTCCGGTGCTAACTAGGGTTATCATTCTCATTCAACATGGGGATGAGTATTGTTTCCCAATGCTTAAATTTTAGTTCCGTCCAAATTTACTTGTTCAGTATATATAAAATAATTGTACAACTTTACTTGTTCAGTTTGAAAAAGTAAGAGATAATTTATCATTTGTATCTATTTTACCCTTGTTATTAATTTTAAAACATTGAATTTATTATTCTCTCCGTTTCATATTACTTGGCTCCTGCTGACTAGGCACACCCCTTAAGAAAATTTTAATTAGAGATGTATTGTACTAAGCTAGCCTTATTAATAATGTTTTGAAACTCTAAATTTAACTAATACTACTTTATCATTAATTCACATTTTCCTTTGAGAATTGAAGATTGTAATTACCGCTTTCAAATTACATCAAATTACCTGCTAAGTAAGAAAATTATTTGAACAATCAAATAAGTCAAATAGTACAATTATACCCGATTACACCAAATCTAATTCTCGACTTTCCAAAGGGACCCTAAATATTTTCTCAAGAAGAGTGGACTTTGACATATACGCCCAAACAGTGTAAACACATTGCTAGACTTTGACATAATGACATGTACGCCCATCTCAGTTTAAAGTAGTGGACGACTTCACATATCAACAGTCAACAAAGAAATAATGCCTTCCATGTTAGGTTGTTACAATTAATTGACTTTAGTGGAAAAGTTTAACTTCAGAAAATACTTAGAAATTAATTTGTCTTTGGAAATGAAAACATTAAGGGGTCGTTTGATAGTGTGTACAAGAAAAATGCAAAATATGGTGTATTAATATTGCTTACATTAATAATATTGATATTAGTTTTATTTGTATTAATTATGCGTGTTTGGTTTGGTGTATTAAAAATAATATGCATTGCATAATTTTTTTTAAAAAATATTTCTTTACAAAATACCCTCAACAAATATGGTGGAAAGGTTGTGGAAAAGGTTTTGAGGGATAATTGTGTCTTTAACCATGCTAATGCATGCATTAGAATTCATTGCATTACTAATACATGAAAATCCATGATATTAATAATACATACCTCAGTACACAATAAAGTGTATTAGTAATGCAAACATTAGTTATACATAGGTTGAAAAAAAGTCCAAACAAAATACTAGTAATACACAAAGCTAATACATACATTATTTTCCTTAACGGGTCGTTTGGTAGTTGGTTATGCAGAAAATTATTCATATGATTAGATCCTGCATAAGTAATAGTATCATGTTTGGTAGCTGGTTATACAAATGTGTTCTATTTGTTGAATGACAAAGATATATATATATATATATATATATGAGCTACTTTTCCAATAAAAATTTATCAGCTCTAAATTGCAAAGTCGAGAAGTATACATGACTTTTTTCCTGAATTTTTTTTAAGGTGCGTGCACGTAAAACATGGAAAAGTAAAAATGAAGATTTTTTATATAAAAAAAACATAAAACTAAAAAAAAATATTGTAAACTATCAGCCATTTCCCACAAAATTGCATTGCACTGAATAGAAATACCCCAACAAATTTCCACAAAGCTCACCAATCAATAGAACTCCTCCCTGACCCAATCAACAAGATAGTAATTCATAATCAATATGCCGGAGCGTGAGCCCCACGCGCTTCCCTACCGGCCACCGGATTCTGAGATTGAAATCCCAAGTCCCAGGTATACCATGTATGTAAAAGTAGAGAGCTTATGTATATAAGGAAATAAAAATCCTAATTAAATACATTTCTAATGATTGTGCCTATGTATATATACTATATGATGAAGAGGTATCATCTATATACATTATGTAACAATATCATTATTGGTGAAAGAATTAGTACTCATCAATGCATTCATATCATATACTGACTATATAGTGGTGGACAAGTGCTATTGATGATGATAAATAATTTTGATGGGCAACTGCTACTTGAACTTGGTAGATTTTGTTGGGCAATTTTTATTGAATCTGGTAGATTTTGTTGGGCAACTGCTACTGAATCTGGTAGATTTTGTTGGGCAACTGCTATTGTACATAGTAGATTTTGGTTGCCAACTGCTATTGAACCTAGTGGATTTTGGTGGGCAACTACTAAATTTTGGTTGGGAACTGCTACCGAAGCTGGTATATTTTGGTGGCCAAGTACTAAATTTTGGTGGGCAACTGCTACTGTACCTGGTAAATTTTGCTTGGCAACTGCTACTGTACCTGATTGATTTTGCTGGGCAACTGCTATTGTACCTGTTAAATTTTGGTGGCCAAGTACTAAATTTTGCTTGGCAACTGCTACTGTACCTGATTGATTTTGCTGGGCAACTGCTATTGTACCTGTTAAATTTTGGTGGCCAAGTACTAAATTTTGCTTGGCAACTGCTACTGTACCTGATTGATTTTGCTGGGCAACTGCTATTGTACCTGTTAAATTTTGGTGGCCAAGTACTAAATTTTGCTTGGCAACTGCTACTGTACCTGATTGATTTTGCTGGGCAACTGCTATTGTACCTGTTAAATTTTGGTGGGCAACTACTAAAGTTTGCTGGGGAACTGTTACTGAACCTGGTAAATTTTGGTGGCCCATTGCTACTGAGCTTGGTAAATTTTGGTGGGCAACTGCTATCAAAGCTGGTAAATTTTGTTTGGCAACTGCTTCTGAACCTGGTAAATTTAGGTGGGCAATTGCTACTAAACCTGGTATATTTTGGTGGGGAACTGCTATCAAAGCTGGTAAATTTTGGTGGGCAAGAGTTATTGGGGCTCAAAAATTTCGATTGCCAAGTGCTACTGACGCTTAAGAATTTTGGTTGGCAAGTGAAGAATTTATGTGTGCAACTTGTGAATCGGTTCGAAAGGATCAATTACTGGTTTCACATAGCTTTACCCTATCTCATAACTATCGCGGTGTTTCTAGCTCTCTTCATATATTATTGCTACCGCCATCGTAGATTACTACTCAAGGTAATGGTAACTTTTTAGTATTGCAAAGTGTGATGGTAACTTTTTAGTAAAATCATTATTGTTGATTGTTGAAGGAAGATTTTGAGAGATTTTGGAAGACGAAGGTACCCTAAGTAGCATAATTTAGTTGGATGGCACTTCATGAAGCATGTGTAACACATGGTAATCTTCTGAAAAGGGGGTTCTATTTATATCGTAGCTGTTTTTACTGTATTAGAGTGGGTTAGAGCCTCGCATTGGTTGGGGAGTAGACTATAAGTCTTGACAAGGTTCTGTGTGTGGACAATGTCTAAAGAGTAAATCTAGGACGCTCTCGTCCTTGATCCTAAATTTAGACATTTTTTTCTTACGTATATTTTTGAGCATGCCGCAAGGGCTTTGGTCTAGTAGCAAGAACGCAACCAGTCATGTGTGGTTTAGGTGCAAGTCACAAGTTTGAACACAGTCGCGGATAAAATCATGAGTGTTTAAGTGGGGAAGGGTAGAGGGACGGGCTCATTATATATCTGAGTTTTGAACTGTGCGCCATTGCCTCTCGAGGTTTTCTTGATTATAAAAAATAAATGTATATTTCTTGAGCACTAACTGCACTCTAATATGTTGATGATTTCTGGTAGAGAACAGTATCATTTTATAATTCTTATGTAGATCTCTGTACACGGGGTGTATCCCCTTTTTGATGAAATAGAAATATTGCTCGACTTTTTCATGCCATTGATGCTTTCTTTGCCACTTGAACTAAGCCCTAGGATCCATTCCAGTTATTTTCATTAATAACAATAATGGAAATAGAAGTAAACATCATCTGGGGAATGTGATAATATGTTATTTTCATGTCATGTGTCTTTCTTAATGTGAAATTATCAGGTGAGCGTTACGTTATGAGTTTTGGTTTGTAATTGGCTGGATTGCTGTAGATGAAGATTGAGGTTCTAGAATTTCTGATAAAAAAAGTGCAACCACAGAGTAAAAGCTAAATTAGTCAACAGAAAGTAAGATTTGTGTATGTAAGAAGATGTACTGTTATCTGATGTGCTTGTTACCTATTCAGGAAAAAGAAGCCAAGAAGTTAGAGGAGTTACTGAAAAGAAAGGAGGCTGAAAGTATTCGTTTATCAGAATTGGAGAAGAGACAAAAGCAGCGCGTGGAGGAAATGAGAGAAACTGAAAAGAAGGTATGACAACTTTGCCTCTTCTGTTGTCTATTTCGCGGCTAAGTGCAGCCTCTTTATCTTTATATTTCTTTGTATCTCTCTTCCATGCCACATATGCTGCCTCTGTGTTATTTTGTTATTATAGCGTATTTGGATTTTACCTAGTGTATAAACCATCTGATGAATCTTTTTAGGACCTAGAGAATATGAACTTGAAGGTGCAGATACGAGACGAAGTTGGAAAGGAACTCAGTAAGCTTGAAATGACATGCCGTGATATGGCTTCAGTGTTGCACGGATTGGGAATCAATGTTGGTAATGGCACTAGTCATGAGGTTTGTTTACGCCCAGTCTCTAAATATCTTCCACGGAACATACTTATTTTGCTCTGCCCTGATTTGTGGTTGGTGACCTCTCTTGTTTTTCTTAGCAATCATATGATCCTTTTGTTTCGCATTCTGATCTATGTACTTGTTTTATCTTTCTCCCAATATTGGCTCGTCTTATATTGTGTTGGGACTTGGTTCTCCAGATTCGTGCCCATATTTCAATATGCCGCTTACTTAGAATTAGCTAGTCTTCAGGATATATGCAGCTACTTCTTCTCATTTCTTGTGTATTTACCTGAGAATTTGGGAGTCGTAGTACTTTTGTTGGTCTTACAATCTTCTCGTTATGTCCGTCTCTTTCTTCGATTTCTATTTGTGAAGTGTTTATCGCAGTTAGAATGATAGCACGAGAGACATTACTTAGAATAAATTCTTGTTTCAGGTGCGCGTTGCTTACAAAAAAGCCTTGATGAAATTTCATCCGGATAAAACTTCAAGATCTGATATACGACAGCAAGTTGAATCTGAAGAGAAATTTAAGCTTATTTCTCGAATGAAGGACAAATACTTACCAACTTTATGACAGTGAGATAGGATATAAATGTAGTGACACTGAAGAATTTTGGTAGTCCGCGCTTGACAATTTTAGTGGGCAAGTGAAAGATTTGGCTACACAACTTGTGAATTGGTTCGATGAGGTGTTTCCACCAGAGACAAGAGTCGAAAAGATCAACCACTGGTTTCACGTAGCTTTACCCTATCTCATAATCGCGCTATTTCTAGCTCTCTTCATATATATACTGTTGCTACCGCCTTGGCGGATTACTGCTAGCTCATGGTGATATGAATCTTCTCAAACCAGTGTGTGTTGGACTAAATCAAGATTGTGATATATTTCTTTACATGTTGATGGGGAAGCAAAGGACCTATAATCAAGATGATGAAAGCTCCAGGCAGAAACATTATAATTCCATGATCTACTTTTGAGACCAATCCCAAATTATATTTCTCTAATCTCCGCTCCAAATAATCCTAATTTTGGTATAATTATTTGGTATTTGGTACTTACTAGTCTGATTATGCTCTGTATTAGATTCGAACTCGGAATATTTAGTGAAAAATGAAGGTATCTCATCTATCTCACGACATGTGATAACGTTATAGCAGTATATGTTTTGTCTTCGTAATATAATTGTGTATTGCAGTACGCTTGAATATATAGTTTATGTATGTGTTTCGGTTTCTTATAATGCACCAAAGACAGTAACTATGAAGTCGACTACTTTAACTTTCGTTTGACTATAAATTTTAAAGTTGAAACTATAAAATTTGAGTTTTTGTAATTGTGATTTTTGAAGTTTTGCTTGTTGTGTTTGATATGCATTTTACTTGGAAAAAATTTAAAATTTTGTGAGTGAAAGTCCAAAAATTAGTTTGAGTCAGTTTGTATTAACGTGAAAATATTTGAAGTTAGATTTTCAAAATATGATCAAATTACATGGCAAAAACAGATATTTGAAGAATTTTTTTAAAAAAATAAGTGGCCAAACGCTAGCTGAGTGAGATGTAAATGTAGGTATGGCAATGTGTAGCAGTCTCTTTTGTAAAGTGTTTAAGATTCTCTTGGGAACTTGATTCTTCATTATTAAGTTACCATATTTTATTTTCTTAAATTATGATTTATTTCAATTAGTACCCCCTCCATACTATATCAGTTGATCACTTTTTAAAAATTACAAATAAAAAGACAGTTTTATTAATTTAGCTTTTAAGAAACTTGTTTGAAATTTTACAAAATAAGTGTGAATACTTTAAAAAAGAATTAATTGTAAGGGTAGTATGAGAAAAATTTAATTAATGCTTTCTTATTTTAGTGAAATAGCCAATTGAGACAATTATTTTTAGTATAATAGTCAACTACATATGGAACAAGGGAGTACTAAAATATTACTCCGGTTGTTTCATTTGTTTGACCTACTTTTCTTTTTAGTACGTTTCAAAAAGAATGTCTCTTTCCTTTTTATAGCAACTCTTCAGTTTCAACTTTTCACGTGGCATGATTAAGATCACAAAATTAATGGAATTTTGATATATTTGACATATCTTTAATTTTTAATCACAAGATTCAAAGTCTTTTTTACTTTGTTAAATTTCATGTCAAGTCAAAATAGGCCAAATAAATTGAAACGATTGAGCATATTTCGTACGGAAAAAAGAAAAAGAAAAAGTTGGGTGGAAAATGGGTCCCACATGTCTTGAGACTAAAAAGAAATAGAATGTGAAATAAGTACTAGGCAAAATAGACAGTATAATCTTTTGCTTTCTATAGAGATCAAGAGGGAGAGACTTTCTTACAAATTATCTTTTGCTTTCTATCAAGAGATCTAGAGAGGGATTTTTTTTTATAGAAATGGTGATGGAGGAAGTGATGAGCTTTGTGATGGAGAAATTGAAGGAAGCCCTACTGATGATGATGAATTTTGGTGGCCAAGTATTGCTGATGATGCTGAATTTTGGTGGTCAATTGCTACTGATGATGAAAAATTTTGTTGGGCAACTGCTAATGATACCGGTAAATTTTGTTTGGCAAGGGCTATTGTCCCTCAAAAATTTCAGTTTGCAAGTGCTGTTATCGTTGCAAAACTCATTCGGGCAAATTCCAATCGCACTCAAGAATTTAGGTCTGCAAGTACTTGTGACACTGAAAAAGTTCAGTGGACAAGTACTAGTGACACTAGAGAATTTTGGTGGTCAAGTGCTACTAGCGCTTAAAAGTCTTGGTAGGCAAGCGCTAGTAGCGCTTGACCATTTCACTTGGCAAGTGAAGAATTTTGGTATGCAAGCGCTACTAGCGCTTAAAAGTCTCGGTGGCCAGGCGCTAGTAGCGCTTGACAATTTCACTTGCCAAGTGAAGAATTTTGGTGGGCAAGCGCTACTAGCGCTTAAAAGTCTTGGTGGCCAGGCGCTAGTAGCGCTTGACTATTTCACTTGCCAAGTGAAGAATTTTGGTATGCAAGCGCTAGTAGTGCTTGACAATTTCACTTGGCAAGTGAAACATTTATGTGGGGAACTAGTGATTTGGTTTGACGAGGTGTTTCCACCAGAGACAAGAGTCGAAAAGATCAATTACTGGTTTCACGTAGCATTACCCTATCTCATAATCGCGCTTGTTCTATCTCTCTTCATATACTGTTGCTACCGCGATGTAGAATTGCTGCCCAAGGTGATTGATCATCTCAAAACAGTTTGCGTTGGACTAATCAAGATTGTGAAATGTGTGTTTACTTGTTGCTGGCGAAGCAAAGAACCTATAATCAAGATGATGAAAGCTCCAGGGAGAAACATTATAATTCCAAGATCTGCTTTTGAGATTAATCCTAGATTATACTTCATTAATCTTCGTGCTTATCCTGGTGATATGCTTGTCTAGCTAGAACATATTTCGATGCAGATAAATTAGGAACTTCTTTTGCTATGGATATGAATTAATTGTACTAATACTGTCTATGATGCCTCTACGAGCACTACCTTTTGTAATGATGTATATTTTAGAGTAACTATTTACTGTATAATATTTCCTTTCCAATGAAAGAAAGTTAATGGACAAAGGTCATAAAATGGACCATTTTTGGTTCTTTAATTTTGATGATCAGCACGACAATGAATAATTGTGACTTGTAATTTACTTAATTTTGATAAGCCCTTAGTTACCATGATGATGAATGAATGTTTAATACGAGGAATACCATTTTTGGTTCTTCAATTTTAATTAGAACGACATTTCTTTCTTCAATATTCCTTGATCTTTATGCAAGAAAAGTTTGTCATCGACAGCTCTTTAAAGTTGTCTGGATAATTCACTTGAACACCTTAACTAGGACTAGTACCATAACATAAATTAAATTCAAAACTTAAAACAAAATAGATTCAAAAAGAAGAAAGAAAATAGAAAAATAGGAGGAGATTTAAGTTTTAGAACAAAGAATGGGGAAGAAGATGAAGGAAGGTGGTGGGGTGGAGGCGGAACCGTTCTTTTTTTTTTTTAGTTTTTTTTTAACTTATAATTATTTTTTAGCAATTATTTTGTGCCCTCAATGTCACATGTCAGCTTTTAATTTATCATTTTTACCATGTCATCACTAGTATATTACACATACTTCACATTTTTGTTGATTATCAAAAAATATTTAATAGAAATAATTTTTTAGATAAAAAAGATATTTAATAAATACTAATCTTAGTTTAAATATCCAAATAAATTATTCGAATAATTTTAAGAGGATATCAATGACTTTAAGTCTTTTTTTTCCACATGTATGTAAAGTATTGTGTGTGTGAAAGAGAGTCATCAGTGATAAGCTGAGTAGCCGTAATGAGCTTTTTCCAAAGAATACATGTTTTCCTAAGAGAGATAGAGCACTATATGGGTACCTTCAATGAGTTTTCCCAATGAATTGATGTTTTCCAAGAGAGAGAATTCAGCTATTTGGACTATTTTTCCGTTCACAATTATTTGTCACTTATTTTTAAATTAGAAAAATATGTCAAATGTATTAAAATATTTTTTAATCTTGTAGTTTTAAACATGTCATGTGGAAATTTGAAATTGAAGAGTCTAAAGAAGGAAAGAGACATTCTTTTTGAAACGTACCACTGTGATAAGAGAGTACAAGTGACCTTTTAATATGTAACTTGTAACTCTCTGCACGTGACAATAATGTTAATATTTATTTTTTTAATGAGTGTGTCAAGTTAAAAAGTGACAAGTAAAAATGACGGGAGAGAGTACTTTTGAGGTGAAAAAACCAAAGTTCTTTTCTGTTCACCTTATTAAAAGGTCACCTGTCAAAATTAGGTGAATGTTATTGTCACCTGCAGTGAGTTACAAGTTACATGTTCATTCAAATCCTGACAAAGAAAAATTGGAATTCAAGTATAGAAGGATAAAGAGATGTGTATTTATCAAGACGATAAATTCAAATTAACCGTTGAATTAGAGAAGTCAAAAGAGATTTGTGTGAGAAAAATTAAATGTATCCTTGAACTTTGTGAGAATTGAGAAGGATCAAATTAATATGTGAATTTTATTTTAATAAAAAATAAAAAATACATGAATTTAAAATCAATTTTTTCACTTTCGCTCGCAAAAAGAAGTACTCTCTCCATCTTATATTAGTTGCACACTTTTTTTTTTATATGCATATTAAGAAATCATAAATAAGAAGATTGTTTTATTAATTCACCCTTTAAAAAATTTCTTTGAAACTTTACAAACAAATGTGAATACTTTAAAAAAAAAAAAATTATAAGAATAATATGTGAAATTTAATTGATGTTTTCTTTATTTAGTAAGGTGGTTAACTAATATGAGACAACTATTTTTAGTATAGTGAGCAACTAATATGAAATAAAGGGAGTATATTTAAGTCATTTGTGTATCAAATATGTGGACCACTTTTTAATAAAGGGTAAAACAATTCTAAATTGCAAAGTTAAGAAATATATCAAATCTATTTCCCCTTTATAATATTGTCATGCATGTAAATGAATGGCCCCAACTTCTTGTCCTTTCACAATTGCAAGGGGAGCTTTGAAATAATGACGAAGTTATATCTGAATGACTTATAGACTAGTTATAGATTACGAGTTTGAATTGTAAAATTTGTTATTATTGCTTATATTAAAGTTGACTCTCTAGCATATTTTATTTGAGGTGCGATTCTTTCTCGAATCATACTTAAATGCGTGTATCGAGCTACTCTTTTTTCTGTTCCTTTCATAATTTTCTTGTTGCTTCTTTGTTTAAACTTCCAGGAAAGCTTTCAACACATTCCCAGACTTGACATGTACATCTCACTGACTCCTTTGATAAATTTCACCATTGTTTAGTGAATTCTAGATCTATAAGAGTAGAAGAAGAAGCTCACAGAGAGTAAATAGAACTGACTGATTTTATTGATAGCTACTGATGTTTACAATGGATAAAATATCTAAGCTTTTAGCTACAACTTATAGAATTTCTAAGCTATGCTAAGAGTGGTTATTGATCACAATTTTGTTATAACAAAATTTTCCAGCTGGCACTGTAACAGAGTTAACAGCACACTAACCACTTCTACTAACTACTTCTATGATCAACTAACTATTGTCCATTATCATTTCCACACCCCCCTTCAAGCTAGGTGGTGAGAAAACATTGAGAACCCCCAGCTTGGACAACAAATGATAATGTTGAACACCTCCAAGACCTTTGGTCACTTGCTTCTTGATCATTTGTTGGAACATATTCAGGATGAATTAAGCCTTTCTACACCTTTTCTCTTATGAAATGACAATCAATCTCTATGTGTTTTGTTCTTTCATGAAACACAGGATTGTTTGCTATTTGCATAGCTACTTTGCTATATGTGAATAGTTGAATTGGTTTAGGAACTTCTACCCCCAAAAACATGAGCAATCCTAGCAACCAAATTAGCTCAGACACTGTCAAGGCCATGCTCCTATACTCTGACTCTGCTGAACTTCTTGCTACTATGGTTTGTTTTTTTGATTTCCATGATATGAGTGATTGCCCAAACTTCACAAGAAAGCCAGTCACTGACTTCCTGGAGTTTGGACAGCTAACCCAATCAGCATCACAATATGCTGTCAAAGAAGCTTTGCCTCCTGCATTCAACAAGATTCCAAGGCCTGGTTCAGCTTTCACATATCTCACAACTCTGTGTGCAGCTTCTAGATGTGACTTCTTAGGATTCTGCATAAACTGGCTCAGTGTTTGAACACTATAGGCAATGTCTGGCCTAGTTAGTGTCAAATAAAACAACTTCCCAATCAGTCTTTGATAACCCTTCACATCACTTAATGGTGCATCCTCTTTTAGCCCACAATGTTGGTCATACTCAGAGTTGTGAACTTTTGGTTCAGCTCCAGAGGTGTCATTGCTGGTTTGGAACCTGCTAATCCAAGTTCAGCTACAAGCTCAAGAGCATATTTTCTCTGGCATAACAAGATGCCCTTTTGGGATCTGCAAACTTTAATCCCTAGAAAGTACTTCAGAAATCCAAGATCCTTGATCTTGAAAGCTCTATGCAATACATCTTTCGCCTCCTGTATAAGTCCCTCATCATCCTGTGATAAGTAAATCATCTACATAAACAAGTATCAGCACCTGCTTACCAAGCTTCCTCAAAGTGAACAAAGAATGATCATGTTGGCTTTGTACAAAACCAGCAAGTAAAAGAGCATTAGTAAGCTTCAAATTCCACTGTCTAGAAGCTTGCTTAAGACCATAGAGGGATTTGAGTAGCCTGCAACCTTGAGTTCCCCCTGGGCTACCAAAACCAGGTGGAAACTGCATGTACACCTCCTCCTCAAGATCACCTTGAAGAAAAGCATTATAAACATCCATTTTATACAAATTCCAATTATACATAGCAGCCAAGGCAATCAAAGCTCTTACAGTCACCATCTTAACCACAAGAGAAAAGGTTTCTTGATAGTCTAAGCCTTCTTGTTGGCTGTAACCCTTAGCAACCAGTCTAGCTTTAAACCTCTCAACCTCACCATTGGATTGATACTTTATTTTGTACACCCATCTACAGCCAATAGGTTGCTTGCCTTTGGGCACATCAACTACCTCCCAAGTCTTGTTTTGAACCAAGACATCAATCTCAGACTTCATAGCATCAATCCACCTAGGATCCTGTAATGCCTCAGCATAGGACTTTGGCTCAGATTCTGAAGACACAGCAGCCAGAAAAGACTGCTACTTAGGTGACAAAGCACTATAACTCAAATAGTTGGAAATAGGATAGTTGCATGCAACTTGGCCCTTAGACTTGCAAACAAAATCTTTCATCCAAATGGGAGGATTAGAACCTCTACTAGATTTTCTTAAAGGAGGATCAACAGATGGAACAGCAGGGGCAACTGGTTCAATGACAAGAGCTACAACAGGAAGAACAGCTTCAACTAAATGATCAAGAGCTGCCTCATCTTCAAGCACTAGGGGAGGAACTGCAGGACCAGTAGTTGTATGGTGAGCAGGCAAGTCACTGAGAGAGTCTTCCATGGGAGGGAAAATAGGACAAGAAGTAACACCACTCTTGAGCAAAAGGAAAGGAAATATATCTTCCTTAAAACTAACATCTCTGCTAACAAAGAATCTCTTAGACTGAAAGTCATAGAGTTTGTAAGCCTTCTGTGTGTTAGAGTAGCCCATGTGAACTGCAGTAATTGCTCTAGGAGCAAACTTGTCTGTTTTCCCTATAACAGTAGCAAAACAAAGACAACCAAGGACTCTGAGATGTGTTAGAAAGGGACTAGCCTTGTGGAAAACTTCATATGGAGACTTTTCAGCTAGCACAGTGGAAGGCAACCTATTGATCAGATAGACTGCAGTTAAGACACAATCTCCCCATAAGTATAATGGGATATGACCCTGGAATCTAAGTGCTCTTGCTACCTCCAAAATATGTCTATGCCTCCTCTCCACCACTCCATTTTGTTATGGAGTGAGGACAACTACTTTGATGACCAATGCCTTGTTGAAGAAAGAATTCAGTGCATTCTTTGCTAAAAAATTCTGCACCATTATCAGTTCTAACCATCTTGACATTTGTGTTAAATTGAACATTCACCATTTTCACAAAAGATTTAAGCAAGACAACAACATCACTCTTTAATCTCATCAAGAAGATCCATATCATTTTGGAACAATCATCTACAACAGTTAGAAAATATCTATGACCAAAAGTAGTAGGAGTTTTGTAAGGGCCCCAAATATCTACATGAATCAACTGAAAAGGCTCAGATGATCTAGTATTACTAATAGGGAATGGTTTCCTAGTCTGTCTAGCCAATGGGCACACAGTACAATTATTGAAGCTACAGGCTTGGACTTTATTCTTCAGGAAATCTAACTTCTGCATAACACTTGCTGGAACATGTCCAAGTCTCTTGTGCCAAACTTGAGCATCATCTATAACTCTTCCTGCAAAACAGCTACTTATTCTTCCATCTGCAACTTTCTTTTTAGAACTCTTGGGGAGTAGAAGATATAGACTTCCTTCTTCCTTACCAATCCCTTTCACCTCCCCAGTAATAGGTCCTGGAAAACACAGAAATATGGGAAGAAAATCACTGAACAATGTAGCTCTTTAGTAACCTTGGACACTGATAGCAAGTTGTACTGGAAATCAGGCACATACAGTACATTTCCTATAGTAAAGCCACCTGCAATATGGCATGTTCCCTGATATTTAACTCTCACAGTCTTACCATCAGGTAGGTGGACGTTACCTTTCAAAGATCCATGTATTTCATTCAAATCAGTCAGGAATTGCCTATTAGTAGTCATATGATCTGCTGCTCCAATATCTATGATCCAATTGTTTTACGGAAAAAATGACTTATTGTATGAAACTCATTTCGAAAATATAATTTGAAGCTTCAAAACGTTTTCAATTTAAAAGTAAGAGTCACCACTTAATTAATTAAAGGGAAATTAAGAAAACCTTATAAAATTTCTAAAGTCTTAAAACAGTAAAAGATTTTAGAAAATATGAGATTAAGGATAAAGGTTCAAATTAATATCCCGAGAAGGTTTTGAAGGCGCTCGAGATATTCGCTAACTTGCGGTTATCCGGAGTTGTTTGAAAATAACTTATTGTGACTAACTTTTGAAAAATTTTAAGTATTCACCTCTTTATTTGCCAATGCTAAATGACACTTTACCATAATCTGGAAATGTCGGTTTATTAGCAAACCATCAGAGCAATCTTGGAAGTGGCAAGGGAGACTCTATTGATAGTTCTCCAAAAATTTCTCCTAGTATAGGAATTGCTTCGAAAGCCCACACCTGTATTGAAAACAAAAAATAGTATTAAATAATATTAGTATATAAATTTGAGATCGATACATACTCTGTCATGACCAATTCAATATCTCACCATAAATAATTTAAACTTACCATAAAAGCCCAAGGGAACCCTTGCAAGCTGATTTTTTTAGCTTTGGACATATTTTTTTTCCAAAGTTCAGACTTACTCTTCATCATACCGCTGACATTTTTCAGCGAATGGACTGTCATCTCAAAAGAACTCCTACCCCAAGGATATGCATTAAATTGATTCAAGTTTGTCACCATATTTATATGCTCTAAATCAACAGTTCGCTTATCATCACCAGCACATAAAAAAGAATGAACAAACCGCACCACAGCAATCTTCAACTTTGTTTGTTGATCAAATTTGTCACATTGAAATAAACTCTTTAATTCTTTTCCTGTTAGACTACCTTTCTTTTTCAACACTCGTAAAAACTCTTCTGCCATCTTTTTATCATATAAAGCCTTACCAGACGGAAGTTCTCCACAATTCAATCCAAATCGAATTGGCTTACCGTTAATCATGAACCACATCTCCTTTTCCTTTTCGCAAGAAATACCCCGCTGTAGAAGATAGTGAATAATCTGGCCCATAAACTTTTTCTTCCAATTCTGTTCATTCACTTTTACAAAAGAACCAAAACAAGTTTCCATAAATAGTTTATGCACTTGTTCATCTTTTTTTATAGTTTCCACAATATCCCACCTTGCTGAAATGTTCATCGTCGTCCAATAGTGTCTTTAAAGAATATTGGGAGAGGTCTACCTCAATATGTTCCTACAAATATTGTAACAAACACAATATCAGTTAAACAAATATAGTCAATTTATAGATTGATCATATTAATTTACTATCAATTGCCTGATTTGGTAAACACAATATTTAGCCTTTTAATGATTTTATAAAACAGATCGATGGTTGATTGAGTAGACTAATTAATAATCGGTCACCTAAATGGTGACAGATTTTTACATGGTCGGACCAATTTATTATCTGTCAGTTTACTTATTTTTTAAAAAACTGTGATTTCTTTATCTCAGTGATCAAACATCAAAATTTAAAAGTTGAAAAAAGCTAAAACATGAAGGTGCACCTGATTCTCCTCGAGCTCATGTACAACATCTTTATGATCTACTTGCGCCATGAATTCTTCACAAAGAACAAATAAAAATTATCATCAAATAATGATCAAGAAACAATACCCAAAATCAAATTTTCCCAATTTTTTGGCAAATCGCAAGAAACCCATATGCACAAGAGAAAAAGGTGTTGTATATCCCAAAGCACACACACAAAGAAGACTTACCTCTGATGGTAATGCTGCTGAAGGTAACATGAATGACAACTATGGTTCAATTGTGCCTACTATGAGTTATACTCCTGCTATGGGCTCTGAGACACATGCTACTTCAACTCAAATTTTCCGACAGATATATGACCTCTCTGTTGCAACAGATGCGTTGATCGGCTAGTTATAGTATCAATCGGTATTTATCGTGTTGTTATATTTATAACAACTTGTTACATCTTATAACAACTTATTTTTTGTTAAAACAATTTGTTACATTTATAACAATTTTTTTAACCACACCACCCCGCTTACCTCCACTCTACATGCTCCATTCCTAAGGGTATTTTAGTAATTTCACTCTTAAGTTTAGGAGTTCATGATAATTTAATTAACTTGAGAGTCAATGAAAAAATTAATGAAAATTTCAAAAATAGTTAGTACGATCGTTCAAATTGAAATATTTACAAGGATAACTATCGATCGATACTATATCTAGCGGACCGAGTTAGAGTTTATTCTTTACGAGATAAAATCCCCATGAAAAAATCAAAAATAGTTGGTGCTCTGGCACTAACAAAAGATGCTTTGATCCGTAGATTTGGTATCGATCGATCTATATCCTCACTCCACCGCTAGATTTGGTATCGATCGATCTATAGGAAGTGTCTCAATCCAAATCACTTCCTACACACATAAAACACGTAATAAGCTCAAAACATCTTAATAAAAGATATTGTAATTATACGTATAAGTTGCTCTTTTATTTGTACCAAACATGTTGGTAATGTTTCAAGATGGCAAAAAACCTCATGATCATTTTCTAGAATGAAGATTTTGAGGGTAGAAAATACTATGAACCAACGTACTAATTTATGTGACTTAAATATTTATTTACATAATAGTTTGTTTTTTTCATCTATATTTAGTTCGTGGTAATTAGTATGAATGCAAGACGGGAAATTAGAGTATATAATTATACTTGTTTAAATTCTGTATACTTGAATTGTCTTCTATGTAAGTGTATACATACATGTGATAGTATATACTATAGTATACTAAAATATCATTAAAAATTCCTTTGATGACTCTTGGGTTTTTATTTTTATTTTGAAGTAGTGTCATTTAAAATAATACATTGAAAATCAATATGGCATTTGGCAAGAAAAAAGTCCAAATACGCTCAAACGAGCAAGATCATATTTTGGTGTGGTAATTTTACATTTAGCACAGTAAATTCACATGAATATGTGGATTAAATTTAGTGAAATGATTTACCATCACAAATATTCAAGGATCATTTTAAATCACAAGTTTCAAAAGTCTTTTTTTTTAAAATATCGTGTCAAGTCAAAGAATGCCACATAAAATGGGACGGAGGGAGTAAATATTTATCGAGTATTGAACACTATTAAGTAGTGGAGTATAAAAGTATAGTTAAAAAAGTACTCTCTCCGTTTCATATTAGTTGACCATTTTTCTTTTTATACCCATTTTAAGATATCATAAATAAGAATGTAGTTTTACTAATTCAGTACTCCTTAAGAATTTTTTTGAAACTATGTGTTCACACTTTTAAAAAGAATTAATTACAAGGGTGATATGAGAAAAAATTAATTAATTCTCTCTTAATTTAGTATAGTGGACAACTAATATATGATAATTATTTTTATTAAGGTGGCCAACTAATATGAAATGGGAGGAGTATATAAATTTTAATTTTGAATTATTAAAATGACATTTATTTTGGAATAAGTTTTTTTTTGGCAACGAAAGTCGAGCTCAATGTAATGCATATAAATGAATGGCCACAGCTTCTGTCTTTTCACAAGACAAGTCAGTAAGTAGTCTTTGGAAATGAAAACATTAATAAATGGGATCGTTTGGTTGGTTAAGAGTTTAAGTAGGCGTTCGATCGTAAATAATATTCACAATATTTTGGAATACGTTTTTACTTTATTCCAAAATATTTGTTTGGCCATGAAATCCAAAAATATATTTCGGAATATGTTTTCACAATTTTTGATTTTTTGAAAAACACCTCTTGAGGTGTATTCTTTATTTTTTAATTCAATTTTTTTTCTCACTTTATTTTTAAATACTACACTAACTCAATAGTCTAACATATTTTTGAAAATACTATGGTCAAACACAACTCCAACTCTATTTTCAACTTTAATATGAATAAAGTGAATACATTTTTAATTTTTATGGCCAAACGGGTCCTAAGTTATTCATGTATTTTGATCGCTTTCTTTTATATTAATTGTTCACTTTTTCTTTTATATGCTTTTTAATAATAAATCATATATAAGAAGAGTAGTTTTGTTAAGTTAACCCTTAAGTACTATCTTTTGGAAATTTTACAAATTTGTTTATACTTTTAAAAAAATTAATTGTAAGGGTATAATGGAAAAATATAATTAATTCGATTTTGATTTTGTAAATTGATAATTACTTCATCCGTTTCATATTACTTTGCCCTTGTTGATCTGACACATCCTTTAAAAAACTTTAATTAGAGGTGTATTTTACCAAACTAATCTTATAAATGATGCTTTGAAACTCTAAATTTTAATATCATTACTTTATATAATTATTTAATATTAAGGGTGATATGATAAAAAAGTAATAAAATTCTCTTGATAATTTGTTAAAATAGGCAAGTAAAATGAACTATACGATATGTTTGGTAATATTTTTTTGCTATGTATTAAATCCAAAACATCTAATACGGTATTTAACTTGCAATTTAAAAATTCACATAACTAATCTCCTATTCAAAATAAATGAATTTTTGAGGTGTGACACTCATTAAGAATGTTAATGACATTAATCAAAGAATACTTTGTCAATATTAGCTTTTTGATTTTTCTCAAATCTTTTTTTAAAACTAGAGATAGTTAAAAAAAAAAACTCATTAAGAAGAAGGGTAATTTTGAAAAATAATAATTAATACATTTTTAATTTGGACTTTGAAAAATTTATTCATTTTAGACCATAAAAAAAGTATCAGAAATTTATTTATTTTGGACTAATTGGAGTATATGAATATAAGTTATGAATAAATCTATATAAGTATTATTTTAATTCTATATAATTAATATTTGTATAAAATAATAATCTCTATATTACTTATACATACATAACTCTAACAAACTTTCAAACGACTCCTTAGTGCATTGGACAAAATGATGAGATGGTTTGGAGACATACACATTCAAATATGTGGCTTGTTCCATCTTGTTGTTTAATTTCCAGTGGAAACAATTTCAAGTCCCCTTGTAAATTAATTTATTTTTATACATATTTAGTAAGTTTGTTAATATAAATATAAAATTTGAACTAAAAGTTATAATCAGCACTAAAGAACATCTTATGAAAGATCATGGTAAATTTTTCATCAGAGAACTACTATGACTACATCATCATTGAGGCGTCCCAGTCTGAACATGCATGCCAGGTTGCTTGACAAACCAAGGGCAAAGCCGTGGGGAGGAGGCAGTCGAAAAAGATAGTTTCTGGGATTCTGGAAATTAATAAACAAGAGCGTAAGTATATATACAAATTTGACAGATGAGATAAAAATTATTTTTTGGGTAATGCAAGCTTATGTGTTGAGATAATTGGACATGGTATGGGGGCTATCATGCCCAAATTATCTATGTTAATGTGAGCCCTGCATATACCAAAACTATATTTTTCTCATATCAATATGATGAAAAACAACATTTTAAAATATTGGTCAAATTAAAATTTATATCATTTGACTCTTAAAAATGCAATACGACAATATAATAAAAAGGAATGGAGGGAGTACTTTCTAAAACGCCACATTGATAAATTGCATATTTTCATGTTTCTTTTATTGATAAATATTTGCGATTACAAACTTGTAAATACACTTAATTTTATAAAGATCTACTAGCCAATAATAGTAGTAATCAACTATTCCTTAATATAATTTTTCACATGGTACGAACAATCTGTTAATGCCGAATATAAGTCTTTTTCTACAAAATTTAAAATGATGAATATTTTTTTACAAATGTAAAATTATGGATCAAATTTTAGATCTTTAAAAAAGATTGAAATCACAATATAGAATCCAAATCCTACCTTTTGGAGTATTTGAGATTTGAAATCATGATCTCAAAACGCATGTCCAAACAACTATTTAGAGTAAATTACATTTATAAGTATTTTTCCTCCCAAGGGTCGTTTGGTATAAAGGATAAACGCAGGATTAATTATTTTATCTTACATTTAGTTAGAGCTATTAGTTAATCTTGGGACTATTCATTCCTATAATATTGAATAAGTTATACCATATATATGATGGATAACTAATCCATGAATTATCCCAAATCCATATTAGTTGGTCACCTTACTAGATCAAGAAAATATTAATTAAATTTTTTCCATATTACTCTTGCAGTTAATTCTTTTTTTAAGTATTCACACAAAGAAATTTCTTAAGGGTGAATTTCCATTAATAAAACTAGCTTCTTATTTATGATTTCTTAACATGCGTGTAAAAAGAAAAGTGACCAACTAATATATAATAAATGCAATATCTTGAAAAATGTAATAGGGAAATGATTATAATTAATGGTAAGAGTAAATTAGGAACTAAGTGTAAAATTATGATAAGGGTAAATTAGGAACTAAGTGTAAAATTATCTCTTGATTTCATAAACTGGACAAGTATTGTTGGACATCTATTTTTAGCATAGTGGACAAGTAAAGATGGACGGAGGGAGTAACAAACAACCCCTACTAGTAGTGTATGCTATGAATGCATTGATGAGTAATCCTTTATTCCATGCTTTGACTATTGATATTCCCGAATTGTAGAATTAATAATTGCAGAATTCGAACGTCTTTTTGCCTTCAAAATTGTTCAGTTCGAAATGGACCAAATTTTCCTATATAAAAAGGTCACTCTTCCCCATCTAGAGTTAATCTTAGAGAGAAAAGATGGAAAAAGAAAAGATGCATAAGGTTGAAGAAAAGAACAAAGCTAAGGTTGTTGATACTGCTGAAACTGCTTCAAAGGAGACATCAAATGCTAGTACTACTTATACAAGTGTTGAGGAGTTTTATGCTGATGTCACCTCATTTAATGGTGTTTGTGAAATGTTGAAACAAGTTGGTGCTATTGACCCTTCAAAGTTTGCATATAAAGGGGGCAGCATTTCTAACAAGAACATGGTGAAAAAGCATGGCAAAAAATGAAATCGATCGATCGATTATGACCAATTTCGATTTCTATTTTATTAATTTCTCAGTACTATTTTCTAATTCCAATATGCAAGCTGTTTTAATTTAGTACCATCGAACTTCTTTTGTTTTGCATGTTGTGTACTTGTGTCTTAATTAAAATGTCTTTGGTATTACTCTATATTACTAGTAAGAAATATGTTGGTTCTTTTTTATTTCAATTGCAGCATTTTCAAGTCCTTCTAAGTAATTTATGGTAAAAAACATATTAAATGAGTGAATTGACACTATCTATGTGGATCAAGAGAAGATGAGAAAAAGCAAGTGTGTGACACTTTTTGTTCTTTTAATTTGACACTAATCCTTAAAATATTTTTCAAAGTTTAGTTTACTAAATTAATTTTATTAATTATGTTTTGGATTTATGAATAGAAGTAATATTGAAAAAGGTATGCCTCTCGATTCACGTTCACTCCTTTACAATAAACTTTGCATTTTTAAGAAAGAAAATAATAAATTAAATATATATTTTATTTTAATTTTCATGCTTACTAGCATCTCAAAATAGTACGTACTTGTTGTTCACTTTATCCGGCGAAGCTTCTAGCTCTAAAGAATAGGAATTTAGGTATGGCAGGAATACTGTCGACCATTACGAGCGATAGCGAAGCCAAGCCGTATAAAGGCGAGCAGCCCTTATAGCAATAGCAAACGGCCTACTTGGCCTATCAACAGGTCAGTCAATATCAGTAGGGGTCCTCTTGCCTAAAAAAAGAGTCAGCCCAACATGGACAATGATAGGCAGGAGAATCTAGCTTCGCTAACGCTCGGCTAAGTCTTGAACCTTCGCGCTGACCGTTCGCTTTCTCAGTAGCAAAAGCACTTCTCTTTGCCCCATTCTGAGTACTAATTCTCTTTTAGGATGGTATTCTATTGAATGAAGGCTACCTTCTTACTTGGCAGGATGGGGTAGGAACCGGATAAACTTTGATTTTCGGCTAACCCAGCACCAACTCTTCAATAGATTTCTTGCTGGAGTTCCGTCCTTTAAGCCAGGGAAGCTACATCTACTTTAATTGATGATTTCTCACCTTCGTCATAAGCCCTTATAGCAAGTGCTAGCTCTATTTATCCTATTGGGATTGGAGCAAGAGTGGAATGGAAGAAAGAAAGCTGTCCTTATCTTCTCCTCCTCCGGACATGAAGGAATGCTCGATAATCCTTCGGGGGCTGGGGAGGGTCCCATTGGCGTGCATCCAGTAGGAATTGAGCCTACAAATTCACCAATTATGAGTTGGGCGCTTTAACCATTCAGCCATGGATGCAAAAAGACTCGGCGAGTGAAATAGGTTTTGGTATTCCTTCTCGAGCTTCTATTTCTTCCGTTAAAGGAGATTCGAGAAAAGATGGAATAGGAAGACGTGTTTCCAGAACGAACAAGATACGGGTTGAGAAGGGGGAGTTAGCAAAGTTAGACAAGATTGAAATGGGCATAGGAACATGTATTGATGTACCAGATCGGCTAATGCTCCCAGGTTGATGCAATGTATTCCACCAGTTGACTGAAGACTTGATTATTGGTATATCGATCGGTCCAGCACGGATTGAAATAGGAGCCGGTTCGACAGAAAGCAATAGGCTTTGCACTTTCTTTGAGAAAGTAATAAAAATAAAGTGCATATGTTACTTAATATCTATGTCTTTTACTCCCCAAGTCTCATAATATGAGGTTGTTTGGTGTGAGATATAAGGTATAATAATTCTAAAATAAAATATAGAATTATTTTATCTTGTGTTTAGTTGAATGTATATATTAGTTAATCTCGTGATTATATATCCTACCATTTATACCATAGTGATGATAAAATTTATCACATATGTATGGTGGAATAACTAATTTCGAGATAGCTAATCGCAGGATTAATTATTTCGGGTTAACTTGTTCCCAATCAAACAACTCCACGTATCATTGCAGTAAAAATTACATCCATTATGGGATATATTAGGATCGTTTTTATGGTTCAAGGTATATATATAATTAGCGGATGACAAATATAATACAAATTACAGACATTAAAAGATATTTGATCCTTTCTCATTAATTTAATTTGTTAGCTAGTATGCTCAGCGAGAAAAGTTATTATTTAGTTTTTTTAACATTTTTTTTAGTTTATTGGTTTTTTTACAAGAGTTTTTTTGACACAAAAAATCTTCATTTACAATAAAAGAGTTTTTGTAAATGAAGGTAATCAAATTAATAGAAGCCATCTCTGGGCAGGAGAGGCTGTCATAACTAAAAAAGCCTTGGTGGCCTGGGAAAAGGTTTGCCTACCTAAAGGAGCTGGGGGTTTGAACATATTAAATTTGCAGACTTGGAATCAAGCTGCTATTTGCAAACTACTATGGGCCTTAAGTCAGCATAAGGAGAAACTCTGGATAACTTGGGTGCATCATCATTACATAAAGAACTGCAATATTTTCAACATGGTGATACCAAAGCAGGCCTCATGGATGATCAGAAAAGTAATTACAATGAGGAAATACTGGCAAAGACTTGGAGACACTAATGAACTCATCAAGCTCAGGCCTATCAGAAGCTCAGAGGTGAGGTAGATAATGTCCCCTGGAGGAAGGTGATTTGCCAGAACATAGCTGAACCAAAACATGTCTTTTTATACTATGGTTATGCTTACATGGTAGAATTCGAACCAAAGATGTGCTAGTCAATTGGGGAATGATTGTGGATGCTTCATGTGTGTTCTGCCAGATACACCCTGAAACAAGGGAACATCTATTTTTTGATTGTAGCATTACTCGTTGCTTATGGGATTTTATAATGAAGTGACAGAAGTTGCAAGGGAGTCCTATGAATTGGGAGGCAGTGTGGAGTTGGGTGGATCAACGAGCTAGCGGGAAGCAATCTAGAGGGATAATTTTAAAGGCTAGTCTAGCTGCGGTGGTGCATACTATATGGATTGAGAGGAACACTCGAATTTTTCAGAAAAGAACTGCAACCGTTGAGACGATGACACACTATGTGAGGGTTGCACTTTGTACTAGAGTTAGATCTAATCTTAGACTTTTTGAATATGTTAGTTCTCTCTAGTTTGATGGTTTTGCTTTGTCTTTCTGTTTCAATAGGAGTATAGTATATTTGAGAAGGGGTGATGGGTTGTGTCATCCCTTGACTTGTATTTTCTTTCACTTGATAATTAATAAAAGTTATTTTAATTGCCAAAAAAAAGAGTTTTTTTTTGACATATAAAAAATCTTCATTTTTATGCATAGCCTTTGTTTCTGCAAATTAGTCCAATGATGGTTTAATTAGGAAAAAAAGGTCATGTTTGTTTTTCTGATCAATCTATCTTTGGTTTAATTTGTTTCTTTAATTCGGATGAGAATTGAGGAAGATAATTTGCATGATTTAGTATACTGGACAAGTAAAAATTATGGGAGAGTACATCGATCTCGAATAATAATTATCTCATTAATTAATTTTGTTGCCTTACTCAATAAAATTAATTAATGAGATATTAATTATTATTCGAGATTGATGTACTCTCCCATAATCTTTACATGTCCAGTATACTAATAATAGTTCTAATTTATTTGTTCAGTTTGAACAATCAAAAGATAATTTACTATTTTATGTCTATTTTACCTTGTTATTAAATACTACTCCCTCCATTTCTTTTTAGTTGTCATAGTTTTTTTAAAAGGTAAACGATGTAAACTTTGATAAATATTTTAAAATATTTTTTTTATCATATTGATATGAGAATTTTTTTAATTTATAGTAATTTTTCTATAGTTTTTGAATATCTAATTTTTAATTTTAAAATCTTGAATTAATTTAATCTAATTTATCTTTAAAAATTAGTCAAATTGACTCTCGAAAAGTGAAATATGACAACTAAAAAAAATGAAAGGAATATTCAATCCTCAACATTTAGATGACTTGTAATTAATAAGGGTGATATAAGTAAATATATCCTTTTATTTATTATTTTTTAAAGAGTGTGTTAAGTCAAATATGAATAAATAAAGATAAACTGAGGGAGTAAACGAAGGTGCAGTGGCGGAGCCAAGATATTCATTGAGAGGGTTCAAAATATGAATAAGTAAACACACAAAGAAGCCAAAGGGGGTTCAACACCTACTATATATATAAAAAATAATTTTAATTATATATAAACAGTATAATTTTTTGTCGAAAAAAGTTTGCATACCCCTCGACTATATGTAGATCCGCCCCTGTGGAGGTGCATGTACTAGGAAAGTGGAGCAATCTCCTTCCAATTACTTAATGAGAGATTAACTCGAGACGTAGATGCAGGGTACTCTCTTTAACTAGGTGACTTTTTTTTAATTACTTTACCCGTTTCATGGTGAAGAGTAACCAGCATTTGTCCCCTCATGTAATTAAATTTAACAAATTCATGACTTGTTTTATGTTGAATACTCTGTTTCTAAATAAGTGGTTATTTAGTTTTTTTATTTTGTTCTTAAATAAATGGTATTTCAGATAATCAAGAAAATATTAACGATGTTTTTTTAATTTCACCTTCTTTAACTAAAGAAAATTTTACAAAATCAAGAAATTACTAAAGAATTACATTCTTTTCAAAGTATTTATTAAGGAAAGTTAGTAAAGTAAGAATTATCACTCCCTCTGTTTATTTTTACTTGTCACATGACATTCACGAGAGTTAATTTGATTAATCTTGGGAGCTAAATAGAATAAGATTAATTTAATATTTTTAATTTAAAATTTAGATGATCGAAAAATGTACCAAAATACTCATATTAATACGTTAAAATAATAAATCTTAGATATCAAATAAAGTTGAGTTAATATCTCAAAAGGTCATTGAACTATGAGAAATTATCTAGCAAAGTCATTGAACTTTGTTTTGTATCAACAAAATCACTCAACTTAAGGCTTTTATTTTCTAAAATCACTCAACTACATTTATCATTTAAAAAATGACATGGTAAAAAAAATAAAAATTTATATCATGTAAACATGAATCCCACGTTAAAGCTAAGAATCTATTCCTTGTTAGTATTTTGTTAAGAGAAGGGGCATTTTTAAATTTAAAATTAACGTTAGAGGCATTTTTTAATCCAAATAGATGAAAAAAGGTCATTTTAAAATTATTTATAATACGTTAATTGCAATTTCGACTCTTTTTCGTAATAATAATAAGGAATAGATTCTTTAATGTGATATCCATGTTTAATACAAATTAATTTATATTGCCATGTCATTTTTTTAAAATAATAAATGTAATTGAGTGATTTTAGAAAATAAAACCCTTAAGTTGAGTGATTTTATTGATACAAAGCAAAGTTCAATCACTTGGTTAGTATCAAAAAATAGATGGTTCAAAATACTAGTTGTCATTTTAAAAAATCAAGAGAAGTACTCCCTCTGTCCCATATTAACTGAATTATTGAGGCTTTTTTCATTGTTCAAAATAAGTGAATTATTCAAATATCAAGATAATTATTGAATTTTTTCCCCATTTTTTCCCTTCCTTTAAAGAAAGAGTATTTTACATTTTTAGGTACTTACATTCCTTACAAAGTCATAATTATGATTTTACATTGAAATTTCACATTTCCATACAAGTGAAATTTCCAAGAGACACTATTTTACAAATTGCTTTATTAAGTGTAATTATTATAATCAAATTCCAAGCAATGGTGAGTAATGATTAACTCTACTTTTGATAATAATAAAAAGGGTAGTAATGGAAAGTAATGTTCAAAAAATATGTTCTAGAAGAGTTTTCTTAAGGGGTGTACATTATCTCAACAATTCAACTAATATGGGACTGAGGGAGTATTAAATAGAAGAGTAATAAATAAGGATAGTTTAGTTAAATTATACTCTAGTTAATGTCATTCTTAATAAGCGTGTAAATAAAAAATGTGACGAGTAAAGTTGTTCGGAAGGAGTAAATTGGCAAGTGAAATTGTACATCGACATCTCATTTTGGCACTTAATTGAAGAACATTCACTAATCCAAAAAAAATATTCATGCGACCTCAACAGTCTCACAATTATATACTATCCAAGTGCCTATATAACACACCCTTATTTGTACTCTACAAAATCAACAACTCATGTTGAATTCAACAATAATGGGTTCCTCTGAAAGCACTGCAAATTCTTATGATTATGATGATGATTGTGATTATGAGTATGATTATAATTATGATTATGATGATGATGAATATTCAGTTCCAGAGACAGAGACATCATAGTTAGGCATTATAATACTTTTGTCTGTTCTATATGCCATAATTCGTGCCAAGACCTCAGATTGAAAGGAGGATGTTGACAAAAATTTAGAGAATCATGATTTCATATTTCGTATTTCCTTTTTGAATTGGTGTCTAAGTCAAATGATACTATATGGTTAGTTATTGTACTATCCTGTTCTTGAATCTGTTTAGTGTCTCCTTTGACTTATAGTATCTCTTTGGTTATACTAGCTGTTGAATGATCAAGAATCTATGCAAGCATTTCTTTTTTCCAGTTGTTTCTTTTTGAAATATACGTTTAGTATGTAAAGAAAAAAAATGGTAACGATGCAGTCACACTAATGTAGTGGTGTCATTACACCTAATTAATCATTACATAAAATGAAGAATTGCAAAAGTTTATTGATAGAAAAATTTAGTTCAAGTCTCAAACGCAATAGAATGGCTTGTCCCATGGAAGATTTTGTGCTATCTAATTTTTAGTTTCTAAATTGAACATTTGCTTGCATATGTTGTCTTTGTGCAAGGTTTATTTTGGTCTTTTATAAAAAAATTGCCCTCATCGATGAAGCAAAGCGCTACGCTTTATTCGAAGTGGGGTTATGTCGCTTCACGCTCTGAGAGAACTGGATTACTATAATTTTACCTAATCTTGTTTGCTTTTTAGTGCAATCCAGCATGAAATTAACTTAATTTTTTTTTTTTATCTGCTTTCTGATGCAAGCTTAATTGATGCTGGCACCAGAAGCAGGATTCTTCTATTTTTAGGTTTCTTCTTGCAGCCTCATACTGGTATATATCCAGTGAATGGAGCTTATTGAACGTCGCTTCACTTAGTTTCCTCGACATGCCTGAAAAGCACATTGCGGGCTCTTCAAATGGCTTACTCCTCTGCTGCTCTGATTTTTCCGCGGAAAATTCAAATTTTGTTGTATGCAACCTGTCACAAGAGAATTCAATGTCCTCCCTTGACCCCATAAGGTTTATAGAGATGTAGCATTGACATTCATTTGCAAAAGTAACGGTGACCGTGATGGATCAACTACGAAACATACTCTACAACGTATGAAATAGAGACGTTCTCTTCATTAAAACGTGAATTTTGCGATCACTTCCTTTATGAATGGCCTTGTGCTCCCGACTCTACCAGTGGCTGTCAATCGCATTCAAGACTTCGACTGAAACTGCTGCCTGATCCTTTCATTTGTCAGTTATACAAACTTATAGGTAACCTTTATGTTCAATCGCCGTAAATTGTCTGGTTTTTGGTTAGCGACATACTAACCTTTTCTTTTTTTGGTTCCGACTGGCAAAAGGTGCTTGTCCTTTCGCCAATTGCAGCGATATGATCATCTAGGATTACAAATCTTTCTGTTTTTTATAAACAGTACTGTTGCTTTTTTAGTTCTATTGCTTGCTGTTAATTATTATAATTGTTGTTGTTGGCATTGTCATTGTTGTTGTTAGTAATATAACTACTACTATTACTTCTCTATCTATCCCCAGAAAATTAGGCTTAATACATGTTAGGGTTTTTGCCCTGATTTTCTTACCAAATACGAGTTTTACTTTTCTTGAAAGAAAAGTAAAAGTACTACAATATTTCTTCCATATTTAGTTATTCCTTGTCTCAGAAGAAAAATTTGGACTTCTATAAATTGAATATCCTTCTTCTCATACCATCATAACACAATAGCATCCACAATGTAGTCATCAAAAGAGTCTTGTTTAGAGACATTTTCTCTCAGTAATTTTTATGTTTTTTAATATTAGTTTTTCATATGTAGGCCAATTGGCCAAATCATATCGAATAATATGCTTTTTATTATAGTTTCTTTTTCATCTGATTTATCGCCGTTAAGGTTTGCAATTATTAGTTTCCGCATGACGCCCTCTCGATTTTGATCCCAACAATATATATAGTACTCTCCAACTTGTACAGAAATCCCTTTTACACACCTTTTCTTCGTGCCTTTACACAACTCTCTGAATTATTCCTTTGATTGCTTTATGCGACAGCTCTTTCTTGACACTACTATCAATCATGGAGGCATAGTGTCAAAATGTCTAAAATAATATCCTTCAATTTGGAAGGCCATTTCTGCTAAATCTTTACTATAAAACAACCGATCTCATGAGGTCGTATTTTCCAAAAAAGAAAATCACAAAATGGCAATGAAGGTTTGAACCCTCACCAACAAGGGGAAATGGGGGAGGGGATTTACAAGGTAGGGAATCGAACCCTCACCAACAAGGTGAAAGTTCAGGTAGCCAACTAACTGAGCTATTAAGATTCCGCAACTCAAAAGACATGTCAAATAAATACATAAGCTTATTTGCTTCAAGATTAAACCAATAATCAAGTCCTTAGGTCCTTGTTCATCTTTATATACAGCATGAGACCCTTAAATCTTGTGGAGAATGACTTTAACTCCATGCTGTGGACGAAGCATATAAAGCTGAGCAGGAGAGTGAACATAAGTTGGTGAAATCGTGAACATGTAACGCTGTAGAATCATCGAAAGAGTAATTTTTACTTCAATCATGGCAAAGTTCAAGCCTAAACAAGTTCGAGGTCCATAGCCAAATGGAAAAAATGCGATTGGATTGTTGTTTGTAGCTTTAACAACCCCTTCAACAAATCTTTCTGGTTTAAAAATATGAACATCTTCTCCCCATATTTTAGGATCATGTTGAACCACTAACGGTGATATATGTAACTGCATTTGAGGTGGTAAAGTTAGCTTCCCTAGCTGAACTTTCTTGTCGACTTTCCTTTTGATGTATGGTACTGGAGGGTACAATCTTAGAGATTCATCAAGAATCATGTTCATCTACATTGATATAACACAAGAAGTAAAAAATTCTTAGAGCCTGTTTAGCTTGAGAGTAGCCGATAAGCATTAAGCAATAAGAGACACTTGCAAATGATGAAAACTGATTTATAAATGAACAATTACGTAATCGAACATAAGTACTGAAATTGATAATAAGTAATTGATCATGTCTGGTAAAAAGTGTTGATAAGCACATTTCTGTTAAAATGACTAAATAACCTTTAAAACTATTTGTAAGAAATATGAACTAAAAAGTATCTTAACTTGGAGAATGACGAATGATGGAATTACGATGGAGAGGGATCATTTTTGGTTGAGTTTGGTTTATAAGCACATTGCTTGTAAAAGATTTTGGTGTTTTTTCTTCACCAGGGAAAAAAACTTTTGGTCTAAAAAGTACTCAGAAGCTGGTAACTCACCAAAACCTATACTTTATCGATATATGTATGCGATATTTTAACTAAAATGATTAATCCTCAATGCTTACTATTTTCAATCTTGATAGGCCATCTGCATTAGGAACATTCTGTCCAAATGATTCAAGAACTTCTTTTCTTGCTTTTTCTTGCCAGTTCTTGTTTGTAGCAAGCAAGAAGATTGTCCATCCAAGCATACAAGTTGAGGTCTCGTGACCAGCAAAATAAAATGTCTTGCACTCATCAACTATATCTTCTACTGATATTCTGTAATCGTGATAGGCCTCGAGGAGTTTCCCAAGGAAATCACTTCCAAGGTTATGCTCTCCACCAATATTTTCCTCTTCTCTTTTCTTTATTATCCGAGTAATGCTGTCACGTATGCCCTGATCGAGTTTCTCTGACTCTATTTCATCACAGCTTTTCCAAATTTGACTACACAAATAAACAAGTATGTTGATTAATGTGTTGTGTTCCTTGATCTCTCATATCACTTTGCCTAATCTGATATATTAAGAGCCCGTTTGGCTTAACTGATCAAACGTAGTTGATAAGCTTTAAGAGTTGAAAGTCCATGCACATCTCGTGGAGGAAGGGACTTACCTGATGCCCGGAAATTTTATTTTGTAAACATTTCTTGAAACTAGCAAGGCTAACTTCATCAACATCTGAAAAATATTCTCTCCTTCTAAGTAACTACTTCCAAATGCTGTCCTTGAAATGATTTCTGATGTTAATAGCCTAAACTCTTCAAACACTTCAATTTCTTTATCTTCATAAATCTTCCACCTGTCGAGCATCGTCTCGCAACTCAAAATCATCGCTGGAATCATATTCTGCAATCACAAACATTGTTAAAAAAAATATAGCATTAGAGGAAGCAGAGGAACTCCCTACCGAAAAATTGCACAAGAATTTTACTCTTAGGCTTTCTCCATGAAAAGCATGGTTGGCTAGTTTCTTCAGTTTTGCCCATTTTTCGCCTTTGGATGCCGAAACCCCATCTCCGAAAATCTTCTTGTTATAGCTATCAAAATCTATTTTGTGATAATTGTTGTTTCTATTGCTCATTATTTCTTTGAGAAGTTCTGGTTCAGTCACTACTAGTTCAGGTTGCAGTCCAAACCAATAGAGAAAATTTTCCCCTATAATTAGGTGACAAGAGAAACAGAAAAAAAATAATACAAAATCAGTTTCTTTCTGTGTCCTGTTTTTGTAAACTAAGTAAAACAACTAAAAGGTAATTTTGAAAGGAAAACTTGCGATAATCTTTTAATTTACCATATAGCTTCTTCCAAGAAAATATATGAGGTAGAACTCTTGGAAATAAGTCATGTGACAAGTCATCCATGGCTTTGCTTGTGGAGTCTTTTTTCATTTCCACAATCTCTTTGTTGTTTCCGTGTAAGAACTTGTATGGAGGACCTTGTATACCTTGAGATTTCATCACTAATTGTACATGAAATGGAGTCCACCATAGCTTCTTGACGACTCTAACAAGGATCGCTAACAAAGAAATGAAAAGAAAACTAGTGAGAATGATTATCATCATCATATGAATGATGTTCACGTTTTTTTCTTCTGAATTCAGATATTGAATGATTAGGTGTCGGCAACAACTATAATGGATTATTTCATGCCAAAATGCAGTACAATAATTCCATCTTATAAAAGAGAGATTATAAGTGAGAAGTCTCAATCTGTGCGCTCTTTTCTCTTACAATATTATCTAATTTTCATATCTTAAGAATTGCTGATGGCCATGTGAGTAAGGCATCATTTTAATATCATCTTGATTTGATATCCTTTACCTTTATTTTATCTGTCTTATTACAAAGATTATAATAAAAGATATGATAATATGGAATCAATAATGGTTCTAGTTAATATCGGGAAGCGTGGTCCTAGCTATTATAATATGAAATCAATAATGGTACAATCGTATATTATCGGGTGCTTCTGCAAGTAAATTTAACTATTGTCCTTTTGTCTGAACGTGATGACCTCTTTAGCATGACCAGAAGAAATTGAGAAATAGACAACAGATGCAACTGTAGCAACAATGGTTTTTATCAGTCATAATTTCTTAAAATATCTTGATCACATACTGAACGTAATTTCTTTTTAGATAACTTTGATCTATGTGAATGCTCAGAATTATAATCCCAGTTATGCATAACGTAATTAGATTAAGATTCACTGAGGTCTGCGTACATACTATCCTTCTCAGACTCCACATATGGAAATTACACTCAATATGTTGTTGTATCCTAGAGGCATATTCATCATGTATAAGTTTCAGTTCAATTCACAGATTCTTGGAAGTATGTCATGTGACAAGTGATCCATGGCTTTGCATATGGAGTCTTTCTCATTTCCACAATCTCTTTGTTGTTTCTGAGAAGGAACTTGTATGGAGGACCTTGTATACCTTGAGATTTCATCACAAATTGTACATGAAATGGAGTCCACCATAGCTTCTTAACGGCTCTAACAAGGATCACTAACAAAGAAATGAAAATAAACTCGTGAGAATGATTATCATCATCACCTGAATGATGTTCGCATTTTTTTCTTCTGAATTCAGATATTGAATGGTGAAGAAAGTTGGTGCCCACTACTTAACTCAGGGACCAGGTCCTTAGCACAGTTCCACTTAAAGCAGTAAGTAAATTAATACAAAATATACGTGGAAAACCCCCTAACTCCAGGAGTAAAAAACCACGAACTCAACTTCACTAACAACTTCAAGTTTTATGATTACAACTCAATAATCAAAAGAACTAACTCTAGTACCTAGCCTCAAACAATAAACTCTTATTGTTTCTTCTCTCAAAACTCTCTCAAACTCTCTAACTCTCTCTCAAGAAGCCAAACCCACTTCTTGTTACAAGCCTCACAAACTCTCTCAAGAAGCCAAACCAACTTCTTGTTACAAGCCTCACAAACTCTCTCATTATATCTTAACAACCATGCAGGGTTTTACTACGAACAACTCTCTCTTTGTCTATTGGAATAGCTTGTTTGAGATCTCTATTGCTTGAGAATAACTTCTTCTCAACTTTGTGCAAAATAGGTTTAATGAATTCTTCTTTTCTCCATTGCTTTTATAGAAGTCTCAAGCTCTCCTTTCCTTGATAGGAATGATGCAGTTCTTTCCTTGTAGGATTTGGACATGCTTCAAAATTGAATTCTTCTCTTTGTAGGACTTTGACACGCCTTTTGGACTCTCCCCTTCTTGATAGAAAAGCTATCAACCTTTCCTTGTTTGACATGGACTGTCTTTTATAGTTAATTTCCATAATTATACTTTTATCAAAAATAGGTTTTGCCTCATTATCAAAACTTGTTTGACAAGGTTTCTTCAAATGGACTTGAGCGATTATGGTTATATTAACATACTCGACTAACGTTGAGAATATTAGCTCGAATTAGAAGACAAATAAATTCAGATACTGGCTTTGGCTCCATCAATAACATTTCAAAAAACACCATTCTTGTTTTGCTCTTGACAAAGACCTCGATGAATAGACGGTGTGGCCCATGAAAGTTTAGGTGTCGGCAACGACTACAATGGATTATTTCATGCTAAAATGCAGTACAATAATTCCATCTTATAAAAAAGAGATTGCAGGTGAGAAGTCTCAATCTGTGTACTTTTTTTTTTCTTTTGGAATATTATCTAATTTTCATATCTTAAGAATTGCTGATGGCTATGTGAGTAAGGCATCATTTTAATATCATCTTGATTTGATATCCTTTATCTTTATTATATCTGTCTTTATTACAAAGATTATAATAAAAGCCCTGATTATTTGGAATCAATAATAGTACTAGTTAATATTGGGTGCTTATGCAAGCGCGGTCCTAGCTATTATAGTATGAAATCAATAATGGTACACATTGTGTCTGAACTTAATTACCAGAACAGATGCAACAATGGTTTTTATCAGTCATAATTTCTTAAAATATCTTGATCACTCAACTGAACGTAATTTCTTTTTAGGTACTTTGATCTATAAGAATATTCAGAATTATAATCCCAATTATGCATAACGTAATTAGATTCAAATTCACTATATCGGAAATAGTCTTTCTACCTTCACAAGGTAGGGTTAAGGTCCGTACATACTATCCTCCTTAGACCCCATTTGTGGGATTACACTGGGTATGTTGTTGTATCCTAGAGACATATTCATAGAACTGTTAGAGATACACTGTTAAGATGTGTAACGATTTCTTGAGTGGTTTATAATGGTCCTTGGCTAATGGTACACTAGTCGATCCCTATAAATGGCTGTATTCAAGTCTTTACATTCATGAATGAAAAGTATTACAAGTTCTATTCTACTTCTTCTTCTTCTTCAACTCTTCTTTCCCCTCCATTTTATTTGAGCTGGCAACCTCGACCTCCTCTGTAGAGTTCCTGCTCAGATTCTGAATTCTCGGATTTCACTCGATCCCTGCAATTCTGTTATCACAAGTTCTGTTTTTAGTGCAATCCAGCATGAATTAACTTTGATTTGTTTATCCGCTTTGTGATGCTGGCACCAGAAGCAGGATTCATCTATTTTTAGGTTTCTTCTTGCAGCCTCATATTAGTATATATCCAGTGAATAGAGATCCTCCATCAGCTGCATCTCTTCATTGATCTCATATTTGTATTATTACTTCGGCAGGATGGAGAATGGGGCTCATTGGAAGCTTCGCTTGCTTTCCTCGACATGCTTGACAAGCACATTGTGGGCTCTTCAAATGGCTTAAACCTCTGCTGCTTTGACATTTTGGCGGAAAACTCACATCTAATTGTATGCAACCCTGTCACTAGAAAATTCACCGTCCTCCCTTGACCCCACAAGGTTTAATGAGATGTAGCATTGACATTCATTTGCAAAAGGAACGATGATCGTGCATCACTTGGTAGGATCAACTATGAAATACTCCCTAGTTGGTATACAATATATGAGATAGAGATGTTCTCTTCATTGGCTTGGGAATGGAATCAGTCTCATCTTGCATCCGTCTTGCCATTTTCATTGACGTGGATAAATCACATCCAAGGCGGAAGATCAAGAGACTATACATCTATTAAAATTGCCTAAAGATGGTGAAATGTCGAACACCATGGCTTCTCGCTTGGGTTCGTGTGAGGGCAAAATCTATTATGTTAGAAGAACTAGTGGATGCGATTTAGAGCTTTGCGTTTTGTCGGACTACAAAAGAGCTGATGGGTCCTGAATTCGTATAAGTCCGACCTGATTTTCCTATTGGTACGAGTTTAAGAGTGGAAAACTGCATGAGATAGAAAGTACATGTGATATTTACGATCACATCCTTTATGAATGGCCTTTTGCTCCCAACTCTGTCAATTGCATTCAAGACTTTGACTGAAATTGCTGCCTGATCCTTTATGTTCCATCGAGGTAAATTGTCTGGTTTTTGGTTAGCGACATAACCTTTTTCTTTTTTGGTTCCGAATGCTTGTCCTTTGCCAATTGCAGTGATATGATCATTTAGGATTGCAAATCTTTGTGTGTTTTATACAGTACTGTTGCATTTTGAGCTCTATTTATTGCTGTTAATTATTATAAAAAATGTTGTTTGTTGGCATTGTCATTGTTGTTGTTAGTACTATTACTATTACTTCTCTATCTATCCCCAGAAGCATAAGTTGATGCACAGAAAAGGTTACTATGATTAACCTTAGCAGGAAAAGTTAGTATGCAACAACACCAAGGGAGCGATATAGGGGTTTAACTCAGGAAACATGTCAAAATAATTCATAGGTTTATTTGCTTAGCCAATTATAAATATAATATGCTTCAAATTAGACCAATAATCAAGTCGCTCTTCATCTTTATATACACCAAGAGACTCTTAAATCTTGTGGAGAATGACTTTAATTCCATGCTGTGGACGAAGCATATAAAGCTGAACAGGAGAGTGAACATAAGTTGATGAAATCGTAAACATGTAACGCTGTAGAATCATCGAAAGAATAACTTTTGCTTCAATCATGGCAAAGTTCAAGCCTAAGCAAGTTCGAGGTCCATAGCCAAATGGAAAGAATGCTACTGGATTGTTGTTTGTAGCTTTGACAACCCCTTCAGCAAATCTTTCCGGTTTGAAAACATGAACATCTTCTCCCCATATTTTAGGATCATGTTGAACCGCTAAAGGTGATATATATAGCTGCATTTGAGGTGGTAAAGTTAGCTTCCCTAGATGAACCTTCTTGTCAACCTTCCTTTTGATGAATGGCACCGGAGGGTACAATCTTAGAGCTTCATCAAGAATCATGTTCATCTACATTGATAAACACAAGACGTGCAAATTCTTAGAGCCTGTTTAGCTTGAAAGTAGCCGATAAGCGTTAAGCAATAAAAGATACTAGCAAATGTTGAAAACTGATCCTAATGCTTACAATTCTCAATCTTGATAGGCCATCTGCATTAGGAACTTTCTGTCCAAATGATTCAAGAACTTCTTTTCTTGCTTTTTCTTGCCAGTTCTTGTTTGTAGCTAGCAAGAAGATTGTCCATCCAAGCAAAGAAGTTGTTGTCTCGTGACCAGCAAAATAAAATGTCTTGCACTCATCAACTATATCTTCTACTGATATTCCATCATCTTGATAGGCCTCGAGGAGTTTCCCCAGGAAATCACTTCCAAAGTTATGCTCTTCACCAATCTTATCCTGCTCTCTTTTCTTTATTATCCGAGTAATGCTGTCATGTATTCCCTGTTCGAGTTTCTCCGACTCTATTTCATCACAGCTTTTCCAAATTTGACTACAGAAAATGTAAACAAGTATGTTGATTAATGTGTCGTGTTCCTTGATCTCTCATATCACCTCGCCTAATCTGATATATTAAGAGCCCGTTTGGCTTAACTTGATCAAACGTAGTTGATAAGCATTAAGAGGGAGGGACTTACCTGATTCCCGGAAATCTAATTTTGTGAGCATTTCTGGAAACTAGCAAAGTTAACTTCATCAGCATCTGAAAAATATTCTCTCCTTCTAAGTAACTACTTCCAAATGCTGTCCTTGAAATGATTTCTGATGTTAATAGCCTAAACTCTTCAAACACTTCAATTTCTTTATCTTCATAATTCTTCCACCTGTCGAGCATCGTCTCGCAACTCATAATCATCACTGGAATCATACTCTGCATTGCACGAACATTATTAAAATAGTTAGCACTAGAGGAAGCAGAGGAACTGCCTACCGAAAATTTGCACAAGAATTTTACTCTTAGGCTTTCTCCATGAAAAACATGGTTGGCTAGTTTCCTCATTTTTGCCCATTTTTCGCCTTTAGATGACGAAACCCCGTCCCCTAAAAGCTTCTTGGCAAAGCCTTCAAGATCCATTTTGGGATAATTGTTGTTTCTATTGCTCAGTATTTCTTTGAGAAGTTCTGGTTCAGTCACTACTAGTGTATGTTGCAGTCCCAACCAATAGAGAAAATTTGCCCCTATAGTCAGTTGATAAGAAACAGAAAATCAGTTTCTTTTTGTTGCTGTTTTGTAAGCTAAGTAAAACAACTAAGAGGTAATTTTGAAATGAAAATGTGTGATAATCATTTAATTTACCATATAGCTTCTTCCAAAAAAATATATAAGGTAAAATTCTTGGAAATATGTCATGTGACAAGTGATCCATGGCTTTGCTTATGGAGTCTTTTCTCATTTCCATAATCTCTTTGGTGTTTCCGTATAGGAACTTGTAAGGAGGACCTTGTATACCTTGAGATTTCATTAGAAATTGCACATAGAATGGAGTCCACCATAGCTTCTTAACGACTCTAACAAGGATCACTAACAAAGAAATGAAAAGAAAACTCACGAGAATGATTATCAACATCGTATGAATGATGTTCGCGGTTTTTCTGAATCCTTATATTGAATGGACTTGAGCGATTATGGTTACTCTAATATACTCGACTAAGGTTGAGAATATTAGCTCGAATTAGAAGACAAATAAATTCAGATACTGGCTTTGGCTTCATTCAATAGCATTTCAAAAAACACCATTCTTGTTTTGCTCTTGACAAAGACCTCGATGAATAGGCGGTGTGGACCATGAAAGTTTAAGTGTCGGCAACTACTACAATGGATTATTTCATGCCTAAATTTAGTACAATAAAATATAAAAAAGAGATTATAAGTGAGAAGTCTCAATCTGTGTAACTAATTTGTAATATCTTAAGAATTGCTGATGTCTATGTGAGTAAGACAACAATTTAAAATCATCTTGATTTGATATTTTTTATGTTTAAGTTATCTGTCTTTTCTTACAAGGATTATAATAAAAGTTATGATAATGTGAAATCGATAATGATATAAGTGTATAATATTGGGTGCTTATGCAAGTGTGGTCCTAGCTATTATAATATGAAATCAATAATGATACAATTGTATATTATTGGGTGCTTATGCAAGTAAATTTAACTATATGTCAATTTTGTCTGAACTTAATGACCTCTTTAGCATGAACAGAAGAAAATGAGAAAGAGACAACAGATGCAACTGTAGCAACAATGATTTTTATCAGTCGTAATTTCTTAAAATATCTTTGATCACACTACTGAGCGTAATTTCTTTTTAGGTACTTTGATCTATGTGAATGCTCAGAATTATAATCCCAATTATGCACAACGTAGTTAGATTCAGATTTACTAAGAATTGCATACACACTACCCTCCTCAGTATGTTGTTGTTGTATCCTTGAGGCATATTCATAGAACTGTTAGAGATACACGTTTCCCTCATCAAGTGTGTATAAGTTTCGGTTCAATTCACAGATTCTTCTGCATTGTATTAGAGCCAGAATTTGGCAAGTGTATTTTCATATCTCTTAATATGCTATGTCAGTCCTGTCTTCTTTCTCTCAAGACGTGATGGCGGATGTTAGATGATGTATTTGTTCCTTATTAGATATGTAACAATTTCCTGAGTGGTTTATAATGGTCCTTTTACTCCACCTATGGTTGCTGAAATCTTTTTTTATTCATTGGTCCATTGTGTGTATTTAAATGGTGAGGTTTAAGAACTCGTGAATTCAGAAGCTTTGTTTTCATAACATTTATTTATTGTACATCATTTAGGGACATTGATACACCTAAATGGATTCAAGGACAACTGTAACTCCATCCTTGGGAGTCAAAAGGAAAATATCAGATGGATAATGCACATAGTTAGGTGACAGCGTGAACTTATAACGCTGCAAAATCATTGACAAGGCAATCTTTGCTTCGTTGGTTGTGAAATTCAGACCAACACAAGTACGAGGTCCCAATCCGAAGGGGGAAAATGCTGCTGCATTGTTGTTAGTTGCTTTAGCTACCCCTTCTGCAAACCTCTCTGGTTTGAAAACGTGAACATCTTCGCCCCAGATTCGAGGATCATGGTGCAGTGCCAGAATTGGCATGAAAATTGTCATGTTAGCTGGAAGAGTCATGCTCCCTAGTCTAACTTCTCTTTCAACTTTCCTTGTCATTGTAATAACTGGAGGATACAATCTCATACATTCATTAAGTATCATGTTCATCTGCAAGAATCCAAAAATGGAACTGTTGAAGATATACTTAAGTAAATAAAAGTGCGATCTTTCTAACAATTTAAACTTTGAGATGAGTTGGTCACACAATTCAATACAATATCAGAACAGACAGAGGTCTTGTGTTCAAGTCTCACGTGAAGGGGTGTGTTAAAGATATAATTAGGTAAATAAAAACATACTCTCTCTAACAACGTAAGCACAATTCAATACGGAGAGTGTTGCTTACTGTTCTTAGTCTTGCGATTGCATCAGAAGTTGGGTTTTCAAGGCCACAGAATGCCAATACCTCCTTTCTGGCTTTTACTTGCCATTCGGGATGAAGTGCTAAGAGAAAAACAGACCAGCCAAGTAAACTTGTCGTTGTAAGATGTCCAGCACCATACAATGCCTTGACCTCGTCGATCATTTGATCTATTGTGATACTTTTGTTCGTATCTGGTTCATGCAAAAGCTTCATTAGTTTCCCTAGGTAATCAGTCCCAAAATTCTCATACATTCCATCTTTAACCTTTTCTCTTTTCCTTACTAGCTCAAGAATGGAGCTCTTGATCCCTCTTTCAAGTTTCTCTGCTTCAATTTCATCGTCTGTTTTTATTAGCATACTGCAAAATTACAAAAAAAACTACAATTAACTTCAGAAATTCCATCAATAACTGTAATTTCTTGTTTCTAGTATGCAGATTACCCGATTCCAGGAAATCTGACAGTGTAAACGTTCTTTACAGTTATTGCAGTCAATTTTGCCACCATCTCGAAAATATGTTTGCCTTCCATGTAGCTGCTTCCAAATGCTGTCCTGGAAATTACTTCAGTTGTTAAGAGTCCAAAATCCTTGAACACGTCAAACTCTTTTCCTTCGTGTTCTTTCCATCTTTCTAGCATTGTCTGTACACTTGCACTCATTTCTGGCACCATACGCTGTGCATAATTTCATACTAAGATCAGTACTTTAACGTTTTAAAGACGAAATAGTGATATTGTAAAGCTCTAATTGGCTTACTTTCAGGCTTTCTGCATGGAAAGTGTGGTTGGCAAGTTTTCTCACTTTTGCCCATTTTTCACCTTCATTTGTTATAAGTGCTTCCCCTAGTAGTTTTTTGGCATAGCCTTCCACGTCCATCTTCGGATAAGTGTCTTCTTTGTTGGCCAATATTTCTTTGATCAGCTCGGGTTCAGAGACAAATAAGTAGGGCTTTGAACCATGCCAAGTGAGGAAATTCCTTCCTGTCGCAAGACAAACCAAACACAACGAACAATTAAACGATGAGTTTAAGTTTTATACACTGATGGTGTAATCACATAATCAGGTCACTTATAAGGTAATTACAAAGAACTACACAACCAGGATTTTATTCAAAATATATAGAAGTAAAACACTCGAAAGACTTCTATTCAAAATATATAGAAGTCAGAGGGATTCAACATCTACTATATATACATAAACAATAACTTTGACCTGATATGTACAACGTAAAGGAGTTCGGACCCCCTTGTGCCCCTCTAGCTCGATCCCTAACTACAGATAACTTGTTAAAAACAATAACTTCCCTGCTGTCATGGATTAAACTGCCACGGCAGTATAAGAAACATTTAAACGGTCCGTATATAACTTAAATCCATAAATGATTGTGTGCATCAAATCTAACCTACATTTTCTTACCATACATCCTTGTCCATGTGTAAACATGAGGCTGAATTCTTGGGAAAATGTCATGAGAAATATCCAGCATGGGTTTATCCATAGTTTGGCTTCTCATTAGTGATATATCTTTGGTATTCCCATGGGGAAAGCTATAAGAGGGACCTTTGATTCCCTGAGAGCTCATTCTATTTTGTGTTTGAAGTGGCATCCACCATACTGAATATAGGAATTTTATGAGTGTCCATAGGAGATAGAAGCATAGGGTAGTGAAAAAGAAGACTAAGATAATTTTCCATGGATCCATCTTTAGGTAGTTCAGTTATTATCTGTGAAATTTATCTCTATTTAACTTTGAGATTATATTTAAGCAAGATTTTTGACAATGATGTGTAGGGAATCTTTATGATGGATATAAAAACAGATACATGTAGATAACAGTTTTGTCATTATCATAGAGATTTCAGATTTATTAGGTTTTAAAGAGTTAGGTTTACCAAATATGACATTTCATAAAATTTTAATCATGCATGTGGCTTCTTTTACAAAAAGAGATTGCAAGTGAGAAGTCCCAATCTGTGTACTTTTTTTCTCTTAGAATATTATCTACGCTGGGTATTTTGAGGTAAAGGTAAGGTCTGCGTACACTCTACCCTCCTCATACCCCACTTTGTGGGACTACATTGGGTATGTTGTTGTTGTAGAATATTATCTAATTTTCATATCTTAAGAATTGTTGATGGGCATGTGAGGAAGAACATCATCTTAAAATCATCTTGATTTAATATCCATTATCTATAATTTATCTGTCTTCTATTACAAGGACTATAATAAAAGTTATGATAATATTATTTACTCGAAAAATGGTACAGTTGAATTTGTATGAGGTCAAGGACACGTGTTTTAGCTTAACTCGTTAGATCTGGTGATAATCAGCTGAAAATTGTGAGATTTATGAATAAAAGAGTAAATAAAACAAGTAAAAGAGAGAGAGCCGTATGAAGCTTCGAGCTTTCACGGTGTTGTGAGCACTGTGTCCGAAGATGCAGATCTTAGCTCCGGTGATGATTGAAAGTAAGAAATCCTTTTAAAGATAAGAACTAAGTAAATAATAGAAACTTGATGACCAAGAATAAAAGTGTTGCTGTTGTATTGCTTCTAATTCAGAATCTCCTTACAAAATAAGGAAGTAAACTATTTATAGGTTACAAAGAGGGGGCATCAACCAATAAGAAAGCTCCACTCGATCCCTAAAGTACTAAGACCAATGAATGTTGACCACGTATTAATGCTGTTAGTGATGCCAACCAATATACCTGAGACACGCAGGCGATCTGTATGACGACGTCCGCGTGTCTGTCCTTTTTGTCTCTTTGGCCACGTCACTAAATTACGGGCTCTCCTTCTTCGGTTGTACGCTCTGTGCATGTCCCCGGTGGAGGCCTTCCTTTCGTTGTTGGGGATGCCTCTTCGGGATGCAGATCTTGCTAACATCTTGCCTCTCTCGGACCTTTTCGCCACATGTCCCTTTTTCTCAACATGTGATGGAGGATGTTAGACGATGTTTTTGTTCCTCATTAGATGTGTAACGATATCCTGAGTGGTTTATAATGGTCCTTGGCTACTCCACCAATGGTTGCTGAAATCTTTTTTTTCACCGGTCCTTTGAGTATATTAAAATGGTGAGGTTTTATCTTTCATACAAGTAATCGAAATTAAGAGGAAAAATAAGAACTCGTGAATTCAGAAGCTTTGTTTCGATAACGTTTATTATTGTACATCATTTAGAGACATTGATATACCTAAATGGATTCAAGGATAACTTTAACTCCATCCTTGGGAGTCAAAAGGAAAATATCAGATGGATAATGCACATAATTAGGTGACAGAGTGAACTTATAACGCTGCAAAATCATCGACAAAGTAATCTTTGTTTCGCTGGTTGTGAAATTCAGACCAACACAAGTATGAGGTCCCAATCCGAAGGGGAAAAATGCTGCTGCATTGTTGTTAGTTGCTTTAGCTACCCCTTCTGCAAACCTCTCTGGTTTGAAAACGTGAACATCTTCGCCCCAGATTCCAGGATCATGGTGCAGTGCCAGAATTGGCATGTAAATTGCAATGTTAGCGGGAAGAGTCATGCTCCCTAGTCTAACTTCTCTTGCAGCTTTCCTTGCCACTGTAATAGCTGGAGGATACAATCTCATACATTCATTAAGTATCATGTTCATCTGCAAGAAACCAAAAACAAAACTGCTGAAGATATAATTAAGTAAATAATAGTGCGATCTCTCTAAGATGAGATGGTCATACAATCGTATTATCAGAGTAAGCAGAGGTCTTGTGTTCAAGTCTCACCACCATCCATTGTAAAAAGAACTTCCACATGCATGGCCCATGAAAAAGGAGTAGGCCGGCACGTGAAGGAGCGCGTGAAAGATATAATTAAAAGGGCAACCCGGTGCACTAAAGCTCCCGTTATACGCGGGGTTCAGGGAAGGGCGGGACCAAAAGGATCTATTCTACGCAGCCTTACCCTGCATTTCTGCAAGAGGCTGTTTCGACAGTAATTAAGTACACAAAAACATACTCTCTCTACTAACTTAAGTAAAAGCGTGCTCTGTCTAACAACATAAGCACAATTCAATACTGAGAGTGTGGCTTACTGTTCTTAGTCTTGCAATTGCATCAGAAGTTGGGTTTTTGCGGCCACAGAAGGCAAACACTTCCTTTCTGGCTTTTTCTTGCCATTCTGGATGATGTGCTAAGAGAAAAACAGACCAGCCAAGTAAGCTTGTAACTGTAAGATGTCCAGCACCATACAATGCCTTGATTTCGTCGATCATTTGATCTATTGTGATACTCTTGTTTTTGTCCGATTCGTGCAAAAGCTTCATAAGTTGCCCTAGATAATCAGTCCCAAAATTCTCAAACATTCCATCTTTAATCCTTTCTCTTTTCCTTACTAGCTCAAGAATGGAGCTCTTGATCCCTCTTTCAAGTTTCTCTGCTTCAATTTCATCATCTGTTCTTTTTAGCATACTGCAAAATAGAAGAAACCAATTATTAAGAACAAGGCGTAACATCCTGACAAAATTCCATAAATAAGTATAAGCTCTTGTTTCCAAGAATGCAGATTACCTGATTCCAGGAAATCTGACGGTGTAAATGTTCTTTACAGTAATTGCAGTCAATTTTGCCATCATCTCGAAAATATGTTTGCCTTCCGTGTAGCTGCTTCCAAACGCTGTCCTGGAAATTACTTCAGTTGTTAACAGTCCAAAATCCTTGAACACGTCAAACTCGTTTCCTTCATGTTCTTTCCATCTTTCTAGCATTGTTAGAACACTTGCACTCATTTCTGGCACCATATGCTGTGCATAATTTCATCGATCGGTTCATACTAAGATCAGTACTTGAACGTTTTAAAGACGAAATAGTTATATTGTAAAGCTCTAAGTCTTACTTTCAGGCTTTCTGCATGGAAAGTGTGGTTGGCCAGTTTTCTTACTTTTGCCCATTTTTCACCTTCATTTGTTAGAAGTGCTTCCCCTAGTAGTTTTTTGGCATAGCCTTCCATGTCCATTCTTGGATAAGTGTCTTCTTTGTTGGTCAATATTTCTTTGATCAGCTCTGGTTCAGTGACAAATAAGTAGGGCTTTGAGCCACGCCAAGTGAGGAAATTCCTCCCTGTCACCATACAAACCAAACACAACGAACAAGTAAACGATGAGTTTAAGTTCTATGTAAGTACACAATCAAGTCACTTATAAGGTAATTACAAACAATTACGTAGCTAAGATTTTCACTAAGGAGAATCAAAATATACAGAAGCCAAGCGGACTCAACATCTACTATATATACATAAAAAATAACTTTGACCTTATATATACAACGTAATTCTTCAGCAAAGGGAGTTCGGGCCCTCCTGCGCCCCTCTAGCTAGTCCATCCCTAATTACAAATAACTTGATAAAAACAATAACTTCCCTTCTGTACGGATTAAACTACACTGATAGTATAAGAAACGTTTACATGGTCCGTATAACTTAAATCCATAAATGATTGTGTGCATCAAATCTAACCTATATTGCACCCAAGGGCATGGCCTAGTGGTCAATGAAGTGAGTTGAGAACCATGAGGTCTCAAGTTCAAATCTCAGCAGAGACAAAAAAGTACTAGGTGATTTCTTCCCATCTCTCCTAGTCTTGGTGGATAGAGTTACCTGGTACATGTTGCTGGTGGAAGGTGACAAGCATAACGTGGAATTAGTCGAGATGCATGAAAGTTGTCCTGGACACCACGGTCATAAAAAAAAAAAAAGGAAAATCTAACGTATATTTTCTTACCATACATTCTTGTCCATGAGTAAACATGAGGCTGAATTCTTGGGAAAATGTCATGAGAAATATCCACCATGGGTTTATCCATAGTTTGGCTTCTCATTAGTGATATATCTTTGTTATTCCCATGGGGAAAGCAATAAGAGGGACCTTTGATTCCCTGAGAGCTCATTCTATTTTGTATTTGAAGTGGTATCCACCATACTGAATAAAGGAATTTTATGAGTATCCATAGGAGATAGAAGCATAGGGTAGTGGAAAAGAAGATTAAGATAATTTTCCCTTTATCCATCTTTAGGTAGCTCAGTTATGATCTGAGAAATGATTGAAATGTATCTATATTTAACTTTGAGAGTTATATTTAAGAAAGATTGACAATGATGTGTAGGGAATTCTTTATAATAGAAAACAGTTTTGTCATTACCATAGAGATTCTTGATTTATTAGTTTTTAAAAGAGTTAGGTTTACCAAATATGAATATATAACTTTTAAAGAGTTAGGTTTACCAAAAGATGACATTTAATTAAATTGTGATTATACATGTGCCCTCTTTTTTTAATTAAAATTTAATTAAATATCATATGATTGTGTCTTTAATAGATTCTTTTAAGCCTGAAAATAAAGTTAAGGGCAAATTTGATCCTTTAGATGGAAGGAGAGCATTATTGAGTCATTTCTAATACGTTAAGAACATTTTTTATCGAATAGGTAGAAGGAGGACATTTTTGAACCATTTCTAATATGTTAAGGGCATTTTTTAACCTTTTCCGTTTAGAAAAAAGTGATACTTTGTTTTCAGGAACCCCCTGTGTTGAAGACGAATTCCAAAGTTAGAACAGGAAACTAAATTTGTTTAGGATTTGGTATTTCCAGGGGCGGAGCTACCCTTTACCGAGGGGTGTCGCCGAAAAATTACACTATATATATAGATCAAATTTTGATATTATGCGTATATATATAATATTGACGTTCCTTGAAACAAGTTAGAAGCCAGCGCAGTGGCTAAGGCGCAGCAAGAACTTCTTCAGGTCGTGTGTTCTATTCCTGCTCGTGACACAAATGGCTTTTTTATTACGTCAGTCATTTTCTTTTTCCCCATTTTTAATAATTGAATGCAGCCATTATAAAAGTACTAGTACTAATTTTCACCATTTTCCTTTAAGTTTATTGTAAGTTTGTAACTATAAAAAATTACTCAAATTTTATAACATTAAAACTAATCAGTACAAACATATTATCATTAAAGACCGGTCAGTTTGTGTGATTAGCTTAGAATATTTAGTACTTATGCTGTCAATTTGGAAAAGTTTTTAAATATTTCTAATGATGCTATTATACAAATATTTCAAGAAATGAAACCTTGTCGAGTACAATTGTGATAATATAATAAGGTTCTACTTTCATCAGTTAAAAATACTTTGTCGACCTTATCGTCTGTTTACTTTTTATATGCTGACACTCCTTAATATAAATTCTGGCTCCGTCATTGGGTATTTCCTTCATCCTAATCTCTTAAAACAAGTGGTTTTTGTTTTATTGAATCTAAAGATTGTGGTAAGACAGTGCATATAAGACATTGTTTTTCAAAACAAAAAACAATGAGATTTCAGTACTTGCCATTTTTCTCCTTGACCAAGTCTAAGTTGAACATCTTAGTCCAGAGAAAAAATTTCTGGAATGGTCTATATGTTTGCTGAGATTCTTAAGGATATAGGACATGTTATTAAGGATTAATATGTTGTCTGACCAAAGGCGGATACAAGTTTTGAAGTTTATGGGTCATGAATGTCTCAACAAATATACAAGGTTTGGGGGGACGAGTATGAAGATGGCGGAGTAGCATGGGACCTGGCTTAGTGCCTTTGCCCATCTATGGGCCGGTTTACGACATTTACCCATAGCTTTGAAGACGCATACACAACCTTTGGACTTAATGACTGTAAATACTCTGACTATGAGGCATGAATCATAGTAATAAGCCATATGAAACTTAGTTCGATGGGGGAATTGTTGGGTATGCGAATAAAGTTCCACATCGGTAGTTGAAAAGAAAAAGGACCTACTTATAAGGGGTTAGATATTCTTAATGGTGTGAGGCCTTTTGGGTGGGCCAAGTAGTGACACTTCACCAAGATTCGAGGGAGCTTTTGTAACGGCTATAAAGAATGGTCTCTCCCCTCGTGAAAGGCTATTGGTGCGAGTTGGCCCAAAGCAGACAATATCACAACGTATTAAGAGTATTCTTAGACCGTTTAGCCCAACAACTACAAATATTAGCCTTGTCAACCTAATATGGTACTTTCTACTTCATCCTGGATATATTGGAAGATAGATAATGAAAACGTTCAGGTATATATAGGCAATTGAATGACAAAAGAACATGCATATGAATTCTATAGCAATTTGCAGGCGCAGAAAAAGGAAAGACACAGAAGAGAAACTTGAAGAATTGGTTTTAAGGATTCCAATCTTACACAACAAGAACAATCCAGAAGCTAGTGAAAGCAAATTATGCCAAGAGTAAGGTACACTGTCTACGTTGGGGCAAATTTGATCCGATAGGTAGAAAGAGGGCAATTTTGAGTCATTTCTAATATGTTAAAGGCATTTCTGGTCCAATAGGTGGAAGGAGGGACAAATTTGATCTAATAGGTGGAAGGAGGATATTTTGTGAACCATTTCTAATACGTTAAGTGCATTTTTGAACCTTTTCCGTTTAGGAAAAAGTAATACTTTGTTTTATTACTTTGTTTTACAGGAACCCCCATGTTGAAGACTAATTCAAAGTTAGAACGGGAAACTAAAATTTGTTTAGGATTTGGTATTTCCTTCACTCTGATCTCTTTCTCATGGACCCTTTCGGCCTGAATCTCATTTTTCAGCTATTTATTCATGTTTTCAATCATAACTGTAACAAGTGGTTTTAGTTTGTTTTAAAGATTGTGGTAAGACAGTGCTCGCAAGTCGTTGTGTTCAAAACAAAAAACAATGAGATATCGGTCAGACGCGACTTACCATTTTTTTCCTTGACCAAGTCTAAGTTGAACATCTTGTCCCAGAGACAAAAATTGTTGAATAATATACTTCATGGAGTGGTCTATATGTTTGCTAGAATTCTGCAGCCTTCATAAATCAATAGGATAGCAGAACATTCGAACTTATTGTGTCTGGAATCATTAATAATCGTAGTAGTGACGAGAACAGAATCTTCCATAAAAAATCTGAAACATGTGCTTGTGTGTTGCAATCCAGGGAAAACCACACCCCAAAAGCTAGCTGTTGAGGTGAGAGAGCCAAGGCTATAAATACCCCACATCAGCACTTTGTAGTGCCGATGTGGGACTTGCAATGGACCATAACATTGTGTATTAGAAGCAACTAAGTTACAAAGTCCCCATTTTTTTCGTGCATGATATCTTAGCGCGACTTCTCTTATTTACTGCTTGCTCTTGATTCAACTCAGTGCTGGTCTTACCACATCCAAGGAAATCTAAGTCCATTTATTCTGTGATTCTTAAGGATATACGACATGTTATTAAGGATTATTGTCACACTGAGAGATGGATGTGGCAGTTACGCCTTTGTGAACCAGTGTCAGGGTTGTTTCAGTGGCTCCAAACCTATAGATCTGGCCTGACATTCCTCTACGGCTTGATCATGGACATTCTATTGAACTCTTTATTGAAACTATACGTTCTTGAGCTATGCATCACATTAATGAGGAAGTACATTAATGAAGAATGACCATTGATATATATATATATATGATGAATTTGGTATACATTGAACTATTTTTTACCAGAAAAATGAGCAACATAAAGGAACTGGCATGTCAAAAAGCTGAGATTAAATAGCTGAAAAATGAAAAGCTCTTCCCATTAACTAGTTTAGATTAATCATTTAATGAAAGGTGTTTTTTTTTTCTTCAGGGACAAAATGGTCACTCAATTTTTAAAGGATATTTTTGTTAATTGAAGTTAGGATGTTCCCCATTTAAGTACAGTATGATACTAATTTCCTCATCTTTGTCCATTTTTCGCTTTTAAATGATGAAACTCGTCAAATTTACCCCTCTACTATTCGATTTGGAGTTTAATCTGTTGATTAGTTTCCTCAATTTTTGCTCATTTTTTGCCTTTAAATGACGAAACCCCCCTCCTAAAAGCCTTCGAGATCTATTTCTGGTTGCAGTCCATACCGGTATAGAAAAGTTGCCCCCTTCATTGTGACAAGAGAAACAGAGAATATACAAATCTCAGTTTCTTTTCCTGAGTCTTTGTTTTGTAGGCGATGCAAGACAACAAATTAAAAAGATACTTTCGAAAGAAAGTACTACGTGACATTTACCATCAAAAGTTGTTGTGGGGTGGTAGTAAGTACCCTTTTATCCTTAATCAGTTTCTAGTTCACATTCTGGACATGAAGTCGCCTTTGACTGGAAGCGCTTTACCTCACAAAGTAGGACTTCTCGGATACTAGCTTTGGCTTTATCAATAGCATTTCAAATTTGTATTAAGAATATCACCATTATTATTTTGTTCTTGACAAACATCTAGATGAGTAGATGATGTGGTACATGAAAGTTTAGGTGTCAGCAATGACTACAATAATTGGATTATTTTATGCCAAAATGCAGTACAATGACTCCAAGTCTCTCTCATGCACAAGATTATTAAAATATAAACAGATTTGTATAGTATATGATTGTGTTTTTGATGAGTCCTTTGGACCATATGAAGTAACATGTTTGGTACAGAACAATTTGTTTAATTTCTGGATGTCGGGTACGTGTCAGATCCTTCAAATACTATGCATTTTCATAATGCCCAATACAATAAGTTCAAAATAACAATCACAACTAATATTTTGTTAAAGGTAACAATACAATACAATAACAATGAGCACTCAATCCAAACAGGATGCTGATTAAATGCAATTAACTGGAAATTTAATAGTACTAAGTAGGATACTCGATAATTTTACAGTGGATTAAGCATGACCTGGACGCCCAGTTTAGGCTGGAGGTTGAGAACCACAGTGGGCGAGTGAACGTAGTTTGGTGAAAGAGTGAACTTGTAACGCTGCAAGATCATAGCAAGTCCTATCTTGGCCTCCATAGTTGCAAAATTCATGCCAACACATTTTCGAGGACCAAAGCCGAAAGGTAAATAAGCCATCAACTGATCCTTTGCTGCTTTAGCCACCCCTTCAGCAAACCTCTCTGGTTTGAAAAGATGAGCGTCTTCTCCCCATAATTCACAGCTATTATGAACCGCTAAAGGTGGAACGTACAATCCAAGTCCTGCTGGAATTGTAAGTCCCCCCAATCTTGTTTTTCTTGTTGCTATTCTAAAAAGATAGAGCACCGGTGGATAAAGCCTCAAAGTCTCGTTTAAAACCATGCCCACCTATAAAGGCGAATTCAGAATATGAAGTCAAAATGACAGAGAATGAATGGTTATAACTTTTGGGGTGTTGATAAGAGGGGACGGGGAGAAAGTAACCTTCTTTGCCATTCATATAGGCTACCACGATTATATTGGAACAAAGGTGAATTCAGAATCTAAAGTCAGTGGATTCAGAATAAGCATACATCATATACATGTGTCCATCTTTTTTTTTTTACTTTTTGCGCATATATATACATAGTGCGAGCTGAAAACAATGTGTTCAGTTGAACTCAGGAAACTCATACTAGATACGCCTCTGTTAATTGAGCATGTGTAAAAAGATTTGGGGAAATAAGTTCAGGTTCTTACAATGTGTAGTCTTGAAATGCTATCCGTCTTCGGATTTTCTTGGCCATAGAGTTCAAGAACTTCCTTTCTTGCTTTATCTTGCCATTCCGGGTGGGTTGCTAGGAGAAGAACACTCCAGCTTAGCAGATTGGTGGTTGTTTCATGTGCAGCAAAATAGAACGTTTTACATTCATCGATTATGTCATCCACTGAGATTCTTGTTTTCACATCACCATCATGGTGAGCCTTCAAGAGTGATCCAAGAAAATCGCCTCCGTAGCTCTCTGCTTGTCCTGTCTTGACATTATCTTCTCTTTTCTTTAACATTAACATGATCGTTTCACGAAGAGCTTCTCCGAGCCTGCCAGATTCTATATCATCAGATGTCCTGGAAAGACAAAGCAGCTAACTGTTAACACAACGATAAAATTTCATAGACAACAACATCCAAGTCTGTATGCAGACCTTACCCCTACCTCGTGGAGGTAGAGAGGTTGTTTCTGAAAGACCCTCGGCTCAAGTAGCTCACATGCACAGACGTAAATTATAGACGACATTGATGTAATTAAGAGTTGTGTTTTTCATCATACTTGATACCAGGAATTCTAGTCTTTCCCATGTTCTTGTAAATGATTGAAGTTAATTTGTCCAACATTTGGAATATATGCTTCCCCTCCAAGTAGCTGCTTCCAAAAGCAGTTTTCGAGATGACTTCCGCGCTCATAAGCCTGAAATGTTCAAACACGTCAATCTCTTTACCTTCATAAGATTTCCATGTTTTCAACATTGCTTCTGCACTTCCAATCATTGCCGGAATCATTTCCTGTCGGAGGTGGCAAAATCAGCTCATGAGAACTTCAAAATGACCATATTAAAGAAATTCTTTATATTAGTTTTGTTTGTTAAAATAAACAAATTGTAAGAGAAAAATAAGAGTTAATGGTCAAAAACACACATGAAGTATCATGTTTTTGCAAGTTTCAGACCTGAACAACTCAGGTGCTTGCGTCTCCTACCTGAACTATCACCAACTATTTATAAAAACACATCACCAACTATTTATAAAAACACACCTCGAAGCTGACTAGACCAAGTGTTTGAAAACAATCGCCAAAACGCAGTGACAATTTAATTTGCCCATAAAATTTCGGTCACATGGCAGTTGACTCATTAATTTCGAAGTGCGTTTTGATAAATAGTTGGTGATAGTTCAGGTAGGAAACACAAACACCTGATAGTTCAGGTAGGAAACTTGCAAAAAAGTCACTTCAGGTGTGACTTTTTTAAAACAAAAAAAATTCAAATAATTCCTTTAATTATCCATGTGGAGTGGCACTTGGCACCATTTTTATTAAAAAAAAAAAAGAGTGTAGTACACGCATCATCAAATACTAGTCGAGGTGCGTTTTGATAAATAGTTGGTGATTATTCAGGTAAGAAAAGTGAACACCTGATAGTTCAGGCAAGAAACTCACAAAAACATGATACTTCAGGTGTATTTTTGTGTCTTATCCCAGCCTAAGTAACCTTTGGACGTTCATTTATTAATTCAACTCATTTTAACCCGTCCAAATTCAATCTAACTTGCTTATTCGCCACCTCTAATGTCCAGATTTGCAAGGATAACACAACAAGATCAAATACTTCAGGTGTATTTTTGTGTCTTATCCCAACCTAAGTAACCTTTGGACGTTCATTTATCAATTCAACCCATTTTAACCCGTTCAAATTCAGCCTAACCTGCTTATTCGCCACCTCTAATGTCCAGATTTTGCAAGGATAGCACATCAAGATTCAAGATCAAGTACTACAACAAGATTTAGAGACATTCACCTTCAAACTTTGTCCATGGAAAGCATAATCAGCCACTTTTCGAAGTTTAGACCATTTCTGGCCTTCTGCAAAAGGAAGTCCATTCCCAAATAAATCCAATAAAGGACCACCAAATTCACGCTGAACTAATGCACCTTCCTTGTTGCTAAGAATTTCCTTGATCAACTCAACTTCAGTTACAATCAATTCTGGTTCAGAACCATGCCAAACAAGAACATTCTTTCCTGATACACACATATAAATCCATAAGACGAGTTAAGTTAAGATGACGGATTCAGGATTTCAAGAAGACGAGTGCACTCTTGCCTTTAAGATATAGGCGTTTGGTTTGATTATCAGTATTAGGTATTTAATTTAGATTTGTTTGGCATGGAATTTACAACAACAACATACCCACTATACTCCCAAAAGTGGGGTCTGGGAAGGGTAGAGTGTACGCAGTCCGTACCACTACCTGAGAAGTGAGGTAGAGAGGTTGTTTCCAATAGACCCCCGGTTCAAGACACAAACAGTCTAGAAAAGGGCATACAATATAAGAACAAGGAACAATAGGTAGTACCAAAATAACAGATAGTAACAGAAACAAGATTACCACAAAATAATACTACAATCGATCTACTTGAAACAACAAACATCACCAAAACTCCAAGAACAAGACACTACAAGCGTAGCATTACGACTACTAAAACTGACCACAAACCAAAGCACTCCTACCTACTAGCATGGACGCATTCCTTCCTACTAACCTTCTAAACCTAATTCGCGTCCTCCACACCTTCCTATCTAGGGTCATGTTCTCGGTAAGCTGTAACTGCTCAAATGCCTTTTAATCTTGTGGTGTTAACCATGTCATGTGGAAAGTTAGAATCAAAGAGTTGTCAAAAAAAGATATCGTTTTAAACGGATTAAAAACAAAAGTAAGGCAAACAAATTGAAACGAGGGTAGTTACCATATAGCTTGATCCATGAGTAGCAGTGAGGTTGCATTCTAGAGAATATGTCATGTCTTAGCTCCATGGGACTAGATTTGGATTTCATTTCCATGTCTTTAATTTCTATGTCATTCCCATTAGGAAACTTGTAAGGTGGACCACTTATCCCCTGTGATTTCATCAAATGTTGCAAGGATCTTGGATACCACCATGATTTATACAAGAATCTAGCAAGAATTATCACTAGTGTGCCAAGAAAAACTAATAAGAATGGTATGATCATTATTGCTTCCTGGGAATGCTGACTATAGGTGGAAGTAGATAGTGAAAGTATTGCAAGGAACAGGGAGAAAATTATGTCAATTTTTATTAACTAACTAGTAGATATATACTACTCCCTCCGTCTCATTTTACGTGGCAGCCTTTTCTTTTTAGTTCGTTCCAAAAGAATGTCACCTTACTATAACTATAAATAATTTAACTTTAAAATTCCCATTTTTTCAGCCACACAAATATCTAAGAATTGTTTTAAACCACAAGTTTCAAAAGTATTCCTTTATTTTTTAAACACTGTGCCAAGTCAAACAGTGTCACGTAAAATAAGACGGAGGGAGTAATTAATTTGAATTGCCCACGTTGTTCAAATGGGGTGTGCGGATCAAGTATATATGTGGCAATATTAGTTGGCCTTGGCTCTTTAAATTACATATGGAATCTCTTCCAAGAAAGAGACACATAGTTTGTCTAATTCCATGCCCTTAGCTTAGGTATTTTAATATACTACACTCAAACCTCTCTATAATGGTCTTTCGTTATAATGGTATATTTTACTATAACTGTCTAATTTTCTCATCAAAGGTTGTGGCAGAGTAATAGTAAGTATCGTTTCATCCTTAACTAAAAGTTTCCAAGTACAAATTTTGAAAAAGAAGTCGTTTTTGGCAGAAAGCGTTTTACCTCCAAAATAGTACTTCCCGGCATGAGTCCTAAGATTAGCCGGAGCATAAAGCAGGTACCAGACACTAGATAAAAAACAAATGCTCCACTAATACATAGAGATTCTTGGAAATAAATTCAGATATTGGCTTTGGCTTCATCAATAGCTACTCCCTTTGTCCCAGTTTATATGACTCATTTTCCTTTTTAGTCAGTTCCAAAAAGAATGACACATTTCGATATTTAGTAACAATTTAACTTTAAAATGTCTATATTATTCTTAATGAAATGATTTACCGCCACACAAACATCTATGACTTATTTTAAACACAAATTTCAAAAGTCTTTCTTTCTTTCTTAAACTCCGTGTCAAGTCAAACTAACTCTAAATTGGGACATAGGGAGTAGCATTCAAATTTGCATTAAGAACACCAATACTATTATTTTGTTCTTGACAGACATCTCGATGAGTTTAGGTGCCATCAAACTTACTACAATAATTGGATTATTTTATGCCAAAATGCAGTACAATGTCCATAATATAAAAAGAGATTGAGAGTGACAAATAGATATACTCCTTTCGTTTCAGTTTGTTTGATTTACTTTCTTTTTTAGTCCGTTTCAAAAAAAATGACTCTTTCCCTTTTTAGCGACTCTTTAATTTCAAGGCATGTTTAAGACTACGAGATTAAAGAGTATTTTGGTATATTTGACATATCTTTCGTTTAATACAATAAGATTCGAAAGTCTTCTTTATTTCTTTAAATTCCGTGTCAAATTAAAATAGGTTAAACAAATTGAAACGAATGAAGTATCATAAACTAATATATATGTCACTATTAGTTGGCCTTGGCTGAGATCACATGGAGGTAAACCTTATTACAATTATTATAATGGAATCTCTTCAAAGATAGACATGGAAAGATTATAATAAAATTAAATATACCCGACAGTTTCTCTTTTGATATATAGAAAAATTATATAATATTATAATATAGTATATTTATATGGGGCAAAAATTGAATCTAGTCAAAGGAGTGAATCGCATCACTATTATCTTCTACCTGCATAAGTATCGAATAAGGATAAACTACCTAAAAAAATATACCTTCTTACCATATCTATTAAATAACTCACTACTTTAAGAAAAAATTATGTTTTGGATGGGGTGGAGGTGATGAGGGGGGAGGAGGGTGAGGGGGGAGGGATACAAAACATCTTTTTAAAAAAAAAAAAAAAATTAAATTGAATTTTAGGTGGGTGGAGGTGGTATTGGGGGGGAGGTAAAGTGAGGCGGATTGGGTACAAAAAAATTACTTTTTAAAGAAATTAAATTAAAAATTAAAAAAATTGTGGGGTGGGGTGGGGGAGGAGGGGCGCTCGGCCTTGTCCACCCTTTCAGCTAAGTATCCCAGCTTTTTCCTTGAGTAGACAATACAAAGAAGATAGGGGGGTGGAGGGGTAGGGGGGGATTTAATGGGGTGGGTGATAATAATAATATAAAAGTATGTTAATATAAGACTTATATTATAAAAGTATTGTTTATATTAAACAAGTTAAATTGAACGGGTCATGACCCAATCAATTTTTAGTCCAATTTAATCCAATTCAATTCAACCCAAAATAAATTTGGGCAGATCATGACTCAACCCAATTATAATTTAACCTATTTTAATCTCTCTAATTTCAATTCAACCCGCCTATTTGACACCTCTAGTTTAGACATGAAAAAACACAGCTAAGCCACTAATCATATAGCTAATAAAATAAAGTTTGTCACTACTGAGACAAGCTCATAAAAGTTTGACTATTCAACTGAATACCTGCTACCTTAATATCTCCCACTAGAATAGGTACCGGATAACTCTATCTTAGGCATATGGGGAAAAATTATAATTACTTCGTCACATATTCAGTGACCAATGAATTATAAAATAAAAAATTACAGCTTTTGTAGAGCAATTCTTGAAAGCCATTTCAACCCTGAAAAAGCAACATTACATTACCAAAAACATTAAGGAAATGACAAAACTAACCCTGGAAATTAAAAAAAAAAAATTCTGCATTTGAGTGCAGCTTTCCACATGGTGAGAAAAGCTCTATACACAATTTCCATCCTAAAAAGTAAAATATAGTAATCTTTTTCCTGAGAATTAAACTACATTTATATCCTATGTCAACTGTCATAAATTTGGTAAGTATTTGTCCTTCATTCGAGAAATAAGCTTAAATTTCTCCTCGGCTTCAACTTGCTGTCGTATATCGGATCGTGAAGCTCTGTCCGGGTGAAATTTCAGCAACGCTTTTTTGTAAGCAACGCGCACCTGAAACAAGAATTTATTCTAAGTAATGTCTCTGGTGCTATCCCTCTAACTTGCGACTAACACTTCAGAAATAGACATAGAAGAAAGAGACGGTAATACAGAGAAGATTGTAAGACAACTCCCAAAATCCCAGGTAACAATACAAGAAATGAGAAAAAGTGGCTGCATATTCTTAAGGCCAGCTAATCCTAAATAAGTGGCATGTTGAAATATGAGCGCGGATCTGACAGCCAAGTCCAACACAGACTAACAACAGCGAACACAATATAAGACGAGACAATATTGTGAGAAAGACGGGTACATACATTAGAAAGCGAAACAAACACTGAAAAGGAATAATAGCTAATCTGATGCACAGATACTAACTGAGCACTTTGTCAAATGCTAATTTAACTCAATTTTCTGCACAAACTTAATGCAATCAGATTATCTAAGTTGCTCGTTTGCAGAAGAAGCAGATCTGTAAGGGACATTCATTTATGTTTCAACTGAACTTCTCCTAAACAAGAAAAGAACAAAAGGATCATATGATTGCTAAGAACAAGAGAGGTCACCAACCACAAATCAGGACAAGAGCAAAATAAGAAAGCCAATGTTTCTTAAAGCATGTTCCCCGGAATTATTTGCATTCAGTAGATTCGGGTAAATTAAAATTAAGAAGATGGAAGATATTTAGAGACTGAGCGTAAACAAACCTCATGACTAGTGCCATCACCAACAGTGATTCCCAATCCACGCAACACCGAAGCCATATCATGGCATGTCATCTCAAGCTTACTGAGTTCCTTCCGAACTTCGGCTCGTATCCGCTCCTTCAAGTTCATATTCTCTACGTCCTAAAAAGATTAGATGGTTTAAACAGTAGGAAAAATTCAAATATGCTATAATCACAAAATAACGCAGAGGCATAAGTGGCATGGACGAGAGACACAAAAGAAATATAAGATAAAGAGACTGCAAAAAGCCGGGAAATAGACAACAGAAGAGGCCAACTTGGCATACCTTCTTTTGAGTTTCTCTCATTTCCTCCACACGCTGCTTTTGTCTCTTCTCCATTTCTAATAAACGCATACTTTCAGCCTTCTTTCTTTTCAGCAACTGCTTCAACTTCTTGGCTTCTTCTGCCTGAATAGGTAAAAAGCACATCAGATAACAGTACATCTTCGTAATACACAAATCTTACTTTAATTTGGCTAATTTAGCTTTTCCTCTGTGGTAGCAGCACTTTTTTATCAGAAATATTAGAACTTCAATCTTAATCTATAACAATCCAGCCAATTACAAACCAAAACTCATAAAGTAACACTCATCTGATATTTTCACATTAAGAAAAGACACATGACACGAAAAAAACATATTACCACATGCCCCACGTGATGTTTACTTCTATATGCATTATATTATTTATGCAAGTAACTGGAATGGGTCCTAAGGCTTAGTTCAAGTGGCAAAGGTTGAGGGACTTGTGACTTAGGTCACAGATTTGAGCACTGCACCATGCGAACAAGGTATGGTATTTCAGTCCAGGAGGGTATAGGGGCAAGCCTATTTGCTAGTACAGCCAAAACACTAATGTTCCTGGATCTCTCTATCTAATGTGCTGCATATTTTTTATCGTAAAAGTATCAAGGGCCTGATGAATGCTATTGTGTCTCTCATCTGGCATATGGTTTCACCAACCAACAATGGTAAGAAAGAAGAACTTTTTTCTATCTAATTTCTTAACCTAGACAAATGAATGCATGTAAGTTGGCCCGGACACCATGATCATCAAAAAAAAAAAATGAAATACATGCACTCCCCTTCCCTCCCTCCTCTCTGCCAGCCTATTATATTATAACTAAACCAATGGTCTTCCAATGATTTTAGTGGTCATTCTCAGTCTAACTTCAATTCTCTATGCTTTCTTGAGAACAAAAAGGAATAGAGAAGAGAGTGTGAGAGTTAGAGGGAAGGAAACAGAGAAGAAAAGGAAAAGGAAAGAAATTAAATCAAACTAAAGAGGAAAGAACTAAGTGAAACATCACAGAGAATCTTGCCTCCAAGGTAAATGTAGCATGTAACAGTAGTACATTATAAAAATGGTTAGTTTATAACATGAACAAGCAGTAAAATTCGAAAATTACATTACAACTCAAAAATCTTGAAAGCATCAATGGCATGAAAACGTGAAGTAATGTTTCTATTTCATCAAAAAGGGGATACACCAAGTGTACAGACATATACATATGAATTATAAAATGATATTGTTCACCAGAAATCATCAAGAAATTGATGTGCAGCTATATACGTAAGAGTTACAAAATGATGTTTTCTACCAGAAATCATCAACAGATTGGTGTGCAGTTAGTGCTCAAAAAGTATACATTTATTTTTATAATCGAGAAATCCTCAAGGGCCAGTGGCGCACAATTCGAAACTCGATGGGTAATGAGCCTGTCCCTCTACCCTTCTCCACTTAAATACCAGGCTTTTATCCGTGACAGTGTTCGAACCTGTGACGTGCGCCTAAACCACACATCACTGGTTGTGTCTTGCCCTTGCTGCATGCTCAAAGATATACATAAGAAAAAAATGTTTGAATTTAGGATTAAAAACGAGAGCGTCCTATTTTTCTCTTTAAACATTGTCCACACACAGCACCTTGTCAAAGACTTATCTGTCCTACTTCTTTTCCTTTTTTAAACAACATCAAAGCTACCTCACCAAAAGTTGCAAGCTCCAGCTGATCCCTCAAAATTGACCATCTTCCAGAATTTTGTAAACACTTGCCAATGCAAACAAGTGATCTAACCCCCACCCACCCACCCCCCTCCTTTTCTCTTTTTCTCCTAATTCTCAGCAATTACAATTTCTATCCAGAGGATCAATATAGTCAACCCAACTAATTCGCGACTGAGGCATAATGAACTATATTGATTTTGCTCCAGTGAATCAACTCTCATTTATGAAAAAGAACCAACCCTAATATCACAGTATGTTTATTACGTAAAAGATATTGCAATCAACTATAGGACCTTGATCGATGAGGACTTTCCACACAAGAATTGATTCCAAAACAATTTCTCTTCTTATTTTCCACAGAAAATTACCCGCATGTCAAATTCTTACAACCTATCAAAAACTACTCCAAAGACTTGTATCACATGGGTTCGTTCTCCCCTACAAGTACTCCATCCCTTCTCTTTTATTTTCATATTCCTCTTCAATATTTCTTCTAAGAGCTTCTTACCCAAATCTCCACCTTCATTCAAAGTTGCTCGGACTCTCCAAAAATGTTGCTGCACCCGTGTAAGATCCTCCAAAAATGCACTACTTTTGAAGGATTCGACACACACCCAATGACATTTTTGAAGATTCCGAGCAACATAGCCTTCACTTTGAAGTATAGTGTTTCAGTTCTTCTTTCTTCTTTTTTTTGGTTTGAAAATGTATTTAGTGTTTCAGTTCATTAGTGCCTTTCTTCGTTAAAGCTCATGCCTGAATTATATCTAAACTTAAATGCCCCAAAAGACTTTAATGCTTTTCGCTTTTGACTACTCTAGGCTTCAAAGATCCAACATCTATATGAAATAGAGAAGGCTTTTCTTTTCCTTTTTTTATCTGTGATGAATAAAAAGAGGGGAAATTTTACAAACTCGACAGGGAGTTCATTGATATATCTCTGCATCAACTGACTACTTCAAGTTTCTAACTATTACAGTCTTACTCTCTACAACCTGGCTGCAATAATTCCGACACCCCTGGAGCATATAGGCTACAAAGAAGCACATTAAGCATCAAAAGTAGAGAACTTTGATCAATAATGGCATTGATGAGACCAAAAGACATTCAGCAGTCAAAAGATCAACAGGTTACAGACTAATGAACACGAAAAGCATAACAGGAAACCAAATCTCTACAAAAGTTATCAGGAAGAAGTACAAATGACATACCTGAATCGCCAGCGCTCTTTGCCTGGACGCCAATTCTTCCTCTAGTGCCTTTTTGTATTCGGAGGTTTCCTTGATCCTTTCTCTTTCGGTGGTAATACAGTTCTCAACACGATGCTCCACATTCTCACCATCTTGTTCATTCAGATCATCGTGCCTTTCATCCTTTTGTTGGCTCATAGATACAGATTCTGGAAGATCCTCATCCACCAAGGAACCTCTGTTTATAGGTTGTGTTTCATTATGGTTTGCACTTAATTCTGATGTCCTATCAGGAATCCCTTTCCCATTTTCCTGATCGACACATTTTTTGCCGCTGATTTGTGAGTCTGATGAAGCTCTCCTGCAAATAGAAGACTCTCTAGGACTAACGCTGCCATTAGAATAGTTACAGTCTGGATAGTGTTCAACAGATGATCCAGTAGTCCACCATCGAAATCTTCCAGGAAATAGATCCTCCTTCCCTTTGAAACTACTGGTTTCATACCTTGATTCCTTGGAGAAATGAAAATTATAATTCTTAGCTGTCTCCTGACACTTTTTACCAGTATCAGCAGAAATATATCGACTCATACCATTTTCAGTTTCAACATCATGCTGGTGCTTGCCAAGAAGAGGTTCCTCCCCTACTACCCTATATCGTCTACAAGAGAAGTTCCTGTCACCACACGAAACAGGTTTTTCTAAACGAGATCCTGCAGCTGGAATACTCCCTTCATTGCCTTGTTCTGAATGCTTTTTTATAAAAGGATGTTGTTGATATTCATGGGGTATACTGGGATAACTCTCTTCAAAGTTCTCCATTGGTGGATCTCCTTCATCATGGACATCAGCCATACCAGAAGTACAATGTGATTCACGTGTTGGTTTAGGAGATAGGTCTTCTTTTTCAGTAGAGGATTTAGAGTAACCAGGACAAGCTGGACGCTCTTCACTCTCACCAGGCTCAGGTTGAATTCCAACAGCAGATGCACTATTAATATCTTTAACACCAGATGGACCACTGTTATCATTTTTCCTCTTTAACGAAGCTTTCTGCCACTGCTCTCGAAGCTGTCCAGAATAATCCACCATGAACTCATCCTCATCAGATGAACTACTCTCTGAATCAGACGCCAAACCATATCGATTTTGGACAGGAGCTTTTCCAGAGTAAGTTCTTTTGCATTTTGATAACTTCACTGGGGAAATATTTTCTCGAACAAACTGACAATCATCACCAGTTTCATCTAGAGGTTCTTTAGCACTTTTCGAGGTTGAGCACGGTCTCATGCTAGGGGATGGGTCATGAAAGAAGTGGTGGTCATTTTCTACACCAAATTCAGGATATTCATTCTCATTGCTTTCATCATCATCGATGAAGATTATGTTCCTCAAAGGAGATCGTCTTTTGTCTTTCTTTGCTGCTGTCTTACCTCGAAACTTCTTGGGTGTCGATTCAGGCACATCAATAAAAATAACATTACTAAAAGTTTCACACTCGACATCAATCAGAACAACATGATCAGCTCCTGCACCATCATTGCACCTCCTCAACGTCTTTTTCCCAGTCCGGGGTCTCCTATGAGACTCACCTAGAGACACCCCACTCATTTGTCTCTGCAGAAATGGCAAAAGCTATTTAAAAATAACTCATTGAGGTCATATGACCACAATAAGAAAAAGGAAAAACAAGAAGGAACTCGGGTGACAAAAAAGCACAAAATTTCAAAGAGTACTAAACAAAACCTGATCACCACTGATCATTGTCGCTGGTTAATATTTGAAAGAAAAGAGGGGAAAAAAGAACAAGGGCCTGTAAGGCTCTAATTAGGAGTTAGGAAAATACTCCACCAACAGGAAGGCGCTGAGTCCATCATAGGAGTTAGTCAATTTCCACACTACCCCTACTCCGTGTTATTAGCTCTAATTTTTTCTTCTTTTTTATTATGACAGTTGTGTTCGAACCAAGTCGCGTGCACCACAGCTAATCCAATACTGGGCAGCTTACCATAGCCCACAACTATCAGGTAAGACTGCACACCAAGATTGAAGCAATGAGCTGACACTGGATGTTGCAGTTGAAATTTGAACCTAAAATCTCCAAGTTATTTCCATATTACAGTTATTTCCGTATTCCTAGCTCTTATCAGCATGTAAACACTATTTTCACTCTTTACCACTTTCCGTTATCACCAAAACCCACATCCCATGTCCCACTCCACCCTCCACCACCACTACTACATGCCAGCAGCTTTATGTTCAACCAAATATCAGAAAACATCATAGAAATAAGTTTTTCTAAGGTAAAACATTTTTTTTCTTTTAAACAACAGACTCCATGAGAACATTTCACATCATCACAAAGCTGAGCCTAACTTAATCAGAGTATGCTGTTTTTACAACAACAACATACTCAATGTAGTCCAGACCCCACGCTGTGGGAATACACTGGGTATGTTGTTGTTGTTGTTGTTGTAACATACTCAATGTAGTCCCACAAAGTGGGATCTGGGAAGGTTAGAGTGTACGCAGATCTTACTCCTACCTCAGAGGTAGAGAGATTGTTTCTGATAGACCCCCGGCTCAAGACAAAAGCAGTCCATAAAAAACAATAACGGAAGTACAAGAAAGAACATATAGTAGCAGAACAGTATTACAATAAAATAATACTATAATCGAACAACATGGAAAAACAACATATAACTACAGAAGTCAAAGGACAAGAAACTACAAGAGTAATACTACGACAAGTATGGACAGCAAGACAATGCACTCCTATCTCCTAGTATGGACAACTCCGCACTCCTACCTACTAACCTTCTACCATAATCCATATCCTCCACACATTCCTATCTAATATCATGTCCTCGGCAAGCTGAAACTACGCCATGTTCTATGTAATCATCTCTCCCCAGTACTTCTTTGGTTTACCTCTACCTCCCCTAAAACCATCCATATCCAACATCTAACACCTCCACACCAGAGCGAACAAACAAAATTAAATAATTTAAGCAGCAAAACAAGTTGAAGCAATTACATCCAGCAAAAACAAAACACCCAGATAAGAATTCCTTCTAATATACCAATCTTTCCACTATCATCATCATTTCAACAACTAAGCAGAAACAAATCATGCAGCCCAAAAGGGTCAACAAAATGCCCAATTTCTTCACTAAATAAAAAAATTCTACCTCAAAAATCAAAATAGAAGGATACCCAGATAAAGAAAATCCAAGAATTCACAAACCCAAGTCAGAATTAGGAAATAAAACCTTAAAAACTAATCAATTCAACAAAACGAAGAGATCATTGGAACAGTAAAAAATACCCAATTCCAAAATTAATGTGTAATTACTCCAAAAAATTCATAATTTGGCTAGAAATTTACCTTGATGAGGAAAGAAACAAAACCCTAAGCACGCAAAATCATGGAAAATTTACAGAGAATTTGCTGGAGCGAGAGATTGATGAAGAGAAAAAGGGAGGGGAAAAATCAACACGGCGTTGGTTTTTCTATTTTTTATTTATTTGTAATAATATAATTTTCCATAAATTTTGAAAAAGTCGACTTTTATTTGGCTCTGTTGACCTTCTTCTTTTTTTCTTTTTGACTTTTTGAAGTGATATTTTTCTCTTCTTTTTTTGGAATTTCTAATTTTTAAAATTTGAATTTACGACAATAATTGTGAACTTTAAAATTATGTTTTTGGAATTGTTCAATAGTAGGAGTTGACAATATTTGATGACAATATAGTTGATGTTATAAATAGTGGATGTCCATTAAAGTATTTTTTTATAATTTTTTAAAGAATTTAGTAAATCAAGTGGATAAATCGTAAGTAACTAATGCAGGCAGCTTATTAAAAAGTCATGCAGTAATTTTTTTGAGATTTGTAATTTATTATACAGTTCGCAAGTAGCTCAATCAGACAGCTTGTAAGTAACTCCTGAAAAACATTGCAACAGATAGCTTGCAAGTCAAGTTCTTGAAAAACCCCGAACAATTTTTTGAAATTAAAGTCTCACGTTAGTTTTTCTTTTTTATAAATAGAAAGTTAAATCAAATATATTGGTTGGAAGTGAAATAATATATCAATCTCTTTCTCTATATTTGCTTTACTTTCTTTGTAAACTTTATTTTATAACCGAAGGAGTTTTCTGTGCTTACTAATAAGTTTATTCAATTTAATAAACACTAAACTTTTGTAATTATGTGTTTTCTATCAAATCTACTTTTCAATTATTATTTTAATATTTTCCTACTATCACCAATATAATACATAATTCAAGTTGAATTAAACCCCATGTTTAATTAAACATCATCATACAAAAATGGGAAGGATGAATAAGAGTCCGGAGGAGGAGCACAAAAATAAAAAATTCAGGGTGACTAATAAGAGATCTCAGGTTCGAGTTTCACTGGGTATGGAGTAGTCTTTATTAGGGAGCGTTTTACTTTTTAATGTAAGACATTTCAAAGCAAATTCAAATTTAATCAAGTTTCAATACAAATACCGAACATTGAGTGGAAAACCCAAAAGTTAAAATTTAGGGACGTTCATCTACCAATAACTATGGGCAGTGGATAACATATTTTGGGCTTCAATTAATGGGTTTAGTAACTTTCCTTTGGACTGTCCAGGATCAAATAGACTAAAGCCCAATTGGACGAATGTCCCTTATTTAGATCATCATTTATATTTTATCTCTATTTTGAAAGTTGTGCAAATATAGCGGACTTGGGACTACTACTAGAGATCACATTAATATGGTAGGCCTTGATGATCTCCGAGATTTCTTCTTATGATAAATCAAAGGGGTCGAGGGGGCAAGACAACTCCCTCTAAAGAACTCGGCAGAATAGCCCCATAACTTGAGAAGGGGTAACTCCTCACAAAAGGGGTCGCAGTGACCAGGCTCAGACGACTGTTTACCAAAAATACGAGTCTCCGCAAAATCGTAAGATCATGTATGGGGGTTGACGCCTGCCCAGTAGTGCTGAAAAGTCAAGAAAGTTGGTGACTTGATGACAGGAGAGTCAACAATCGAAGCCCCAGTGAACGGACGTCGTAACTATAATGGTCTTAAGGTAGCGAAATTCTTTGTCGGGTAAGTTTTGACCCATACGAAAGGCGTAACGATTTGAACATTATCACGAAAAGAGGCTCGGTGAAATAGACATGTCTGTAAAGATGTGGACTACCATATACCCTTGAAAAATTAACCTTACCAACAATATTAGACTCTCTAATTCTCACACATATATCTATCAACGCAACCTTACGGATAAAACATTAGAATATTATTTGTAAGGTTATCTAGGCAATATTTCTTGGATACGGCATAATAGCTAGGCAATAAGTTATCTCCCATTTGCAATTAATGAAATATACTTGTACTTTATTGACATATTACAAAACAAGGAGGTTTGAAATACGACGATGAATCTTAGAAAGCGAAGCATATATATGTATATAGGAAATAATTCATATATAAATACACGACTAATTCAAGGTAAAAATCAATGGGATTTTGATGTATTTTCTCCTTGAATTAATATACGTAGATTCGAGCAATATTGAAAGCAACACAAGGGTAGAGAGAAGAGGAATATCAGATCTTAATCATAACAAGAAAACGAAGAAGAAAAAGAAAAAGAAGATGATGGTCTATGCTAGTAGAAAATATTTTTTTCTTATCAAATAATATTTTTAATGAAAATTCTGACTTCGCTCTATGACGTAAAACAAAATAAAGAGAGAGAAAAGTTAAACCTTAAGTTATTCATTCACGTAAGGCAAAAAATCAGTATATATATTTTGAAATAAATTTTATATTGAAACAAAATTACGAGAATCAAAGTTTAGAATTTCAAGAACTACAAATGAGCACATGATTGTCTTTTTATAGTTATACTCTTATATAAAAAAATAAATAAAAAGGTCGACCGACCTAGACGTAGTCATGTGATAGAGTGACCAAATTAGCAGTTAATCCACGTAAATAATCTTTACATTATCAAATTTTATATATCAATGCTACGTAGAACTTGCTCCGCTTTATTTTTAGAAAAAATAAACTTATTTTTTTATAAGGAATTATATATAGGTATCTTTTGGACAACTGAATATAAAAGTTCTTTCACTCTATTAATTTATAGTATAAGTTAAACTCTATTAAAAAAAATGTCAAATTTTTGGTTTAATAATAACACAATCTATGACTAGATATTCCTTTCTTCTTCATGAGGTAGTTAATATTTAATTATTTTCCTTTTAATTTATTTAACCTACTTATCTTTTTAGTAATTCTATAATTTCAACTTTTTACATGGCATGTTTAATACCATAAAATTAAAGAACATTTTAATATATTTGACATATCTTTAGTTTAAGACTACAAGATTCAAAAATCTTCTTTATTTTTTTAAATTTCGTGCCAAGTCAAAATAGATCAAACAAATTAAAACGGAGAGAGTATTGATTTTCAATCCCTAGCTTAATTATTCACAAATCACAACTAATTAAGTTTCTGTTAGAAGGAATTTAGGGATCGTTTGATTCCTGATTAGAATTATACAAAGTTTAATTATTTATCTTTTATCTTTCATAAAATAATATTATAGTATATAAATTGACTCATAACTTAGACATATCGACAAGAAGATATATGAGTTATCTTTCATTTTCTCTTATCTCTTTACCCTTTCATTTTCTGGAATTTTCTTTCTTCTTCTTTTAATTGCTTTGCTACAAGTTGGTGCATCAAATAGTGCATTGCTTTATATGTAGCTTTACAAAATATTAGTCAAGCCCAATGACTTCCAAAAATGACCTATCATAAAACACTAGCTATTATACATATTACCATCGAGTTATTAACTTATATACATCGATAATTTTCATACTATCAATTTTTATATCTAAAAAATAATTACATGTAATATTAAAATATACCTTTTAATTATTTTATACTTTTGAGTTATTTGTATCTGATTATTGTTTTTGGAGTTCATCGAAATTTTATTTAATGATTATATTATATAGTTTGTTTTCTCTAATTTTATTTAAAAAAATTATTATTAGGTATGTCGTATTGAAAAATAAGATGATAGCTAGATATTTGTTAACTCAATATGATCTAATACGTTGAAATATTGAAAATCATAACCATAATTTAATTTAATAAAATTTGCGCATCGTGCGGGCACGTATACTAGTATTTCATAATAAGTGAAATTAGTAATATGAAAAATAAGATAAGTTACTTATTATAACATGAGAAAATACACTAAAAATGTAAAAGATTAAAAGGAAAGTTAGGGATATGTACAGTTCAGCCAATTAATTTACTGACATGGCAAAATATACTCAACATATATACTATATAGGTATGTATATTTAGTATAAAATATACCCAACATATATATTTTTTTATATATTTTGTAAACTAGTTGGCCAAAGTGTTTAGGACTGTAATTAGTTCAAGAAAAAGAATCAGCCAATGTCGGATCGGATTGGACTCCCGAACAATCTGGATCGCGACACATAAAGCCCATTAAAGGCAGAAGTGTTTCATATATATCAAGATTTTTTTTCATATCTAAGGCTCGAATATTAAAGACAGAAAAGTTCTCAACATACCACCATAACACTTGATGGAAAAAATTCCGTACTTGTCATATTAACGCATTTAGAAAGTAATATATAGCATATATGTCATATCAACAATAACAACAATAACATATCCAATGTGATCTCATAAGTGAGACAAGATGAGTTGTATGCAGACCTAATCCTTATCTTCATGGGTAGAGAAACTGTTTCCGATAAACATAATATCCATACCCTGAATAACAAAACATTCTATAATCCAAACCTATCAATCTTTCCAAATTCCTCTGCTTAGCCACAAGATTCGAAGTCATACAAAGTTTTTTTGCTAGGATTCCTACTCAACGTTTCGTGTCTAAATTGAAGTCTCGACTAATTTGAATCACGCACTGTATGGCTCTTTCTTCATACCCACAACTCAAATCCGAGATCTCTAATTAAAGATAGAGAAGTCTCATCACTGCACCACAACCATCTCGGTGAAGTCATATAAAGTTAGTTGTAGTGTTTGATGACCCAACATCAATATACATCACAAATTTATAAAGTGGCCCCAAATTGATCCCCCTCAATATAGAAAGAACTTGGCTATTACTAGATAAGCTAATATAGGATATACACCAAAGGCAGTTAATCCCATCTGGCATTATCTGAATTGGCACCATACAGGCCACGTGGCAACACCCCACACGCCACCATATATCCTTAAGTTGCGTGCCAAAACGACAATGGTAATACGTTAGATATAATTTATATAAACTGACAATGTAACAGTTTCATATTTGGTTGATCACTATAAATATACTTATTAACGATTGAATTCATGTCCTCTTGTTAAAAAATGATCGTTAAAGGTCTCTTTTCTTACCGTGTCATTTATAAAAAGTTAGTCACCTTTTCTTTTGATAAATAATTTTAGTGTCCCCTGAGTTGCAATAGTCATTTTAATGCCCGTCCAAGTGGTGAGTCAGTCCGGCCTGACTCGCCAAATTTCAAATCCCATGTTAGTTAGGCTTGGCTAAGTTGGGCTGACCCATGTTAAGAGTTACCTAAAGGTGCACATTTAGCTGCGAGCATTTGATGTATAATTTATATTTCTTTTTTGATTAGTTTATGAGCGTCTCGATTAATTTCACGATATATATACTTCCCTCAATCAACATGGTAGCGCGGGAGTGATTCTATACACTAATAAGGCTTCGATAGATGAAAAGAAATCATCTAATATTTTTGCTTTCGCTAAAATTTAAATATGAAATTTCATGGTAATCTTATTGAATTTCCTCCAATACTCCACCAAAAGGTATTGAATTTCCTTTTCATGATTGGATAGGAAAACCATTTATTAAAAAAAAGAAAAGAAAGAGGACTCTTTTATCCTTTTTTATCTTCTATTATTCTTTTCCCATTTAACAAGTCTTTGTTTTAATTATGTGTATTTGGTGATTCAAATGGCACCATTTCTATATGGATTAAATGGTCAAAAGAAAATCCTATGAGATCACTTTCCAAATTGAGCTATTGACCTTTTTCTCTCTGATATATTTTAAGGATCAGACCTTTCAGATTGGCAAAAAGGTCCCAATAAAAAGTGTGAAGTGGAGAAAAAAACAGTAGAATTTTGATATTGACAAATCACAAAGGTAGTTCAACTCTTATCCATGTATTCCCAACCCACCACCAGCGTAGCCACGTATAGTGAAGGGTATCCAATTAAATATTTTTTGATAAAAAATTATATTGTATATAAAAAATATATAAAATATATAAGTTAAAAATTATTTTTCGCACGTATATATTAAATCTTGAACACTCTTAATAAAATTTCTGGCTTCGTCATTGCCCCCAAAGTGGCATAGCCACATGTAGCGAAGGGTGTCCAGTCGAACACTCTTCGTCGAAAATTATACTGCGTGTATAAAAAATTATATAAAATATATAAGTCACAAATTATTTTTTATATGTATATATTGAATCTTGAATACCATTAACAAAATTTCTGACTTCGTCACTGTGGCCCAACCCAACCCCTCCCCCCCTCCCCTTCTAATTTTGCTTTCCTTTCATTTGGTATTCTTCAAAATGTGGAGTGTATTTTTTATTTTTTATTTTTGATGTATTACTCTATTTTTCAGAAGATTGGAAAATCACTTTCATTTCTTTTTTAGGGCAGACCAATTTTCTTCCATTTGAGTGTTTTGTCTTCATGGTTGAGGATTCACACAATCTTTTTGTTCCTTTTTATAATAGTGGTGTCCATCATGTTAATTGCGTGTACTTCAACTATTTTATCGATTATCTATTATTTCTCATCAAAAAATTTAATAAGAAGATTAAAAATTACAATTTTCTAACCTAAAGCAAGTCAAGTGGATTCAAAAGTTTGCAATATGTAAGAAATTCTTTTTGCACTATTTGCATTATACAATTTTTCAAACAAAAGAGAATTTAGTTGACTCTCGTTCATTAGATGTTCCTATTACAAACAGGTATTGAATACCTTTGTCCATCGATTCATAAAGCAAATGAAAAGAAATCATGGCCAATTAGTATTTTCTGTCTCTGCTGACTTTTAAATTCTAATTTATTATGATTTCTACCGATTTTATTAATCGCTAAATCACACGCTAAAATAGCATCCTTAAACTGAAATTTCTTGTCCTTCAATCCTTTCATTTAAACCTACAAATACTCCTCCCCCCCCCCCCCCCCCCACAAATCCTTTCATTTAAACCTACAAATACTCCTCCCCCCCTCCCCTTCCCCCACCCACCCACCCAAATATATGCATAGGATGACATAATCCATTAATGCAATTTAGCCAAATTGAGAAGCACATCTACTAACTTGTAACCTCCAACAAGATTAAAAGGCTCAATGTGAACAATGGACCTAATAAACAACTTGACAAATCCTTAGGTCTAAAATTCCTATCAAGCTTCCAAAAGTGGGGATAAGTTATAATATTTTTGTCAAAATTTCAAAATAGAGGAACCCCCAATTTCAAGAAATAACCATTTTTTTGAACAAATGAATCCCTACACAACTAAACCGTTTCCTATCATGTTTCTTCACTCTTCATCTTATGGTTTATTAGAAGAGTTTAACTTTAATATATTTATTAATGTAAAAGAAATTTTATAATAATTAGGTCATTTAATATAAGTGACCTACTTACTTTTCATTTTTACATTATTTTAATTTAGAAAACAAAATATTCAAATACGAGTATTTCTATGCTTCACACTTTGTACTCATACATGTACGTAAATAAGAATTATGTCACGATTCCCAACAAATTAAGGTTGGTTATATGAATTCATGACCATATTTTTCTATTTAAGTTTAATTTATTTTTTAAGTTACACGGACTCTTTATTTCTATGTTGCATCTGTGTCGACACGATATGGATTGGATCATGTGGTGTGGCTCTAGGGGTGTACATGGACCGGGTTGGTTCGAATTTTTTAAATACCAAACCAAACCATTAGTGTCGGGTTTTTAAATTTATAAACCAAACCAAATCAATAAAATTCGGGTTTTTTTGGTTTCCTCGGATTCTTCGGATTTTTTCCGGTAAAGTCTTCATACAAACATATAATTAACTTGTGCTTTAAATATTTCTTTAGTCCGAGCAAAATACAACTATCTAAGGTATTTCTTAAAAAAATAACACAAAATATATTCACTTTATTTGAAATTTATGAAGTGAGTGATGACAATAAAATATTCGACCAAAAAAATAATAAAATCGCATAGAATAAACATTGCATATTAATAAGTCATAATAAAAATAATCATAATTTAAAAGTATTAAGTGATGCTAAAATAAGTCTAATAAGTATTAACTATATGACTAAATATTAAACAGAAAAATAAATTAGTTTATGTATTTATGAAAAATTAAAGAATAAATATCTAACATGATTGGCATTCCCAGTGTTGGATTGAATAATTTTTTGTTAACATTCGTATTGATTTGAGCTTTATTTGAGTTACTAATATCTATAGCTTGTAAAAAGACTTATTAGACATTTAAAATTCTAAGTTTAAACTTGAAATAATATATTGAAAGATAAAAACTATGAAAAAGTTGAAGAAATATTTATAAATTACATCACAATAAATATTTTTAAAAATAGTATACATGTAATATCGGTTTGGTTTGACTTTTTTTAGTTAAAATCAAACCAAACCAATTATAGTCGGGTTTTTTTTCAACTACCAAACCATTAGTCGCTTTTTTTTTTGCGGTTTGGTTCGATTTGCGATTTGGTTCGATTTTGTACACCCCTAGGTATGGGTGTGAGAACCGTATCGAATTTGATCAATTGATTTTAGGTACTTTGATCAAAATTGATCAAAAAATTCGAGACAAATACAATGAATTTTAAATCAAAATAAAAAGTTAGGGTGAAACTATAATTTAGACATATGTTCTTTTATCATTAAAGATATTTGTATTAAAAAAGTCCGCAATCAAAAGGTGCTTTAAATAAACATGGGAATCTTAAAGAAGCATGTTAATACTAAATCCATAATAAAGACCAGTGATCTGCCAAGCCGCCGTGATTTATTGGCCGACTAAACCAAGAAATTTGGCTAGTCAAAGTTGGACGGCTCTACAAATTGAGAATAATACTAAGGGTGTGTTTGGTACAGAGGAAAATGTTTTCCTAGAAATTTTCTCGAAAAATAAGTGGGTTGCTTATTTATTTTTTAGTTTTTGATAAGTAAGTAAAAAGATATTATTTCAAAATCACTTAATCTAACAAAATACTATGAAGGTGGGATGGGTGGGTCAGGGTAGGTGGGTGGCGGGGGATGGGGCATTGGGTAGGTAAAAAGGAGATAATGAACTTGAAATATCACTTATGATACTTTTTTTCCTACTTCTATTAGGGAAGTCATTTCCCTCGTTCTTAAAAAACTCATTGACCAACCAAACATGAAAATTATTTTTCTCCGTACCAAACACACCCTAAATGTGATGGCCTTTTCTTTTGACAAAGAAATGTTTCTAACAACAAACTACTACAATATTTGACCAGTCCAAGATTCATATTTTTCTCCAAAACTGTAGAAAACATTAAGAATCTCAAGTCAAACATAGTTCAAATGTTTGTCACAAAAGAACCAAAGACAACAACAGCTCATTGCTAGTTGCTATCAACTCAAACCAAAAGGCCAGATTTGACTAAAATCTGTTCATAAAAGTATCAATTTTGACACCGATTTTCCGCAGCAAATTGCTAATGTGGGGCCTGAAAAGTGTAGAGTGTACGCATATATTACCGCTACTCTTGCTACATGATTCTTGAATTTTCACTTTGCTTCAACTTGGTCAACATTGTGTTGAATCCATTACCAAATGAACAGAACAAAATGTGATCAAGAATGTAATATTTACAGACACTACTTCAGGTAAGTAATCAACTTTTACTAATTAAATGGGAATATACAATGAAAAGGAGGACTATTAAGTTTTCCTTTCAAGAGTAAGATCGAACCAAACCGAAATTACAAAAGGATCTGGACTTGAATAAGCCACCAAAGAGGAACCTAGTTGGAGATTCTTGTTGTACTGGATTTGACTCTTCAGGGGAGCCTTTCACTCGAAGTATCGTTTGCCCGATTGTTTGTCGAACAGATTCTATGATCTTAGTATCGACAGGGTACCCTGATGAATCGCTAACGTAGAATGTATTGAGAGCTTTGCCTGCTCTTGTTGTCACTTCTGCTCGAGTGACAGTGAGGCTATTCTCGCGGAAGATTCTGGTAACATCGGACAGCAGCCCTACTCGGTCCGTGGTACATAATTCTAGCTTCAATCCCTGTCAAACAGGAAAAATGATTCTATAAGAAATGAAATCCAAAGCCTACCAAGACAAGAAAAAGGCAGTATAAAATTGCCAATAATTTGTCCAATGAGATTAGGTCTAAAACCTAAACAAATCTAATATGACTCAAGACACTTCATTAAATTATAAAATAAGACAACAGGAGAGACATAATCAGACAACTAATAAACACACAAATTGGCAGTTGTATGTGCTAGACAAAGCTAATTAACAAACATATTTTAACTCAACGAAACAATTAAAAACAGTAGAATTCCCTCCTATTTAACTTATTAGTTGTATACTTGAAGAAGCTAGCTAGAACTGAATAATCGAACCTAAAAAGATGTCAAAACGTAAATTGAAGTGCTAACCTCGGATACTCGTCTTTCTATTGCTGCTTCAAGACATTGAATCACTCTTTGCCTTTCTGCATCTGATTTCACAGGGGATCCATCAACATGCCTTATGCAGTATTCCTGGAAATGCAACAAGAGCTTATCGCTAAGTCCACAAATACATAGAAATCAAGATCCAGATAGAGGAAACGCGATAAACGAATAAGAAATTTCTGAAATATGTAGGAAACTATAGTACCTGGTAAGCTTCTGGTCCTTCAGTATCGACATTGCCATGGAAAACCACATACTGCATATCAGTCAAAGTGCAAATCGTATCAAACAGAAGTTTTGGTCTATCCTTGCACCGAATTGTCACTACTGAGTAGTCCTTGTCTTGCCAATTAACAACATTCACATTTGGCCTTTCTTTATCATCCGATCCATCACCCGTGGCACGTTCATAGTCCCGGTCTGCAAACATCAGCTGGTGAAGCCTTCTATCAGTATGAGTGGCCCCATGAGATACCAATGTTTTAGCACCTCTGGATTTATTGCTACCTCTAAGTACATTGCATAAGAGTTTCTTGATCATAGACAACTTTTCAGCGTCAGCAATTGCACCCCCGGTTTCATCATCAGTAACTTGCATTATAGCTGCTGCTCGGGTGTTATGGGTCCACACTTCAGCATTCACCACATTGCATCTAAGGTTGGTGAGAACAGCACTCACTTCAGATAGTAGACCTGGTCTATCACTTCCAATTAACTCAATTGCGGTGTGGTCCATTCCTGTCGTAACCCCAACTGATCTTCTCATAGAAGAGGCAAAACAAGAATCTGGACCAAGAGACTGAAATTGAAACAATCCCACAAAAAAAAAAGTCAGTCAGTCTTATTACAACAACAACAACATACCAACTGAAATCCATAAAGTGGGATCTGGGGAGGGTAGAGCGTACACAAACCTTACCCCTACCTCGTGGAGATAGAGAGGTTGTTCCCGAAAGACCCTCGGCTCAAGTGAAGCAAATCAAAGAAGTAAGAAAAGGAAAAATGACAGTATAGAATGCAAAGCATAGAGGCAAGGAACAGTAACATCAGCAAAATAGTGCAATCACCTAAACATAATAAACACCAGATGGTAAAAGATAACAAAAGCAAGAAACTACAGCTCACCTTCATGATATAATCCAATATTGGTTCTTCTGTAATCTTGTTTCCATCTTGATTGGTGACATTGAATACTGCCAACACAGGACAACTCATAATCAATTTCACCTTCAAAACCTTTGGCAAAATTCCTTTTCCAAATTGAAAGCAAATATGCTAAAGATCGAACGAAACGAAAAGGTAAATGTCCTTACCATCCATGAACCATCCACCATCAGAGCAAATATAAGCCTTGGTAATGATAAAGTTCAGATCAGTAAGAACTTGTACCACCTCCAGAAGTATTCCATGTTTGTTAGCACTATCCACCTACACCAGGACACCAAAGATTCACAAAATTAGAAAAAGTTCACATCAAAAACACTACATTTCATAGCACAACAAGACAACCAATAAACAAAAACATACCTGTATAACAGTGGCATTTTTGCAAGACTCATTGTCAATTACCACTCTGACAAAAACATCAATGAAGTTGGAGTAAATGCTATGAATAAAATTGAAGCAATAAAGGGTAAAAAAACAAAATAACCAATACCTTGGTGGATTCATTCTTCTGATAAATTTTTCATACTCATCATCCATTATGTTTTGGGAATAGCTCACTGTAGCTTCTGGGGTAACAGGAAAAAAACACAGAAAATCTCAGATAAGACACCAAATGGAAAAAAGAAAAGAACTTTGGAATAAAGAGAATCACTATTTCCAATCACAAAGAAAATACTGGGAACACCAAGAGTGAAGCAAGTAATTAAGAAAATGATTAGTAGAGGAAAAAATGAGGACAAAAATAAAGCTCACCAATAAGAAACCTAGAATTAAGAAGTATAAGCTAAGCCCCCCCAAAAAAAGTGCTTGTGTCCTGTGCCTGTGTGGGTCAGCTCCGGGGCCGGAGCCAGCTAGGATCAAGGGGGTTCTGAAGCCTCTTTAACGAAAAATTATACTGTTTATATACATTTAAAAATTTCTTTTTATATATATAATAGATGTTTTCTTCGTGTGCTTGATTGTTTATATTTTAAAGCTTTAGTGAAAATTTTGGCTCCGATACTTGTCTGTGCTCTAGTGGGGCTTGTGAGAACCATACTCCATTAAAGACATTGCAACAAACTCTTGAAAAAAATTGTAAACATCTCAAAAACACACACACAGAGATAAAGGATATGTGTGAAAAAAGAAAGAAACACAACACAACACACACAAGTACCAAAATCCACCAAATCCCAGAACCAAAAAAGAACAGCTAAAAAAAAAGATTTGATTTTTTTCACCCAAAACTCAACAAAACATGACTTAGAAACAAAAAACAAGATGACCCACAAACACAAAGACACCAAAAAGGACAGTCCAGTGCACTAAATCTCTCGCTATACACAGGATCCGAGGAAGAGCCCACCCACAGGGTCTATTGTACGCAGTGTTAATGCAAGAGGTTGTTTCCACTTGAACTCATGACCTCGTAGTCACATGGCAGCAACTTTACCGGTTACTCCGAAAACACTACTAACAAAATCCAACCAAGAAAAAAACAGTACTTTGGAACCACACCTCAGAAATCATAAACATGGGAGAAACCAAAAAAAAAAAAGAAACAAGAACACAGAGGAACAGAAAACGAGAAATGGCACGTACCCATTACAATTTCTTGAAGATTTGTGAATTGGGTCAGCAAGATTTTCTTGATTTTCTCAACAAAAAAAAAACACAGAGAACAGAAAGAGGGCTTATGAGTTGTGACTTATCAGACCAACGATATGGAAAGTGAATCTTACCAGCCCCCCTATTATATAATACTCCCTCCCTAGTACTATTGTAGAATCAAAAATAAAATTCAAGTATTTTTTTACTATAAAGTATCTAAATACAAAAATACATAATGTGTATTTACTATTTTTACCTTATATGTAACAAAGCACCACCAAATATACACATACTACGAATCAAAGGGTGTCTCTATAGACACGAAACATATACACACTTTTAGGGTGTGTTTGGTACAACAGAAAATATTTTTCTGAAAAATAAATTGATTTTTTATTTATTTTATAGTGTTTGTTAAGTAAGTAAAAAGAAAATAATCATCTTATTTCAATTTGTTTGTCCTACTTTACCTTTTAGTCTGTTTAAAAAGAATATTTCTTTTCTTTTTTGGCCAACTCTTTAGTTGTAACTTGTCATGTAGCAGACCATAAAATTAAATGTCATTTTGATTTTAGTTTCTTAAACTCCGTGACAAATTAAAATAAGACAAATAAATTGAAACGAGAGGAGTACTATCTCAGAAGTATTTATATATAATCTAGCAAAATACTATGAGAAATAACAGTTTGAGATGGGGTTAGGGGCATTGGTTCCGTGGAGAGGAGAGAAAATGGACTTAGACTATCATTTATGAAACTTATTTTTCCTACTTTCATTAAATAATTTTTTTTTCCATCTTTAAGAAATTTGTTTTCTTATGAAAAAATATTTGAAAAATATTTTATTCAATCAAACAAGAGGAAATTAAAAATATATTCCTCCATACCAAACACACCCTTACTCTCTACTTTTTCTGTAAAATACTTTGCTTTCTTTTTCCCCTTTCCTTCATATGCATAAAAAAGGTCTTTTTTTTTTGTTTTTTAATTTGTGTGTGTATTTAAGAAGCTCTCACTTTCTGGCTCTCTAGTTTCAGTTTCTCTTCGAAATTCAGTATTTAGTACTTAAAAAGAAAGTTCCCTAAATGAGTAGGACCAAAATTAGTTGGGGTTGGGGTAGAGATAGAGCCAGAATTTAAACGTTATGAGTTCAATATTTAAGATTTTCAGTATTCAATCTATTTATGGACTTCTATTTACTATTTGTACAATTTTAGTGATTTTTATACATAAATTTATATTCTGCGTGGAAGGTAAATCCAATACCACAACGAGTAGCAAGTGACTCGACACCAATGAAAATTATAGTGGAGTGATAAGTACTCTTTGATCCTTAACCAGAAGTCTCGGGTTTGAGCCCTTCTAGGTACGATCGTGCGGAGTCACTTGCGTCAAATTTTATCAGATTTCAATGCAGATACCAAACACCACCCGAATTCGAAAAATGCGCTGGCAGTAAAATGCACATTTTAGGGTCAATATTCAACGACGTGTTGAACAAAGGATAAAGTCAAAAAGAAGTCTCCAATGTTTATGGAAACTTCATAAAAATGGGAAAATTAGAAAAGAAATTATTTGGTATTTCCATATTTAGCTATTTATAGTAAATTAATAAACATATAACGTGTGATTATATTATAGAATTTTTATTTAATTAAGATTAATTATACCATGTACTTTCACTCAAAATTGTGACTAAAATTTACATACGCAATATTTACAAATTTCTGTTTCTTTAATATTTTCATCATAACGTTTTACTTTTGTATTTTTTTCAAATTGTTCTGAACAATAATTTCTTGAGCCAAGTTTTTATCCTTTTCGAATCCAACTTGTGATATTATATTGAATATGTTATTGTTGTAATTTTTACAAACTTTTCAAATTCAAATACTTTTTTTTAACTTTAACGCCAATAATATTTTTTTTTGATTTCTCATCTAGTGTTTGATATTCACATTGGAGCTCGACTAATCCAAATTCGTGCCGCATAAGGTTCATTCAGGAAAGCGCTCCGTACTACGGATTTTTTTATACCAAGGGCTCATACCCAAGACCTCTGATTAAGAGAAGAGCAACTTTATCTACTACACCATATCTTTTGGTGGTAACCCCAACAATTTTATTTAACCACCTACTCCTATCTTTTAAATATGTATGATGACTATCACATTAAATTAAATTTCTATAGAAATGAACTCTTTATTTGTGTACTAACTTCTATATTTTCTTTCCAAGTTAATTGGTCATAAACTCAAATCTTAATTTAGAAGATAAATTGATTAAGGAAAGTGATATAATTCTTATATGATGAAAAATTTTAATGGGGTCACATGACATTTGATTTTTTTAGTCCATCATTTTTTCTTAAATTGCACGTGACCCTTAATTTTGGCATAATGATTACTAGTGAAATTAAAGTAATATTATCGTGTATAATATATGGTTAATTTTGTTGGATCCCAACCAAATAATAACTAACAGAAATTTTATTGATCCATAAACGTATAATGATACAGTAACTTGTTAATTTTGAAAAATAATTAGAGGTCTCAATAATACACATAAACGACGTATAGTACAGAAATATTTGTTCACACTCGATGTTCGCATAAAATTAATAAATTTAACCTCAATTAATAATTACATTAAATGTAAGAATGCGTTATGCTAGCGTTAAAAGTTCATAAATAATCTCTTATATTAATTTTATATAAATATCGAGTACGAATAGAATTTTGGAAATGGATGATTAGAAGAGTATTTTTTTTCCACGTGTATGATAGTCGTATTCGTATACCTAGGGGTATTTTTATTTATTTATTTATTTGTATATTAGATTCATTAGGTTTATGTATAGGTATCTGAGCTAATTAAACTAACCTAGAACATGCACTTAGCATGGGAGTTATCCTAGTTCATATGGAAATTATTTTTAAATTCATTAACTTGTAGAAAACTAGAAATAACAAGTTGTAAAATTAATTAAAATGCATATAAAACTAAATTAATCAGATTATTAAGAAAATAAAGAAATTAAAATTTAGACACTGTTCACTACTTTACCCCTTAATCCCGCTAAAAGTCACCACCTAGTCGTCTTGCTCGGGGCACGATATCTATTTTGGAGTTACGATTAATTTGAATTCATATAGTATAAGATTTATTAAATGAGAAAATATTTTTTATCAAAAAAAAAATTTAATCTTAGGGCTTGAATTTGAGACCTTTAATTAAGAGTAAGGATCATACTCAAAGGCGAAGCTAGCTAAAATTTGAAATTTATGAATTCTGAGTTCTAGCTAGCTAGCTAATCTTTTTAAGTTAATAGATTCAAAATTTATGATATGTGAATATTAAATGATTCTCAAGACAAATACAAAATTTGAATCAAAGCTAATGAGTTCAATTAATCCTGTAATCGTCTCTAATTCCGCCCATGATTCTATATATCCGTGAACCACCAAAAAATATGACGAGATGAATGAGACTCTCGACTCCTCATCAAAATTTCGATTGGAGCCGTGAAATGATTAAAAAAATTATATGTAGCTTTTTCCTTTTAATGGACGCCTTTATAGTGTAAATGGGGCGGGGAAAATTCACAAATAATAATTTTTTCACTTTCCAAAAATTCATAGGGGAAACATCAAAATAATTACATGGTAACGTCACTTGTGAAATTTAAAACTCTAAAATAATAAGTAACTGCTTACAAAAATATATCTGAAAAATGACCAACAAATACTATTTATACAAAATTCGAATTAGTCGAACTAGCAAATATCATATATTAAATAAAAAAAAGCAAAGTATCAAAAACACACTTAAATTATTCCTTTTTTTGAGTTTCATACCTAAACTATTAGAAGTGTTAGTTTTATACCTAAACTATTTATATTTGTATATAAGACATATATATATTATTATTATTATTTAAAAAAGGAAGAAATAAAAAAAAATATTAATAAGTTAAGTAAAGAAATATGTTTGAATAGATTTGAGTGCAAGCACATGGTTTAACCAGTGGGGAAATAGGTGATATAATGGAAGCAAAGTGACTGCAAATGAGCATGTCTTACGGGTCATGCTTCTTCCCCTTATTGTCTCCCATTGCACATGCCTTCCTCTGCCAACCCCATTTTTATTTCCTCTTTACCCATCCCCACCCCACCCCACCCACCCCACCCCACCCACCCCACCCCATCCACCCCACTATAATTTCTTTCTTTTTCTATTTTTATATGTGTTTATTTTATTAATATGATCAGGGGAGCTTTGGCGTAACTGATAAAATTGTTGGCATGTGATCAAAAGGTTCTACGGGTTCGAGCCGTGAAAGCAGCCTCTTGCAGAAATACATGGTAAGACTGCGTACAATAGACCCTTGTGGTCCGATCCTTCTCCGGATCTCATGCATAGTGGGAGCCTAATGAAGGGGGAGCCTTGGCGTAACTGGTAAAATTGTTGTTATCTGATCAGAAGGTCCCAGGGGTTCGAGCCGTAGAAACATCTCGCAGAAATGTAGAGTAAGGCTGCGTACAATAGACCCTTGTGGTTTAACCCTTCTCCGGACCCCCCCACATAGCGAGAGCTTAATGAAGGGGGAGCCTTGGCATAACTGATAAAGTTGTTGTCAGGTGATCAGATGGTCTCGCGGGTTCGAGTAGCGAAAATAGCTTCTTGCAGAAATGTAGGGTAAGACTGTGTACAAATAGACCCGTTGTGGTCTGACCATTCTTCGGATCCCGCGCATAGCGGCAGCTTAATGAAGGGAGAGCCTTCGTGTAACTGGTAAAGTTACTGCCATGTGACTAAAAGATCTCACGAGTTCGACCCGTGGAAACAATTTCTTGCAAAAAAAAAGGATAAAACTGCATACAATAGATCCTTGTGGTCGGACCCTTCTCTGAATCTCGTCATAACGAAAGTTTAGTATACCAGGCTACATCCTTTTGCCCTTATTTTATTGATATGAGATTATGTCTAATTAATGCCTATTTAGGTAGACTAGCATCTTGAATACTCCATTTTTTAGGGAGCAAAGAACCACATAGCTTTATTTGAAGGTGGCTTATCACACTAATGTATCGCGATAGATTCAAAATTTGAAGTTTATTAAATTTATAAAGTTTATAAAATTTTGGTCAAAATTAGTGAATCCAACTCTGCCCCTTCCTACATATCACGTTCTATAAGAATAGTTGTCTATTTAGGTAGACTAGCTTCTTGGACACTCCATTTGTTGGGAAGGAAAGAACCACATAGCTTTAATTGAGAGGGAGTCTTATCGCACTTATGTACGACGATGAATTTAGAATTTGAACTTTATAAAATTTAGATCAAAACGAGTGAATTCAACTCTGCCCTTACATGTTGTATAAGAGTTGAGTCCTCGTAAGTACTAAATGCTTGAAAAATAGAACCAAATGCGGAGGGAAATTCACCCCATAATATTAATTATTTTCGGCTCAAACTAATAATATGTTTTTCTTAAAAAAAAAAAATCATTCTATCTTGTGCCCGTATATTAGGGTTCGACTGAATCCTGATAGATGCCGGGGAAGTCTCACATTGGAGGGTAAAACGCTTCCTAATAAAGATGACTTGTATCCAGCAAAGGTCAAACTCAAAACTTCTGACTATCGCTCCACCACGACCCTTGGTCAATTTATAGTTTTACTCTTTATTAGCAAATTGTAGCTGGCACTTTATTATTACATATATGTTGTTACATCTTTTATGGCTAAATTAAAATATACACAATCAGAAGTGAGATTTGATTTAGAATTAATTAAAGCATTTGTATGATGTAACCATAAGATTATGCAGAGATACACGCACACAAAAGCTAAGTGTAATTAATTATTAAGTACCATGAATAATATATATGTGTAGGTGATATAGATGTGTAATTAAATAACAAAATTTTAAACAATTTAAATGGGAGAAAATCTAAAACCTATAAGATAAAACTTACACACAAGCATCTAGCTAGCTAGGGTTGCATTATCCAAAAAATATTTAAATTTTTGAAGGTGTGGGGGTGTCAAGTAAATCAGAAAAGTTGTCTTATTCATTTTTTAAAAATTGAATTAATAAGATCTTATGGTCCATGAACTATTTTTGGACAATTTCTAGCTAGCTTGTGTAGTTACTTTCAATATATATTTTTTTTCTAAAAAAAAAACAAACACTTGGATTCTATGAATATTTGATTTGCATATCAGTTTACTTCAAGTTGTTGTAGGGCAAATATTCATCTATATATAAGTTTTATTTTCTTGTAGATGGGGAAGACAGTAGGTTTTATCCAATTGTTTTTCTTTCTTTTTTTGGTTTTATATTCGGCGTTGATAATCAATTCGAAGCCAAACTAATCTGAATCGTGTCGAAAAGTGTAATTCGCTTTTTATTTATAATAATTTTATTTATAGGGCTTGCACTCAAAACCTCGATCTAGTTAAAGATGAAGATTCCATTAATGCCTATTGCACTATGGTATATATTGTTATTAAATGTTTTTATGTTATATGGTATCATACTCTTTTTTTTTAAAAAAATCGAAAAAGGGTTTAAATTATCTTTAAATTATGTAAAATTGAACAAAAATATCCTCTGTTAATAATTTGATCTTAATTCCCTTGCCATTAATAATTTAGTCCAAAAACGTCTTATAATTCGGGAAATGAAAATTAAATGGGATTAGTTGTTAAGTAGGTGGCACTAAGATTAACACACCAAGGAACAGGAAGAGGTGTGGTGAAGCATCCAATCTCTCAAAAATATTTTTGGATCAAACTATTAAGGATAATGGCATTTTAGCTCAATTTTGTATAGTTTAAGGACATTTTCACCTTCTTCTTTTTTTGGCGATATAGTCTAATAGGGGTATTCAAAACAACCCTAATTGTGATATCCCTTCTCTCCTATTTCACACCTCAGAATGCACCCTTCCTATAGAGATAAACACGCTTTCACATTGCTTCTTCTTTGTTTTTTCCTTTTTCTTTTCCCCCCTTTTTCTAAATTTTATATTTTTTAAACATTAAATAAGACTTTATCATTCTAAATTTTCCCCACTAGAGCAAGACATTAATTAGTTACAGAAAATCCTCCCTCTCCAACAAAACCTGTCTAGTGTACAACATATAAAGTGTGGACAAAGATTCTTCAGACAAAATAACAATTTATCCTTAAAAAGAGTTGACTAAAAAAGTATTGGGAAAAAAAACATTTCCATTGTAAAGGAGATTTGTAAAGCTCAAGGTATAAATGTATATATAGAACACAAACATATATATACAAACACCAAAAAAAAGTCCCACAAGAAACATGATACTTTGCCTTCCATTCACCATTGGTATTTGAATTATTTTCCTCAATATAATGGAAGGAATATAATTAAAAGTGGATATATGGAGAAGAGTTGTTTTCCACCTGCTAGGAATAATTGTCAATAATAGAGTTGACATATATTTTATATTTCTATACCATAATGGGCACTTTAAAATGTGCCCCATGAAAATTGTGAATATTTGAAAAAAAGTAATTTTTGTTTTCAAAAGTGTAAAATGATATTTGAAAATTGAAATTGTGTCATGGCCATGACTACGAGTTGGAGTTGTTTTTGAATTTTTTATGAGTAATTTGGAGTGAAAAAGGTGAAAAAAGTTTTTTGGTGTTTTTCAAATTTACGAAAATTCTAAAATTTTATGGTCAAACATGTTTTTCAAAGTTCAATTCTGAAAATGTTTCACTCAATTTGTACTTATTTCATTCACAATCTCTCTCTGCTTATTGCTCTCCTTGGGTAAGCAGAGCCTCATTTTTAGTCGCCCTTTACTCAACAATCAACAATTACTGTAAAAAAAAAATAGCGAAGTAGCAAAAACAATTGATAATTATATTTAACAATGAATTAGTAATGAATTAATTATAAAAAACATGTTAGCTACTAAAAGTTGTTTTAACGATGAATTTTATAGCTAATTTCTAAATATTTTTGCAGTGAGGTTGCACACATATTCTCATAGAGAAAAATAGATATTTTTTGGACTCTTTTCAATTTTAGGAAATTTAAATAAGTATTTTATAGACGCAAAGTAATGTTTTTAATTTACGCAAAGTAAACCACAACTTAATTCCATTTTTATGGACATTAGAGCTAAAGTCAAGGAAAATTGTCTGCTCATTTAATTTTGGTGAATGCAAACAATTTGTCTTTTATTTTTTAATAAAATAATATAAGATCACAACTTTCAAGTGATATTCCTAATCAACCTTGGCTTTTAGGCATGCCTAGGTGATAAAAAAGAAAAAAGTAGCATGACAAATTTATTCAATTTTTTTTTTTTTCATTTGGTGTTTGATATTTATATTGAGGTTCGAATAAATCTGAATTCGCTCCATGAAAAGTTCCACATTGAAGGATAATGCGTTCTCTAACAAAGGCGACTCGAATCTGAGACCTCTACTTAAGAATGAAGGAATACTTATCGCTCCACCACAACGCACCTTGATCTATAAATTTTCAAGAAATGCAATATATTTTTCAACAGTATTAAATAGAAGTAGTTATATATTCAACCAATATATAACTTAATTAGTAGAAAGAGACCTAGCATAGATCATAGTCTACCCTAAATTTGTCTGTTTTAGACTTAAAAAGGGTCTCTTACCAAACCATTAACATAGAGATTATGCAAATTAAAATCCTAATTTAAAAGAAGCTTTAAGTATTTTTCTAAGCTTTATATTAAAAAAAAGAAAAGTATATTTGTCTAGCTAGGTCAAAGCCCTATGTATTCACATTTTTTTTCAAGAAAAATTAAGTACGTACTATTTTAGGTGGTAAGTAAAGGGTTCGAGCCTAAAGAGTGATAGCGTTTTACCTTCTAAGGTGGAATTATCTAGTAGAAATTTAGATTAATCGAGGTCCAAAAGGAATTTGATCAGACGCTCGATAGGAAAATCAAAATAAAATTACTATGTAGTATATTATATTCTTTATATTGTAGATCAATTACCGTTTAAGAGAAAATTAAAAATGTGAATTCATACCGATGTTAAATTATTTATTATCATTTTAAAAGTTCAAGACGAAATTAATTTTTTTTTTCATTTTATTCTTTATAACAATTGTTCTTAAAGATTATAAACACCTTATTAAAGTAAATATTTAATAAAGAGAGACGTGTAAAAATCAAAGGCGGATCTAGGAGAGAGCGAGTGTGTTCGCCCGAACCCTCTAGATAAAAATTTACATTATATATATCAGATTTTTATTATATATAGATTCTGAATTCTCTAAACACAAAATTAAAGGTTGACAGGGTGATTTAGAGGGTTCAAATTAATTCACCTTGAGGTTTCAAATCCTGAATCTGCCACTGTGCAAATATAGTTAAAAATCTATTCTAATTAATATTTTTTTAAAAAAAATGTGTAGAAAATAAACACGATAAATAATTTGAGACGGAGGGAGTATATTATAACAAATAATTACTCAAGATAGATCTTGAAAATCACACTAATGCACGTGACTCGTGCTCAGTATTTTCAGCAGACCTTTTTCTTATGTTTTCACGTTATAATATTATGGACCATATCTTATATTCTTATTTTATTTTTTAAAAAACTTTTCTTCAAACTAATTCTTTTTTTTTTTAATTTCAATTCCTGCCTATTAGTACTGGTCAAGGGACAAATCTAGATTTGTCAAAAAGTGCCAGGTCAGCATCCACGTCAGAAAGCTTAAAAAGGACGTGTCTCTGTCTGTAATTTCTGACATCATCGTTTTTCTTTTACAGAATGTTTTCCTTGCTTTAAAGGAAAGCCACAAATTATGAAGTTTGAAAAATTCTTTCCCAAAAATTTCTACAAAAATCATTTTTGTAAATTAATAATAATAAAAAAATCATTTCAAAAGACTATTTGAAAAAGGTTTGACCAAAATCAAACCCAAATTAAATGCGAAGGGTCCAACATAATTGATAGTCGATGTGATCAAACTCTTAAAATCTATTTACTTTAAAATAATGTTCTCGTCAAAAATACTATTTAAAAAAAAACTAGTTTATAATTGGTTAATCTATTTTAAAAGTACTTTTAGCTTCTTAAAACAATTTCTCTGTTACTACTTAAAAATTTTATTTTGTTTTTTTACAATTAAACACTTCAACTCTCCAAAATAAACACTTTTAACTTTCTAAAAACTTGATCAAATAGAATATGACTCAACATGTAGATACCATTGCGTTTTTTTTTTTTAATTATTATTAATTCCTATTTGTAAGTGTAATCCGATTTTAAAATTCACACGTAAATTGAATGATTATATTATTTTATTATAGTATGAAATATCACTAACAATTGTGCAGTTTGTTTTTTCAGTTGGAATTGATTTAGAAATATAATAAACAGATAAAATAACCGCTAATTATTTCAGAAAACACGAGGGTTTAACTTAAGAATCAAATTAATACGAAACATGATTGTTTAACCTAAATCATTAATTTACAATTAAAAAGGTTAATTATGCAAGTTCTCATAAAACAAATAATGTCTCACAACAAGCACAAAGGTACTTTTAAAAAAAGGAAAAACTACATTGTATAACTGTAAATCAAAATAATAGCCAGCAAATGTATATTTTAAATATAAAATAGTATATATTATTTTTTATATATTTGATTAACAAATGTGATTATTTTGGTTGATCGACCAAATATATATGTAACCTACCCTTTCAAAAATTCTTAAGTATATATTGCTCAATCTTGAGAGTTGTTGATTTTGCATATTGATTTCTTCTAAATTAAGTCTAGATCATATCTATGATTTATTTTTCTTTCAAGAAAAGTAGCTATATATAGCTAGGTATGATGAATAAATAATTTCATGATATATGGCTTGTTTTTCTGATTTATTATGGGATTATATATGAGGAAACTTTTATTACAAGTAAGGCAAAGGTGTGTATCATACGTGTTTCTAACACTTCTCTTAAAACATATCATGATTTTCATGCTCTAATTAACAGATTAAATATATTTTAATATTTCATAAGTTTTACTTATATATTATATATTACTTTATCATGATCAAGAGACAAGTTATTAATCAAAGGGATAAAATCTAAATATTTCATAAGTTTTACTTATATATTATTACTTGATCATGATCAAGAGACAAGTTATTAATCAAAGGGATAAAATCTACTCCAAAGAATTGACTTAATGGATATGGTTAAATAATACTCCCCGTTCACTTTTACTTGTTCGCAATAAACTTTAATAACTAACATGGAACATAAGGATTATTGAGTGGATATTTTGAACGAGAATACCAAAATTTTTAACGAGATTTATTTTGAACTAAACAAACATATAAGGATGTATTTCCTCCGTTATATTTTACTTGGTCTATATCCTAAAAATAAATTTTTTATTTTACTTGTTTATTTTAGCAAATCAAGATATTCTATTACGTTCCCTATAGCTAGCTTTAGAGGATGTTTGGATTGGCGCTAAAAGTCAAAAGTCAAAAGTCAAAAGTTGGAAAGCCAAAAGTTTGGCTTTCGGCTTATTTTTATATTTTTTTGGTCTAAAAGTGAGTGCTTAAAAGCACTTTTTAATTTTGTCAAACACCACCACAACTAAAAAAGTGCTTAAAAGCCAAAAACACTTAAAAATAAGTCAATCCAAACACTTCTTAGTATTAAATAACTATATAAAGTAGTATTATCAAATTCAGAATTTCAAAACATCATTAATATATTTGATGAAATACACCTCTAATTAAAGTTTTACTCCCTCCGTCCATTTTTACTTGTCCACTATACTAAAAATAGATGTCCAACAATACTTGTCTATTTTATGAAATCAAGACAAAATTTTACACTTAGTTCCTAATTTACCCTTATCATTAATTATAGTCATTTTCCTATTACATTTTTCAATACATTGTATTTATTATATTCAAAAGGTGAAATGGTAAAATTACCCTTCTATTTATAATTTCTTAAGAAGTGTATAAAGTCTATAGTGGACAAGTATTGTTGCACGGAAGGAGTATGAAGGATATAGTTGTCTAGTTAACATGAGCCAATCAGTAATATGACACAGAGGAAATACACTTTTACTTATACACTATATTAAAATAGATGTTTTTTTTACTTGTTCAGCTTAGAAAACTAAGAGATAAATAAAGTACCTTATTATTAAGTACTAATTATTTTCAATTCATTTTTTATTGAGCGAAATGACTTATAATAAATAAAATAATTTTATTTATTTATTGCTTTTTAAGAGATGTACCGAATCAAATATGAACAAGTAAAAGACGGTCTAAGGAACCAACAAGGGTTGTGGTGGAGTAGTAAGTACTCCTTCATCCTTAACCAGAGTTCTCGAATTCAAATTTTTTTAAATACGAAATTGGCTTTATTAGGAACGCTTTACCCCAATGTGGGAGAGTAATTTGAAGTAAGAAACATATAAGTTGGTATTGAGAGAAAGTAACAGAAAGTAGTACTAATATTTGTTCCCCCTATATTTGTATGGTTGTTACATAAATGGAAAAGGATAAACCAAATCTGATGAGAATCCCTTTGTTGTCCCTCTATTAAATGGATAGCACAATTTAATATGTGCCAAATTTCAACAGTACCATAAAGTAGGAAAAAGGGAATACGGTCTCCTTCTCCTTCCGCAGAGCATTGAGAGTGACATTCATTAGAAGTATGAAATATTATTGCATGAGTATTTATATATAATTTAAATAAATGCTATAAAAATGAAGTAAACGAAGTGTGAAGGATAGAGTAGGAGGTGGTGAGGGGGTGCGGTCGAGGCAGTGACGAATTAAGAATTTTGCTGAGGATGTTCAAACGTTCAGTATATATCTCTAAAAAGTTATTTTTGACTTATATATATAATATTATTTTCTATATGCACAATATAGTTTTTCGACTAAAGGTAGTGTTCGAGTGACCATCCTTGAATCAATACAGCTATGCTCTAGGGTCAAGAGTTGGGGTTCAAGGTGGGGATGCGAGTTGAGGGGGCAGGGTGGGGGTGGAGGTGTAGTGGGGTGGTGGGAGGGCATGCATGGGATGTTTGGGATTGGGGAGAAGACAATAAGAGTGAAATGCTATTTATAAAACTAACTTTTTATTTTCGCTAGAAAAGTCATTTTTTTAAGTTTTAAGTACTAACTTTTTTCGTAGATAAAATGTTATCTAAGATATTTTTGACTAATAAAAAAAAGGGAAAGTTTGAAAATAGTATTTTCCTCAATATCAAACACATTCTAAGTGATTTAATAAGTTAAAATATATATATTTATTAATTATGATTAAATAATAAAATACTCTCTCTATATATATGTAAACAAAAGTCATGCATAACGGCGAAGCCACAAATAATATTTACGTGGATTCAAATGCTCATTTGAATTTCCTTTGTCGAATAATCATGCCACGTAAATTAGAATACACAAAACAAATTTTAGTTTATATACAACATTTGAATCTCCTTGACACTAGGGGATTTTTCATTGTTAGGTTTAACATTTTTGAATTATCTCATTAAATTTTTTGATTCCATCATTGATATTATATATCAATTAGTTTGGTGTAAACATCGAGTTCGAATAGAGATGTAATGTGACTAATTTGGTGAATTTATTCACCCTTCCCTTTCCCTTTTAGTCCCCACAAAATCTAAGATTCACATTCATGGGAGAAGATCTTCATCACCTTTATTCCTCTCTTTGAAATTTTTCTTTCTATATGGGATTTCACTTTCATGCCAGACACATAATAGGAAGGAAAAGAATATAGAATATATATATTTTAAAAACATTTTTCTATATATTATAATGGATTCTTGTGAGAAAGCGAACCCTTTTTATAATTAGTTCTTTTATGTTCACCCAATAATTTTGAAATCACTATTTACGTCATCCCAGAGTGTAAAAAGATTAGTCTAAATAATTTTAGACATGCAGCATTTGAAGTTACATATGATTAAAGTTTAGGCAAAGTTCAGACATTATAGCAATATTGTGTTTTCCTGAAATTCAGTCATATGTGAGTGAATTCAGTGACTTCTGAAGGCCCAACGTAGAAGATGGCCCATTTATTTTCAGCTCATTTAGGGTAAATAATAGGGAAAATTACATTAAACACAAATATTAGAGGCTTAATTACACTTCATGCCTATAATTTAAATTAATTATGCTACTTGCCAATTAGTCAAAACTATTGGTATATAGCCTCTCCTTCTCCCATCGCTCTCTCACCACCCTCCTCCCTCTCTCCCCAATCTCGCTCCCCTCTCTTCCCTCTCCCTCCCTCTCGCTACCTCTCTCCCTCCCTCCATCTCTTTCTCTCCTTTTCTCTAAATACAATTCTCAATTGATATATTTGTATTTGTATATAACATATATGTATAACACAAAGAGGAGAGAAAGAGAAATTGTATTCGTTGATACGAATTGTATTTTTTATTTATTGATATGAATTGCATTTGTATTCGTTGATACAATTAAATACAAATTGTATTTCGTTGATACAAATTGTATTTGTAATATATATAATACAAAGAGGAGATAAAGAAAATTGTATTCGTTTATACAAATTGTGTTTTCTATTTGTTGATACGAATTGTATTTGTATTCGTTGATACAATTGAATACAAATTGTATATCGCTTACGAATTGTATTTGTATTCGTTGATACAATTGAATACAAATTGTATTTCGTTAATACGAATTGTATTTGTATTCGTTGATATAATTAAATACAAATTATATTTCATTGATACAAATTGTATTTATATTCGTTGATACAATTGTATCCGAAAGAATAAAAAGAGAGACAGCGCGCGCGCGGAGGTGGGGGGAGAAATACAAAATACAAAAAGAAAGAGAGACAAAGAGAGATAACAATACAAAATACAACGAGGGAAAGAAAAAGTGAAAGAGAAAAGGAGAGAGACAGAGAAGAGAAGTGTGAAAATACAAAATACAAAAAGGGAGGTAAAAATATTAAATACAAAGAAAAAAGAAAAAAAAGAGGTAAAAATATTAAATACAAAGAAAAAAGAAAGAGAAAGAGAGAGGAAACAGAAAGAAAAAAGAAAAAAGAGAAAAAGAGAGAGAAAACAGAAAGAGTAAAGAGAGAAATACGAGAAAGAAAGAGGAGAGAGAAACATAACAAAAAAACTGAAAAAGAGAGAGTGAGTGAGGCGAGAGAGTGAATTTTTTTTATTTGGTTTTTTCTTTTTTTTCTTGGCATTCAAATAGTTGGTATGGATTGTAATTAACTAAGTGTTGGTATAAAAACCCAATTAATTTTAATTAGGCTGGTATTTTTGAAATTTCCTCTAAATAATACTCTATATACTTTTTATTAATTAATATTGTAATTTTCTCATTTGATTTCGATTCTGACAAGATTTAGCAAAAAAATTATATGTATAATTAATTATGAGAAACTAGCAAGCATGAAATTTCACATTTTTTTGGGTCCCCACTCTGGTATTTGTTTTGGGACCTAATTAAATTCAGATTCGCGTCGAGAAGTTTCACATTGGAAATAAAATGCTCCCTTAACAAAAGCCCGACTCCATATCCACGCTTTTACCTAAAACCTCTGGTTAAAGACGAAGGAGTAGCACTTCACCACAACCCTTTACTGATATGAACTCACACTTTTTTTGGTCTTTCAGCCTCAGTCTATTTCCGTATTGAGGCTCAATTAAATTTGAATCCCCATCGAGAAGTCCCACTTTGGGGATACAATGCTCTCTAACAAAGGCGCGACTCTATATCCAAGCTCATTTTCGAAACTTCTGATTCAGGATGAAAGAGTAACACTCAACCACAATCCTCGTTGGCATGAATTTTCACTAAATCATGTGAACATATATCACCTAATGATATCTATATATTGATATAACGAGTGGTTCTCTAGATAAATAGAGAACTATACATCAAGTTATAAATTTGATATTAAGCTAACTAACAAATTATCCATAACACACGACTTTCCTTTTTTAAACTCTTAGAAGAAAATAGTCATATAAGATAATTTTTTTTTTTGCTTGGTTATCAAGGCATTGTAATGGTTGACTTGACATAGGAAATTAATTAACTAATTAAAGTTTGGTTGGGTTGGAGGAGAGAGGTGGGTGGGGGTGGGGGTGGGGAGAGTGGGGGTGGGGGTGGGGAGAGTGGGGTTGGGGTAAAGGGCAGGGGCGGAGCTAGCAAAGCTCCAGGGTTCATCCGAATTTTCTTCGGTGAAACATTATACCGTTTATACATGATTAAAGTTTTTTTTTTATGTATATATAATAGATATTGAATCCCGTTCGACCTCTTCGTGTGTTCACTTTAAAATTTTTCGAATCCTCTTAATGAAAATTCTAGTTCCGCCACTAATAAAGGGATACATATATATTTGGATAATGAACATTTTTCCTATAAAATACATGGGGTATTGAAACATGTTGGTTGAGAAGTTGGTAATATTGATATCTACAAATAGATTTTCTAATTAAACCCCATTTATTTAGATCTTTAATATTTTAGCAACAAGATTTGGAAGGTACAAGAAAGTAATTTAAAAGAAATATACTTCATCTTTCTCATGTATGTGGGCATTTTTTTTTGAATACTTAGTATTTCATTGGATTGTAAATTATTTACATCCGAGAAAATGGTATTAACATACCATTAATGGTGAGCAATTGCATCTTGTTTATAATTAGCAAAATCAAGTGTTATATATATGTATATATATATATATATATATATATATATATATATATATATATGTATTTTTTAAAAAAATTTGGAGATATTTAAAGGGGAAATGGGGACTTATTTGATTTAATAGAATGATTTTTTCGTATTCAGTTACAATTCCTATATTGATTTTTTTTTCTGGGTTTCTAATTAGGGCCCTCCGTCTTTAGAACGGTCTGTCTGGCCACTGTATATATAAAAAAAAAATGGAGATATTTAAAGGGAAAATGGGGACTTATTTGATCTAATAGAACGATTTTTCCGTATTCAGTTGCAGTTCCTATATCGATTTTTTTCTTTCTGGGTTTCTAATTAGGGCCCTCCATCTTCAGAACGGTCTGTCTGACCACTATGGATGAATACTATGTTAATAAAGTAAGTTATTCTTTAAGTTGGGGATTATAAAGTGGGGAACTGAATTTTCATGACCAACAAAGTAAAAGCTAATTAACTGAGCTACTCATTTTAATATTAATTTTAGTATAAAATTTGGCAACCTAATGGGAGAATTAGTTTTGTAGGCCACTTACAATTTTTTTAATTTTTTTATGACCTTTTTATAAGATATATCATTTTTATACATAAAATCTTCATTTTCGTATTATACAGAGAAATCATTGCAATTGCTAATTTCGTTAGAATTAAGTTATATCTTTTAGGATATAATTTGTGCCTTTGTGGGTTTCGAAGATGATTTTTCTCCTCGCTCGACATAAATTCGGTAGAAATTAAGTTATACATTACGACATAACTTGTGATATGTTATGATAAGAAAATATAAACTTATACCAAGCAATTTTTTTTGGTTATTTCAGTGACAAAGGTATTTTTGGCCATTTATTTTCTTACTTAAAGTATCGATAGGAAAAAAACTTTAGGCCATCATATTTGAGGGCAAAAATTAAAAAACTATCCCAAAATAAGAGCATTTGCGCGAATGACCCCAAGCCTATTGACAAGAAATAAACTGGGCTGCAACTTATGAGCCCATTTATACTGGGCCAACACGTCCATTGGTAAATGGGTCGTTCTACCACACTTCAATTAGGCGTTTATGTGTGATGAAGTATGATACATGTAGCAGTTAAGAATAGTAATAGCTTTATGATGATTGTCATTATTTTATTATTATCATCATAATTACTACTGTAATTATCATAACGCGTAGAAGCATCTAAAATGAGTTTGTTATTCAAATGGTCACTCAATTATTAAAAGTTGTTACTTTTTTTAGTCAGAAAAATCACTCTTCTATAAGTATTTCACTCAAAAAGCCATTCTGATCAATTTTGTAAAGTTTGAGAACTCAATTTTTATTTTGCATTTATAGCAATACTTGTGGATTTAAATAATCTCAAAATAAAATAGAAAATCGACCGCCTCCAACCTCGTTGATGCTACTGTAATATTAAGAGTTTGGTGCGAAATAATGCTAATAAAAATAGATAAAATTTCATAAATAGCTATAGATTGGTAAAATAAACTGCGCCCATAGCTTAACTTTCAATATTACAAAACTTAGCTGAATTTTAGTCAGTTGGAGGCGCTTGTTGAGTATGTATATACAAATGCGAAGTCCTTGAAACGTACGTTCACCAAAAAACATATCACTAAAAATCTGTTACAATTTTTTTTTAAAACGGAAATTACCATTATTCACCCGTGTTTTACTCTGACTAATATTCCATCTTCATAATTGACACAGCTGAAAAAACTCAATCCACTTTCTACCAGAAAATCACTACGACAAAAAGATCTGAAGAATTTTCTGAAACATGTACGATTCTATTCAATATGAAACGAGAAGGTTGATAATTTTCTTTTTTGAAACGTAACAGATCGATAATCTGTATATTCTCCCAACTCACTAATTTCATCTTATATTATATGAACTCGTTGTAAGTGTATTTATGAATTCGAATTTGAGATTTTCATTCAGTTTTTTTTTTTTTTTTTTTTTTTTTTTTTATTTAGAATTGGATATTGGACAATATGGCTCAATTTGCTGTTGTGATATTGCATTCTGGGAGGTGGAATGAAGATTTTGTATATGAAAATTACAATCTAGATTCAATTGTTATAACAGAGTCTACAACGTATATCGTATTGGTCGGGTTGATTGTAAAGCAGCTTTGTATAGATTTGAATTTCAAATCTACACTTATTGAGTACAAAGTAGGATTTAGCAGTAAGAGAATGGAAATACATAATGATATGGGGGTGATGGTATACGTTATTGCAAGGAAGGAAGAAAAAGGCTTCGATATGCATCTGTTGTTCGTTAGCGTGTATGATAATGATATCGAACAATCTAATACAAGTTCAATGTTAGAAATTGGGGGTAGTTCAGAGGTTGGATTGAGCTGTAATATAGATGATATGGATACAATTGAGGGAGAAGAAACTGTAATTGCAGACCCTGTGGAACCTATGAAAATTTTGGAATTAGAACCCGTTTGTGCGATGATTTCAGACCCAAAGAATAAAAAAGTTGTTGTGAATCAGGTTTACATTGACAAAACAACTTTGAAGTCTGTGATGTCAGAATATGCAATACGTGAGAGATTTCAATTCAGGACTACTAGGTCAAATGCAATAAGGTATCACTAAACGTATATGTCTATTTTTTTGTACTTTAATTGTATATGCTTGATGAATTCACACACGTATGTAATTTTATATTGTATATGCTTATGAATCGTATAATGTATATAATTTGAAGTTATATACTTCTGGTAGATTGTCATTAATTGTATTATCGTATAATTATATATATTACTTATTTAAATTGTATTTGTGTGTGTAGTTATACACTTGTGTGTAAGTATTGTATACATTAACCAATAATTGGAGTTAATTGTATATGCTTAATGAATCGTATAATGTATATAATTTGATTGGAAATACTTCTGGTAGAATGTCATTATTTGTATTAACGTATAATTGTATGTATTACTTATTTAAATTGTATTTGTATGTGTAGTTATACACTTGTGTGTAGGTCTAAGAATTGTAAATGGTATATGATGGCGTCCAATCTAAACAAGTCAGGATTCTTCATAATTCGGGAGTTCAATCCAGTTCATACATGTCCCCTGATAGATCGTGTTTATGATCAGAAAAACATGACTAGTAATCTGATTGGAGGGATAGTGAAACTAAAATTAGCTAATCACAAGAGAAAGTATACTGCGAAAGAAATACAAAAAGATATGAAGAAGGATCTCGAGGTGGATGTGACATACATGCTGACATGGCGGGGTAGAAAGAAGGCTTTGATTGATTTGAGGGGGACAACGTATGCATCATACAACAAGCTTCCTGGATACTTATACATATTGAATAAAACGTACCCTGGTTCACATATAAGGATAAAAAAAAATACCAAAAAATAAATTTCTATATGTGTATATATCACTGTATGCATTCATTAAGGGGTTTGATTTTTGTCGACCAATTGTGGTAGTTGATGGCAGTCATCTCAGGGAGACGTACAATAGAACATTTGTTTTGGCAAACACACTTGATGGATCAGGTATTTTCATTAACTGCAATAATTATTAACTCATTTATATCTAAGTATATATGTATATTCAGCAAAATTGATAATATAACTATATTTATATGACTTATATATAAGTGTGTTGTTATCAATAACTAGTTAGTATCGTATTTGATTTTATTATGTGCAGGTCATATATTTCCACTAGCATATGGAGTGTTGGATTCGCAGAATGATGCATCTTGAACTTGGTTGTTTGAACAATTCAAACAAGCTTATGGAAAAAGGCCAAACATGTGCGTTGTGTCGGATAGGAATGAGAGCATCATAAAGGCAATGTCAAGGGTATACGATGATGTGCCACATTATGCTTGCATGTGGCACATATGGAAGAATGTTCATAAGAATTTCAGGAAGTGTCATGAAAAGTTAACGGAAGTATTTTATGCAATGGCAAAGGTATACACCCTTAAAGAATTTAACAATCTGATAGAAAAGGTTGAAAAGTTTGACGTTTGGGTGAAAGAGTATTTCGAGCAGGCTGGTAATGAAAAGTGGGCTAGGGTGCATGCACCATTACACCGAGAATGGATTATGACATCAAACATTGCTGAGATAATAAATAAGACACTTCTGGCTGCGAGGGAATTGCCAATATATTATTTGTTAGAGGAAGTTAGGAAGATGTTTAGTAGTTGGAATTACAGTAACCATCAAAAAGCCATATTTACATTCACACCAGTTTTTGAGAAAATGAATGATATACTGATCCGTAATGAACGTAAAAGTACACACATGCTGGTAAGCCATATTTTATTTGTATTTGTGAATAGTAATTAAAATTATATATACAAATTATATATGTATCTGTGTTAAGTCAAAATACGTAAATATATTTATGATAATATGGTAGCTTCTCATTGTATATTTGTTGTGCAGGTCGTGCCAGCAACAGATTATTTGTTCACTGTTCTTGATGATGATAGGCAATTTATCGTTTGCCTGGAGAAGAAGACCTGTTCGTGTCATCGATTTCAAGTGGATGGATTACCCTGTGCGCAGGCTTGGGCTGTTCTAAAGAAAAAGGTGTTCAAACCAGATAGCTATTGCTTGGATTTATATAAGTCAGTTACTGTTTTGAAGACTTACGAGATTTTGATATCTCCTTTGCCATGCTGTTCCACTTGGGAGATTCCTGAGTATATTTTGGGAGATTTTGTTGTTCCACCCAAGTTCAAACGACCACCGGGAAGGTAAAAAAAAAAGGTCCGGGAAAAATCAGGTAGAGAACTATATGTCAAGAAATCTTCAAATTCATGCAGCAGGTGTGAATTATCGGGACACAATAGGCGTTCATGTAGCAATGCACCTAAAAAATTATAGGTTGATAGTCAAGGCCATGTTGATACTTGACGTGTGTCATGTTTTTACCATATTATTGCTACTGGTGGTTTGAAACTTTATACTTTGCATTTGTTTCAATTTTTTTGCCTTAATAAAGATACAGTGATCAATTTAATATTCCGTTGATCAATCTAATACGATTCGTAAAAAAATTTGTATATGTTGATTTGTGTATTTGTATGTATACATTGTTGTATGTTGCTTTGATAAGTAGTATACATACAATTTATATATATATACAAACTGTATGTGTATGGTTGTATTTGTTGCTTTGATAATTAGTATATATATAATTTGTATTTGCTGAGTATTTATATATGTATATAGTTTGTACATATAATTTGTATATTCATATAATTTATATGTCTACCAACTGTATATGTATATTTGTATATTTGTATGTCTACATTATTGTATGTAGCTTTGATATATATATACATATGCCTATTGACTTCATAAAATACATTATATAGTCGCTAAAATATATATTTGTCAGTATAAATATCCAGCAAACGTATATATGTATCTGTAAAGTGTATTGAAGAACATCCAGTTAGTTACTTAGCTGCTTAAATGTTCTGTAATACATTTCAATGCAGACTAGACTCAATTGTGTTTATATATACTTATAATGTATATGTGAAGTTGAATTTGAATATATTTGTATATACATGCAACGATTTATATACAAACATATACTTATATAACAACATGAAAGCAGAACAGTGATATATATAGAAAAAGTCACTTATATTAAAAAAAAGGAATACAATAGATGATTTGTATTCTTCAACATTGCTAACGAGATGATAAGTTTTCCTTCAGGCAAATTAGTGTTTTGCACATTGATTGTGCTTTAAAATTAAACTACATTATAATATGTCCCAAGTTTGATAACTAAAGTAACTAAACTATGTAATTAAAATCCTATCACTGCTAGGACAATCCATTGGTGGCCTGTTCTGCTTTGGTGGTATCTCACTGTCACTGATTGTATTATCATGCACCTTTCGACTTTCATGGTCCCATAGTAGTGCAGCGTATCGGGTTCGCATTAAATGACTGTCAATATTGTCTGGTGAAACACTATTTTCACTGATCAGATGCTCTGCGTATGCTGCCAAATAGATTTCACAGTCCCTACACATGAAATAAATACTTCTTTCAATGAAAATATATAACTTAAATGGCTGGCTGACAAATATAAATTAGCTATAATAACATGAATGAAATGTATTAACTTAGAGGCTGCCTGATGGTTGCTGAGGTATGTTGTCAACATATACAACTTCGAAAGGATCACGATCTTCGTGTGACTTGTACTTGGGATGGTTCAATAGATCAATGCCTTTTTTATTATAAAAATTAGCCATTGACAGGTGCATATGTATCAGCTGAGATAGCTTGGCAATTTCATCCTGAACAGCAACATCATGGATGGAGCCTCTGTATGAGTCATACACACTGATGTATCGATCGTTGAATGATAAAATAATCAAAACCCAGTGAGTTCTGTCCTTCACGTTAACTGGGATAAAGATGTGGTCTACTGTGTGTCACGGGACAGTAGCGTGCAATCAAAATCCATTGATGTATTCCACTATTATGGCCTCTTGATTGGTATTGCATGTATCTCTGTTAGTATCAACATAGCCATCCCATATATTTGATATGATGGTCTTGAACATACAGTTGACTGTGTTGTATTTATAACTGTTGTTGGGCTCGTATTTGACTTTCTTTCGCATATAGTATAGAATCACATCAATATGCTAAAACTAAATACAATTACATATTATTTTTAGTGTGATAATGAAATTTAAATCAGATTTATAATACTTACTGAGTCATTCAACGATTGACCATCATCCGAAAGCTTGTAAAATCAATTTTTATCTTGAATATCTTTCGGACCAAAGAACAAGTAATCAGGTTGTGCTGCCTTGTTCTTTCTGTAGTGATCATCATTGAACTTTCTGTAATAATAAATATAATTATTATACGTAGAGTAGATTAATTTAGTAAAAAAATAGACAAGGTAATTTTATACTTTAAGTCATGTCTCTGAAGAAGTCCATCCTTAACCCAACTTGTGTATCGCTTGTATAGTTCTAAATTATGTGGCCCTAATATAGTGTCAATCACAGAGGGATGCTTTTGTTGAAAAATCTTGACCATTCCAGAGGAACTACCTGCAGAAGTATTCTTGTTATTTGATTTGTATATGATAGGTGGTTTTTATATACAATTAATCTCAATTGTATATAAAATAAAAAATTAACAAAATATACTTAACAATTGTGTATAAAGGAATAATGAAGTTGTTAATTATGTTGAGCAGAACAATATACATTTCATTGATGTCCAACAAATATACATTTATTAAGAATAAGCTTCATTTGTATATAATGGGATTATAAGTTCCAAATATACTTTGCAGATGTGTATATAATGGTTAAGTATGGTTATTAGTAAAACTGAATATACAAATATATATTAGTTATAATGATATACAAATATACTTTTATACAATTAAATGTAGTTGATAAATAAACATATATGCATTTTAATGTTGATTTGTATATACAAATTGCTGATAGAAAAACACAAAAAAATGGAATATTATACTGCAAAGTATATTAGTATTCTAAAATGAGAAATTGTGATTATGTCTTACCAACATCTAATCCATAGCTTGTAATGTATGGTGATCCTTTGTATCGACTTGGAAGCTTTTTTCTCGGCACGTGGACCGGTGTTTGATCAATGACATTGATCGTTGAAAGAGGGATGATCTGCCTTTCAGTATTTAAACTTGGAAGAAATTCATTGGCCAACTCAAATTGCGAAAGGCTTAAGTCAGTTTCCTTTGAAGACACGTACAATTGGGGGATAGAAACTGAAACTAAAAATATAGACTGTCCTCCGGAGTTTGTGTAATCTGGTGCATTGACATGTGGACCATCTGATTTTGTAACTGAGTGATCAATATCCATCTCGATATTCATTTCTTCAGGCAAATGAGTTGTGAAGATTGGTAATTGTGCTTCAAACGCCTAAATAATAAAGAAGAAAGCACTTATCATTATTTAGTTAGAAAATTGTAACATAATTATGTATATAGTTGCAACTATAATTACGTACATCTGCAATGATTCAGTTGCTCTCAGTTTGTTTGTCATGTGTGTCTGGTAAGACAGTAAAATTATCAATCATTTGCTGGGGACCAAACCGGTTGTGCATCGACTCTGTTTTTTTGGTGCTCGAACCACCTGGAGCTTCTCTACTGAAATTACCCCCGGGGCTTTCATCATTATCGTGTGTCTCTCCACCGCTCAAAATCTTTGGATATAGCATTGCATAGCGATATTCAAAATGTATATGAGGCAATAATAAAAAATATATATTGATCAAGTCAATAATGAATAATAAAATAATTACATTATCAGCAGATTGTTTCCCCTTGATCGCCCCCATAGCAAGGTTAGATTTGCGAAGAGATTTGAATTCACCCTTGATCTAAAATGTATATAAATGAATGTTAGATGATGCATAATCATTTATTGTAGTCCGAACAAATAATTTGTACTTACGTATGACTCTAGTGCGTCAACTCGGTTGCTCAATTTTGAGAAATCATCAGACGTGCTCTTTGAAGGGACACTTATTTGAGCGTTAACTGATTTATGAGTCGCAGAAGGAATAGACACTGCCTTTTTGAGTGCTGGTAGGTGCTTCTTCTGAATGTTTTTGGCAGGTGATTTTGCAACAGGACTCATTGATCTCGTTTGTGGGGTCTCTTTATGCACAACCTTTGTTGGTGTCTTTTTAGAAACTGGGAGTACAGGTGGCTGCTGCTTCCGCTTCTTCTTAGCGGGTGATAAAGAGGCACCAAATGTTTCTTTTGCTTTATCGATGATGGTAGTTAGCGGTGAAACTTGGAAATCGTCATCCGATATAGGCCCTGTATTGCGAGGTGGGGATGGGGTTGAAACTGTTTCGGCATCATCCGGTGGTAATTGAAGTGCTACTTGTTCTCTTGCAGTTGGCTTTATATTTCGAAAAATAATTTGTTAAGAAACATGTAATCATGACATATTGTATATTGTATAAAAATGTGTACATTTTAATTGAGTCATGTTATTATGTATGTTGAATATATCAGCTTACCAGATTATTGTCATCTCGGAACATATTCCTCATGAGCTTATCGTATCGAGGATTGACCTTTTTGGCCTGCCAATTTAGCAACCTTGGAATGTCATTACCAATCTTGATAGCAATCTTGCGATCAACCTTAGAGCAGCACTCGTAAATCCACACTTGCATTGCAAGAGGCATACCATGAACTCTATAATACTGTCCTTCGGTCGTCAACTTCTTTGAGATAGTTTTTGCCATTTCAGCAAAGGCATTCGTACCCCACGGATAGTCCGTGTACCGACCCGTCTCGACAAGATCAAAGTGAATTCTTGGTACTGCCACAGTTTTATTCTCAGCTGATAGTAGAAATTCATGAATGAAGTATAAAATTTCAATCTTCATTGCATCATTCCCATTTTGTCCCTAGACCTTGTTGTTGAATGCCCAGAACAAATCTGCTTTCATGATGTTTTCTGCACCTCCAAAATACTCTGTAGTTAATCTGTTTGGTACACTGGTGTCAAAAACAAACTTATCCGGATCTGCAACACAATTTAGACCTGATATGATCGCAAATTCTCTCTTTGAAAATCGTAGATTGGTGCCATTGAACTGTATGATAATAGCATCAGTGGAACTAATCTTCAACTCTCGAGACATGAAACACCTAAGCAATTGTCGCTGAACACAACATTTATGCATACGGGTATATTGACCAAAGCATGGGTTGTTGCAAAATCGCCTCCACTGATCAGGTGGTAATTTACCCTTCAGATCATCCATCATATTATTTTTTGTGTAACAGGCCACATGTGGCGATTTCGTTGGTAGGTCCGTGATATAGAAGATGCTTTCCTGCATATGACTTACATATATACATGTGAATTTCATACTTAGACACATTGTATATAAAAATATAAAATTCAGTGCATTCATTTAGTATATGTCATACTCAGATACAAAAATAAGCATCCATATACTTTACTGTATAATGTCATATACAAAACTGAACTAAGATTCAATTGTATAAACAAAGTATAATTGAGATTCAATTATACTTTGTGTCTATATACGTTTCAAGTGTGAAGAAAATTTCCCATAAAAAACACAAACAAACATGTCAATTATATACATATATAAGCATAATTGTTCAACATGTCAATTATATACATATACAAATAAATATATACTTATACAAAATAAACAACTGAGACTCAAACCAACCATATTCAATTATACTTTTATTCTATATACTTTTCAATTGTATATAAAGCTCAACTTAAAATGAATTTCCCAGCAAAATCACAAATGATATTCAAGCCACACCTATTTGATTAAACTTTCTGTCTATATACGTTTCAAGTGTGAAGAAAACTTCTCATAAAAAACACAAACCAACATGACAATTATATACATATACACCCAAAATTGTTCCACATGTCAATTATATACATATACAAACAAATATATACTTATACAAAATAAACAATTGAGACTCAAACCAAACATATTCAATTATACTTTTATTCTATATACTTTTCAATTGTATATAAAGCTCATCTTAAAATGAATTTCCCAGCAAAAGCCTAAATGATATTCAAGCCACACCTGTTTGATTAAACTTTTTATCTATATACGTTTCAATTGTATATAAAACTCAACTGTAGATTCAATTTCCCAGCAAAAATCACAAAAAAAATCAAAAAACATGCTTCCAAGCACCCAGAAAATGTATATAATTTGGTTATACCTCTTCATCCTCATCTATGGCATCAAGATCTTCGTCAACAATATCCTTTGGATCCTTGGTAGGATCAACAATTTCTTTCACTTTTTTTTTTGCTGTATCCAAAACCTTTTGAACTGACTCTTTGGATTTGATGGACCTTGCTTGTAAATCATCTCTTAGTTCTTTCATTTTGACGGGATCGTTACGGTGCTTAGAACGCTCCTCAGAGTATAGCCTCTCTCGTTCCAACTCCTCTGCAGCAGCAGCCCCTGCATTTTTACCATCAATCTGAGTGATATTCAATTTAAAGGATGGTGTTCCCCCTATATTTGGATGGGTAGATTGTTGTATACCTCGTGTAATTCTTTTGGATGGAGTACTTTCCGCCATTGATAATTGCTTGAAACTGTAGAAAATTAGGAGTAAATGGACTGAAAAATCAGTCCAAAATCGAAGAAATACAAATACAAAAAAAAAGGAAAATCTTCGAAAATGTATTTTGGAGAAAATCTCTGTAAAAAATACATTAAACCGCCATTGTAGTTACCTTGCTTTGTGGGATTTTGAATAGGGAGAGAGAATCGTGGATAGAGATCGTGTGTGATTTGGGGGGTTAGCGTGATTTTAGGCGAAAAATGGGTGAGGGTAGATTTTGAGAAGAGCAGATATACGTTTCTGAACCCCCAATTATATATGTTGCCCAAATTAGTAGCTACTTTGGCTAAACTATATCTATAAAATGTAATTATGTGAAATTTAACTCATGTACAGTAATTAAGCACTTAAATGTTCTAACTCCCATAATTTTTCCATAAAAATATGACTTGTCGGTGACAAAATAAAGAAATATAAATGTACTACATAATTTGCAATAATTTAAATAATGATCATTTAAAATAGTATCAATGTTACAATAGAGCTTCTTTTGTCTTTCTTGTTACATTAATCTCAAACACAACTACTCCAACATTAATTTTCAAAATAAATAATTACATTCCGTTGGCATATAACATATTAATGCCAAATCAAACATATGAAAACTTCAATCCAGATCCTTGGAACTTTTGTTCAGTGATATGATTAAGTTTCTCACTCATCTCTTCAGTAAAATAATTCTTCCAATCTCCAATTTCTCCTCTACGAAAGAAGACTTTATTTTCCTCTCCAGTTGACAGCTTCCCTTTTGTATTCACCTCCAAATTGCTCAAATTCTCAAAGCTACACATTCTTAATATTTCATCCGCCACTCCACCATTTTCTTCCTCTATGGAAAATGGACATTCCAAGAATTCAGCCAAGCGTTTAAGCTGAAGTTTTGGGTTTTCTTTAATTTCTTCATACATCAAGAAAAATATTTTGTTTGGATTTTCTATGCTTTGTTTCCAATAATCTAGCACGTGATTCCAAAACGGACCATAAACGCTCACTCCCTTACAGAAAAGATCAAACATTTCTTCAATGGAATTGGTATCTTTGTGATAAAGTCTTAAGTTGTTTGCAAAATGCCACATAGAAATAAAAGTGTCCCTCGGATTCCTACATAAGTAAATAAGTTTGGTTCTTGAATCCTGAATAGATTTTGGCAATGAAGCAAAGGGCACATGAGTTGACAAGAGTCTAGGTGAAGTGAAGGATGAAAAATCAGGGACTCGTCCATCAACATAGAGTGTATGCTCCAAGAATGGAACAAGAATATGAGGGTTCTTGACAAATAAAGGGTGATTTTGTTCAAAAATAGAATGTTTCGTTCGATTCACTAGAGCGAATAAAAGTGATTTTAACCAAGTAGTTCCTGATTTTGGAGTTGTAACAAGGATGATATCACTATCCTGAGCTTGAAATTGTTGTTGACATGCAATCACACCTTGGATCAATCTTGGTGATGTCCAAAACCCTTGGTAATTGTAGATATATGATCCAATCCATCCCTTTTCTTTTGGTAAGATAGAAAGCAATTTCTTACACTCTTCACTTAGGCTATCCTCTTGTAAATATTTGGGAGGAGAAGTTCGAGATGTTGTCATGATTGTGATGATTGAGTGTTTTCTTCTCATTTGAAGTTTTTATAGCAGATATGTACGAATAAAGATACACTTATTATCCACGTAGATATTTAGTCATACAATTCATGTGAGCTCTCCGCTTCACATTTTTCATGTCTTTCAATTAGTAATAATTACTTTTGATTAACTTATTTGACTCACCAAGAGTGTGCTATTAACGTGAGTGTCTCAGATTAGTTAGCGAGGCAAGACAAACTTCATGCTCTGTTTTGTCAAGTAATGATTTCAATTTCAAGATTAGTCCTTTGGTTTTTATTATATCACTATTATTTATAACCATGAAAATCTAATATACCTATATACATAACTCTTTTTATTTCAATTTATGCAATATGTTCTCTTCTTTTAAGGCATTTGAATGTAAAAGTTTAATCTTTTAAAAATATAGTAGTTAAAAATTAAGTTCTAAAAAAAATATATAAAAATGGAATCGTGTCTGGATATGTGTTTTAACTTTTTAAAAATATGAAAGGTTAACATATACGCTACTCTTTTTAGACTTTACTTGTGGGATTAACTGGGTATGTTGTTATTAGGCATAATATATAAACGTGTCTTTTAACTTAGCTTCAACTTGCATCTATGCCCTCTAACTTTGGGAGTTAACAAATAGATACTTAAACTTGTATAAAGTTAACCAAGTAGACACACACATCCTACGTGACAATTCTCGTGAGATGCCACATAGGATGCCATGTAGGACGCATATGTCTACTTGTTCAATCTTATGATGGTTTAAGTGTCTACTTGTGCACGCTCAAAATTGAAGGGCATAGATGCAAGTTTAAGTCAAGTTAAAGGGCACATTTATGTATTATGTCTTGTTATTATTGTTTGTTATTGTTGTTGTTGTTTTGTGAGTTCAAAAGAAAATTCACTCAAAAAATTGGTCAAAAGCCACTTTTTTTCTAACTTGAAACTCGTCTTTTTTTAAAAAAAAGTTCAAAAATTTGTTTTGATTTATTTATTTTTTTGAAAAAAGTGAAAAAAAATTGTATGGACAAACATAAGCTTAGTCTATCTAACAAAAATGATGCTTTTATATATGCAAAACATCTTAAATTTCACCCTTCTTTTGAAGATCACGAGTGAAAAAGAATTTATTACATAAATGTCTAAATCACTCCAGCTTCTCGGCATTGATTCAAACTATTTATCTAAAAGTCCTAAATCACTAGTTTACCTCTAATGTTAATTTTGATCAACTCCTTTTTTTTTAAAATAAATAAATTCTAATCTCTAGTTCTTTTATTTTCATCTCCGATATGCATCCGGGTGCTTTGGGACCAATGTCACCCGATCCTGCAAGTCAAAATTCACATTTTAAACCTACTAGAAATATCATTTAGGAGAAAAATAATTCTTTATAGTCAAAACGGGTACTGGACGCATGGCCGGCTCGACTATAAGGTAACTAAAACCATCGCTTGGGGCTCCAATTTTTTTTGGGCCCCCATTTTCTTCTAAAAATGTATTGTATTATATATATTATTTAAAAAATCTCATGTACTATTAAATTGAAAAAAAAATGGATAGAAAACATAATAACTTTTTACCTTTTATCGTGAGGATTATTGTAATAATTGAGAAATAAAATAATTATTAGGTGATTGTAGTATCTTTTCTTGCGTGGCTACCTAGTTTGTTGTCTCCTTTATATCCTAACAACTAACATGAACCCATATTATTATTCTTATATATATTTTTTTCATTTCTCCTTTCACTATTTTTATTTTCTTATTATATATTAACCATTCTGACGTCTCAAACCTTCTGCATTCTGCAAAATTTATTGTTGCTTTTTACAAAAGATCAAAATTTGTTTTTTGACATCTTCTTTAAAATTTCAAGCACTACAACAAGTTATTATTATTCATTATATTGAAGCAGTGCAATAATATTATGATATCATTATATCAACTTCTCAAATTCTTGAGCCATGTTTTATTATTCTAATTTTATATTATATTTTTTTATTAAAAATTTGCATTGTTTACATTCTTACTTCATAAGATCTGCGTACATCTTACCCTCTTCAGACCTTACTTGTAGGATTACACTATGTATATTATAGTTGTTGTTGTTGTTCAATTTAGATACGTCAACTAAAAAAACATTAAGGCCTCTTTATGAAGTTTGCTTTAGACTCCCAATCTTGTTGTGTCGGTCCTGACTGGACTGGACGGGTTGTTTCAAGTCGTCCTCTGTATTTTGCCTTCTCATTGCCCTCTGTTTTTTCACTCAGTATTACCATGTTGTATGTTCTAACCAGTGTTCTTCATGGATCTCTATTGATTGCTTTATTAGAAATTGTTTAAATAAAATTGAATATTTTAAAAGAAAAGGTGTCTTTTAAATAAAAAAATATTAAATTTTCATTTTTTGGTTACTTTACCCAAAGAGGACTTCTTGAAAATATTCTCCAAAAATTGTTGCAATCTCACGGAGAAGAGGAAACAAATAGGATTATTTTTAGAAAAATGTTTCGCATGTGTTTTAAGCATATATTTTCTAACATGCTCGCAGAAAAGGTGAGTATATATAGAGTATTGTGCCCGTTTTCTTCTTATTAGTGAATTGTGAGACTCCCTTTTCTTAGAAATAATTTTTCAGTTTATTTGCATATCAGTGTTTGATCTTAAAATATTTCAAATCAAATTTGAGTTTATATTTTAAAATTGGAAAATAGCTTATAACATGTTTTTCAATACACAAATTGTATTTAAGTATATTCAAGAATGAACACTACTCCAAAAAATTCTTTGCACAAAATATAACAAAACACAACTTCAACGTACTGATACTATGGTATGAAAATTAAATTTGAAAAAACTTTAGGATCAAGGAATTGCATTTTAATATCCAATATTAAATAAAACGAGAGAACGAATTGAGAAACGAGTGTGATGATGACGGCTATCATTATTTTATTATGAGTGGAGTATCAAAAACACACCTAAATTGTTTCTTTTTATTGAGTTTCATACCTAAACTATTGGAAGTGTGAGTTTCATACCTAAACTATCACTCATTAGTTTAAGAAACACACCTCGACTAATATGTGATGGCGTGTGTACTACACTCTCTTATAGTGTCATGAATATGGAATTAACCATTGAGATAATGGAGAAAATTAAGGAAAAGGTTATGGAGGCATAGGAGATCATCGAGGTGTGAGAGTTAATAAATCGCCAAAATGATGAGGGAAATTACCCGCTAAGAATTATGGACATCCACAATAATAATTTAATTTACAACAAGAGTACATTTTATTTTAGGATACCGAATTTATTTCATTTTTAAAAGAAAGAAAATTACAAAATATATTTTTCTTTTAATCTAGCATTTTAGTTAATTACTTTAAAATTTTCACTTAATCTAATTTGTTAATTTTTATTATACCTTGATATTTTTATCTTGATATTTCTAGATTTCCTCTTATCCTTTCTTGCAACAAACCCACATGTACTTAATTCACTCCACACACTACACTTAACATACATCAAATCATATCATTGTAGGGAGCCACTTTTTTTGGGGGGGCACAAAGGATAAACAATCACCTGCACACACAGTACTGCATGCACGTTACACTGAGAAAATACTCTCACATAATTTACGTTGCTCGTACTCTTTTAAGATGCCATTAGGTGCACGTCAGATTCTACAAAGATTGTGTATTTTAGTTAGTAGAATTCAGCACAAGTGTAACAATATTTTTGAAGAGTTCCAACAACTTAGCTCACAACACTCACTCACATTTGGATAATTGACACACACAATATATCATAAAGGGGGAGAGATATATATTAATGAGTACACGTTTGTTCCCGTACTCATAGTTTACTTGCTACACCTTTTAGTGTGTAGAGTCTGTTTCGAGTACTAGCGGAGTACATGGAGTTACACAGGGACGTCTCAATCATATCGAGGGCCTAAAGTCAAACGCTAACGAGGAGTCTTAACTTAATTTTTTTGATATATATATTTATTTAATTAAAATTTATTTTTTTAGCTTTTTGAGATGCAAAATTACTAATAATTTTCTTATAGTCAATATTTCCGAATAATTCTTTTTCAATTAACAATATAGTTAATCCATTCAAGCTCTCTTGAGATATTGTTGATCTCAGGTAAGAATTTATCAATTTTAATTTTGAAAAAATTCTTTCGGCTGAGGCAATCGTAACAGAAGCTATCAACATTATTCTATAAGCAATATAGGCATTTGAAAAATATGTGTTGTTTTCCTTAAAAGATTTCAGTAATTTTTTTTAGTAAGTATAACTATTTATATATGAAAATATGGGGCTCCCATAATTATGGGGCCCTAGGCAATTGCCTAAGTGGCCTAAAGGACGAGACGCTCCTGGAGTTACCGATCGTTGAGGCTACCCGTTGGAGATTTCTAGGTGAGCTGTTTGGATGATCCGCAACACCGGGGTCCACCTTCTTTATTTACATTTTATCTCTTGTTTAATACATCAAAGACCCATGAAAGAGCACCACTGATCAGAGGCATCGAAGGATTAGAGAGAGCACTGGTTAGAGCATAAGAACGTTTTTTTACACTAAATGACACTTCTCGTAGGTTTTAAAATGTGCAGGAGATGGGTGGCACGGGTCTGGTGACACCCAGATGCGTATCAAAGAAGAAAATAAAAAAAAATAGAGGTTTGGAGGAAAGTTAAAATAAGAGTTGAATAAAGTCAATATTTGAAGTAAACAGACTCGTAATTATGATTTGAAATTTCATATAATAGATCTGGATGGTGATTTAGGACTTCTATGGATAGTTTGGATGAGGGGCTCTGGAGTGATTCGGATATTTATGTAATAATTTTTTTTCATCACTCAGGATGTTCAAGAAAAGGGTGAAATAGATGTTCAGCAAGTCCATTCAAGTGATAATTTAGCGAGTTTGTTCACCAAGGCATTGTCAACGTCAACATTTAAGAAATTCGTATACAAGATTGAAATGCGTCATCTCCTAGACATTAAGTGATGTATTATTACATTTGATTTTTCTAGTAAGATTTTTAATTGAACAGTTAATAATGTGTATTATTAAGTATGCATACTCTTTTCCTTCACTAGAATTTTTACCCACTAATATACGTAATCAAGATCTCTCTATGAAGTGTCTTGTCTAGTTCTCTTGCTTTGCTTTTAATTATTAGTCGGGAAAATAAAGTACTTTCTAACAAAACTAGTAGCACATTTGGGACAAGAGAGGTTTACTCGGATGGTAAGCATCCCCAATTTTTAATTTTAAGATTATGAGTTTGAGTCATCAAAAGAAAAGAAAAAAGTGAAGCTCCAAAAAGGGATTAAAAAAAATAAAAATAGCACATCTGGTAAAAATGTTGCTGCCCAAGATAGAACTGGGGACCTTCAGTGTGTTAGACTGACCCAATGCAACAACCAAATGCAATGTAAATCCCAATATCTCTATATATACCCTAATGAGTAAACCTTCACCATACAAACTAGAAGAAAACACTCGATCCTCAAAATCATGGCAACATCTCAAACTTCACCACTTCCTCCCAAATATTTACAAGAGGATGATGGCCTAAGTGAAGAGTGTAAGAAATTGCTCTCTATCCTACCCAAAGAAAAAGGATGGATTGTATCATATAATTACAATTATCAAGGTTTTTGTATAGAACCAAGAGTAATCCAAAGTCTGATTGCATGTCAACAACAATTTCAAGCTCAAGATAGTGATATCATTCTTGTTACAACTCCTAAGTCAGGAACCACTTGATTAAAATCCCTCTTATTCGTTCTAGTGAATCGAATGAAATATCCTATCTTTGAACAAAATCATCCTTTACTTGTCAAGAACCCTCATGTTCTTGTTCCATTCTTGGAACATGTATTATCTCTTCGTGGTCAAGTCTATGATTTTTCATCATTCACTTCACCTAGACTCTTATCAACTCATATGCCCTTTGCTTTATTGTCAAAATCTGTCCAAGATTCAAGAACCAAACTTGTTTACTTATGTAGGAATCCTAGGGACACTTTTATTTCTTTGTGGCATTTTGCAAATGCTTTAAGACTTCATCACAAAGATATCAATACCATTGAAGAAATGTTTGATCGTTTTTGTAAGGGGGCGAGTTCTTATGATCCGTTTTGAAATCACGTGTTGAATTATTGGAAACAAAGCATAGAAAAGCGTAACAAAGTACTTTTCTTGATGTATGAAGAAATTAAAGCACAACCCAAATTTCAGCTTAAACGCTTGGCTGAATTCTTGGAGTGTCCATTTTCCATAGAGGAAGAAAATTGTGGAGTGGTGGATGAAATATTAAGAATGTGTAGCTTTGAGAATTTGAGCAATTTGGAGGTGAATACAAATGGGAAAATGTCACCTGGAGTGGAAAATAAATTATTCTTTCGTAAAGGGAAAGTTAGAGATTGGAAGAATTATTTTACGATTACAATTTTTGTACATTTGATTAGGCATTAATATGTTATATGCCAATTGAATGCAATTATTTGTTTTGAAAATCAATATTAAAGTAGTTGTATTTAAAATTAATGTAATAAATAGATTTTTCTATTTGGTACATATGTTTATTTAATCTCAATTCATTGTTGTCCTTTCAGACCGATACTTGATTTTGGGGTGCAATTAACGTGATTGAAGTTTTGTTTCTGTTTCAGCATGCTAATGATTTCAAAAATATATATTTCTTTTGATCTAGCATTTTAGTTAATTACTTTTAAATTTCCCTTAATCTAAGTTGTTAATTTTTATCATACCTTTCATAGTCTTAAATACTTTTAGATTTCCTCTTATCGTTTCTTGCAACAAGCCCACATGCACTTAATTCACTCCACACACACTACACCTCACAGACAGCAAATCATATCATTGAAGGGAGCCACTGTAGATTTTTCTTTGGGAACGTGTCTAGTTGTTACTCCTCTTTCCCACTTTATATGATTTATTTTTATTTTTAGTTAGTCTCGAAAAGGATGACACATTTTTATTTTTAGTAATAATTTAACTTTAAAATATTTATTTTACCCTTAATGAAATTATTTATATCCACACAAATATGCATGACTTATTTTTGACCATAAATTTCAAGTTTTCTTTTTTTCTTAAACTCTATACTAAATCAAACTAACTCACATAAATTAAAAACAAAAGAAATAGATATTTTTAGTTTGTCTTTTTAGAAAAGGAAAATGAAAAAGACCAACCAACAAGATTTCCTCTTATCCTCTCTTGCAACAAAGCCACATGCACTTAATTCACTCCACTCACTTCACACACACCAAATCATATCATTGAAGGGGACCACTCTTCTAAAATGTCGTTTACGTATGTCGAATCCTTAAAAAATAGTGTATTTTGAAAAATTCAAAACAAATATAACAATATTTTTAAGGAGTTCCAACGACTATTTGCTCACACTCACAATACTCACCCACATTTGGTTTTACACACACAATATAGCATAAAGGGAGAGAGATTAGAGCACTAAAGGAGCAGATCATGTTTTACACGTGGAAGTGATCTCTTATGATCATATACAAATTGTAGAAAAATTTTCTTCCTTCAAATTACTTAGGTATAAAAACAAAATTTCTTATAAAAAAGACAGAATTTAAAATAAATTTATAAAAGGTTACAAAATCAAATATGTCTCTCTCAATACATATCATTGCACACACTCATTGTCATTGATAGATATATAGATACAACTTCATAGACCCAAAATGGCAAAGCTTAGCTCGATGATCATTCTACTTTTTTTTAAAAATAAAATTTCTACTACTTTTACTTCGGGATAAAACTTTTCATTATATATATAAACATAATATTATGCATATCTTGACTTGTTGTATATGAGTTTTGCCAAAAAAGGCAAACCTTAGCATATTTCATTAATATTTTGATTCAAAAAGTATAAATAGCGAAAAGGGCAAATATATCTTTCAATTTTGAAATTTAGAGTGGATATATTCCTCATTAAAAAAGTGATGCATATATACCTTCATCGTCTAATAAATTGTATATTTACCCATTTCGTTAACAGATTGCATTAAAAAAAATTCTAAACATGGTTTAAATTTTAAAAATACCACGTGACTTTAAAAAAATTACCTCACCTATTTTCTTTACCCCTCTAGACCTGACCCAACTAAAAAAAATTCAATCCCTCTTTTATTCAATTTCGACCCAAACCTGTTTTATGATTGAGTAGAAGAGGAATCAGATTTTTTTTTCATTTGGGTCAGGTCTGGATTGGATCTGGACGGGTAAAAAAAATGGGTGCTAACTTTTTAAAGTCACATGATATTTTTGGAATTAGAAAACCAGTTTGTGATTTATTTTTTTAATTTAGTAAATATAGGTCTATTAATGAAAAAGATAAACATGCATCATTTGTTAGACGGTAGGGTATATATACATCACTTATTAACGAGGAGTATATCCTCTCTAAATCAAAAAAATTAAGAGGTATATTTGAGACAAGTATTCGGAGTCACCAAAGAAGCAAAAAGGTTGAAGTTTCTAAAAAAGGATTTTTTTTAAAAATAACACATCTGGTAAAAATATTGCTGCCCAAGATAGAACTGGGGACCTATATATATACCCTTATGAGTGAACCTTCATCATATACAAACTAGAAGATAACTCTTTATCCTCAAAATCATGACAACATCTCAAATTTTTCCTCTCAAATATACACAAGAGGATGACCTAAGTGAAGAGTGTAAGAAATTGCTCTTAACTCTACCAAAAGAAAGAGGATGGCTTACATCACATATGTACAATTACCAAGGTTTTTGGGTAATACCAAGAGCACTACAAGGTGTGATTGTATGCCAACAACAATTTCATGCTGAAGATAGTGATATCATTCTTGTTACACCTCCTAAATCAGGAATCACTTGGTTAAAAGCACTTTTATTTGTTTTAGTAAATTGAGTGAAACATCTCATTTTTGAACAGAATCACCCTTTACTTGACAAGAACCCTCATGATCTTGTTCCAGCTTTGAAATTTATACTCTATATTAATGGTCAACTCTCTAATTTTTCATCCTTCACTTTACCAAGACTCTTGTCAACTCATTTGCCCTTTGCTTCATTATCAAAAACTGTTCAAGATTCAAAAGCCAAACTTGTTTACTTATATAGGAATCCTAGGGACACTTTTATTTCACCGTGGCATTACATAAATTAACAATTTGAGACCTGATCACAAAGAAACCAATTCCATTGAAGAAATATTTGATTTTTTTTCCAAAGGTGTGAGTATTATTTTGTGGTCCATTTTAGAATCACGTGTTAGATTATTGGAAAACAAGCATAGAAAAATCAAAGAAAGTACTTTTCTTGATGTATGAAGAAATCAAAGCACAACCCAAACTTCAGCTTAAACGCTTGGATGAGTTCTTGGAATGTCCATTTTTCATTGAGGAAGAAAATCGTGGAGTGGTGGATGAAATAATAAAAATGTGTAGCTTTGAGAATTTGAGCAATTTGAAGGTGAATACAAATGGAAAATTGTTCAACGGAGTGGAAACTAAAGAGTTCTTTCGTAAAGGAGAAGTTGGAGATTGGAAGAATTATTTTTCTATAGAGATGTGTGAGAAACTCAATCATATCATTGAACAAAAGTCCCAAGGATCTGGAATACGATTTTTATACATTTGATTAGGCATTAATTTGCTATATGCCAATTGAATGCAATTATTTGTTTTGAAAATCAATATTAAAGTAGTTGCATTTGAGATGTAATGTAACAAATAGATTTTTCTATTTGGTACGTATGTTGAAGTTTTGACGTGATGAAAGTTTTGTTTTTGTTTGGTTTTGATGTGATTGAGATGATGGAAGTTTTGTTTCTGTTTGAATATGCTAATGATTTCAATTTATGCAAAAAATACTTTTAAATTTGTATTTTTTTATACTAGATCTTTTCTTCTTCTTCTTCTTCTTCCTTTTTTTTTTTTTTTTTAGAAAAAGGAAGATGTAAATCTTATGCTAGCTATATCACCATTGTTCGTCATGCATATTACTTTTGTCTAATTTTTATATCATTTATAGACATGTGATTTTCTTACCCTTCTTGAGTTTTGCATCATTTTAGCATTAAATGTTTCTTTTAGGCTCAACCTTGATCTTTTTAATTTTATTACAGTTTTAATAAGGTTTTCTTGTTAAAATTGATGAAATACAAAAAAAAAGAGTTGTTATAAAATGAAGGGTATCTAAAAGTCACAATATAAAACAAGTAGACGAAAAACATAACTAGCAAGAAAGAACATTCATTTTTCTTACAAATGTATTCGTATTTATAAGGATAAATTGAACAACATCATATAATGTCATGAATATGTAACTAAGCATTGAGATAATGGAAAAGATTAAGGGGAAGGTTATATATGAAGGTGTAGGAGATCACGTAGGTGCGCTAGTTAATTAATTAATTACCAAATTAGTGAGGTGAATTACCCGAAAAATTATGGACATTGACAATAGTAATTTAATTTACAATAAGAGTACATTTTAGGATATCACTTTTATTTCATTTTCAAAAGAAAGACAATAACAAAATATATTTTTCTTTTAATCTAGAGTTTAGTTAATTACTTCTAAATTTTCCTTTAATCTAAGTTGTTAGTAATTTTCATTACACCTTTCATATCCTAAATATTTTTAGTTTATCCTTTTAGAAAAGGAAAAACAAGAAAGACCAACCAACAAGATTTCCTCTTATCCTCTCTTGCAACAAATTCACTCAACTCACTTCACACACATCAAATCATATCATTGAAGGGGACCGCTCTTCTAAAATGTCGTTGCCTTATATCGAATCCTTCAAAAAAATAGTGTATTTTGAAAAATTTAGGACAAATAAAATAATATTTATAAATAGTTTCAACAACTATTAGCTCACAATACTCACTCACATTTGGTTTTACACACACAATATAGCATAAAGGGAGAGAGATTAGAGCGCTAGAGGAGTAGATCACGTTTTACACGTGAAAATGATCTTTTGTGATCACATACAAATTATAGAGAATTTTTTTTTTCCAGATTGCTTAGTTATAAAAATAAAAATCTCTTATAAATAGACATAAAATTTAAAACAAATTTATAAAAAGCTACAAAATCAAATATTTCTCTCAATACATATCATTGCACACACTCATTGTCATTGATAGATATATAGATACAACTTCATAGACCCAAAATGGCAAAGCTTAGCTCGATGATCATTCTACTTTTTTTTAAAAAAATAAAATTTCTACTACTTTTACTTCGGGATAAAACTTTTCATTATATATATAAATATAATATTATGCATATCTTGACTCGTTGTATACGAGTTTTGCCAAATAAGGCAAATCTTAGCATATTTCATTAATATTTTGATTCAAAAAGTATAAATAGGGAAAAGGGCAAATATATCTTTCAATTTTGAGATTTAGAGTGGATATATTCCTCGTTAAAAAAGTGATACATATATATCTTCATCGTCTAATAAATATTGCATATTTACCCATTTCGTTAATAGACTGCATTAAAAAAATTCTAAACATGGTTTAAATTTTAAAAATACCACGTGACTTTAAAAAAATTACCTCACTTATTTTCTTTACCCCTCTAGACCTGACCCAACTAAAAAAAGTTCAATCCCTCTTTTATTCAGTTTCGATCCAAACCTGTTTTATGACTGAATAAAAGAGGAATTAGGTTGTTTTTTTCATTTGGGTCGGGTCTGGATTGAATCTGAACGGGTAAAAAAATGGGTGGTCTAACTTTTTAAAGTCACATGACATTTTTGGAATTAGAAAATCAGTTTGTGATTTATTTTTTTAATTTAGTAAATATAGGTCTATTAATGAAAAAGATAAATATGCATCATTTGTTAGACGATAGGGTATATATACATCACTTATTAACAAGGAGTATATCCTCTCTAAATCAAAAAATTAAGAGGTATATTTGGGACAAGTATTCGGAGTCACCAAAGAAGCAAAAAGGTTGAAGTTCCTAAAAAAGAATTTTTTTTTAAAATAGCACATCTGGTAAAAATATTGCTGCCCAAGATAGAACTGGGGACCTATATATATACCCTTATGAGTGAACCTTCATCATATACAAACTAGAAGATAACTCTTTATCCTCAAAATCATGACAACATCTCAAACTTTTCCTCTCAAATATACACAAGAGGATGACCTAAGTGAAGAGTGTAAGAAATTGCTCTTAACTCTACCAAAAGAAAGAGGATGGCTTACATCACATATGTACAATTACCAAGGTTTTTGGGTAATACCAAGAGCACTACAAGGTGTGATTGTATGCCAATAACAATTTCATGCTGAAGATAGTGATATCATCCTTGTTACACCTCCTAAATCAGGAACCACTTGGTTAAAAACACTTTTATTTGTTTTAGTAAATCGAGTGAAACATCCCATTTTTGAACAGAATCATCCTTTACTTGATAAGAACCCTCATGATCTTGTTCCAGCTTTGGAATTTAGACTCTATATTGATGGTCAACTCTCTAATTTTTCATCCTTCACTTCACCAAGACTCTTGTCAACTCATTTGCCCTTTGCTTCATTACCAAAAACTGTTCAAGATTCAAAAGCCAAACTTGTTTATTTATGTAGGAATTCTAAGGATACTTTTATTTCACTGTGGCATTACATTAACAATTTAAGACCTGACCACAAAGATACCAATTCCATTGAAGAAATGTTTGATTTTTTTTGCAAGGGTGTGAGTATTTGTGGTCCAATTTGGAATCACGTATTAGATTACTGGAAAACAAGCATAGAAAAACCAAACAAAGTACTTTTCTTGATGTATGAAGAAATCAAAGCACAACCCATACTTCAGCTTAAACGCTTGGCTGAGTTCTTGGAATGTCCATTTTCCATTGAGGAAGAAAATGATGGAGTGGTGGATGAAATAATAAGAATGTGTAGCTTTGAAAATTTGAGCAATTTGAAGGTGAATACAAATGGAAAATTGTTTAATGGAGTGGAAACTTAAGAGTTCTTTCGTAAAGGGGAAGTTGGAGATTGGAAGAATTATTTTACTGTAGAGATGAGTGAGGAACTCGATCATATCATTGAACAAAAGTTTCAAGGATCTGGATTACGGTTCTTGTACATTTGATTAGGCATTAATATGTTATATGCCAATTGAATGCAATTATTTATTTTGAAAATCAATATTAAAGTAGTTGTATTTGAGATTAATGTAACAAATAGATTTGTCTATTTGGTATGTCGTATGTTGATTTGTTTTGTACATATTTTGATTTAACCTCAGTTCATTGTTGTTCTTTCGATCTGATACTTGAATTTGGGGTGCAATTGACGTCATTGAAGTTTTGTTTCTAAAAGCCACAATATAAAACAAGCAAGAGAGAATATTCGTTTTTCTTACAAATGTATTCATAATTATAAGGATAAGTTGAGCAACTTGATGAGGGGAATTACCCCTAAGAAATATGAACATTCCCAATAATAATTTAATTTACAATAAAGAGTACATTTTAGGATACCGATTTTATTTCATTTTCAAAATAAAGAAAATTACACAAAAAAATATTTTTCTATCAATCTAGCTTTTTAGTTAATTGCATTTAAAGTTTTCCTTAATCTAAGGTTGGTAATTTTTATCATACTCTTATAAATTGTAGAGAAAAATCAATCTTTTCAGATCTCTTAAATGTAAAAATAATAAGCTCTTATAACAAATTTATGAAAAGCTACAAAATCAAATATATCTCTCAGTACATATCATTGCACACACTCATATGGAGGAATTTTTTTTTCATGAAAATATTTTCTAGAAAAATAAGTTGTTTAATTTCTTACTTATTTTCTTGTGTTTGACATGCATGCAAGTAGAAAATATTATCCTAAAAGCATTTGTATACATCTAACATAAAACAATGAGAATAGGTAGGGGTAGAATGATACATATTGTGGTGGGGGAGGGCAAGGGGGTTGTGGTGAGTGAGGCGGGGGGTAAGGCTGGGTGGGGATAGGCGGGGTGGTGAATGTGGGTGGGGTTAGCATAGGTGGGAGTGGGGTTAGGATAGAAAAGAAATTTAAAAAAATTGGGGGGTTGGGGTGGGGTAAGGTGGGGGGCGGGTACAAAAAAAGGTACAAAAATCGATCGACCTCAAAAAAGGAAGGAAAAACCGAGTCAACAAAATCAATCTCAGAGGTTGATTTTTAAGCGTCAAAAACTGAAAAAGTGCAAACTAACCTCCACAGGTCGATTTATTTAGCATCAAAAATCCAGAAAGCTGAGGTCAATTTTTTTCATGAAAAAATGAATTTAAAGAGTGTAAAAAAAACTAAAATCTTAAATCAAAATGAGCAACAACGGTCTAGTGGTAGTAATATAGACGGAGTTTCAATCCACAAATGATACATTTTATAATAGTGCAATAAAAAAGGTAAATTTATATAGATATGTTATATTATGAAAATATTTACCATTTATAGCAATAACATTTTTTTTCAATGAATACTTATAATACATTTATAATACAATTTTAATATATATTGCAGAGAACAATTTATAATACAAATATAATACAGATTTTATTCATGGATAATACATTTATCACACTCTTATAATACATTGTGTCAATATTTTACCAAACAAGCATAATATATTTATAATTCATCTATATTGCATGTATAATTCACTTTTAATACATAGTGCAGATTTATCATAGTACTGCTATGCATTGCTATAAATGGTAATAAATAAAAACTATCGCTAAAAATAGTAATTATTTATTAAAAAAATACTCATCCAAGTAATTTTTCCAATAAAAGATATCATTATTAAGACTTGGACTTTGGATGTATTTGTCCAAACAAAGGGGAGCTAACTTCTATTATGTTGGGCTTCCAGCCCAGCACATAATGTAGGAAAAGGAGTCCATCGTACCTCACAAAAATGAAAGAAAACAATTAGTTGAAAATAGGCAAAATTTCAAAAGCAAGCTAATATTCGGCCAAAAATTAGTCATTTTAGTTACACTTTAGCTAATTACAATTTGTAGTTACACTTTGGGTAGCAATTGTATATATGGAATGTATTTTTCCCGAAATTCAGGACAGAAATAATATATTTGTATTTGTAAGTCTAACTCAGCAGCAACAACAACGCTTGCAATTTCACCATCTCCTTGATACATTTGAATGCAATTGATTACATGATACAATTGATACATTTGAACACTTGAATGAATGTTATACTATCACTTCACACACACTTTTACACCATCAACCCTACACCCTCACACACATCAAATCATATCATTGAAGGGAACCACTCTAGATTTTTCTTTGGGCACAAAGGATACACAATCACCTGCACACACACAGTACAGAACGTTACCAAAAAAATATCGTTGAATGTATGTCGGATCCTTAGTACTATAGTAGTGTCAATGAGGTTGGAGGGGTCAGTTTTATTTTTGATTTTGAGATTATTTAAGTCCACAAAATTGCTAGATTGCTCGTCAGCCGTCCTAGCACACACCACAATACGCCCATCAATTTTGCCTTACTTGGACATTTAATTTTTTGTTATCGCCTCTTTCTGAAGGGTCCAAACGGGGGGGGGGGGGGGGAACTATTCCGAAGGGGCATGGCCTCAAATTAACTTTCATTGGCATGTAATATCTGTTGGAATCAATTAATTATTTGAAGTGCAGAATCTGAAAATATCGAGATGAAGCAGCTGTTTCAAACAGCCTTAAAACAGCAAAGCAATAATGACAGTAGGGTCGGGATATCCCCGCTTAGTAGTAGAAACTCGGAGAGACAGACTGAGAGGGACTCTTTCACACCTGCTAACTCCTAGAATATCAAGCTCAGCAGCAACTACTTTCATAGGACGAGACTAATGGCAAGGCAGCAACACGAAGCAAACAAGGTATGAACGTATGGTAAGCAATTATATGTGTTGCAGAAAGATCGTGAGTTAACTACCACACAATCGCACATATAAAGCAAATAATAAAGAAGAAAAAATAACACGAGAATTTAACGAAGTTCGACTAAAGCCTAATCCTCTGAACAGAACATCTTGAGGGACTTCATGTTTTTTTATGGATGGATCATCACAAGATGAAAGTAAGTAATAGACTAATTAACTAATAAAAATGAATTTAAAGTATAAGAAAAAAAAACTAAAATCTTAAACCAAAATGAACAACAATGGTCTAGTGATAGAAATATAGACAGAGTTTCATAATTGTGCAATAAAATGTCATTGCTGAGACTTGGACTTGGGATGTATTTGTCCAAATTAAACAAAGGGGGAGCTAACTTTAGGAAAAGGAGCCCATCGTATCTCACAAAAATGAAAGAAAAAAGTTAGTTAAAGATACGCAAGCTTGAAGTGTGGCGTTAAAAAATAAACATAAGTAATAACCCTCTTCGGATGGTGATTTAAGACTTAGATGGATAGTTTGGACGAGTACCGATAGGAGCTCTGGAATGATTTGGACACTTATGTAATAAATTCTTTATCACTCATTATCTTCGAAAAAAGAGAGGGTGAAATTCTCCACCACTTCTTCCCAAATATTTGCAAGAGGATGACCTAACTGAAGAGTGTAAGAAATTACTCTCTATCCTATCCAAAGAAAAAGGATGGGTTGAATCGTATATCTACAATTATCAAGGTTTTTGGATAGCACCGAGAATACTTCAAGCTGTGATTGCATGTCAACAACAATTCCAAGCTCAAGATAGTGATATCATCCTTGTTACAACTCCTAAATCAGGAACCACTTGGTTAAAATCATTGTTATTTGTCATAGTGAATCGAATGAAGCATCCTATTTTTGAACAGAATCACCTTTTACTTGTCAAAAACCCTCATGATCTTGTTCCATTCTTGGAACTTAGACTCTACTTTGATGGTAATGTCGTCCCTGATTTTTCATCCTTCACTTCACCTAGACTCTTGTCAACTCATGTGCCTTTTGCTTCATTGCCAAAATCTGTCCATGATTCAAGAACCAAACTTGTTTACTTATGTAGGAATCCTAGGGACACTTTTATTTCTATGTGGCATTTTGCAAATAATTTAAGACTTCATGACACAGATACCAATTCTATTGAAGAAATGTTTGATATTTTATGTAAGGGGGCTAGCCCTTATGATCCGTTTTGGAATCACGTGTTGGAGTATTGGAAACAAAGTGTAGAAAAGCCTAACAAAGTATTTTTCTTGATGTATGAAGAAATTAAAGCACAACCCAAACTTCAGCTTAAACACTTAGCTGAATTCTTGGAATGTTCATTTTCCATAGAGGAAGAAAACTGTGGAGTGGTCGATGAAATATTAAGAATGTGTAGCTTTGAGAATTTGAGCAATTTGGAGGTGAATACAAATGGGAAATTGCCAGCTGGAATGGAAAATAAAATGTTCTTTCGTAAAGGAAAAGTTGGAGATTGGAAGAATTATTTTACTGTAGATATGAGTGAGAAATTCAATAATATCATTGAACAAAAGTTTCAAGTATCTGGATTACAGTTTTTGTACATTTGATTAGGCATTAATATGTTGTATGCTAATCGAATGCAATTATGTGTTGATTTGTTTTGTACGATTTAATCTTAGTTCATTGTTTCCCTTTTAATCTGACTAGTTTCACCGCAGGCGCGTTGCACGTGTTTGTTCACAAAAGTATAATTTTTTTTTACGTTAGATGCAATTTAATAACATTAAATTTGTTTCAGACAAATATCAAACTTTACAAATAGACAATTAACTTGAGCTAACTGATTAACTTAAGTGAAGCAATAACTCCTTGACCCCTGTCTTATTTTATTAGAAACAAGTTTTAGAATCCTGCGACATGGAAATTACAGAATTCTTGTCTTCCATAAACAATATATGTGAGGCGTAGGCAACTTGAGTATTGACCAGCAAAATACAAAAGCCTATACAGTCAAAAGATGGCATACAAATTTCAGATTACGTTACGTATAGTCGAGTGAATCTCCTTCCACTGTCCATTTATGTAGGATTGTGCTGCATCAGCTATCACTTTAGGGCTTGCTCTCTTGCATAATATAAAGCGGGGGAGTACTTTTTTCCATACTATCCTTAGTATTAAATAATTACTACGTACATAAAAGTAGTATTAGTCAAATTTACAATTCTAGAGCAACATTAATAAGGTTAATTTAGTAAAATACTCATTTAATTAAATTTTTTTAAGGAATGTGTTAGGATAACATGGGTCAAGTAATATGAAACTGAGTGAATATAGCTTTAATTTTTGGGACCACAAATAAATGAATTAATTCTTTGCGGCACCCTATGGAGTTTGACAAATATAAATGTATTTTGGTAGCTCACCTATAAAATAAATATGGCTAAAGTAATCCTTGCACGTAATTCCTTTTATTCCCTGACTTTCTTAGAACAAAAAGAGTAGTAATTAGTGAAACAATTTAAACAATAAAGTTTGCTAGTGAACTATACTTTTAACTTTACTTTGGAATGATTCATTAGGAATTCTGAACCATGTGATACATATCTAACTAAATAGTTGGCTTGATAAGGTAATCAAGCCAACTAACCATCTTGCATCCTAAAAGGATGAACTCATTAGATAATAATGTGATGGAATAACATGAAATTCTAATTGGCGTGCAATCAATGGTCAACCTCAATATCATCTGTAGAAGAGAGGAACATTTAAAAACATAATCATATTTTTAAAAGACAAAATCAGCAAATATGCAGGATCATAATGTTCTACTATGAAAGTGAAAACAGAGAAGTAGAGAGCATATTAATAGCTTAGTTGAAGTCTTAAAAATATTGAAGTTTTGCGAAACCAAAAAAGAATCGCATACAATATAGATTATGTAAGTCTGAAAACAAACTCGATTAGGAGTGGCGGAAGGTTAAAAGACATGGACGTTACTATGTAGTTTCATATAAAGCAACTAACAACTTGATTGTGTACATAACAAAGGATACATATATCCTGCAATCAGCAATAAATTTAACATTGACAATATGAAAGGGCTTCTAAAATGACTTATTGTTCCTCTCATATTTGTAGTAAATCAATTTCCTCTGTTCTTCGGCATCCGACCAGGGCCATCCTACAACCACCAAAAGTACTTGTCTAGTGCCAGATATTTCTACTTCCTTTCGATTCCCAAGCAATTTTAATTGTGGATTGTGCATGGATGTGAAAGATTGGTGACTAAGAAGTAACAGGGCATACCCGTTTGCCTAATAGAGAAGTTGGAAGATTGTTGGGGAAGCGCCATTGTGATTTCAATTTTTAAAGAGATTAAAAGGTACAACTCTTGAGGAACTTGTTCTTGAAACGTCTGTTGGTAAGTATTCACGTCTGCAGGAAAGTGTTCTGCGATGCGCTACTATGACTGGCATCTTCTACGAAAACAAACCTCTCTCCTTCAATTCTTCAACATGATCCATCGCTGTTATAATCTACGCGCAGTGCCATCTTCTGCCCAAAAAAAATATCCCTTTCACCTTCAAATTTCCAACAGATTTTTCCTTCGCTAACAACCTTAAGGTAGGTTCCACCTTCGCTGACAACATAAAGGTGCGATGAATTTCTCAAGGCTCCTTCATAATAATCCCATCTTTGATTTTCAGAGTGCCTTCCAATTGCGAATCACATTCAACTTAACATTTTCTAACGCTTTGCGCATATGCTATACTTTAGAATCTGCCAACGCCCGCTGCCTCCGTCAACAGCGCCCCCATCAACTGCTACAACTGCCTCCGTCAAAAGGGAATTGTAAGTTAAAATTGTAACTACATAGTAATACCAACTTAGAATTCCAAAGTCCGGTGCACTTGTGAAGTATGCACTGAGTTACCTTCTTTCCGTCTTATATATTTATAACAGGCACTTACTGCCCCGCCGCTCACGAACGTCTCTATCGATTTGATCTACTTTCAAAGCTTCCAACGATATGTAACTACAGCATAATCAAATGCCTTCATCTGTGCAGATTCAGCCGCTTAGCCCATCTGCTCTATGCCAACGCCATCTGTATCCGTCAAATGGATCGCATTGCATAAGTTAGACGAACAGCTTAAAGTAGTAGCCAGAGAGTTTAGTTCTTAAAGCAGTAGCCAGAGAGTTTAGTTAAATGAGGTTCTAACACATTGTATTCATAACAAAAGAATATGTATAGTAGCAATTTTAATGCTGCATTATTATATAGAAAAGAGGAATTAACATTTAAAAACAGAGTTAGAGTCTTAAATATATTGAAACCAAATAAGGATCGCATACAATAGAAGAGTTAAAAGACATGGACGTTACTATGTAGTTTCATATAAAGTGACTAAAAACTTGTTGGAGTTATGGGTCTTTTTCCCTTCCTATGTGGATAAATAAAGCTCAATTTGGACCAACCCACTTTTGCCCATAGGCCCAATTCTATGGGGCATATATATAGACCTTTTTTAGGTCTTATTTCATAATCCACATAATATTTTTCAGCAGCCACACATAGAGAGAAAGAGCAGCTTTTCGCACCCAATTTCAGCCCTAAATTGCCAACTTCAAATTGCGATTCCCGCTTCGTTTCTTATCCGATTGATCTGATTTTTGGACAGCTTGTTCCTCTCATCTCAATCTTTGATTAGAAACTGACAGAGTTGGATTTGGTATCCCGTAGCTCCAGTTTTGCATCCGTGAACAGTAGCTGCGTTTTTTCGGTGCTTTTGCTCCTTTTATTCTCTTGTTTTTGGTGTTGTGATTTATGTAGTGTTGCTCGTTGTTTGGCACTTCTTTGGTGGCCATTTTGGAGAACATTATTGTAACTCTTGGTGATTATAGTGGAGGTTTTGGTCCCGTGGTTTTTACTCTTCACACCGAAGGGGTTTTCCACGTAAATCTTGGTGTCTCGTGTGATTGATTTATTTTGTCTTGTCGTATTTCTTTTAGTTGATATACTTGCTGCCTTATTACCATTGTGCTTGGTTTGTTTGTCTTCTCTTGGTTCAAATTGAAAGGGAAAGTTTAGACTTGGGTATTCTTCCGCTGCTAACCTGTTGTGCATTCTTTGTTAGTGCCTTGCCTTTCTCAACAAAGTTGTATCAGAGCATTGATTGTTGTTGATAGTCAATTTGAATGATGGAGGCAAATATGAGCAAGATGGTGTGTTTGAATGGTAGTAATTATCATACTTGGAAAGGCAAGATGAAAGATCTTCTATTTGTCAAGAAGATGCACTTACCTGTGTTTGCTTCTAACAAACCTGAATCTATGAATGATGAGGATTGGGAATTTGAGCATCTGCAGGTTTGTGGCTATATCAGACAATGGGTTGAAGATAACGTTAGAAATCATATTGTGAATGAGACACATGCCAGAAGTTTGTGGGATAAGCTTGAGACACTTTATGCTTCGAAGACTGGCAACAACAAGTTGTTCCTGCTGAAACAATTGATAAATATCAGGTACAAAGAGGGTAGTCCTATTTCTGATCATATAAATGATATTCAGGGTGTCCTTGACCAGCTGTCCGGAATGGGTGTAAAGTTTGATGAAGAAATTCAGGGACTTTGGCTTCTCAATACTCTGCCAGACTCTTGGGAGACTCTTCGAGTTTCTTTGACTAATTCTGCTCCCAGTGGTGTTGTAACTATGGAATATGCTAAGAGTGGTGTCTTGAATGAAGAGATGATAAGAAGATCACAGGCCTCATCTTCTTCAGCTTCACACTCCGATGTTTTGGTTACTGAAGATAGGGGGAGAAATAAGTTCAGAGGTCAGAATGATAGAGGTACAAGTAGAAGCAAGTCAAAGTCCAGATACAAGAATGTTACATGTGACTATTGCCACAAGAATGGACATATCATGAAATATGGTCACAAGCACAAGAGAGATATGAGACGACAAAAGAAAGAAGGCGATAATGAGAATCGTGTTGCTGTTGTTGCTAATGATGATCTTCTTGTTGCTTGTGGTGAGAATGCCATTAATCTTGTTCGTGATGAGTCTAGCTGGTTTATGGATTCTGGTGCTACTTCTCATGTCACGCCCAAGAAAGAATTATTTTCTTCTTATACTCCAGGTAATTTTGGGATGTTGAAGATGGGTAATAATGATGAAGTTTAAGTTCTTGGCATTGGAACAGTTTGCTTAGAAAGTAACAATGGTTCGAGATTAGTTCTCAACAATGTCAAGCATGCTCCAGATGTTCGCCTGAATTTGATCTCTGTGGGGAACCTTGATGATGAGGGTTATGTTAACACCCTTGGTGCTGGCCAGTGGAAGCTTACTAGAGGTTCAATGGTTGTGGCTCGTGGTGACAAGTTGTCTAACTTGTACGTATTTCAGGGCTCCATCTCTAGAGGCTTAGTAAACTTGGTGGAGAATGATACTTCATCAGAATTATGGCATAGAAGGCTAAGTCATATGAGTGAGAAGGGGATTGACAATTTGGCTAAGAAAAATTTGCTTTCTGGAGTGAAACAAGCAAGAGTTGAGTAAGTCTTTTGCTATGAAAGACTTAGGACCAGCAAGGCAGATTCTTGGCATGCAGATTGTCCGTGACAGAAAGGCCAAGAAGTTGTGGTTATCACAGGAGAAGTACATTCAGAAAGTACTTCGAAGGTTCAACATGAATAATGTTAAGGTTGTCAGTACACCTTTAGCTATGCACTTCAAGTTGAGCACGAAAGAGTGTCCTTCCAGTGATGATGAGAAGGAAGATATGAAGAAAGTTCCTTATGCTTCAGCTGTTGGTAGTTTAATGTATGCAATGATTTGTACAAGACCAGATATTGCTCATGCTGTTGGTATTGTTAGCCGTTTTCTTTCTAATCCGGGAAGAGAACATTGGAATGCTGTGAAGTGGATCATGAGATATCTTTGTGGCACTTCTAGTCTGAGTTTGTGTTTTGGTACAGGGAAGCCTATTCTTTATGGTTATACTGATTCAGACATGGCTGGTGATGTTGATACTCGCAAGTCTACTTCAGGGTACTTGGTTACTTTTGCAGGGGGAGCTGTGTCTTGGCAATCTAGGTTGCAAAAATGTGTTGCTCTATCTACTACAGAAGCTGAGCTTATTGCTGCCGTTGAAGCTTGTAAAGAGTTGCTCTGGATGAAGAGATTCTTGGGGGAACTTGGTTGTGCTCAAGAGAGGTATGTGCTTTATTGCGACAGTCAAAGTGCTATACATCTTGGCAAGAATTCTACATTCCATGGTCGGTCTAAACACATTGATGTGAGATACCATTGGATTCGAGATGTGTTGGATTCTAAGTTGCTTGAACTTGAGAAGATTCATACGGATGATAATGGTTCCGATATGATGACTAAAGCTTTGCCAAGATGGAAATTTGAAGATTGTTGCATGATCGCCGGGATGGCGGTCTCCTCCACATAGTCGTGAGGGGGAGAATTGTTGGGGTTATGGGTCTTTTTCCCTTCCTATGTGGATAAATAAAGCTCAATTTGGACCAACCCACTTTTGCCCATAGGCCCAATTCTATGGGGCATATATATAGACCTTTTTTAGGTCTTATTTCATAATCCACATAATATTTTTCAGCAGCCACACATAGAGAGAAAGAGCAGATTTTCGCACCCAATTTCAGCCCTAAATTGCCAACTTCAAATTGCGATTCCCGCTTCGTTTCTTATCCGATTGATCTGATTTTTGGACAGCTTGTTCCTCTCATCTCAATCTTTGATTAGAAACTGACAGAGTTGGATTTGGTATCCCGTAGCTCCAGTTTTGCATCCGTGAACAGTAGCTGCGTTTTTCGGTGCTTTTGCTCCTTTTATTCTCTTGTTTTTGGTGTTGTGATTTATGTAGTGTTGCTCGTTGTTTGGCACTTCTTTGGTGGCCATTTTGGAGAACATTATTGTAACTCTTGGTGATTATAGTGGAGGTTTTGGTCCCGTGGTTTTTACTCTTCACACCGAAGGGGTTTTCCACGTAAATCTTGGTGTCTCGTGTGATTGGTTTATTTTGACTTGTCGTATTTCTTTTGGTTGATATACTTGCTGCCTTATTACCATTGTGCTTGGTTTGTTTGTCTTCTCTTGGTTCAAATTGAAAGGGAAAGTTTAGACTTGGGTATTCTTCCGCTGCTACCCTGTTGTGCATTCTTTGTTAGTGCCTTGCCTTTCCCAACAAAACTTGATCAACGGAGAATTTCGCCATTGTTTTGGCCTAGCTCTAACAGAGGAATTAGATAGAAAAATCAGCGACAATGACTGGAAGCTGTAAATAAAGTGCAAGGGAATTAACTTTTTGAAGTAGACTTAATCGTAAACACTTGAAAGATTATCTTTTGAGAAGTATCAGGGCATACCTGATAGCCAGACAGAGAAGATGGAAACGATGCTATGGTTGAAACCTCTTCGTTGAGGCCTATTTGAGCATGCTAATGATTTCAATTTACGCAAAAAATACTTTTACACTGAATCTTGATCTTTTTAATTTTATTACATTTTTAGTAAGATTTTCTTGTTAAAATCGAAAAAATACAAAACAAATTAAAAAAAAAACAAAAAGAAGAAGAAGAAGAAGAGTTATTATAAAATGAAGGGTATCTAAAAGCCACAATATAAAATAAGAAAGTAAACAAAAAACGTAAAGAGCAAGAGAGAGCATTCATTTTTCTTACAAATATATTCATATTTATAAGGATACATTGAGCAACATCATATAGTATCATGAATATGAAATTAACCATTGAAATAATGAAGAAGATTAAGGGAAGACTATAAAGGTGTGGGAGATCATGAAGGTGTGTGAGCTAATTAATTACCAAATTTATGAGGGGAATTACCCCTAACAATAATATAAAAAATAATTTCATGCCCGAATGGATCAAATTCCAGGAGGCCCTCCTGTCCTTAAAGGTCCATATTCAAGGATTTCCTCTTTATCCTCTCTTGCAACAAACTCACATTCATTTAATTCACTTCGCACACACTTTTACACCATCAAAATATTATTGGGTGCACATTGGATCCTTTATAAAAAATTCGATACAAGTACAAAAATATTTTTGGAGAGTTCCAACAACTAAGCTCGCAACACTCACTCACATTTGGATTTACTCACATAACATAGCATGGAAGGGGGGGGGGGGATTAGAGCACTGGAGGAGCAGATCACGTTTTACACAGTGCATTGTACACTCGACGGTGCACGTGAAAATGATCTCTTGTGACCACATACAAATTGTAGAGAAAAAAAATAATTTCTTCACATTTTGTAGGTATAAAAATAAAGATCTCTTATAAAAAAGATATAAAATTTAGAACAAATTTATAAAAGGCTATAAAATCAGATATATCTCTCAATACATATCATTGCACACACTCATTGTCATTGATAGATATAGATACAACTTCATAGAGTAACATTACCAAAAAAAAAAAAAAAGTGCAAAAATCGATCAACCTAAAAAAAAAAAGAAGAAAAAACCGAGTTAAAAGAAAATATTAATTTTGACAAAATCGATCTTCAGAGGTTGATTTTTTAAATTAGCGTCAAAAATGGAAAAAGTGAGAACCAACCTCCACAGGTCGATTTCTTTAGCTACAAAAATCGAGAGAGCCGGGGTTTAAAGAGGAGCAAATTTCAAAAACACCAGTCTAACTGAAACTAATTGGGCGAAAATACCAAGAGTTATGCTAATTACAAACCGTACCAGATGTTTGAGTACCAATTGTATTTCACCCCAAATGTATTTCGCCCCAATTGTATTCTGCGTCACTTTTTTTTTTGTATTTCACGTTACTATTTTCACTGTTATACAATATGTATTCAATTGTATCAATGTGGATCACCGAATACAATTGTATCAACGAAATACAAAATACAATTCGTATAAACGAATACAATTTGTATTCAATTGTATCAACAAATACAAAATACAATTCATATCAACGAATTGTATTCAGTTGTATTCAATTCGTATTCAGTTTATTAATTTGTATCAATTGAATACAAATTGTATTCAGTTATATGTATCAACGAACATAACTGAATACAAATTGTATTTAGTTGTATCAATGAATACAACTGAATACTTTCAAATTGTATTCAGTTGATTGGTTTTGGTCAATTTGAACCAGGGAGAGGGAGGGAGAGGGAGAAAAAGGGATAGAGTGAGGAGAGTGTCCAGCGAGAATGGGAGAGAGGGAGGAGAGTGGCGAGAGAGGGATCGATAGGAGAAGGAGAGGCTATAATTGTATATACCAATAGTTTTAATTAATTGACAAGGAGTGTAATTGAATTATACTATCGGTATGGAGCGTAATTAGACCTCCAATGTTGGTATGTTATGTAATTTTCCCTTTAAAGAGTATGTAGACGGGGTTTCGATCCACAGATGCATTTTATAAGCCCAACTTCTATTATGTTGAGCTTCCAGCCCAGCACATAATGTAGGAAAAGGAGCCCATCGTATCTTACAAAAATGAAAAAAAAAAAAACAGTTAGTTAGTTAAAAAATTGAGAATAATAAGCATAAGTAATACTCCCTCTGTTTCAAATTGATCGTCTGTTTTGACTTGACACGGAGTTTAATAAAATAGAGAGGATTTTTGAATCTTATGGTTCTAAATTAAAGATATGTTAAATGTACTAGAATGTCCTTTAATCTTGTGGTCTTAAACAAACCATGTGGAAAATTGGAATTAAAGAGTTGCTAAAAAAATAAAGGTCATTCCTTTTTAAACGAACTAAAAAGAAAAGTAGGTCAAACAAATTGAAACGAAGGAAGTAACACTCTTCAGATTCATAGGCTCGGGTACCTCGAAATAAAGTCTTAGGCAAGAAATTGAGTTGAGTCGAGTCGTGATTGCGGATACTGGTTGCACGTCATCCGTCCTAGCACGCAACCACAATACGTTCATAAATTTTGTCTTACTTGAACATTTAATTTCTGGTCATCGCCTTTTTTTGAAGGGCCCAAAATATAATAATCCTCCTGATCAAATATTTTGTTATGCCTTATTGTAGGAAACTCAGAATGGTACTTGAGCAAGACAGGTGACTATTATTATGACTAAAAGGTGACAATCTACAAACATGGTCTTCTGGTTTAAGCATATTTAAATAGGATAAATTACATAACATGGCAAACATCCATGTTTATTTACGGTTTATAGTAATAGTTTGTTTTATATTTCGTAACAGAGGTTTTGATTTTATTGCTATTTATATTTGTATACCGTTAATAGATATTTGTATTTGTATGCCGAGATGTCGTTAATAGCTATTTGTACTTTGTATGCCGAGATGTTGTTAATAGCTATTTGTATTTATATTGCCGAGATTCCAACACTCAACTGTACTTGTATGCCAAAATTCTAAAAAAAAAAATACAAACAAAAAATACAATTGCTCTAAAAAATGTTGCTATGGATTGTAATTAGGCAAAGCGTTGCTATGAAGGCCTTATTAAGTTCCTACCGGTTGCTGTTTCGAAAAGTTCCACTAATAAATATGTTCATTCCATCCAAGATTTACATACAACTTTTAGCTAGATATGATGCAACTAGAATATCACATAAGACATGATTTTTTAAGAAATATGACATTGTAACAATTTAACAGGAAATTTGGAATATCCCATAATAATTCATGATTTTTGTTTTTCTCCCAACAGCAGCAGCAGCAGTAATTAAGCATGATAATATATTATATCACTCTAAGCTATGACAGATGTCTCCACAGCAACACCAGAGTAGTTAACTTCAGCAACCTTTTCAACTTCCCAAAGTTGTGGTAATGTTTCCCTTATGTTGTGGTAATGTTTCCCTTATGTTGTGGATGCTTTCTAATGCATAATCTGCACCTATAACTTTTTGAGACTTTCCAACCTGGAAATAACAGCAAATATAGCCTATTAGACTTGATACGTAGTTTAAGAAAGATTAATTTTCGCTACCTACCATATAATAACCTTACAATTACTTGACGTCTTACACACGTTGGCATGACATTTTTGTGGTTATAAGAGCGTCTTGTTAATGATTTTTTTTCTTGGCGAATTTATACTACTAGACACGTTAGTATCTAGCGGCCTTTTATTAGTAATTAAAATAAAAATCTTGAACATAGATAAGCAAGGGAGGTCAGGTCTTATCTCACCAACTATAGTGATAGGTCTTGTTAATGGTAAAATGCAAAGTTAAAAAGTTTTCTAGTTATATAAATGTGTCGTTATTTTATGGAACAAACTAAAGAGAAAAGAATGTCATATAAAATGAAATAGAGGGAGTACAACTACTTACCAGTACTGTATCAAGACCTACACGCTTGCCAGCTTGAACGTTACGGACACTATCTTCAAAGAATAGCTGGAAAATAGAAATTTTTCCAAATGAGTACATTAATAGCCTGATTGGCCAAACTTTACACGAGTCAAATGTACTTATTTTTTCAAAAACTGCTTCTTTTAAAAAAGTGAGGTGTTTGACAAGCTTTTGAGAGAAAATAAGTGATTCTGGGGAGTAGCAGAAATTGTTTCTCAGAAGCTGAAAAAATTAGCTTTTTTTCCAAAGTACATTTTTGGAAAACAAGCTCCAAATAATGTTTTGATTGAACTAGTAGATGTGGTATCGTGATTTCGGAATCTTTGCAAAAAGAATCGTCACATTTTGAGTTCATACGAGGGAGATATGAACATTTTAGCCAAGTTAGTTATTGCTGGTTTTCTGGTGCGGAGTTTGTTTTTTACAGTTAGAAACACTTTTAAAGAATTTGGTCAAACACTAATTGCTGCCTAATAGTGCTTTTTGAATTTATTGACAAGCACTAACATTTTTCAAAATAAGCTAATTTTAGATGGTCGACCAAACAGGCTATAAAATAGGATTGATTCTTAAAGTAGGATAGTTGAAGAGTTAAAATTCTTACTGTTGTGTGTGGATTAGTAATGTTGGCAATCTTTAAAGCCCTTTCAATAGCAACTTGTGAAGGTTTGCACACAACTGGTGTCTTTGGCAACACTGAGCCAGCCTTAGGTTGAGAAAAATGTCCAATAATGTCAAAGATCTCATGAGAGCCATTATTAGTAGCAGCATTGCTCATCTTGTCAATTGGATTCAGTGTCTCAAAGCATAATATTCCATCAAAACAATCTTCCACTCCAAGTTTATTCAGAACTTTTAGAGCATGGACCTTATCAGCATTAGTGAAGATCTGTTACACAAAAGGAAGAAAAAGAACATTTAGAAAAGTGAAAAACACAACTGAAGTATCAGGTTTTTGCGAGTTTCCTATCTGAACTATCAAGTCATGTTTGTGTTTCTTACCTGAACTATCACTAACTTTTTATCAAAACACACTTCGAAGCTGACTAGAAGTTTCGCGTTTTTGCGAGTATCCTATCTGAACTATCAGGTCGTGTCTGTGTTTCGTACCTGAACTATCACCAACTTTTTATCAAAACACACTTCGAAGCTGACTAGACCAAGTGTTTGAATGCAATCGTCAAAAGACGTGTGACAACTTAATTTGCACATAAAATTTCGTCCACATGGCAGCTGACTCATTAGTTTCAAGGTGTGTTTTTGATAAATAGTTGGTGATAGTTTGGATAGAAAACGCAAACATTGATAGTTCAGATAGGAAACTCACAAAAATCGAAAACGTGATGGACATAAAATGTTAACGATAACGCTTATGGATTGCGTTTATGGACTTACAACTTAAAGTATCACATTTTTGCGAGTTTTTTATCTGAATTATCAGGTATTTGTGTTTTTTTACCTGAACTATCACTAACTTTTTGTCAAAACACACCTTGAAGCTGACTAGACCAAGTGTTTGGATGCAATTGTCAAAAGGCGTTTAGACAACTTAATTTGTCCATAAAATTTCGTCTACATGGCAGCTGACTCATTAATTTTGAGGTGTGTTTTTTGATAAATAGTCGGTCATAATTCAGATAGAAAATGCAAATATCGATAGTTCAGACAGAAAAGTCAGAAAAATCGAAAACGCTTATGGATAGTGTTTATGGACTTACAAGTTTGCGGATTGGTAGGCTCAGCAAAAGACTTCTCAGAACAGGGTCGGGCCTCAATCTTTCATAAGGTAATCCACCATGGACAAAACTGCACAAAATTACAAATTAAGTGTTAAATGGATATCGGGCGAAGGATTGTCCAAGTCATATAAGAAGTACCTGACTCTGATACCATGTTAAATGAATCTTGTACCTAACTCATGTCCCAAAAAACTAACTTAAAGAGATGAGGATTACCCAAACCAGATAAAGAGTCTCGAGATTTCGTCCCGATCCGATGTGGGAAATTTCTTCCAATATTAAAAGTTCAATAGCTTAATACAATGAGAGTTTAAAAATAAGTTTCGAGTCCAACTCCATGCTACAAATACTTACCTATGGTACTCATCATAGTCAAAATCGTAGCCAATTGCCTGCCAAAAATAAACGAGTTGTCTCATTAGTCATTAAGTTAAACGATATCAAAATAAAACTTTGTTTGGATGATAAAAAATTTGATGCTTAAAAAGGGTTAAAAAAAAAAAAAAATTACCCTGAGGCCTGCCATTGTGGTTCCATAATTCTTGTACAGTAAATTACCCAACTCAGCAATTTTGCTTTGTTTTATACCAAGCTTTTCAACCATATAATCTGCATATGCACATCAATTTCCTAATTAGACACCATTTTAAAAGGTTATTTGACCGCGAGTATCACACCCTAACTATCAGTTGTTCCCTTTTTCTACCTAAACTATCACATCTATGTTTTAAAATGCACATCAAATATCAGTTGTTTCCTATTCCTACCTGAACTATGGTGAATTGGTGATAATTCAAGTTAGAAAAAAAGGACTAACTGATAGTTGAAGTGTGATTTAATACATAAACAATGATAGTTGATCAGATTGAAAAAGAGAACAACTGATAGTTCGAGCATAAAACTCGCGAAAAAATAATAGTTCAATTGTGTTTTTGACCATTAACGTTTTTAAAACCTTTGAAGAACATATATATCAATAAGTAATACCTTCAATGTTCTTGGTGACACTAACAGCCAGACCAGTACTAAGGGGATAAAGAGTGTCATCAAGATCTGTAAATTCCAAAATGCTTAATCATCAAACTTGCAAAATGATAAATAAAAGATGAAATGAATGAAGACGTTTGTGCTATAAAACGTGATTTTTTCACCCATTTTTCATCGAACTAGCTCATTGGCAAAACACATAGTGGGAAACAGATTCCCACTGAATTACTGGGAACCTTCCTAATTTTTCTGTATGAAAATACTACTATTTTTTCATTTTCCACTGATTCAATCAAAATATCTGTGCGAACAGTCAGTGAACATTTTTCGGTAAAAACTTCAAATGGGAAAATAGTGATTTTTTAGTAGTGAGAAATATGAGATTTAACAACTAATTTTTTAAGAAAAGATAACATACCAAAAAGAAGACAGTCGTATTTTGGCTTTTGAACATGCCCAAATTCCATTTTGGCCTGAATGGAAAAATTGAAAGCTTCTTCAGTACAAATCATTAGAACAATAATGAAAAATTAACTAAAGCTAATGCAATTCATAACTAACAACATCATTTTACTCATCCAAGAAATTAACATCAAATAATACATATGCTTACAATGAAAACTACATAAACATGATCAGCAAATTAAAGTAAAAAAGCAGGAAACTTGCAAGACATTCGCACCTTAGAACAAGTTTGTGTTATGATAACCATTATTTATTCTTAAATTTATTGGATCAGGTCACCAATTGAGCTTTTATAAACATGGTATCAGAGTCATGTACATTGGGTCCGATGTGGCGCCTCTGAATTGTCGGGGGATGGGGAGGGGGGGGGGGGGATGTTGTAAATATACTTCTAGTCCTTGAATGTAACGCTCCGAATCGGACAGTGAAACTCCAAATAAAGAATGTCCGGATTCGAGTGTGAGAGGGGTGTTGATGTGAATGTCCCACCTTATTCTTGGGAAGAGAACTTTAAACTCCTTATGGGCAATCCTTCTCCCTTTGAGTTAGATTTTGAGGTTGAGTTAGGTCAATTTTTTTTTTTTTTACAATTTTGACAAATTGATGATTGATATTTGTTTTTTATGATACAAGATAGATTTTTAAAAACTTATTTGAATAGATTTGAGTGTTGAAATTTAAAGAATAAAAAAATATTATTTAATTTGGTCGGAAAAAAAAAAAGGCGAACACAACTGCAATTTAAGCCAATTTTAAATGTGTTTCAATCATGTATTACTTAAACCCATGCATACATGACAAATTAAAAGGGTGCTAAATGAGCTTATTAGGTTTGTTGTTGTTTTGACAAATTGACTATTGAAGTTAGTTCTTTATAATATATGAAACTTATATCTCAAATTTAAGCTTATTTGGAGTATATTTGGATGTTGAATTATTAAAATTCGAAAAACAAAAATAAATTGGCAAAAACAAATTCAGACACACATGATTGAGATTGACAATTTTTACATGTACATCAATCACGTATAACTGTATCATATGCGAATTTTCAACTTTAGTCGTGTATGTTTGAATTATTTTCAAAATGCATAAACTTGTAAAATAATTTACAAAGCCAGCATAATTAAGTTACGAATCTAAAAGCGAGTATTTGTGCACTTTACTCTTTTCTAATTAAGTTTTTAAATTGACCTTTTAGCATCATTATGCAAAAAAAAATACTAGAGAAGATTAAAAAAGGTCAAAAATTCTCCTAAACTATCCCAAAAGATTTAAATATACCCTTTATCCATCTATATTGCTAAGAATATCCCTTTGATTATATTTTATTACTAGTCTAATCTTAAAATCTGACACCAATTAAATAAATTCACTCACTCGATTTTCTTACTTACTCGACCCAAGTTCTTGCTATTTTATTTTTTATTTATGTTATCCAAAATTATTTTTCGCGAAAAAAGCTGACCTCCGAAGATTGATTCTTTTTTTTTAAAAAAAAATTGCACTCCAGAGATCGATTTCTGCAAAAAAAAATAAAAAAAATAAACCTACGACGATCGGTTTCAAGAAAAAAAAAATCAACAAAAACAACCTCTCAAGATCAATTTTTTAGTGCCAAAAATAGGGAAAATGCAAATCGACCTCCACGAAAAAAAAATTTAGTTAATCTTTAACAAAATTGACTTCTTAGCACCAAAAGTCGAGAAAATGCAAATCGATTTCTCGAGGTAATTTTTTTTTTACAAAATATAGACCTTCAGAAGTCGGTTTTGATATTTTTTTTATAATTTAATTTACTAGTCAAAATCTAGAATTGGATCAGTAGTAAAATGCCACGTGAATTTAAAATGAACTTTTGTAAAAATTTAGAGTTGATCGTTAGTCAAGGACATAAGAGAGCCAAAAATGTAATCAAAAAGACATGTTTAGCAACATAGGTAAATGGAAAGTATATTTAGACTAGTTTTATAGTCCAGGGGCATTTTCATCCCTTTTCCATAGAGAAAATGGAAAAGACAAGTTAATCACTAACTAAAACTAGTTTAATGGATCAAAAAATTAACTTCAACCTTCCACAACTACACATAAAAAAAATCAAAATAAGTCCAGATAGAAAAACATACCAAAAATCAAAATAGGGATGATCAAAGAGAAGAAAATGATGATACACCAGATTTTTTCTTTGTAGTGGAAATGTGTTGGCAAGAAGAGAATGTAGAAGGGGAGGAAAATAAGTAAGCCATTCATTGGGTTTATATAGGCAAATTGTTGCATCTTTTCCCATTGGGATCCTCATAATTTACCTTAATCCACAAATTTAATTAACCTTGTAGATTTTTTCCTTTTCTTTTATCGGCAAAAAATGTTAAATAATCATTTTTTGAATCGCTAATTAAATTTAGTTAGAATTTTAAAATTATTGAGCCTTTCATTATTTTTAATACAAAAAAATATTTTTATCTAAAATATGAAAAATAAATTGTAGTGGTTTTAACCAATTTTTCAAGTAATCTGTTTTTACACTCACAATTGTTTTTCAAGTTAAATGTATATGCAAACTCAAGTACTCGATTTTTAAATGTCTTTTTTCAACTTATTTTTAATTACTATTTTTTTGAAAGACAACATTTTTATATCCAAATGCTGACTAAAGGAGAAAATATCACATAGATTGAGACAAAAACTATAAGATAAATCTTGAAATTGAAATCATTACTTGACAAAATAATCCTCCACAATTACCTTTCGTCCAACATGATCACGAACGAAGACAATGTCTTGCTAAATATTTGGAGACAATCACGTTAATAGCACACTCTTTGGGGGGGGGGGGGGGGAATCAGATTAGTGAATCAAAAAAAGTAATTAATACTAAAAAGACATGAAAAATGTGAAGTGGAGAGCTCACATGAATTGTATGCACATGCTTTGACTATATATCCTCTTTTTTTGTGTTTTTTTTGTTTTGTTTTGTTTTTTTATTAGATATTCATTATTCATATTGAGATTCTAATCAGAATCATTTAAAGGGTAGCGCTCCCTAACAGATTGTGTTTTCGTATATACAATTGAGGAAGAACACTTTCACGTGAAATATTACTATCTTTAAAGAGATATTTTTCGTATATTATTGGAGAAAATACAAGCAAGTTCATTTAAGATTCGGCAAAATTTTCCTATATAGAGCAAATTAACTTGGACACTATTTTAACGAATGTCTAGACTTATAGATCGTTGTTTGAAGTTTATTTCAACATCGTTTAACATGTTTGTTTAATTTTAAACTTAGATATAAATTCAAATTTAAAAAGAAAGTTGTAAATACCAAGGCTTATCGAAGGGTGTTCGGCTAAGCTTATAAGCTGATCAAACAGACTTATAAATATCTTTTTATTTATCTACACGTTTGATAAACACAAAGTACTTATAAGTCAAAGTACCTGTCCATTTTGAGCATAAGAATCCTTTTCCCCTAAATGACACTTTTCATAGGTTTAAAATGCGAACATCTGAGGTAAACGGACTTGGAATCGAAGTTTGAAAGTTTCTATAGGTATAGATGGTAATTTAGGACTTAGATAGATCGTCTGGATGAGTCCCAAGAGGCTCTAGAGTGTGATGGGACAAGAGGAGGTTACTAAGCACTCCAACCTTCGACCTTAAGATTGTGGTTAAAATCACCGAACAAGTGAAAAAGGTAAAAGATCAAGTAGCACATCTGATAAAAATGTTGCTGCCCAAAATAGAACCTTCAGTGTGTTAGAGTGTCATGATAAACACGATCCCACAGCAACAACTTTGTTATTAATATATAATGTAAGTTTTCTTTTTGTTATTAATATAATGTAAGTCCTTTTTTTTTTGTACCCACAGGGTCAGTATTACAAAAAGTTGGTGCACCTAACAGTGAGGGAGAAGATACATTTGTAAGAGTCCTACAACTAGTAGTAGGTGCTAATACTAAATATAATGTAAGTCACATCTCTATATATATCCTTAAAAAAAAACTTCATCATACAACTAGAAGAAAATACTCAAATCCTCAAAACTATGACAACATCTCAAGTTTCTTCACCACTTCTTCCCAAATATTTACAAGAGGATGGCCTAACTGAAGAGAGTAAGAAATTGCTCGCTATCCTACCAAAAGAAAAAGGATGGATTGAATCAGATATCTACAATTACCAAGGTTTTTGGATAGCACCAAGAATACTTGAAGGTGTGATTGCATGTCAACAACAATTTCAAGCTCAAGATAGTGATATCATCCTTGTTACAACTCCTAAATCGGGAACTACTTGGTTAAAATCACTTTTATTCGCTCTAGTGAATCGAATGAAATATCCTATTTTTGAAAAGAATCACCCTTTATTTGTCAAGAACCCTCATGTTGCTGTTCCATTCTTGGAACATACACTCTATGTTGGTGGTCGAGTCCCTGATTTTTCATCCTTCACTTCACCTAGACTCTTGGCAACTCATATGCCCTTTGCTTTATTGCCAAAATCTGTCCAAGATTCAAGAACCAAACTTGTTTACCTATGTAGGAATCCTAGGGACACTTTTATTTCTCTGTGGCATTTTGCAAACAATTTAAGACTTCATTATACAGATACCAATTCTATTGAAGAAATGTTTGATCTTTTCTGTAAGGGGGCCAGCCCTTGTGGTCCGTTTTGGAATCACGTGTTGAATTATTGGAAACAAAGCATAGAAAAGCCTAACAAAGTACTTTTCTTGATGTATGAAGAAATTAAAGCACAACCCAAACTTCAGCTCAAACGCTTGGCTGAATTCTTGGAATGTCCATTTTCCATAGAGGAAGAAAATTGTGGAGTGGTCGATGAAATATTAAGAATGTGTAGCTTTGAGAATTTGAGCAATTTGGAGGTGAATACAAATGGAAAATTGCCAGCTGGAATGGAAAATAAAATGTTCTTTCGTAAAGGGGAAGTTGGAGATTGGAAGAATTATTTTACTGCAGAGATGAGTGAAAAATTCAATAATATCATTGAACAAAAGTTCCAAGAATCTGGATTACAGTTTTTGTACATTTGATTAGGCATTCAGGGTGAAGTGGAAGAAAGGGGGGATTCTCGAACGCAGAAAAGGATCCAATGAATTCGAAATAATTGAACAATTGAATGTGATTATTTGTTTTGAAAATCAATGTTGAAGTGTTTGTTTTTGAGATTAATGTAACAAGAACAGACTACAAAAATTCTATTATAGTACTGATACTAATTTTAAATGTTCATAACTCAAATTGTTGAAAAATATTAGTAAATTTTTAGGTGCACTTTTTAGTTAGAGCATATATATGGTAATGCTGAGGGGAAAACAGGGAGCAATGAGAAGGCAAAACAGAAGACGACGTACTTGTAACGACATGTCCGGTTGTTTTGAGTATAAGAATCATTTTCCCTTAAATAACACTTTTTGTAGGTTTAAAATATGAGTATTTGAGGTAAACATATTCAGAATCGAGCTTTGAAAGTTTCTATAGGTCCGAATGATGATGATTTAGGACTTAGATAATTTGGACGAGTCCAGAGGGGTTCTAGAGTGATTCAAACACATGTTATAAAAAAATTTCGCGGGTGATCTTCAAAAGAAGGGTGAAATATTTAAAAAATTGATATATACAAGATTGAAACGCATCATCTCCTCGATATTAAGTGATGTTACTAGATATGTGTACTTTTTTTTCTTCGCTAAAATTTTTACCCACAAATATGCGTAATCAAGATTTCGATCGCTATGAAGTGCCTTGTCTAGTTCTCTTGCTTTGCTTTCAATTATTAGTTGAAAAAAAATGTTTTCTAACAAAACTAGTAGACTAACGTGATAAACAGGACCCCCCAGCAACAACCTTGTTTATGTAATGTAAGTCCCATCTCTATATATACCCTTATGAGTAAACCTTCATCATACAAACTAGAACAAAACATTCAATCCACAAAACCATGGCAACATCTCAAACTTCTTCTCCCAAACACTTACAAGATCTAGATGGCTTAAGTGAAGAGTGTAAGAATTTTTTCTCTGTTCTACCAAAAGAGAAAGGATGGATTGGACCATATATCTACAACTACCAAGGTTTTTGGGCATCACCAAGAACAATTCAAGGTGTGATTGCATGTCAACAACAATTTCAAGCACAAGATAGTGATATCATCCTTGTTACACCTCCTAAATCAGGAACCACTTGGCTAAAAACACTTTTATTTGCTTTAGTAAATCGAATGAAACATCCTATTTTTGAACAAAATCACCCTTTACTTGTCAAGAACCCTCATGATCTTGTTCCATTCTTGGATATTACACTCTATGTTGATGGTTATGTCCCTGATTTTTCATCCTTCACTTCACCTAGACTCTTGTCAACTCATGTGCCCTTTGCTTCATATATAAATACTAATAATTGAGCGACTATTGGAATAAGGAACTCATTTTAGGTGTTTCTACCCATGACGGTAAGATATAGAAGTTATTACTAAAGTTTTTTCAAATTTCATTTTCACACTATAGGACAACTAATTATCACTATTATATTATGGGATAATTTTAAAAAAATACACTTAGTAAATATACATTGTAATTTCGTGACCAAAAAAGTACATTATATTTTATAGTTAAATCTGAATTTGGCCATAAGTGTAAAGTAACTTTTTTGTATAACAATGTATATATTTGTATATTGTTGTATATACAATACAGTCTTTTTATTTTGGTGATTTGATTCTTTCTCCCCAATCTATACAAACTTATACAATGTAGATATGTTGTATAATTATGTATATATAATGTTTAAACAATGTATCTACATTGTATAAGCGTGTATAGTATGGAGAGGAAGAAGAAAATCACTGAAATAAAAAAAATTGTATTGTATATACAATAATATACAAATATATACAACAAAACGTACTTCATCTTCTTCCTCGAATTCAAGCACCAAATTCATTCAAAAACACCTAAAAACTACACCAAATCATTCAAAATTTCACATTTATGCACCTCAATACATAATCAATCTTTTGCAATCATACCCACTCGAAGCAAAACTTATTTACGAAAAATTAATTTTCAAATTTTGAAGCTTGGAGCTTCAATAATGGTTGAACATCCAAAGTATTCATGCTATAGCTATGAAATTGTAATGTAAATTTGCTATATGCTTGGTCTATGAATTTTATAGACCCATATTTCCTTAAATGTTCATTAGTTGTAGCAATATGAACAACTATGAAGATTGCATTGTGTGTGTGAGAGAGAGAAAAAGTAAAATTTGGCTAAGAATATAAAGTAACTTTCTTTTTTTATAGACATTAGGCCATTTTTTGTAAGAGCCTAAAAAATTGTCCATATTTTGCAATGTAAGGTTATCACATGCACTTTTATGTAATTTTTCCTTATATTATTCCTTCACTTTAATTTACGTGATATTGTCCATTTGATTGGATATAGAGTTTTGAAAAAAGAAAACTTTAAAATTTAATAGTTTAAATAAATCATAGATATGTGTGTGATAAATCATAGCCCTCTTTGCTTGTACTTTTTTTTAATTTATTTTTGTTATATTTAAAAATAATAACTCTACGCATCTAGCTTAGTGAATTTGCTTTAAAAAAGATATGTTTGTGATTATAAATCATCTCATTAAAAATAAAATAAAAATAATGAAATTAAATTATTTTACATATATAAAAGCATTATACTTTTTTTATAGATAGACTAACCTTCTGTTTATCCATACAATTTTTTAATCAAAAGGGAAATTTCAAAACACCGTTTTGATTATATAACAGATTGATTTTTTGAATATTTTTTTTTCTGAAGATGAATTTTAAGTTTGACCAATTTCTTAAGTAATGTTTTTTGTACTCACAAAATATCATATATATTTTCAAGTTAAATGTATGTCCATAATATAAATGAATAATTTGTACACTTATAATAAATTATGAAATTTCGATAGTTATAAATTAGATCATATTTGGCTAAAATTATAAATTGGTTAAATATTTCTACTTTATAAAACAAGGTATTATTGATTCTTTTTTTCCAATGATTGCAAAAGGCATATCTTGAAGGAATCTTAGGCAACCAATAATGCATTTGAGAGACAAAAAACTATCGTATGAAATTGGCCCCAAATAAATTTAATTTAAAGATTATATACAACTAATATTCCAGACAGGCTATATCAAACATCAACCTACTATATCACCATCTACCTAATTTTTATACTATTAGTTCTGGGCACGTATGTCTCGTGCTAATTTTATAAGAGTAGTTATATATATATATATATATATATATATATACACACACCCATTCTCTCTAAAATACTTCTTATGAGTAAATATAAATATAACTACGTAAATTACAAGCTCTATTATGAATAAGAAAAGTAATATCTGAATGACTTCAATTATGCAATTCTCATAATATATCAAGTATTTAACTTGAAAAAAGTTTTTTATTAATATGTCACAACACATAATTTAAATGATGGTCATGACTGTAAAATATTTCATGTCTTAAACTTGCTGCATTCTTTCTAAGAAATTGTAGCCTCCACCTCTTTACAGTTGCATACATATCAAGAAGTTGTCGTTGAATGAAAGTAGTATTTTGTAAAATTTGTACAAAAATTCGATCAACATATGTCTTCCTTATGATGGCTAGTACATCATTATCCATTTCATAGTGTACACCTACACAAAAATAGTATTTTTTTGTGATTGAAATAATAAATGCTCAAATGTTATTTAATTGATGTATATAAATCATATTACATATATGTACCCTTCATCTTAATTCCTTGCTTGATTCAAAATTATTAATTCCGTCATCTATGAATTTGACAAAAATATTAGCTAAGTTATATAAATATAATTGTATAATGAAATATAACACAATCTTCTGCAAGTCATATTTGACAAATTAATTTTTTTACAAAATATTATATACCTATATTATATATGTGTGTGTTGATACATACTTTATACGTGTATTTCGAATACTTAGAATTATTGAAACATGTGTTAAATAACAAAAGATAAACTTAAGTAAACATGTTTCAATTATCTATTTTATACTTGTGGAGCATGATATTAGTATTAGTTCAACAACATATACTAATTGACATTAGTCAAATTAAACGACATTAAAGATGTCGTGCATGCAAATAGAGGCAATATTTATTCATTTGTATTTCTGAAAATATAAAAACAGTACTCCCCAACTAAAATTGATATTCATGGTAAATTAACAAAATGCAATTTCAAAATATCTACTTATATTTATATAAAGGAAAAAGAAAGTAACCACTAACCACTATTCAATTATTTATCACTTTTATTTGTTTCAAGAAACTTTTCTTTTTTTATATGTATAAAAAAAAGTTTATATCCCAAATGCAACACATCAATATAAAAATGACAAAATGAGCAAGTCACACGATAATAAGACTACAAATTTCATAACTAAAACAACAAAAGTTATCAAGCTTCACTCTAAGACAGATCAAAGACTCTTACTTAATTCTTTTTTATACCAATAAATTCTTGATGTTCAATAACGTCACCACATATTATGCTCCATAAAAAGTAATATATTTCAACTAATAAATACTATTAAACCTAGAATTTAAAATTAGATTCAACTACAGCAATATTGATAACAATATATGAGGAAAATTAAACTTAGAAAAGGAACAAAGATCACAATTTTTTCAGTGTTTGCACACAAAATACAACATAGCCCGTAACCTTTTTTATTTACAATGTAATTTTCATGGATATTTTAATTCAACTTCTAGGTTTGGAACTTTTCACTTATAAAATAATTTTTAGGTTATTTTGAAAATTTATATCTAATGAATAGAATTTATTACTAAGAATGAAGTCAAAAAGTCATTGGGCATTCATGTAATATTAAAATGATAATATTTAATATGTAAATAATTAGATATTTTATAATATTTTAATTTGTAGTAGGGGTAAAAGCGTAATTCAACTTTGAAGTTAGGAGCTTCTCACTTTTAATAATATAATACTAGTTTAGTATACGCGCTTTGCGCGTGATTAAAGCGCGTACCTTATTTAACGATAAACACTATAGGGAAAAGAACTAATTAAAAGAATAAACTTTTTTAGGGAAAAAATTATTTTTTTAATTCAATAATAATAATAATAATAATAATCTTCATTGCCAATTATTGATTATGTATAATTCATATATAATTTTTAAAGTTATTAACAAAAGAAATACAGAAAGACAAAATAAATAATGATAATAAATGCAAGAAGACGATTTGAATCAAAATAAAAAAATTATAAAAAAAAATCTACCAACATTAATTCTAGAAAAAACCAATAAAGTATTAGCAATTGTTACACTAATAATAATCCTAATTAAGGGTCAATAAGAGGCCCTACATCTTCATGCCTATCGTTCTAAAATTCAGGAAAAGAACAAACTAAAGGTCACAAAAGGTGGAAAAAAAGAAGATTAAATTAGAAATGAATAGGAAACAAAGGTAACTTTTTCTACTACGATATATTTTAGGATTCTTTTTTAGGTACACAAGAAAAAAATACTAATGTTTCAATGGATGACTTCAAAATTAAAAATCATAATATACGATACGAAGAAAAGGAAAAAGAAAAAAAGTAAACCTTCAATTTTTCTGGCTACTTCATTCGCCAGCAACATGCTTGTTTCGTTTAATCTTTCAGAATTTCTTTCAGAATTTTTCAACTGAAAGAAAAAACACGAGAAATTATTCAAAGGGAAAAATCAATTGTCAATTGTTGATTATATAAATATATATATAAATATATATAAATATATAATTTATATATAATCTTAAAACTATCAAGTAAAAGAAATAAAGAAAGGGCAGAAAGAATGGTGATAATGAATGCAAGAAGACGACTTAAATCAAAACCAAATAAGAAGAAAACCTAGAGGTAAAAGAAGTATGTTGCTTAAATAGAATTGTAGAAATGCTTTTTGATATATGGTAAAATTCTAATTGATTCAAAAATGTTAAATATTATGATTTCTTACCTAGAATATTCTAAATAAAAGAAAATAAATAATAATTATGATTTAGAAGTATTATGCACGCAGAATAACTTAAAGTGTGTCCTAAATTATAAAATATCTTAAGGATTTTACACGCATGGTATAGTAGATATTATTAGGGTTTATTATATAATAATTAGAGAAAAAAAAGTGAAAGACGATTTATCAAAGACAAAACACTAACAAAAAGTTGAGAAAAGAACAAAAGATTAATTAAAAATAATTCAAGTAAGGCCGTGCTCATCTTATAAATTTTCCTTTTTTAACTAAAGTAAATTAACAAAACAATAAAAAATTACTTAGTTATAATAATAAAATTCTTATGTTATATAATTCAAATAAGGAAGGATTTATTACATGAAATTTATTGATTTTAATAAAGTTTTAAATATTAGAAAAATTAAATGACAATTTTGTTTATTGCGAAGTCTTTTAATGAAGGTTAAAAAGTTCAAATCACATTATAAGGTCCTTCACACTTTTAATATAGTATACTAGTTTAGTGTACGTGCATTGCACGTGTGCATCATACATATGCGTTGGACATTAGCATTGAAAAGATAATTTAAATATGGAGGGTATAAAAGCCGATCATTAGTTAGAGGGTATATATATATATTCAACATAAAACAACACTCTTGTAATAAAAAAGTACTCGTAAACCCAAAATATATTAGAATCAAAATAACATGACATCATGCGTAAGCTAATAATTGTGAATTCTGACAGCGATAAATCAGATGACAAAGAAAACTATAATAAAAGACACATAATATTTAATATAGTTTGGTCAAGTGATCTACATATTGAAAAAACTAATATTAAAAACACAACTTATTGAGAGAATAATCTCTTCTTAAACAAAACTCTTCAACGACTACATCTCGTGGATGTTATTCTATTATTTGTGGAAAGAAAGGATCCTTAATTTATAAAAGTCTAAAACTTTTCCTCCAAGAAACGATTAACCAAATATGGAAGAGATATTTTTCGACAAGAAAACTTTTTCCACCATGAAAAATAATCAAGCCAAATACAAGCAAAAAAACTCTTAAACTTGGGAAAAGTTAAAAATAGCAATTAACATAAAAATAAATGATATTAATAAATATTGTATCTTAAATATGTTATTGTCTATTATATTATGTATTACTTTTTTAAATTTTTTTTTAATCCCTCTTTAGAAGCTCCCACTTTTTTGCTTCCTTGGTGGACTCGAACCTACAATCTTAAAGTTGAACGTGAAAAATGTTTACCACAACTCTGTATGTCCACTTTTCTAGTTTGATTTGTGTTTTAACATGTATAAGTTTACAATCAAAAAAATTAGAATTAATTATATTATTTATTATTACTATATACAAATTATATTATATATATATATATATTTCTTACTCGCCTTAATATGTTTATGGTTTATTTTACGATGTATACTAAATTTCAATACTTTTTTAATTAAAGTTAAACCTAATTTTATTAGTAAAATTTTAAATTTAAATTATATGTATACATATAATGATATAAAGATGATATTTTTAGCTTTTAAGGTATTTTATTGGATTATGTATATGGTGTATTAGTAATGCTTGCATTAATTATGCTGAGATTTTTCTTATGCAGTGTTTGCATTAGTTATGCTGAGATTTTTCTTATGTAGTGTTTGCTTTAGTGTATTAAAAATAACATGCATTGCATAATTTCTAAAAATATGGTGTTTTATAAAAAAAATACCCTCCACAAATATGGTAGAAATGATATGGAAAGTGTCTTGAGTGACAATTGTGTCTTTAGCCATTCTAATGCATGCATTAGAACCCATTGCATTACTAATACATGGAAATCCATGGTATTACTAATACATAGCTCAATACACAATAGAGTGTATAACTAATGCTTGCATTAGATATACATAGGTTGAAAAATCATACCAAACAAGGTATTAGGAATACACAAAGCTAATGCATGCAGTAGATTTTCTAATACACTCTACCAAACGACCCCTTAGTGTGTCCAGTATTTTCCTCTATAGGCTTAGGTAATAACATCTATCCACTCTAATTAGATTTTAAGGGTTTAGAATTACATAAATTAATCATAGTTAAGAGTTAATGATTTCCTATGAAGAAAATTATTTCTAACTCTATAACAAAGTAGTAAAATTAGTACTCTATATTTGCAAAAGCGTTGGACATTTTACGACTCTTACTATTCAAATTAAGTGAACTTTAATCAACATGTTAAAATGTACTCTTTTTACCATTTTAATCTGACAAGAATCATAATTATAGTACTTGTTTTGTATAGCTCAGATCAGCCAATGATGTCTAACAAACCACCATGTAAAAGGTCCATCAACCATCACCATGCTGAGACATCAATACATGAAAGAAAAAAGAAAAACAAATAGTACTTGTATACAACTCAAGCATTTTCAAGTCATCCATTCACTGTTTTCTCATTCTATTTTACGGACATCATTTATGTAAAATACAATCGGTAACTTGATAGCACATGAATGCCAAGATTTGAAACATCTTGAGCAGAATATATATAAACTTATTAAATCGTGAACCAGCAACTTTAAGGAGATGCACTATTTTCTGCGCGATAATGATCCTATCTTCCCCGGGAGTACATGTGATAGTTTCATTTCCAATAATTGCTAACAGGCAACATGAGAAATCACTTACTTGGTGATAAATTCTTTTTAATCAAGGAATAGGCATCGCTATATATGGCCATCACGTTTGAAAAGACAGCAATCACAATCATAAATATACACAAGATCTTGTCCTTCTTTGTTGCTATGCCATATCAATCTCTGGAACATTTAAAGACAATAACTATATCGGTATCTTGTTGACACTTTACATCTTGGGAAGGAGAAGTATTCGGGGAGGAGGAAGAAGACCTATGACAAAGTGATTTTTCTCATGATTAAGAAATCTTTATAAAGACTTCTAATTGAAAATCGCTTAGTATACATAATTTTTTTAATTGAATTAACTTTAGACAATTAAGATAATAAACATATATGATATACCTAGTTGTAGATTGATGCTTGAGATTGTTGGAAGGGTTTCATCGAGGGTTTTAGCCACCTGCTACCAGTGAGTCTGCTAGCAAAATTGAAGTGCAACATGAATAACTATTTTTGATATTTTTCTTTTGAATGCAATTACACCGTATGGTGGCGTCTCCCTTTATATTAAAATAGGAAACAAATAAATAAAGGAGTAGGCTACAAAGACCATGACTCCCCGAAAAGTTCCCTGTATAATGAAAATTCGTATCTTCTGAAAGGGCAAAAAGGCTAGTAAAAGTATATGAAGATACTCATGTACATGACTTCACATGAATTAGTTCTTCCTGTGGGCTGTGAATGTGTCGAAAGGTCTCCATTTGTTGCAAATTCAGAGTGTATGATCCTTTAGCAATAGCAGGTAAATCATTCGGAGAAGAGATAATTTTGTTCTGTCTTCCAATGCTCCATTTAGCTAATGCATCCGCCACTTGATTCGATTGTCTATAGCACTGTTGAACAAAACAATTCCCTCAATCGATCAGCTCTATTGTCTCCTTTATTGTGTCTTGCATGAGCCATGGGACATTGTGTTTCTTTTTTAACATATTGACCACTATAAGAGAATCACATTCTAAAATAATATGATTTAAACCGTTATTTTTGCACCACTTTAGGCCGAAAAGAGTAGCCTTTGCTTCTGCCATATTGCTACTTTCCTTGCCAATCGACCCATGGAATGCCATCATCATAATCCCATTTCTATCCCTACAAATACCTCCCATTCCAGCGTCTTCGTCCATATTTTTGCTCCCGTCGATGTTAAACAAAAGTACGCTTGAAGCAAGTTAATTTCGTCACAACTCACAATACAAACCATATCTCTAGGGATTTCGACAACAAAGTTCTAGAAATCAAATTCACTGTATAAGATGAAAATATTACAGAAAAAAATTGATATAAAGTCAAAACTAATTTAACAACTTCACATCAAGAACAGATGAAGAATACACATATATTTTCTATAATCAATACAATACACAAGATAAAAATTGGTAAAAAGGTATGAGATTAATTTTAAGCACATTCATATGCTAAAAGTCTATAATTGAAAACACACACACATAACAGAATTGTATTACAATAAAAGAAAAGGACTGAATTTCATATACCGGGACCATAGTAAGACAGGAATGGATCAATGTAGCTAAAATGACCAATCCTCATATCTGATTCATCCACTGTATTACCCAGAACACCTCCAACTAACATACCAAACTCAAATAGAACTGAGCTGAAATTCTGGAGAAAAAATAGAAGGAACAAACTAACACCATCAGAGAAGAATTCATCATAAGATTAATTAGAGTGTACACGCACCTTATTACTATCTCGTGGAGATAGAGAGGCTGTTTCCAGAGGATCCTTGGCTTATCAATTCACTTGAATCAATAAATTCAAAATACCCTAACCCGTAACTAATCGAAAGATACAAACTTTAATCTACCAATCAAATCAAGAATCGCCATATTGGTAAGATCAATAACAATATCAGTGCAACATCAAAAAATAATAATAAAGAAAACCTAGCAAAAGTCAAAATTGTTAGGAAAGATACCCTTTTTTTAATAACTTAGTAGCATGGGGTAATTGGTGGGAGTGAAGAAGAAACGCTCTCGGTGCTTCTTGGAGAGATTTATCTTCGTGCTTGTTCTTCTTGTTCTCAACCAAATTATACTCTCTCCTTCTGCAGGTCACCCCAATTAGGGTTACATAAATACAAATTATTTGATTTAAATTCTTAAATATATTTTAGTTGATTATTTTAAAGTACGTATAAAACATTAGAAAATAGTAAATGACGATTTTGTCTAAAGAAGAGACTTTTAATGAAGGGCAAAAAATTTGAATCCCATTATAAGGTGTTTCACACTTTTAATCTAATATAGATAGATAGATGGATGGATGGATGGATAGATGGATAGATGGATACATGATTTTATTGTCTCAAAAAAAAATTACATATAGAAGGCGGTCAAATAATTTAGTCTTAAGACTAATAAGTAAATAATGTACGCATGTGTAGATATTGAAATTTTGTGTGACTCTACAAGATGAGTCCAATTTCTGCCAGAGTTTCTTGGAGGCTACTCTACTCTAAACCCTAGCTTGGAGGCTACTCTATCATAAACCAGTTCACGCCTATATAAAGAATAACATATTCCTTGAAGAGGCATCTCGAAATCCCATAAACTCATGAGATATTCATAAAGTGGTCAAAATCATCCTATGTTCGAGAAATAATAGAATTGTACTCACAAATATTCATTATAAATATTATTATTTCTTCAAATTTTGTTTGTGTCGATTTATTTTCAGCAGATTCTTAACTTGGACAAGCAATGGCATATAGCATGGCAGCAAATTGAAGTACTCAAACCAAGACTAAACATTCAATGCATCAAATAAATTAAACCACTAAAGTATAAATTAAACACAGACAGATGCAGTAAAGGCAACCCAAGAAAAGCAGGAGGCGGAGGCATTCTGAGGAACGAGAAAGGCCACATGATTATGGCATATGCTGAATATTTTGGAGAATGCTCAAATAATATGGCTGAAGCTAAGGCAATTCTCTTTGGTATCAAATGGTGCCTAGATAAGAGATATGATCAATGGAGTTGCCAAAACACCATGGCAAATCAAGCACATTACTAAAGACATTCAAGACCTTAAGTTACAAGGTAACTTTTCTTTTCAGCATTGTTATAGAGAAGTAAACATGATAGCATACTATCTTGCTAATCTGGGAGTATATACAATGCAAAGCTCCTTTTTCACATAATTTTTATCTCTTCCTTTGAGAGTTAAAAACTTTATGAAGAATGACATTGAAGAAACACCAAGCTTCCGGGTTAGAGCTCAAAAGAAAAACTTCTCTTTTGATCATGGTTGATTACAACAAGATTTTAGTATATTTTGTAATTAGTTTTCTGATGCCTAATGTAAGTTACATTGTAAAGGAGGAGTCCTCCTCGACCAGTCACATATGCTACTGTTTTATTCCCAATAGTAGGGGACACTTTTTGTACAAAGAGGAAATCTACATCCTTCGTGTAACTCAAGGGGGCCTGGACAAATATCCACTCTCTTCTTTTGTAAGCTTGAATATTTGAAGCAAGGAACAGGTCGGGGTCAAGCCTCAACCCCTCCATCACTGATGGATTTGATAATATATATATATCATTCCTTTAAAATTTGTTGCAAACAGCATGTTTTTGAGCTTGATGATGGTATAGTCTAAAGTATAAATCTATAAGTATTGTGTTTATCGTGAATTTGGTATAGTTGAATTTGTTGGTGGATTCGAGGTTTGAAAGTTTCTATAGGTACGGATGGTAATTTAGGACTTAGATAAATAGTTTAGACGAGTTCCGAGGGACTCTAGAGTGTGATGGGACAAGAGGAGATTGCTACGCACCCCAACCTCCAACCTTAAGATTGTGGTTAAAGTCATCGAAAAAGCAAAAAGGTAAACACGACCCAAGATAGAACCTTCACTGTGTTAAGAGTGTTGTGATAAACACGACCCCAACTTTGTTAATATAATGTAAGTCTTTTTTTTTGTCAGAAAAGATAATTTATATATGTACATGTACAGTTGTAGGCATATGCCTTACTGTACCCACATGGTCAGTATTACAAAAGGTTGGTGTACCTAACAGTGAACTAATAGTAGGTGCTAATACTAAATATAATGTAAGTGAGATCTCTATATATATCCTTGAGAGAAAACCTTCATCATACAAACTAGAAGAAAACACTTAATCCTCAAAATCATGGCAACATCTCAAACTTCTCCACCACTTTCTCCCAAATATTTACAAGAGGATGATGGCCTAAGTGAAGAATGTAAGAAATTGCTCTCTATCCTACCCAAAGAAAAAGGATGGATTGTATCATATAACTACAATTACCAAGGTTTTTGGATAGATCCAAGAGTAATCCAAAGTCTGATTGCATGTCAACAACAATTTCAAGCTCAAGATAGTGATATTATTCTTGTTACAACTCCTAAGTCAGGAACCACTTGGTTAAAATCACTCTTATTCGTTCTAGTGAATCGAATAAAATATCCAATCTTTGAACAAAATCACCCTTTACTTGTCAAGAACCCTCATGTTCTTGTTCCATTCATGGAACATGTATTATCTCTTTATGGTCAAGTCTCTGATTTGTCATCATTCACTTCACCTAGACTCTTGTCAACTCATATGCCCTTTGCTTTATTGCCAAAATCTGTTCAAAATTCAAGAACCAAACTTGTTTACTTATGTAGGAATCCTAGGGACACTTTTATTTCTATGTGGCATTTTGCAAATAATTTAAAACATCATCACAAAGATACCAATACCATTGAAGAATTGTTTGATCGTTTTTGTGAGGGGGTGAGCTTTTATGGTCCGTTTTGGAATCACGTGTTGGATTATTGGAAACAAAGTATAGAAAAGCCTAACAAAGTATTTTTCTTGATGTATGAAGAAATTAAAGCACAACCCAAACTTCAGCTTAAACGCTTGGCTGAATTTTTGGAATGTCCATTTTCCATAGAGGAAGAAAATTTTGGAGTGGTGGATGAAATATTAAGAATGTGTAGCTTTGAGAATTTGAGCAATTTGAAAGTGAATACAAATGGAAAATTGCCATCTGGAGTGGAAAATAAAGTGTTCTTTCGTAGAGGAGAAGTTGGAGATTGGAAGAATTATTTTACCGTAGAGATGAGTGAAAAACTCAATCATATCATTGAACAAAAATTTCAAGGATCTGGATTACAGTTTTTGTACGTTTGATTAGGCATTAATATGTTGTATGCTAATTGAATACAATTATGTGTTGATTTGTTTTGTACGTATGTTGATTTAATCTCAGTTCATTGTTTTCCTTTCAATCTGGTACTTGATTTTGGGGTGCAATTGACGTGATTGAAGTTTTGTTTCTGGTTGAGCAGGCTAATGATTTAAACTTATGGAAAAAATATTTTTAGGCTTAATCTTGGTCCTTTTAATTTTATTACATTTTTAGTAAGATCTTCTTGTTAAAATTGACAAAATACAAAATACAAAAAAAAAAAAAAGAATAAGAGGAAGAGTTGTTATAATGAAGGGTATCTAAAAGCCACAATATAAAACAAAAAAGTAGACAAAAAAACATAAAGAGCAAGAAAGAGCATTTGTTTTTCTTATAAATGTGTTCATATTTATAAGGATACATTGACCAACATCATATAGTGTCATGAATATGAAATTAACCATTGAGATAATGGAGAAAATTAAAGAAAAGGTTATGAAAGTGTAGGAGATCATGTAGGTGTGCGAGTTAATTAATTACCAAATTAATAAGGGGAATTACCCCTAAAAATTATGAACATCCACAATAATAATTTGATTTACAATAAGAGTACATTTTAGGATTCTAATTTTGTTTTAATTTTAAAAGAAAGAAAATTACAAAAAAATAAAATAATTTTTTTTAATATAGTTCTTTAGTTATTGCTTTTAAAGTTTTCCTTAATCTAAGTTGTTAATTTTTCTTAGAGTGGATCCTACTTTACCCCCTTAGCATTTACAAATTCGAAAATAATACACTCTCCACATATTAATGGAAATGATAACCTCCTTGTGCAATATTTTCTGGTGAGAATTTTCTTTTTTTAAATAAATATATTTTTTAAAAAACTAAAATAAGATAATTAACCCTCCAATCCTTAAAAAACTGTGAATTTCAAGGAATTCTTTTTGGTGCTAAACACTGAATTTCGAAGGTTAGATTTTTTTTCATTTATACTCATGTTTCCTGGTGTTTGCAATAAATTTTAAAGTGATGAAAATAAATTACAATCACAAATAAAATATGATGAAACAGAGGTTTCATTGATGAATATTTGTGAGTATAATTTGTTCCTCCATTGATTCTTCTCTACTGAATGTTCTCCATAATTCGAGGGCCGTTAGTAGCGCATTTCTCGAATGTAGGAAGATTTGGATAATCTCCATGAAAGGAGGATTTTGTGGATCTCTTTATGAATACCCAAGATCTTGTGGGATATTCGAGATGGCTCTTCAAGGAAATATGTTACCATTTATATAAATGTAAGCTGGTTCAAGGTAAAGTAGCCTCCAAGTTAGGGTTTAGGGTAGAGTAGCCTCCAAGAAACCCTGACTGAAATTGAAATCATATTATAAAGTCACACAAAATTTCGATGTCTACACCTGGATAATTTGAATATTTGATATGTATCTCATTGAGTGAGTAATATATTTAAGAAAAAATACAGTTTTTCAAGTAATTCAAATGTTATCGAAAAAAAAATAGTTTTTTTCAAATAATCCAAATGTTATATAGATATATTCTCTCGCAATTAATTTATATATTAGAAATACATGCATAAATCTAACCAGCTACCATACGATCCTTAGTGTGTTCACAGCAACGACTTTGTTAATATAATGTAAGTCTGTTTTTTGGTCAGAAAAGATAATTTAATATATGTAGTGTTTGTAGGCATATGCCTTAATTACTGTACCCACATGGTCAGTATTACAAAAAGTGGTGCACCTAACAGTGAGGAAAGAAGTTGCATTTGTAAGAGTGTCTACAACTAGTAGTAGGTGGTAATACTAATATGTCGTTTGGCCACGAAAAAAAAATCACTTTTTTAGAATTTTTAAAGTTGAAGTTGTGTTTGGTCATAACTTTTGCAATAATTATTTAGATCTTAAATATCTATTTTAAAAAAATATAAAATATAATTTAAAAATAAAATATAATTTAAATGAAGTTATTTTATGAAAATAAAAAATTTAGAATTTTTTCAAAAAATTAAAAAGTGGCAAAAGTGCGTTGATTTCAAGGAGATACGTTTAATTATTGTTTTCACTAAGTGCAGCTCTAAAGTTGATACCCAAGAGGTTCAAGATGTTCGATATCCCAAAATATGATGGAATGACAGATTCACAAAAGCATGTGACTGCATCACATATGCAGTAAAAGACAATGACATGGAATCAAATGAGATAACATTAAATGTTTATTTTAGGCTTAGTCTTAATCTTTTTAATTTTATTAGTACATTTTTAGTTAGGTTTTCTTGTTAAAATTGACAAAATACCAAAAAAAAAAAGGAGAGTTGTTGTAAAATGTAGGGAATCTAAAAGCCACAATAAGAAACAAGGAAGTAGACAAAAAATGTAAAGAGCAAGAGATATTTTATTTTATTTTACAAATGTATTCATATTTATAAGGATATATTGAACAACATCAAATAGTGTCATGAATATGGAATTAACCATTGATATAATGAAGAAAATCGAGGAAAAGATTATGAAGGTGTAGAAGATCATGGATGTGTGAGTTAATTAATTACCAAAATGATGAGGGGAATTACCCCTAAGAATAATGGACATCCACAATAATAATTTAATTTATAATAAGAGTAGATTTTCGGATACCAATTTTATTTTATTTTCAAAAGAAAGAAAATTACAAAAATACATTTTGCTTTTGATCTAGCATTTAGTTAATTACTTTAAAATTTTCCCTTAATCTAAGTTGTTAATTTTTATCATACCTTTCATAACCTAGATATTTTTATCTTGATATATTTGGTTTACCATTTTAGAAAAAGAAAAAAAAATTCCTCCTATGTATTTACGAGAGGATCGAATGGACTAATTAGTGATGAGTTAAATATTTCTATTTTATTAAACAAGGTATACTATATTAAATAACTTATTGGTATTTTCCCTTCCATTTCCTTTTGAATTCTTTTTTTTTTTCCAATGATTGCAGAAGGCATATTTTAAGGGAATATTAGCCAACCAATAATGCATTTGATACTTGATAGACAAAAAGCTAACGTATGAAATTGGCCCCAAATAAAATTTATTTAAGATTACATATAACTAATATTCCAGACAGGTTATATCAAACATCAACCTACTATATCACCATCTACCTAATTATTACTACTATTTTATTGTCCCAAGAAAAAAAAAATACATATAGAAGCCGGTCAAATAATTTAGTGTTAGACTAATAAGTAAATGCACCCATGTTTTTGAGCTTGATGATGGCATAATCTAAGGAACAAATCTATAAGTATTGTGTTTATCGTGAATTTGATATAGTTGAATTTGTAGGTGAGTCAAGAACACGTGTTACGATTTAATCTTGTTTAAGGTTCGATTTACTAGCAGTTCGATTGCTAGGTGATAATGGAAACAAGCGAAATATTGCGACAAATCTATGTGAGCCCGAAGATGGTTTGAGCATTCCTGAGATCAGCTTTCAACAATCCGAGCTACTACTAAAGTAAGGCAAGATTGGAGACCAAGAAAGCTATTGTATTCAGTTATTGAGAATCAGATTGAGGAGGATCCTTATACAAGTGAAGGGGACGTCTATTTATAGGTTATAACATTAGGTCATGGCCAATTAGAGTGCGCCACTAAAATCCTATAGTACCTAAACCTATCCCCTAGTGCCACACGTTTTGTCCATTGGGGGTATCGCCAGCTAATATTCCTGCACTGCTCAACTCCGTATAAGCTCGTTTGTGCACCTGAGCAGTCTGACAAATCTGTTTCTTATATTTCCCTTGCGTCATGTCATTGCGGGAGGCGATCCACTAAGTCATATCCCACACGAGAGGCATTCTCTCCATACATATTGTTAGACCAAGGCGGAAAATACGTGATATGGTCTTGATGTAAAGAAAGGTTTTGGGCCTAACTCACACCCCAAAAGCTAGCTCAAAGGGAGGAGGATTGCCCAAGCCTTATAAGGAGACCAATTACCCATTCCATAGCCGATGTGGGACATTTAACACTCCCCCGCACGCCCAGACCTAGTTAACTAGAGCGTGGACAATATAATATGGGGACCCAACATCGGTGAACAAAGAATTGAAATAGGTCTGGCTCTGATACCATGTAAAGAAAGGTCTTGGGCCTAACTCACACCTCAAAAGCTAGCTCAAAGGGAGGAGGATTGTCCAAGCCTTATAAAAAGACCAATTACCCATTCCATAGCCGATGTGGGACATTTAACAGAATTTGCCCAAACTTGAATCCAATTCTGCGAAACATTGAAGCCAAGCCATTATGCCAACTGCATTCCAATTTTGAGAGCAGAATAGGGACACGATGGTATTTTTATAATTTTGTTATCCCATTTTTGCACCTTATAAAAAGCTAATTTTAGAAATTTATGTCTATCACTTTGAATATTCCTAGAGTCGTGTCAAATTTTATATGCCCTTTTAATTTTCGGATATTTGGAAGGCATCGAAAGATTGAAGATTCTCTACCAAATTACTCCATCCGTCTATTTTTACTTATTTACTATTGACTTACACATTTTAAATAACAAAAAATAATAGGGATAATTTTACTATATCACTCTTTAAATATAATAAATTTAATACTTTAAAAAATATATTGGGTAATGAATGATACTTAATAGCAAAAGTAAAATGAACACAAAATGATAAATTATCTATTGATTTTTTAAACTGGACAAATATTGTTATATATCTATTTTTAATATACTGGACAAGTAAAGATGAACAGAGGGAATAATATTATCATTATGAATATTCATGACTCTATTTATTTTGTGTCTTGCATTTATTATCTTATGAGTACTCCCTTCGTCTCATATTAGTTGGTCACCTAACTAAAAATAGTTGTCCCATATTAGTTGTCCATTTTACTAAATAAAGAAAAGCATTAATTAATTTTTTTTCATATTACCTTTGAAATTAATTCTTTTTGAAAGTGTTCATACTTGTTTGTAAAGTTTCAAAGAAGTTTCTTAAGGGGTGAATTAGTAAAATTACCTTCTTATTTATGATTTTTTAAACATGCTTGTAAAAAAGAAAATGGTCAACTAATATGGGATGGAGGGAGTAGTTAATTTATTAGTCCCTCCGTCTATTTTACTTGTCACATTTTGACTTGGCACGCTCATTAAGAAAACAATAATTGACATATCTATTTTACCTCACTAGCCTTATTAATTGATATTTAATATTAAGTCTTAAAAATTATTTGAGGAATAAGTAATTGACACTAAGGGTCATTTGAGGAAAATTTTTTTGTCTTTTCTTAATATATTAAAAGTGATAAATAAAAATAAAAATTTATTTTAAAAATAAGTGACAAAAATAAACGAAGGGAGTAATTGAGGGGTTGTTGGGTTTAAAATGGATGTATGTGAATGAGTTAGCTCTTAAATACTAAATATGGGTAGTAGTGTCATATAATTACTCTTCTTATTAAATTCTAAAAGGTGGTTGCAAACACCCTTTTTTTCCTCCTTGTAATTATACTTTCCTTGTACTCCCTTAGTTCATACTTTAGGTTTGATTTGACACATTCTTTAAAAAATAATAAATAAAAAGGTAATTTTATTATATCATTTATATTAATTATAAGTCATTTAAATGTTAGAGAATGAATAGTACTTAATAACAAAGATAAAATAGATACAAAATAATAAATTATTTCTTGATTTTTCAACTGAACAAGTAAAGTTGGACAACTATTTTTAGTATACTAGACAAGTAAAGATGGACGGAGGGAGTAACATACTAATAATTAGGGTTGTTCATGGTTTGGTTAAAAACCAAATCAAACCGCAAATCAAACCAAACCGATTAAAAAAAACCGACATTTGGTTTGGTTTGATTTAGTTTGGTTTTGAATTTTAAAAACCGATATTATTTGATTTGGTTATGGTTTTACTAAAAAAAACCGCAAAAATAATCGAACCGAACCGATAAATTATATATACAAATTTTATAGTTATTTATATATTATTTATAAATAAAATATAATTATTTTATTATATTTTAACCATGAACTTAACTTTAGCATATCATAATTTATCAAGCCCGACACTTTAGCCCAAACCCGACAACTCTCAACTTCAAACCCAACACTTTAATCTTTAGGTGTCTAAGTTCTAACCGTAGGATCTCACTTTTTATTTTAATTTTAAAATAATGCGTAGCAAATCAAGTGCTTATTGTTGCATTTTGGGTTCATTCCGTAATACTAATTAATGCATTAGAATTTATAGGATTACTGTCTCGCTTTTTTGGTGGTCGCTTCCTCACAAAATATTTATTTGTGATTTTTATCCTATAGACGGTACTACTAATGCTTATTATTTTGGCATTTGATTCACAAATTCAAGAGACAAAATTATTGTTTGCAATGCCAAACAAGATAGGCTTGTTAAAGACATTTACTTGGTGTTACTAGGACTTATATCTAGGCAAGCCTTTTAGCTATTCTCATCTTAAAGTTGGGTGGATTATGTGTTATTGGGTTCATTTTGACACCCCTAGTTGTGTCATTTAATTACTCTTCTTATTAAATGCTACTCATTCTCCTTTTGTCCCATATTAATTGGTCATTATACTAAAAATAGTTGTTTTATATTAGTTGGTCACCTTAATTACTAAATCAAAAAAGTATTAATTAAATTTTTTTCGTATTATCCTTGTAATTAATTATTTTTGAAAGTGTTCACACTTGTTTGTAAAGCTCCAAAGAAGTTTTTAAGAGATGAATTAGTAAAACTACCTTCTTATTTATGATTTCTTAATATGCGTGTAAAAAATAAAGTGGTCAACTAATAATGGTGGTTGCAAACACTCTTTTTTTCCCCTTGTAATTATACTTTCCTTTTCCTTGCAACATACTAATAATATGTATACGTGTTACTTTCTTTGTTTTGATTTATATGACATAGTTTGGATTTCGAGACATAATTCTTTAGGGCTTGTTTGGAAAGCCATCCTGGTAATTGAATTTGGCGTAATTGTGTGTAATTACACAGTTTGGCATGTTTGATTGGCCAGGTAATTACTTGGTAAGCAGGTAATTGGGTGTAATTGGCAGAGAGTAATTACACTCTCCAATTCACAGGGTGAGCTGTGAATTGCTGGTAATTACATGGTGTAATTACAAGCTGATTACTTTCTAATTTCGTCCTTTTATTTCTATTTTTATTTTTTCGTTTTAATTTATTTTTTATTTCTATTGTTTTAAATTCTTTTTTATTTTTATTATTCTAATAATTTTAAAATATTTTTTTTTATATTATTTATATTTCATTTCCTTCTCATTTTCAAACTTTTACTTCTTGTGATTCGATGTAATTGTTCGTATTATCTATTTTATATTTATTTTATGTTTATTTTTTCCATTTAGCATAATTTAGTTAGTATTCTAATTTTTTAATTAAAGTAGAATTCATTGTTGAATAAGGTTATATACTTAGGTTTTCCTTTTCTTTTGAATTATATTTAGATACGTTATATTAAAATTTGACATAAGAGTATTATGTTAACTTTTTTATTTTGAATTTTGAACTTTTGTTATATTTCAGTTCCAATTTATTTGTTTTACTAGTATTGAAAAGAAGTTCTTATTTATAGGATACAAAAAATAATGACCCAAGACATGACTTTGGAAAACACAGAAGCTATAAAATTCGATAAATTTATGGATCATGGGATAGAAAGATATCGATCATAAACGTAGATTTGGGTTATTTAGTGCCAACTTTTAAAGAAATGGCTCTTTTTTGCCAATAATGTCAGGGTCTTTCGCAAAAATGCCCATATTTTAGGTTGGTGTTTAATTTTTATTCTTTAGATTTTAGGTTATAACTTTTGTTCTTCAGCTTTTTAAGTAAGAAATATGTGGAAAATATAAACAAATAACAAATAACTTCTCGGGGGCATAAATTTATATTTTCATATCAATATCTCATAAGTTATATCGTAATTAAATGATATCGAGATAACAATCAACTTTTATGTACCATCAGTATATATGTTTATATCATAATATTCCACAAGTTATGTTGTATGTCGAGAGGCCGGCGCCACATAATGTATTTCCGAAAAAGAAAAAAAATACAACATACAGATTCACACATATATTTCTACCATCCCACATTAGTTATTAATTTTTTTTCTCTAAAAAAGATAAAGAACATATGTCCCAAAAGGCTTAATTTCAGTTTCTGAACACTACAATCAATTCTGAAAGATACTATATAACATATGCTGCATAATTTAATTCCTAGAGAACAAAATTTGTGTCGAGCGAGACAAAAGCAAATCTCATACTACGGCTAAAACCTCTGGGGGTAAAATTCACTTCTTTCCATCAGATAACGTCTCTCAAACTAGTTCTAACTTAGAGGACTTCGAAGATTCGGCAGATTCATCTATCTCAACAAAGGTTAATGCCTTTATGACCGATGCAGTCAACATCGACGAACAACTAGTTGTGATGACGCAAATTATTGAGGCATTGAAGAAATTTATTAAGGATAAAGATCTGCAAATCGCTCAACTTATGAGCAAGTTAGATCTTTATTGCCCTGGAGAGTCAAGTTACAACCCAACAACGCAAGAAAAAGTTGATGTTGGATCTCCCACCAAGCTAGTTGAATCTCAATGTGCAAAGCATTCTGCTTCAGTGGCTACTTTAACGGTTCAACAACTGCAAGATATGATTGCAAACACCATCAAAGCGCAATATGATGGTCCACCACAAAGTTCATTTGGATCCTCAAAGCCGTATTCTAAGAGAATTGAGGGCTTGTCGATGCCGATTGGATATAAACCACCAAAGTTGCAACAGTTTGATGGGAAGGAAAATCCAAGGCAACATATTGCATATTTCATTGAGACTTGTAGCAGTGCTGGTACACATGGTGATCTTCTTGTCAAGCAGTTTATTCGCTCTTTGAAAGCTAACGCCTTTGAGTGGTACATGGACTTGGAGCCTGAATCAATTGATTGCTGGGAGCAACTTGAAAGTCAATTCCTCAATCATTTTTATAGCACCCGTCGTACAGTGAGCATGTTGGAGTTGACAAAAACTAAACAAAGAAAGGATGAGCCCGTATTGGAATACATCAATCATTGGCGAATGCTAAGTTTAGATTGCAAGGATTAACTTTCTGAAACTTCTGCAGCTGAAATTTGTGTCCAGAGAATGCATTGGGGCCTTGTGTATATCCTCCAAGGGATTAAGCCTCGAACTTTTAAAGAATTAGCTACACGCGCTCATGACATGGAGTTGAGCATTGCAAATCAGGAAAAGGCATCACATATCTTTGATCTAAGAAGAGAAGCTACAAAATATGGGTAGTGGTTGTGTCATTTAATTACTCTTTGCTTCTTATTAAATGATAAATGGTGGTTGCAAACACCCCTTTTTTTCACCTTGTAATTATACTTTCCTTGTACTCCCTTGGTTCATTTTCACTTGTTTATGTTTGACTTGATGCACCATTTAAGAAATAATAAATAAAAAGATAATTTTATTATATCATCCCTATTAATTATAAGTCATTTAAATATTGGAGAATGAATAGTACTTAATAACAAGAGTAAAATAGACACAAAATGGTAAATTATCTCTTGATTTTTTAACTGGACAAGTAAAGTTGGACAACTATTTTTAATATACTAAACAAGTAAAAATAGACGGAGGGAGTAACGTACCAATTATATATATATATATATACATATTACTCCCTCGATCCCAATTTATATGACGTAGTTTGAATTTTAAGAGTTAAACTTCTTTATTTTGACAGTGCATTCGAACATAAATTTTTAAGAATTTTGAAGAATTTTTTTTTACATATATCTTCCCCTTCTCCTTGTATTTGTATGATAATATCATCTTAAAGTTGTTAGATGGAGCTTTCTACTTTATTATATCTTCAATAATATGTACTATTTATATTTTATACCACGAAATGATACAATCATAAAGTTAGACCAAGCCCTAGGATTGGAGTCAAGCTAGCTCAATTATTGCCTATCACATGGTTGGTGATTTAGCTCTATATGTATAATATATATATATATATATATATATATACTGGCATTCATGATTAAATCTCATCCTTCAAACTAAAAAGAAACACTCCATATATCCACTTTGAAACAATGTCAATATCTCAAACTTCTCCACAAATTCCTCCCAAGTATTTACGAGAGGATGAACTTAGTGATGAGTGTAAGAAATTGCTCTTAACTCTACCAAAAGAAAGAGGGTGGCTTGCATCACATCTCTACAACTATCAAGGTTTTTGGATACCACCAAGACTACTACAAGGTGTGATTGCATGCCAACAACAATTTCAAGCTCAAGATAGTGATATTATCCTTGTTACAACTCCTAAATCAGGAACCATTTGGCTAAAAGCACTTTTATTTGCTCTAGTCAATCGAACGAAACATCCTATTTTTGAACAAAATCACCCTTTACTTGTCAAGAATCCACATGATCTTGTTCCATTCTTGGAACTAACACTCTATGTTGATGGACAAGTCCCTAATTTTTCATCCTTCACCGCACCTAGACTCTTGTCAACTCATTTGCCCTTTGATTCATTGCCAAAATCTGTCCAAGATTCAAGAACCAAACTTGTTTACTTATGTAGGAATCCTAGGGACACTTTTATTTCTATGTGGCATTTTACAAACAATTTAGGACTTCATCACAAAGATACCAATTTCATTGAAGAAATGTTTGATCTTTTTTGTAAGGGGGTGAGCCCTTATGGTCCGTTTTGGAATCCCGTGTTGGATTATTGGAAACAAAGCATAGAAAAGCCTAACAAAGTACTTTTCTTGATGTATGAAGAAATTAAAGTGCAACCCAAACTTCAGCTTAAACGATTGGCTGAATTCTTGGAATGTCAATTTTCCATGGAGGAAGAAAATTCTGGGGTGGTGGATGAAATATTAAGAATGTGTAGCTTTGAGAATTTGAGCACTTTGGAGGTGAATACAAATGGAATATCGTCATCTGGGGGAGCGGAAAATAAAGTGTTCTTTCGTAAAGGAGAAGTTGGAGATTGGAAGAATTACTTTACTATAGAGATGAGTGAGAAACTCAATCATGTTATTGAACAAAAGTTTCAAGAATCTGGATTAAGGTTTTTGTACATTTGATTAGGCATTAATATGCTATATGCCAATTGAATGCAATTATTTGTTTTGAAAATCAATGTTGAAATAGTCGTATCTGAGATTAATGTAATAAGAAGAGACTATATGAGTTCTATTATAGTACTGATACTATTTTAAATGTTCACAACTCAAATTGTTGAAAAATATGTATAAATTCATATTTCTTTATTTTGTCGCAAGCAAGTACTTTTCTATAGCTATTTCACACCAAATCCTTAGTACTACATTAGTGTCAATGAGGTTGGAGGTGGTCGATTTTCTTTTTGACTTTGAGATTATTTTAGTCCACAAGTATTGCTATAAATACCAAATCACAAATTGAGTGCTGAAAAAATTACAAAATTGATCAGAATATGATTTTTTGAGTGAAATACCTATAGAAGAGTGATTTTTCTGACCAAAAATATATATATATACGACTTTAATTTATTACATAATTTCTAATAATTGAGTGCCTATTTGAGTAACAAACTCATTTTTTAGGTGTTAATTCTCTATTTAGCACTTATTATATTAATTAACTAGAACCCAATTTTCATTGTAAATGTGATTATGATTATGATATATCATTTAGCATTTTCTATATTAGGTAGTGATTATGACAATAATAATAAAATAATGACAATCATCATCATCACAGTCGTCTCTCAATTTTTATTTCTTTTTCTTTAATCTTAGATATTAAAATGTAGTAATACTTTGTTCCTAAAGTTTCATTTTCACACTACAGAAAAACTAATTATAACTACTATATTACTCCCTTCAATTTAATATACGTGATATAGTTTGATTGGTATAGAGTTTAAGAAAAACTTTAAAATATAAAAGTTTAAAACAAATTATAGATGTGTTTGTGATTACAAATCGTATTATTAAAGATAAATGAAAAGTTTAATAAATTGTTTTACATACATAAAAGCATCATACTTTTTTTAGATACACTTAAGTTTTTGTTTGTCCATACATTTTTGTTTAACTTTTGTTTTCATAAAAGAAATTTCAAAACGCCGTTTAATAGGGATGTTGGGAGACGACGTCCCTCCGCGGTAGTATGAGCTTTCCCTTTTCTTGATGTTATACAGGATGCGCAATGGGGGTAGTACGAGATGACCGATAGCATTTCATTAGAAGAATAGAAAGAGATGTTAAAAAGAACGATCATGGAGACTTGGGGATCTAGAGCAGGTCTTTCTTGTATATCCCTCGTGTCGAGAGCTACTTCCTCGAATATCAACGCTTATATTAGATTGATTTTTTTATAAAAAAAAAATTGAAGATGAATTTTAAGTTAAATGTATATCCGCAAATCAAATGAATAACTTGTACAATAATAAATTGTGAAGTTTCAACAGTTATAAATTCAATAGTATTTGGCTAAAATTATAAGCTAATTAAATTTTTCTACTTTATAAAACAAGGTATGCTAGATTAAATAATTTAGCCAACCAATAATGCATTTGAGAGACAAAAAGTTAACGTATGAAATTGGCCCTCAAATAAATTTAATTTAAGATTATACTATAACTAATATTCTAGACAGGTTATATCAAACATCAACCTACTATATCACCATCTACCTAATTTTTGTACTAAAAATAATAATTACATATAGAAGCCGGCCAAATAATTTAGTTTTAGATTAGAAAGTAAATGTACCCATGTTTTTGAGCTTGATGATGGCATAACCTAACGAACAAATTATATTGCGGACTGCGAAATGGGTCAGTCAACTGCAAAAAGAGACAGAAGATGAATGATTTTCAAGGTCAAAATACAATAATCTTCCGCGATCCACATTCTCAATACGCAGACCGCATTTTGGTATGCGGTCAGATTAATTTGCCCAAACTTAGGTCCAATTTTGCGAAACATTGAAGTCATTATGCAAATCGCATTCCTGTTTTGTGACGCCTTATCAAGACCACACTTTGGGAAACCATTCGAAGGCATCAAAAGATTGAAGATTCTCTACTTCCCTCCATCTCATATTAGCTGTTCATTTTCTCTTTTACACGCTTTTTAGAAAATTATAAATAAAAAATTCTATTTATTTTTTTTCCTTGCATTTATTTTCTTACGAGTAGTTAATTTATTAGTTGGGGGTTGTTGGGTTTAAAATGGATGTATGTGAATGAGTTAGCTCTTAAATGCTAAAATATGCGTAGTGATGGGGTGTCAAATGGGCGGGTTGAGCTGAAAATAGAATGATTTAAATGGGTTGAATTATAATTGGGTTGGGTCATGACCCATCTAAATTTACTTTAGGTTGAATTGGGTTGGGTTAAATTGGGCTAAAAATTGGGTTGGGTCATGACCCGCCCAATTTGACTCATTTAATCTAATCAATACTACTACTTATATTAACATATTTTTGTACTTTGATACCCCCACCCCCAGCCCCCTACCCCCCTCCCCACCCAAAACTCAATTTTTTAATTTTTATTTTAAAAAAAAATATAAAAAAATAATATTTTTGGTACACCTCTCCCCCCCAGCCCCCACCCCACCCCACACCCCCCAGCCCTCTTACCCCCCACCACCTCCATCCCACCAAAACTCAATCTTTTAATTATTTTTTAAAAAAAATAAAAAATAAAAAAAGTACTAATTAAATTTTTTTCGTATTATCCTTGTAATTAATTATTTTTGAAAGTGTTCACACTTGTTTGTAAAGCTCCAAAGAAGTTTTTAAGGGATAAATTAGTAAAACTACCTTATTATTTATGATTTCTTAATATGCGTGTAAAAAAGAAAGTGGCCAACTAACACTGGTGGTTGCAAACACTCTTTTTTCCCCTTGTAATTATACTTTCCTTTTCCTTGCAACATACTAATAATATGTATACATGTTACTTTATTTGTTTTGATTTATATGACATAGTTTGGATTTCGAGACATAATTCTTTAGGGCTTGTTTGGAAAGTCACCCTGGTAATTGAATTTGGCGTAATTGTGTATAATTACACAGTTTGGCATGTTTGGTTGGCCACCAAGACTACTACAAGGTGTGATTGCATGTCAACAACAATTTCAAGCCCAAGATAGTGATATCATCCTTGTTACAACTCCTAAATCAGGAACCATTTGGCTAAAAGCACTTTTATTTGCTCTAGTCAATCGAACGAAACATCCTATTTTTGAACAAAATCACCCTTTACTTGTCAAGAATCCACATGATCTTGTTCCATTCTTGGAACTAACACTCTATGTCGATGGACAAGTCCCTAATTTTTCATCCTTCACCACACCTAGACTCTTGTCAACTCATTTGCCCTTTGATTCATTGTCAAAATCTGCCCAAGATTCAAGAACCAAACTTGTTTACTTATGTAGGAATCCTACGGACACTTTTATTTTTATGTGACATTTTACAAACAATTTAGGACTTCATCACAAAGATACCAATTCCATTGAAGAAATGTTTGATCTTTTTGTAAGGGGGTGAGCCCTTATGGTCCGTTTTGGAATCCCGTGTTGGATTATTGGAAACAAAGCATAGAAAAGCCTAACAAAGTACTTTTCTTTATGTATGAAGAAATTAAAGTGCAACCCAAACTTCAGCTTAAACGATAGGCTGAATTCTTGGAATGTCAATTTTCCATAGAGGAAGAAAATTCTGGGGTGGTGGATGAAATATTAAGAATGTGTAGCTTTGAGAATTTGAGCACTTTGGAGGTGAATACAAATGGAATATCGTCATCTGGGGGAGCGAAAAATAAAGTGTTTTTTCATAAAGGGAAAGTTGGAGATTGGAAGAATTACTTCACTATAGAGATGAGTGAAAAACTCAATCACATTATTGAACAAAAGTTCCAAGGATCTGATTAAGTTTTTAGTGTATTTGATTGAGCATCATGTTTTGCCAACTACTGCATACAATAACTAATTGTTGTCACTTTATGTTTAAAATTGAGGAGTTTATCACACTATTATTGTAAAATCGTGATAGTCTTTTGTTTGAGAAAATAAAAGAATGCACAAGTTATTTTGATGTTTATGAGCATCAGTGTTCAATTATTCTAGCTAGTTGACTATAATAATTTGGAGGGCGGAGAAAAAGGGGAAAATAAGATAATATAGATAATAATTTAAAATTTTCATAGTTAAACGCTGATTTTTAAAAAAATCATGGCCAAACGTATCCTAATTTTCACCCAAAGAAGAAAGCTATGCATAAGTTAATAACATTTCAATTACATAATCCTCAGCTTTTGCAACATTGTTGTTGGTGTGGTGTAGTGGTTATCACGTCAGTCTTACACACTGAAGGTCCCCAGTTCGATCCTGGGCATCAACACTTTTACCATTTTTTAACTTTAATATATTGCATCCAAAATCAGAACGAGAATTGCCCGCAAAACACCGATAAGCAAGACAATACTCTACGACGTACTAACCTTTTGTCCTAATTCGTATCCTCCACAACCTCCTATCTATGGTCAGGTTCTCGATAAGCTATAGTTGTATAACAACCAGTGTTTTAAAAAGCAGTCTTGAGGCTCGCCCTAGCAAAACGCCTTGGGGCTTACGTGTGGGCTTAAGTTCTGTGAGGCTTATGCCCTAAGCACTCGAGCATATGCCCCAAATACGCCTAACGCTCAACGCTTGGGGCTCGCCTAACAATTCTACCTAATTATGTGTCAAATTTCTTAGTCAACATTGTTGATCCTCATAATTCTTCAATAAATGAATGATGTTTAGTAGTTTTCTTCATCTATAGAAATAATAAAGTTGAGAAAACTAATTGCTTATTTACTATTTGAGAATGTCGTAAGGGTGAATATCACTTAACATTTCTTTTTAAAACAAATAGCCAAATTTTACATCTTCACTTGTCATTAGTCGGTCTTCATGTTTTGGTTCCTAATAGGAACTTCCTATGTCTCAAAATTATCATATTTTATTATTTTGTTATTTGAAAGCATTTTTTTTATTCATGAAAGAGTGATGTTTAAATTATAATACTAATAGTTTATTAATTATTTCTTTTTTGGGAGGTAAATTGCATAGTATAGTCATATATTCTAAGAAATTGTGATTCTTTTATTGTTTGGAGTTAAAATCTTAGAGTTGATTTGAATCTCATAATAGCTTTTATATCATTGCATTATTTCTACTTGTAAAATGACGTTAGAAGTTTTATTTTTTATGAGTTTCTTTAATCATGTTTTAAAATTTTGAATTGTTAATATATTTTTTTTATAATTTTTGAGTTATTATAGTATTTTACTATATTAAAATTAAAAATTAAAGATCCATGGGGCTTACGCCCCAATGCCCCGGAGCTTACACCTCGCCCCGTGCTAAGTAAAACGCCTCGCTTTATGCCCCTGCCTTTTAAAACACTGATAACAACAACAAGCTTAGTGTAATCTCAAAAACGAGGTCTAGAAAGAGTAGAGTGTATGCAGACCTTATTCCACCTTGAGGAGGTAAAAAGATTGTTTTAGAAAGACTCTCAGCTCAAGTAATGAACATCAGAAAAGCTAAAAAATATAAAAATACAAAGAACAAAGAAAATAATAGAAAAAATATAACATAGCACTCAAGAGAAAAAAGCAATAACCATAACCAACCTTTCATAACTAGTTAAAGTATGTAATAATGTAAAAAGAATATTTATGATACCAGTAATATATAAAGAGGAAAAATAAAAAAGAAACAAAGGGAAAAGGCAAAAAGAGAAAATAATCCAAATCCCATTAATTTCTTCTTCTTCTTCTTCTTTCCTTTGGGCTTTAATATAGCTTGTGGTCTGGGCCAAGCATTAACATGCTTACAAGTTGCAACAATTCAAAGCCCAATTTATTGGGCCCATGATAATTGGCACCATTTTGATAAGTTATTTTTCTTCTTCTTTTTTTCCATCCCAGAGAAGTTAATTGAAAAAAAAACAAAAAACAATTATGAGAATAAAATCAAAAAATATTTTTTGGAGAGAAATGAATTTTGGGTTGAAATATCATTTATTATAATAAAAATAAATTCTTTTCTTTTAATCTCATTCAAACCAAATAATAAAGGAAAGAAACTTGATAATTTTTCCAATTCTCCATTTTCTCTCATATATATTCTTTTCCTTTCATATTTTATTTTCAACCTTACATCATAGTATGTATATATGATCAATAAATAGAACATTGATAATTAAATGCTTTAGCATTTAATAATATGTTAAATTTATGAGGATTCACACTCAGAAGTAAAAATCATCACAATCAAAATGTATTGATATTTGATGGACTAAAATTTCACAACCAAATCATGACATACATATATTGTCTGGTGCCCATGCGGATTTATCTTTCGAGCTATGCCATATCAAGCTCTAAAAGCATTCGTATCATGTGAACTTTAGTTATGTTTTATAAAGCTCTTCACTTTCTTCTTTCGTTTCAATGCAAGATTCGCCTAAAATGTCAGGTGTACCTCATCTTCAGAAGCTTGTCAGCCTAAAAGTCTATCAGTCCTATTTGGCCTGTCCTCATCAGCCCATCCTCCGTCAAAAACATCACATAAAAACACAAAAGTTTATCATTACGATAACTACTCTTTGTATATAATAGTAATGGATGTGAATTTAGTGTTTTATTTATATAGAATCGTTGAAATCACTTTAACCTAATGTCAAAGGTTTGCATCCATTCTAATTAATGCATGTATTTAATATTACTCATCCAGAAGAAAAAAAAAAATTCTGGTTCATCCCCTCTAAAAATTGATCATATGTTAAATATCTTTAAATAAAAATTATGCATAATTTATATGCCAAATGTAATCTTTAAAACATTGGATCATTCTTAAAGTCAATATTAGACTATGGCGGCCACCTATTATGAGAGGCAGATACATCATCGCGATATTGAGTTTATCTGAATTAACATTTGCAATGCAAAATATAAATTATATATAAAAAATTATTAAAATTGTACGAATAGTAAGTTTGGACCCTAATTTTAAAATGTGATAATTTCAATTCTAAAAAATTTAAATGAGAGTGCAATTGTACACAATTGACTCATGATGCCATATCTTTTAGATGTTGTATCAATTTGCAGTTTATACAACTTGACTAATTTATCAGATATATAATATTTTTATCGATATATATTTGATAATTTTAATTTGAATTATAATCAAGACATGAATTTAGAATTTGCTATATTAAATAACCCTACTTTGAATGAATCGAAAGATATGTTTGGTCATCGTATATGTATACATACATTGTATATGACATGAGCGATCAATAAATCCCTTTTTATCATGTATTTTATATATCATATTTATGAAATATGATTCACTTTTGAGATGCCTCGACGGCTAAAAGAAATTATGTATTAGGTTTTAATATCCAGATCAACAAACTAATAAACCAATTGCAGCTATTGAAATAATCTATAATTTTTTATTAGTAAATAAAATGGTTGAATTTTATCCCTAGCTTTTGTATTTTTGCATGGGTCACACGTTGGGAGTAGGCTTCCTTTTGTTTATCCAAATCAAATATTGTTAACATATAGGTCCAAAAGTTTATGCTTAATTATTAATTAAAGGCAAAATTAAATCAATTACTAACTAAACTATTTTATTATATATTTTATCACAATGAAACGTTAAGTGATTAAAGTGGAAATGCTAAGATTTCAAAAAAAAAATTAAAATGTGTGAGACAAAGGCAATTGGTATTTACTCGATTTCAATTGGTATCTGAACGAGTTCAATTGGTATCTGAACGAGTTCAATAGGTATCTAACCAATCCCAATTGGTATTTGACCATAAATCTCTAATTAAAGGAGAAGCAGCCCATTCGCTGCACCACTTTGGTGGTGTGTGTATGTGTACTACTTGCACTGATGATTTTGTTGCTATTGTATATTAATCTAGAAGAAGTATACCTTTATAGGTGTACATATTTTAAATAGATTCTACAATTTGCCCCCACCCCACCCACCCACAAAAAAAAAAAGGAAAAGGAAATAATTATATCAAGATCAAAATATAACAAACTGACCCTAATTAGTAATTATCTTTCTCTTATAATAATTAACTAACTGATCCAAAAGTGTAAGATTTTGATCCACTTTCTTATTTTCAAAGGTGAATTCATCAAATTTGATCAATCATTAACGAGTAATCTTAATATAGACAGATATAATCAAGGAGATGTAGAAATAGTACTTCAAGATCTATTACAAAATTTATGAAAACAAAGAAAAAACCTCACATCACATAAAATAAAGAATAAATACTTACTCGTATTTAGTATATACATCAAATTATGCATATTGATATTATAATTAAGTAATTTAATAATATATAATTAATCATAATTAGGTGATCCAATATACACATGCAAAACTTGTATGAACATGTTGACTTGGTAACTATAGATGAACAAAAAAAATAAACTTGAATTTTGGATCTTATAGTAAAAAATATATTTAGAAAGTTCACACTGTTTGCATGAAAACATGGAAACAGGTTCTCTTATGTTTTCTTGAATTTAATAAATAAGTGAACCGACCATTTTGTATCCCCATGATACCAAACAAATAAATATTTCCCTTTGTTATATACTTCTTTCGTCTCAAATAATCTATCGTATTTTTTTTTACACGTTTCTTAAGAAAATATAACTAGGAGAATGTTTTAACTTCATATATGTCTCAGTATATATAAAAAACATTTCTTCATAAAATAATTAATATTATCTTGAATATCTAAAATAGTAAATAATTTAAAATAATTAAGTTTAAAAATTATGACAAATAATTTGAGATGGAAGGAGTATCCTTAATTTGTAGTGCTATATATTGTACTTTCAAACTGTATTGGTACTTTAACTATTTCTTGAAAATGGTTAACTGCAATCTATCATTGACTTCTAATTATTTTACTTATCTTTTAATATTTAAAATCTGTATTGATGCTTTAACTATTTCTTGAAAATGGTTTAACTAAAAATGTATGATTGACTTTTAATTACTTTATCTAATTTTAACCCTTATAACCTATAGTCAAATTATTCAATCGAGAAAATAAATAAAAATTGTTGTGTCGCATGTGCGTATTATATAAAAATAAAACTGATTTGTATTTGTACTTGCTATTCAAACTTATATTTTCTACAAAAAAATATCTAATCCCTTCAATAAAAAATTACTTTGAGAAGAGAACTGCTGATTTGATCGACGAATTACCTGGAAAAATAGATCTTCTTTCGTTGATTTGAAGTAAGTATTTTTTGAAAGTATCAAATATTTTATTCAATTCACTTTTGAAAAACTAGTTGGTCACGGTTTAATTCCTTATGCGTTGTCACTGGCCTCAACTCAAAGGCACATGTTGATACCTCTGGTTGAGGCTGCATTCATTTTTCATATTCAACTTGACAACAAAACATGTGATCCTTTTGATAAATTCCTTCCTCATCCCACCCTCCTCCCTCACCCAAAGGCGGATCAAAATTTAAGTTTTATTGGTTTAATATTTAAAAAAATTAATACTCTACCTATTGTATTTTTATAATTATTTTTATATTTGCAATTTCTTGTTATTTTCATTGAACTTTTACATAAAAAATTATTGTTTGCATTGAAAGTATTGAATTCAAACAAATTCGCAGTTATTATGTTGCATTAGCCCTTGCCCCCAAATCCTCCTTGTAATCAACAAAATGCAAATACACAATTCAATGAAATAGGGCACAAAGAGTTTAATTTCTACACTCTCAATAATAATTTACCATTATTAACTTAAATTAGTCTGCTTAAAAAAAAAAACTGATTTGCAAATGGATGTATACAACATCCTTAGTCAGAGAAATGAGCCGTATATTGTACAAAGATAATACCACCTCCTACCTTTTCATATATTCAAAAAGCTATTGATAATTGATTATACAATATAATGATGATCTCACTCCTAAGCTATAGAAGAAAGGTAAACCACAATACCATAATTCAAAGGTTCGTTCATCAATAACTCATTATAAAACTTTTTTCTATGTACTTAATTTGTGATATAGGAAAATTTCTTTTAAGATGTGTTTTCTTTCTTGAAGCATGGGTCTCTTAATAAAACTAGCAATCTAAAGTAAGAAAAAATGTTACTCAACTACATGCTATTGTTCTTGACCATTTGTCTGATGGATTTCGTGGTTTAATCAGGTATATCGACGATCACAATTATTTTTCAGCTTTGGATCAAAAGGAAATCGACAATGGCATGTATTTCTTGACTCACTTGATACAACAAGTTGAAGATCTAAGCCAATGGAATGGAGCTTTTAGAAGATTTGTCATAGGTCAGGGCTTGCGTAATTTGCAGCTTAGGCAGACTCTTGAAAATTTAATTGGGAATCTAAGCAATGTTGATGCTTCTTTGTCTAAACAAGTTTCATGCCCTTCACAATGTTACCCAAAACTTAGTTCACCTGGTTAATCAGGTGAAGCTCCCCAATCGTAAATTGGCAAATATTTGCAAACTTCATAAAGTAAGTCTAATATCACAAGGAGGCTTTCTGTTCTGGGGGGTGGCGGCTCTTTTGGTGGCGACTTTGTTGGTGGTGTGATGACTCGGTTGGCGGCGGTTGTAATGGCCGAGGCAGTGCTGGTGGACACTAGATGTTAAGATGTTACTGATTGATTAATTGATGAAATATTTCTAGATGAAACTGTTGTTTCAAGACCCATTATTCTAAAAGTGAAATTTTTTTGGTGAAAAAAAAAGAGTAAACTTTTAAATTCAGTATATACAAATACATACAAGAAAATAATAATTTAGACTTATTTTTTTATTTTTATATATATGTTGTTTTTAATGTAATATTCTTGCATGACATAAAGCCTTTAGTTATCCTCATAGTAAATATAAAACTAAAGATTAATTTTACTTAATAAGGTGTTAGTCATGTGTTTATAATACATTACCTTGGATGTTGTTGTAAAAATTTTGTTTATTAATATGAAGATTTGAGTTATTTAATTCAAAGTTCTAAAATATTAAAAGGTAGATAGTTTTTTTTATATAAATTTTAAAACTTTTTCTTTACTATCTTCAGTATTGTTTTAAGTAAAAATAAAATCATAAAATGTACCATTAAATTTTTTTGGGGCCTCAATATTTTGGGAGCCTAAAGCAAACGTTTACTAGCTTCATGCTTGAGCCCACCCCCAGACCCCATTTTCTAGGAGTACATTGGAGTTGTTGTTTTCCTAGAAAATAAATTACTTTTTTTTTCTAATGTTTAGTATATAAGTTATAATTGTAAAAAATATTATCCCGGAAATATTTAGGAAATATTTTCATAATTTTTTTAAGAAATTTATTTTGATAGTGAAAATATCTCCTAAACATTTAATTTAGACCAATCACACACACAAAAAAAAAACATTTTTTCCTCCATATCGAAAAACATGCATCCTTAATTTGCATAAAGTAGCATGCCCTTGAGTGGATATTTTTGTCCACTACTAAAACAAATTCACTATTTTTCTATTGAAAAATGTTCTCTTTTTTTCGGTATACCGCTCTGCGAGCAGAGCGAATGAACATAAATCTTTCCGAATATCCTTCGCCCCTTATCTCCTCATCTTCCTATTTATAAGCCACAGCTTACTTCGACGTTTTCAATTTCCCATAGAATCTCCGGAGCTTTCCTAGCCACTATAGTTTTCTTTTTTTATCTTCTTTGTCTGAAAATAGGTTTGATTTGCTTCTCATAAGTGGCTATTTTCATAAATAATTTGATTAAATTGATGGAAAAAGAAGAAATAGTAATATTTTCATATGAAAAAATAGAAAATTTCTCACTATTTCAGTGACAATCTGTTTTTCACCAGTCATCACGCATTTTCACAGCGAGTTGGTTCGGTGAAAAATAAGTAAAAAAACCATATTCTATAGCATAATTTTTTCACTGATTTGCAGTGAAAAAACCCCTTTATTTTTTATAGTGAGTTTAAACTTAATTGAGCACGATTTACCTGATAGAAAGAAAGTGTTTTTTCCTTTAATATGTTATGCTTATAATTTCTTGTGAACCTAAACTAATCGAGGTACATCAATTTCGAATATCAAATGATTATTAAGAAGAAAAAGAATGATATTACATTTTTATCATCAGCCTTTCCCTATTCTAAGGACCCATTTGATCATGAAATTTTTTCACTTTTTTCTAGAGTTGAATTTCGAAAAACACGTTTGATCATAAAATTTCAAAAAATTCTATTTTATTTTTTTTCAGTTTTTTCAAAAATTCCAAAATAAAAAATAAAAAACTGTTTTCACCTTTTTCACTCCAAATTATCTATAAAAATTCAAAAACAACTCTATTTTATTTCATGGTCTAACACAATTTCAAATTTACAAATATTATTTTTTAAATTTGAAAATAATAACTACTTTTTTCTATTTTCAAAATATGGCCAAACGCCTACTAAGTTTTTCTTTTTTAATGTTTTTGGTGTTTCTTTTATTTCATTAAAAAGGTATGAAAAGTAGAATAAAATAGAAACAAATATTGAAGAATGTTTGAAGTAGACAGACACTGTAAAAAACAGTTGACATTGGCAGACATGCAAAAGTCCTTTTCATGGTATAATGCTTTTATCGTAATCCATTAAATAATTCTACACTTTTTTGTTTTTGTCAAAATGTATTGAAATACTTTGTTGTATGGAAAGAACGATGAAAACAAAATTTAGGACACAAAAGTGTGGGAAATGTAGCAGATTTTGTCCCTTAATACTAATGTCTATTTAATTTACTGATGTTGCTTTATTGCCTCATGAAACTTTTACGGCTGTCTGTGTCTTATTAGACAAAAAAAGAAGAAGATATACTAAGAAAAGAGTTTTAAAAGATAGCGGAAGTTTTGACGTAATTAGTAAAGTTATTGTCATGTGATCAGGAGGTCACGAGTTTGAACTGTAAAAATAACTTCTTGTTGAAATATACGTAAGATAAGATTGTGCAATAAACCTTTGTGGTCCAACCAAATTTAATGCACCGAACTATATCCTTTTAGAAAGAAGAAATGTGAAAGAAAAAAAAATGAACTAGGTACAATGGGAAGTATCAAAGAAAAGTTTAGGAACCGTTTGGTCAAAAAAATATTTACTTTTTTTTTGGAATAATTTGAAAATTGGTGTTTACCATGAAAATTTCAAATTCTGGTTGAAGTTGTATTTCAAATTTAGAAAATAACTTATACTTAACATGTTTTCTAACTCACTTTTCATTTTTGAAATTGTATTTAAGTACATTCAAGTATGAACATTACTTTAAATATTTCTTGCAAAAAAAAATACTCCCTCTATCCCATATTAGTTGCTGACAATACTAAAAATAGTTGTCCCATATTAGTTGACCACCTTATTAAATAAAGAAAGCATTAATTAAATTTTTCCTATATTACCCTTGCAATTAATTCTTTTTGAAAGTGTTCACATTTGTTTGTAAAGTTTCAAATAAGTTTTTTAAAGGGTAAATTAATAAAACAATCTTCTTATTTATGATTTCTTAATATCTGTGTAAAAAAATAAATGTGTAACTGATATGGGACGGAGGGAGTATAACCAAATTTGACGACCAATAAACAATCTGTCTGCACTTCAAACTCTTTATATCCCACTTAGAGACTAATGGCTAAAGGTTATATCATATAGATCATGATCACAATTATTCATGAAATAAAAGTCCACAATTATAGGCTAGTTCGATGTGAATTTAAGTTATTCAAGCTAGCTATAAATATAAAATACCAAATATATCCAAAATATAATGCAAAAAGATTAATGCCACACCATAAAAGTAAGGGCACAATTATAAAGTGCATGATTCTAAGGGCACTAGCTTAATTTATTTAAGTTGTGGGTCTTTCGATTTTTTTTTTCATCTTCATAAAAGAGAAATAAAATCTATGTATGCATCATTCTTTTTCGATCTTACTTATAAAATTATATTAAATATATTATTGTTATAAGATTCCGAAGGCCGGAATTCTAGAAAGCAGATTTGTCAGAACTTTCTTATCTAAAAAGAAATTATATACTACTAATAATTTTGTACTTACTCCACCCCATTCACAAATGAAAAGAGAATCTATTGCATGAAAGGAATTTTTTAGGTGTGTACTTGCTAATAGTTAATAATATATATATGACAAATAACAGACATTTCTACCGGTTGAGATGATCAAACATTTCTCCACTTGCTTTTCCAAACAATTATGTTATTAAAAATAAAATAATATCAATAACAAGATTTTCAATCAGATTTGGATGCATATTCGTACTCGTATTGGAATCAGTCTAAACTCAAATTCACAATAAAAAATAGAAGGTAAAGTATTTTTTAACAAAAGACAATTCTGTATCCGACAAGCTTCGAATCCGAGAACTCTAACTAAAAATAAAAAAACACTTTAACACTCAATCACAACTTTTGTTGATGGATGCAAGGACAAGTTGAGTACCTAATTAAACAATCAATTCGATAGTTTGTATGAGAAATAAATTGCTTAATATTGAAAGTTTTCACCATTGAACTTGTCAGACTAATAATTAGTGTAACCAATTAGTACAATCATTATATCAAATTTAATCTAGTTTACCTTTAATTTTCCTTCATGGTAATCATTTAATTACGCAGCTCAATTTTGACGTATTCCTATTTATTTTTTAAAAAAATAATAATAATATTACTTGCATTATTTTGATATTTTTACTACCACGCTTACGTGAGTAATCTAAACATTCTAATTAGATTAGATATGCAACAAAGTAAAGAATAGTTAGAATTACCATTTCCTTTTCATCTATGCTCATCTACGAGCAGTGACGAAGTCAAAAAAATTCACAAAAAATTATCAAAATATAAAAGGGTAAGCCCACAAATTTAAAAAGTTATATGAGTCCATATATAGTACTCCATATTTACATACAAAGTTTTTTTAAAAATCAAACTACACAATGTAATTTTTAGTTTTTCTTCAAAAGTAAAACGAATTAATTACACCAATATTATAAAAGATTTATATATGTCAGTGAGTATTATACTTTAATCATAGTAGAAGAGATACGATGATTCAGTACTCGAAAGCCAGTGGGAAAAAGCTCCCATTATCATGTACTCCTTCTGTTTCTTTTTAGTTATCATATTTTACTTTTTTAGAGTCAATTTAACTAATTTTTAAAGTTAAATTAGATTAAATTAATATAATATTTTAACATTAAAATTTAGATATTCAAATACTATACCAGAAGTACTATTAATTATAATTTTTCTCATATCAATAAAATGAAAAATTATATATTCAAATATTAATCAAAGTTTATATCGTTTAACTCTTAAAAAGGAAACTATAACCACTAAAAAAAGAACGGAGCGAATACGTAACTCATCATTGACCATCATTTTTCTACTATAAATAAATATATTAAAAAAAAGAATTAATGAAAAGTTTTTTATATTTTTTGTGGACAGAAATATTTTATTTCATATTATAATTAGTGTTTCTTGGAAATGATGACATGCATGGAATCTTAATAGGTAAGTGGTTAGCTATGGACCGGATTCAGGCGCATTATAGCGAAATGCACGTGAAAATGACACGTGTGCGCCAAAATAATCGAAGAAAAAGTATAGTAGAGGTGTATTGGGCCCCACATGATTCAATGGTGCTTTCACATTTACACCTTTGCCCTTTGGAAAGGAAAGGGGAAGGAGGGGGTCGTCGAATCTTTTTGATCACCTTCAAAAACAAATCGAGTGGCTTGGAGCGGGATAGGAGTGTGGGGCGAGGTTTGTTATTGATTTTATTGGACCAAGTGATCGATATTGCTGAAGAAAAGTGATGAACAATCGTATTTACAAGAATAAAACATAAAATTATCAGTAATTAGGTGAATAATCAGATAGTACAATCGCGAAAAGTAGGGGATTTATATGGTACGTAGCTAGCTAGCAATAACTATTTTATGTGACCTCCACCCCTTTAGCCGTTACATGGCTAGGAACATGGCATTTAATGAGATTAAATGAAATCTCTAGGATCGTCTTTGAGTTTGGTCGTTATTTAAATTATCTTTTACTCGTACATTTTAGTTTTGTTCGTAGATAGTTCTGGATGGTTCAATGTCCGCAAAGCACGTCCGAATAGTATGTAACTTTCGAATGGTCTAACTATTCGTTAATTGAACCAGCCTTGACACATTCAACGCTTGATCATAATTTTCTCTACGCTTGTCATGTGTTCGGTAATATAATCTTTGCTTCGATCCAATATTTTTACCTATACAATTATATCAGGTCACTTAACATATTGTACAAAATATAATATAGCATTACAATGAGAGACCTTATAATTTGGTTATATAATTGAAATGTGAGTTTAATTTTTTGTTTTCTCAATCTACATTTAATAAAGCAAAAGTTAGTATTCTTCTCATAAATACTCATTAATTTAATCTACTTCATATGATTGAAACTTGAAAGAACAATTTGCACAATCATTTTACAAATTGTGAATTTAAATGTCAACTTTTGACAGATAGGTGTAGTCAAACTCAAATCTTGACATTCTTAATTATTTTGTTAAGGGAAAAAAATTAATTATAGGTACTTGGAAAAAATTAAATGAATGTGTTGTTCTTAATAAATTAGTAACAAACATATAGGACAACAGTAGTGGTCCCTGGATAAACATTTAATAGAACTACCAATACAGAGTAAATTATTCAGAAAAGAAATATGTAATATTTCTATAAAGAGATATTAATGAAACCAAAAAGGAAAATAAAAGGAAAAAGGCAAAAAAAAAAGAAAAAAAAGAAGAGAGTATAAGGTGGACAAGTGGGAGAAAGGTCGGTGTGGTTGAAGTGATTTTAAAAAAATAAAATTAAATTAAGGGGCATTTCATGAAAAACTTTATTATATATTATCTCACGCAAACTGAAATAATTACAACGAATTTATTTTGTCTCACAACTTAGCGGACTCAATTTTTATATATTTGAATGTATAAACTTTGAATTCATTAAATTGTGAGATAAAAGGAAATTCAAAATTTGGTTTTTCACCATATTTTTTTTTTAGCAAACATAAATAGTTGTAAGAATTTGTCCTCCTCCACCTCCTTTTTTTAAAAATAAATAAATAAATGAAGACACATTGCTTATTAGTGGTTGATTTGGAAATTTTAAAATAAGTTATTGTTGAAGATATAATGGGTTTATTAATTTTGAAGATCTTAGTTGAATTTAACAATTTGAGAATTGTTGAAATTGATATTAAAATATCAAACATCAAATTTGAAGTCATTTAAATCAAGATTCGATTGTAAAATAAAATAAAATGTAGGTGTAATTTCTAGCTATTCGTCAACAATGATAAACAGTTTATTCTAAAGCTATGATACAAATTACATGAGTTCTCAAATCTGTCCAAATTTTCATGTTCAGGTGCTTGAATTAAGAATCGTATTTATTGAACATTTAAACCCAAATTAAATCGTATTTATTAAACATTCCTTAATTAAACAAAGTGTCTAAATATTAAACAATTTGACAAATTTAAAGAGCCATACATTTACAACAACAACAACTTCAATAATAAATAAAGTAAGAGAAAATAATACGTAAGCAGGTCTTATCCTTTAAGAGACAAATATAGACTCTCGACTTAAAAAAAACAAAATAACAAAATTTAAAGGGCTTGTTTGATTAGGAAATAAATTATTTCATAATTACTAATCTTGGGATAAGATTGTTATTTCACCCTTAATATATATAAATTATCCCGTAATTTTATTTCAATTACATAAAAATACATTCATTCTAAAATTAATTATCTCTAATTCCTCGTACCAAATTAGCCCGAAGAGTCACACATGTATGCTGCCACAAAAAAATAAAAATGGAAAGCAAACAGCTCCGTCCCAAATGGGAGTTCTCTCTTTGTCCCCTTTCTCTTCATAAAAATAAACAAACAAAGTCAGCTCTTCCATTTGTCAGAATCCCAAATATCCCATTTTCTCCTTTTCCTCTTCTCTTCATATTATTACAGCCTTTTTTTTTTTTGAGTTATGGATCTGAATTTGATCTAAAAAAACAAGAAAAACACCACTCTAATTCTGCTGTGTGCTGCCGTCGGAACAGTGAATTGGAATCGATTGATCTGTTTTTCCGGTAAAATTTGCCTGGCCCTTTTGAAAAAAAAGTGTGGGTTTTTACTGTATGTTTTGAGTGTAGAGCAATAATTAATGCCTTTTTTATGCCCTTTCTTCTTCGTGCACTGCACCTTTATAATTATGACCACCAACAACTGACTCTGCTCTCTTTTTTTTTCTTTCACGTACTAACATACATGATCATAACTGTACATTAATTGCGATACTGTATTTTTTTTTTTTTGATCTCATGAGATATTCATTGGGTTTATTTTTACTTGTTTACTACTCTCTCTGTCCATTTTTATTTGTCAATTTTTCTATTTTGGGATGTCCAACAATACTTGTTCAGTTTATAAAATCAATGGATAATTTACTTATTTCTACTCATTTTACCCCTAGCAATTAATACGATTCATTATCTAATTCATTTCCCAAAATATTAAATTTATTATATTTAAAGGATAATATGATAAAATTACCCCTACCATTTACTGCTTCTTAATCGTGGTGTTAATAGAAAAGTGGATAAGTAAAGATGGACGTGTTAGAGTGGGTAAAAGTCCTACATTGGTTGGGGAATGGACTGGTGGTTTGCTTATGTAGACTTGGGCAATCCTCCCCTCTAGAGCTAGCTTTTGGGGTTGAGTTAGGCCCAGGTGTCATATCTTTACAGGACGGAGGGAGTATATTATTAAAAATAAATATTCATCATTATTTGTTCAATTCGAAATCAAAAGATAATTTATCATTTTATACTTATTTTATCTTTATTATTATATATACTAGTATTTATTTCTCAATAGTTAGATGACTTATACTCTCTCTCTCTATTCAATTTATGTGACATCTCTTGAATTTCAACTTTCATATATTTTATAAATATCTTGAATTATTAATTATTGTGATTTATAGTGCTTTTCACCTAGCTTTCAAATATGTACTCCCTCCGTTCACTAATAGATGCTCATTTTTACTTATCCAGTTTAAAAACTTATTTATCACTTAATTCTTAATTTATCCTTATTATTAACTATAATCATTTTTCAATGCATTTCTCAATATTTTTAATTTATTATATTTAAATGGTGATATAATAAAATTGTCATTTTATTTGTTGTTTTTTGATGGTGTATCAAGTCAATACTGGACAAGTAAAAATGGACTGAGAGAGTAAATTTTAGTTCAAAAAACTTAAAGGTTTTCATGCCAAACTAGTTGACTCTCAAAATTCGAATTGTATCATATAAATTAGGACAAAAGGAGTAATAAATAGGAGTGATATAGTAGAATTACTATTTTACTTATTGTTTCTTGAGGATGGGTGTGCTACGTCAAACATGGACAAGTAAAGACACGATGAAGGAAGTATATATACGTATATGTTTATGTATGTATACGTAGAGAGAGAAAGAAGTTGACCTTTTTTGTGTGTTAGCTGTGTGTTGTTAATGTTTGCTGGTTTCCCACTCTCTTCTTCCTTCTTTCTTGTTACTAATTAACTCCTTTCTGTCACATTCATTGCATTTTCTAACTATCTCTTTGGACCCTTTCTTTCTCTCTCTCTCTCTCTATTTCTGTATCAAACGGCATGATCTTTTGTCGTTTCATTAGCTGAATGTATATTACTTACCAACCACTTCTTCTTCACAACAACAAGACAAAGGTTTGCTTGTTTTTCTCTGTTTTCTTCCCTAGTTTCTTGAATGTGTTGTGTACTTTTGAGGATTGATCTGCTTTTTTTTAAGCTCCAGTTTTGCCATAGATTATTGAAACTTGAATATTTGAGTTTTTTAAATCGTGATTTTTGGAATTTGAAGTTGTGTTTGTACATACAACAACAACGTCGTATCCAGTATAATTTCACAAAGTGGGGTCTGAAGAGTCTTGAGAGAGGATAGAGTGTACGCAGACCTTACCTCTATCTCAGCGGTAGTAAGTTGTGTTTGTACATACAACAACAACATACTCAGTATAATTCCACAAAGTGGAGTCTGAAGAGTCTGGAGAGGATAGAGTGTATGCAGACCTTACGTCTACCTCAACGGTAGTAAGTTGTGTTTGTATGTGTGGAAAAAGATTGAAGTTTTATGAGAGGAAGTCCCGGAAAAGCTAGTTTTGGGGAACTTGAAAATATTCGACAATCAGATCAAATTTCATGGCCAAACAAATATTTGAAGTTACATTTTCAAAAAACTACTCCCAAAATCTATGATCAAATGCTAGCTTAGTTTGCTTCTGCAGTTGGATTTTTTCAGTTTTCATGGCAAAGATTGGATTTTTTTCAATTTTCATGGCAAAGATTGGATTTTTATCAATTTTCATGGCAAAGATTGGATCTTTTTATTTTCATGGAAAGATTGGATTTTTTTTTAATTTTATTTTTGTATTTCATGATTTTTAAAATTTTGTTTTTGAAGTACTATTTGTCTTTAATCTTGATAAATTTGGTGTTTTTATGCTTTTGCAGTGAAAGCCAGAAGCAGAAGTTTGTTATAAAGGGATAAAGAGGAAAATTCTTTTGATTCACTTTTAGACAGGTAAAGTTAGATGTTAATCATTTGATTACAATCATTTGATTAAATAATTAACAACCCTTTTGTTATATATTCTTTGTTTGTTGGACTTATTATGAGATTGTGAATTTTCTTGGGATCCTATGACAACCTGTCAGAATGTATCATTGTGGAGAAAACCTTTTTCTTTCTCTTAAACCTTTTGTGAAGAGTTTTGAATTAAAGAATTAGAACTAGATCTAGTTAAATATGATTTAGGTAATTGAGCTAAAGAACAAAATGGATGGTGGAGATTGATCTTTTGACTTACGTGATCGGGTTGTATTTTAACCGTTCGAGCTTTTACTACCTTCACGAGGTTAGGTGTAAGGTCTGCGTACACTCTACCCTCCCAAGACCTCACTTGTGGGATTACACTGTGTACGTTGTTGTTGAGCTTTTATACAAAGTTTCAAAATGGTGACTATTTATTGTCTTTTTCTTCACAGATGGACAAAGTTAAGATTCCATGTAGTTTGGTTATTACACTATGAATTCACTAGTCATTGAATGGACAAGAATTTAAATTAAAGGATGTCTTGGAAAGACAAAATAAAGATGAGGTCTAAGTGAATTCACTTTGTTTTATTTCAAATTATTGGCATCTCTGATTTGAGATGATTTTGTACCTTTTTGTTTCTTTGAGGTTCTGCAAAAGTGGGAATCTTATGTTGTAGAATATCAACTTATGGGTGGCATTACAAGACTGAGTCTTACCAGATGTCTTCAAGTTGTGTTCAATTATTCATCAATTCATTTTAAATATTCCAGTGGCAAATTCAGGGTCGGGTTCTGGTTATTATGTATGTGTCAATTGTTTTTCACACATACAAATATAGGAGGTTGTGGAAGACACGAATTAGAGTAGTAGGTAGTAGAGCGTTGTCTTGCTTATCCTTCCTTACTAGTAGTCGTAGTATTTCTCTTGTAGTTACTGTTCCAATTCTTTGTCATGTTTTCCTTAGTATCTGCTTTGATGTGCTTTTCTTTGAGCCGAGGGTATATCGGAAACAACCTCTCTGCCTCGCAAGGTAGGGGTAAGGTCTGCATACACTTTACCCTCCCCAAACCCCTCTTGTGGGATTACACTGGGTAGGTTTAAAAAAAATACAGCTAAAGTGCGAGCTAGACGCAGTACCATTCTGTCGAACCCACTGTGTCTAGTTTAGATCTGCCACGGAACAAGACACGAAACTTTGCAGGGTGATTTATGTTAAATAGTGGTATCTCAACTGACCCCAACTTTTTTGGGACTAGGCATAGTTGTTGTTGTTGTTGTAGTGGTATCTCAAACCTGTTGAATGCTAAGTTCGCTTCCTGTTGTATTCTTGGACATTATCAGTAACGATTTGTGTTGTTTGGCCTGTTAAGTATAATAGCATTTTCTAATTCTGGGAGATTGCAGGAGATTTCAGCAAATGTTCTTAAATATATTCTTGAAATTTATATTGACACAGGTCTCTGAGCTGTGTTTCTTCGTAACTACTACTGGATGTTTGCTTCACAGCTTTTGAGAATTCTCCAGACTCTACCGGCTGATGTAAACCATGAAAGCTGGTAAGTGTACAAACTGTGCTTCTTCTTTATGCTGTAGCTGCTGAAACACTGTAGTTTCTTTCTATTTGAAAAATAAGTACGAAGTACTCGCGGATCCATGTACGCCATAGTATTGAGCGAATGTATGTATTTTTCTATTGTTGTTTCGAGTAATAAGGATGAATAGCTTTGCTTTCTTCTTTCGTCTGGGGACTCCAAATTCACTTGATAAATGTCGAAATGTTTTATTTTGTTCTACTACTCGTCTATTTCTTGATATCTTTACTTTGAGAGTTACTCGATGGATTTTAATACTAGTATTCCTACAAAACTTGATCCCTGCATTGAGAAGTTAAATTCGACTGCAGATAATCATCCTCTGTTTAGTGATTCAACACTAGTCTCTGTGCATGATTCTAAAACATTTGAATGCAACAACAGCGTCTTTGACACAGCTGAAGAAAAGCCTACCATGAAGGGAAATCAGAATGGGATATTAAGTCATTCAAATGGTTACAAGGAGGACGGTTCTTTAGGTTTTCCTGTGAATGACTTTGGAAATACAAATGTACATGTCAATAGCGAAGACCCTTTGGCATGCGACAGAAAAGATGGGAATGGATTCTGGAAAGTTCCTGAACTTGATGACTCTATATTTTTTGATAACAACAATGAAATTACGACTTCAAGTGTGAGGGACGATCATAATGTAGATCTTTCCAAGGTAATCGGTGACAAGAGAGGTGGAAATCCTTTTGCGTGTGATATTCCCTCAAGTGTAACAAATGAAATTGATGCTGCAAGTGTGACCGATGATCAAAACGGAGGCTTGTCGAATATCACCCATGGCAGGAGAAGTGGAAATCCATTTGAATGTGACACAAAAGATAGAGATCAACCTTGGAATATTCCAGAATATGAGTGCTCCATGATTGTTGATTTCCTTGATGACAAAGAAAATAAAACTATTGACTCTGATTCACCTTTTACCTCTCACTCAGAGTTGTTTGAGAATAACAAACATTTTTATTCTGATAAAGGTGTCAACGATCACGAGCTGCCTGAATTGACAGTTTGCTATAGAGAGAACAACTTTAACATGGTTAAAGACATATGCATGGATGAGGGTGTACCTGCAGTAGATAAAGTTCTAATTGAAAGCGAGAAGAATCAACCTAGCACGTCTGTTTCTGTTGCTGCTGATGAAGAACAGCAGAGCAACACAAGGAAAAGTGTTGATATGGGGTCAACCCTTGCATCTGTATCACAAGATTCATCTTTTGAAGATGTCAAGAACAGTGCTGTAACTCATAATACAGAACAAGAAGCTACTGGAGCACTTGTTCCAAATGGTTTCCAGCCTTCCCTAGAGAATAATGCCAATAAAGATGCGGATAAGGATTCTTATCTAGAGGATTTGATGATGATTTTTGGTCCAAAATGTACTACAAACGGGAAAGCTACTAATGCATCAGAAAAAACTAATACCGTGGTTCGTGTGGAAGAGTCTAATATAAAGAATTCTCAAAGAGCTAAATCTGATGGTGATCAATCTACACTGCATCCTGATCAGGTTTGTTCCTATTATTCTTACAGGCCTATGAAATTTTCTTTGGACACATTCTCCTGGTTGATAAAGTTTAAGGATTTCGTTTCTTGAACTGCAGGTGCCTTTTGGGCAAGAAACTTTGAAAAGCCAAACTGCAGTTTCTGCAGCCGATGAGACAAACAACAAGGCTCCAGCTTCCAACTTATTTCACAATAGCAAGGAGGGAACGGGAACTAGTATTTTCGACTTCAACCATACCAAGCCCGAATCAACAAAAAGCATGGAGGGAGGAGTCGGAAACTTGCCTGAAAATTCTCTCACGTCAAAGGTCGTCTCCGTTCACAAGGATGGAAATTCAGCTGCTAATCAAGTTCATTTTGCTAACAGTGTGGACAGTGCCGCAAACAATGTGCACCAACAGTCCCTTGAATCCCAAAATGTGGCTAATGGCCAAGGTCATTTTGCTGATGGAGAAGCAAGTTTTTCTGCAGCAGGAGGTCCTTTATCAGGTTCTATTACTTACTCAGGGCCTATATCATATTCTGGGAGCATATCTCTTCGATCCGAGAGCAGCACAACCAGTGCCAGATCCTTTGCCTTCCCAGTGTAATACTTTGCTACTTCTCATGCTAGTTTCCTTTGTCTTTTCGAGTTAACACCGACATTAGTAACGTGTGATTAACATTTTCCTTTTCTTGCAGCTTACAAAATGAATGGAATAGCAGTCCAGTGAGAATGGCAAAGGCGGAACGCAGACGTTTACAGAAACATAAGGGTTGGAGACAGGGCCTTCTGTGTTGTAGATTCTAAATTCTTATTCTCTTTTCTCTATTATAAGGTTCTTAGTTAAAGAATATACATAACAAGACATTATAAATCTTGAACCTTTTGAGTATTGTAAGTATTCATACATGTTGATATTCTCTTAGGGGTGGCATGCTATTCTTGGTAGGTTTTACAGGGCTTCGAGTTTGTTTTAGGGGAAGTTACACAAAAATATTTATATCCGCTAGCTAATATACATATATTATGTGTATATTATTATATATCTACCGGCTACTACTTTCGGTGAGCGGCTATTTATGTCAATTTCCCTTTGTTTTATTGAAGACATGGAGGCTACTGATGTAAAACCTTTTCCTTTCATTTTTGTTCTCCTTATACAATATATACTCATGTTTAATGTTCCTTTCTTTCTCTGGTTTTTGTGAGCTATGTTGCTCGGACTCTGCAAAAATGCCGATGGGTGCATGTCGGATCTTTCCAAAATAGTGCATTTTTGGAGGATCCAACATCGGTGCGGCAACATTTTTGGAGAGTTTGAGCAACATAGATTGTGAGAGATTCTTGTGCTTTGGAATCTTGGACATGTAATTCTTTTCATATGTGGGCCTCTAATTTGTTTGAGGAAACAAAGCCCATCTTGTTTGTTGGAAATGGCTGATAGAACAAGGACCAAGCTTCCTAAACATTTGTCTTTTGACTCTTTTGGTCAAGGCCCATTTGTCCTTTATTTTCTACCTCTTCGAGATAGTGGTAAGGTCTGCGTATACTCTATCCTCCCATATCCTGCTTTTGGACTATATTGGATCGTTCTTTTAAAGACCAATTGATTACTGATAATAAACTTGTGTAAAATTCACAGATAACCACTTTTCAACACCTGAGATTGAAAGACAATTATCGTCATGAAATTTTACTCGTGAAATTTGAAACTACAATTGCTATTTTCCGAGCTGAGAAGTGATCAGTGGGTGCTATATCTCCAGAATTTGGATATAGTTTCACGAATTTGAGATCAATAGCCTCATGATTGCTTTTTCACTCGATGTTTGGTATCTGTATTGAGGTCCGACTAAAAAAACATTACTTTTACCATTTCACCAAGTCCTTGTTGCTAATGCAAGTGAACCTTTTAGTTTATCCAAAATAACTTAAATTTTGAATTATCACATTGGGTTTGCTAGCTAGCTAGACAGACATACGTGAAGAAGTGTAACAATTTTGTCAGCAAATATAACCTCTTTTTATTATATGGTCCTACAAAGGGTACTAAGTATGTTATGACTAGGTAACACAAAATCAACCCAAATGGTGTGAAGGTTCCTAAAAAGGCAAAACTCAATAAATAAATAAATAATATACTCCTTCCGTCCACTTTTACTTGTTTATTATACTAAAAATAGATGTCCACTTTTACTTGTCCAGTTTAAAAATCAAGAAATAATTTATCTTTTAGTTGCTAATTTACCTTTTTTATTAACTATAGTCATTTACTAATGCATTTTCCAAAACATCAAATTTATTATTGCCTCCGTTCATCTTTACTTGTCCACTAATGATTTGACACACACCTTAAGAAACAACAAATAAGAGGAATAATTTTACTATATCACCTTTTAAATATAATAAATTTAATGCTTTGAAAAATGCATTGGATAATGAATAGTATTTAATAGCAAAGATAAAATGGATACAAAATGATAAATTATCCATTGATTTTTCAAACTGAACAAGTATTGTTGGACATCTATTTTTAGTATACTGGACAAGTAAAGATGGACGACGAGAGTATATTCAAAGAGTGATATAGTAAAATGATCAATCTATTTATTACTTTTTAAGTGTGCGTCAAATTAATACTGGACAAATAAATATGGACGGAGAAATTATATGGATTTTTACACCTACTTTAATTTATTTTTGGAACTCTGAGTTTTGTGCTTTGTGTATGTCTTTTTTCCTCTCTTCTTTTCATTGGACTTTGTGGGCTTTTTACCTTCCCTCCTTCCTTCTTCCTTCTTTGACTCTTATAAATTCCTATACCTTCATTTCCAAACGAATTACACTTTCATCAAATTAACTATGAAAATCATCAAATTCATCTTTGCTCTTCTACTCATTTGTTTCTCATTTTTCATCTTATTTCCATTTTCATATGCTGCTCCACTGTTAGGTAATTCATCATTACTTTGTTTCTATCCATTAATCTTTTTTCTAGTGTGACCTTCAAGCCGTAGAAGCAGCCACTAATGTCTGCATTAGGGTAGACTGTTTGCATCACATTTGTCAGGTGCAACCCTTACCCGGACCTTCCGTGAACACAGAATGCTTTCTGTACCGGACTGTCCTTTGCCCCCTTTTTTATTTTATTTTTTTCATGTTGCTTATCATGCTTAACTTCATTGTATTGTAATTTTGACAGATCATGAAGTGAAGATGACTATACCTTCAAGTTCTAGGAAGCTAAAGTCCAATGAACAGCCAAATGTAATGAGTTTTTTTTCTTCTTGTAATATATATATATTTTTTTAAAAATTCTGTTCTTTTCTCTTCTGAGTATAAACCAGGATTCCTTTTTTTTTCTTTTAATATTTTTCAATATATGTATTTAATTTCCTCATGTAAAATGACATGTTGCCTTTTGTGTGAAGCAGGTGAAAAGCAATGTAAATCAAATGAATTTGGTCCCATTGAACACTGCACAACAACCTTCATTAACAGGTACATGTATATACTCCCTTCGTTCAATTTTAAAGATAATGCACAAGTACCTCCTAAACTATACTCGAAGTTGCTATGACGACGTGGCTGCCAAGTAACAAAATATTTTTGTGCTTCTTTTGTGCTGACTTGACAGCCATGTCAGCACAAAACGAGCACAAAAATACAAAAAATGAGTTTAGGGGGTAATAGGACCCCTATAAAGTTTAGGTGCGTCATAGCAACTTCGAGTATAGTTTAGGGAGGTACTTGTGCATTATCTCTTCAATTTTACTTGTCTGTTATATTAAAAATAATTTTTTTTTACTTATCCATTTTAACAAATCAAGGGAGATTTTTTTTTCTTCAATATTACCTTTATCATTAAGTAACTATGTAAAGATTAATAGTTAAATTTAAAATTTTAAAGCATAATTAATAAAAATAAATTAATTAAAGAAACCCTGATAAATAGATTTTGAGGAGGAGTGTCAAGCCATCACCAGCCAAGTAAATATATATATATATATATATATTACTATCAATTTAATCTTGAATGATGACACATTACTGATCATGCATCACATACATATGTTGTTACCTAAGATAATTAAATAATGCAATTAGTTCCTTCCATATAAACTGAAAAGTGCAGGGCTCCATTATTTTTTTAATAAAGAAATTATATATGACCTAAAAGTTTAATAAGTACTTTAATTTGACTAACTAACTAACTAAACTTTCCATTGATACGCTGATATTCCATAATTTCATATGTATATTGGTCTTTTCACTTAATATAATACTAATATATGGTGTAGAATAATCTTAAAGTATGCAACTTATGTTTCAATTTGTCTACATTTTGACTAACTTACAACCTAAGAATATAATGCAAGTACTTTTAATCCCTATTATATCATGTCTCTTATTTTTTTTTTTGCACCCTTGAGAAAGACATTAGTAATTATTTCCTTACTTAAATATATATTTCCTTGATTGGCAAAAGCCATTTTTGTCTTGTAGTAAGCAATTATCTAATTAACCTTCGGACTTACCTTACCCGCCTTTATTGATAGGTAAAGAACATGAGGGAGAAGGTGCAAAAAAGGTGGATGCAAGAAAAGGGACAAGGCAAGAGTGGGTTGAAGGGAAAGACACTTCTGATTTCTTCACAATGGACTATCATTGGGTTAGAAGACGACGTCCCATACATAACAAGTCCATTCGCCCGTGAAATGACGATCTCAAACTAGTTAGGGTCGACTTTTTAGTAACGTTTTAATCTCGAATTAGTTGAGATTGACGGTATGAATCTTCAATATAGTATCGTATAGTAATTCCCGATATCCAGTAAAAAAAATGTAGTAGTTTTTTGGGAATACAATTTTGACTTATTAGGAAAATGAAGTGTGTTACGTTTTGTTGTAATTAGGAGTTTAGTTTATAAGAATATGAGGATTATGTCGTGTTGTACTTTGTTTATGGCCGACAATTAAACCCTAACTTTTGGTACTAATATATATAACAATAAAAAACCCTACCACCTTTATGTTTTGAGTTTTGAACTTAGTTCCAAGGGGACAATTTTTGTTTATTACAATGTGTACTACTCTCCCTTCGTTTCATTTTACTTCGTCTATGTTGACTTAACAACCCTTAAGAAAACTTTAATTAGAGGTGTATTTTACTAAAGGGTAACTTACATAAAACACACATCTTTGAAAGCTAATTACTCTTTTTCCCACCTCAATCCCGCTCGGGTAAATCCCTCACCTAGGGATACATCGCCTCACCTCGGGATACATCCCCAAACTACTCGGATACATCGAAATCCCATTGGATACATCCCAAAATCACTCAGATACATCGACATTCTTTGATTTTACCTTTGATACATGGATGAGATGTATCCGAGGTGAGGCGATGTATCACGACCTGAGGCGATGTATCCGAGTGATTTTTTGATTAACATGTGGTATATTAAGTAATTAAAATAAAATAGTGGGAGAGTTAGTAAATATGGTAAGGAGGTATGTCTCTTTAGGTAGTTTAACCTTTTACTACACTAACCTTATTAATGATGTTTTGAAACTCTAAATTAGACTATTAGAGGTCGTTTGGTATATCAGATAAGGAAAATAATTCCGAAATAAAGTTTGGGATTAACTTTATTCCATGTTTGGTATGAGGTATTAACTAGAATCTTGTTAGTATTGGTATAAACAACCCTTCCCTCGCATTCGGTTATAGCAAAAGCCCCCGAATCTAGAGCTGCTTATCGTTCCAACCCAGTTTCAATAATGCATTTCTCGAGGCGAGAAAGAAGAACTGCATGACGTTGCATATTAGAACTCATTAAAGCTCGATTCGCATCATTATGTTCGATAAAAGGAATGAGGGAAGCTTCTGGGTCTATTTTATTCCACCATTTGTACTAAAACAGTGAGATTACTATCCCATATGAAGGGTGCGATAAAATAGTCCCATGAGACATTTCAACTCATGAGATATCCCTAGCTACGTATCCCATCCGGTGTACCAAATGATCCCTTACTACTTTATGAAATTATTAAATACTAATGGTAGTATGAGAAAGAAGTAATAAAACTCTTTTGATTTGCGAAAATGAACAAGTAAATTGAAACATTTATTTTTAATTTAGGGACCGTTGTCTTGCTTTTCGAAGGTTTAGACTTGTTGATGTTTGTCGTAGTACTAGTTATATTATTGTAGTCCTTGCTTTTAATATCTATCACCATATGTTATTTAATTGTGTGTCGATTATCAGATTATTTCGATATTGTTGCTCTTCCTTTCTTCTAGGCTCTAACTGCTTTCCTTATTAATTGTTATGTTTTCTTCACTATTTTCTTCTCTTTTATGTGAATTTGTTGCACTTGAGCCGAAAGTCTTTCAGAAACAGCCTCTCTACCTCCACGAGGTAGTGGTAAGGTTTGCGTACACTCTACCCTCCCTGGACTCCACTTGTTAGATTTCATTAAATATGTTATTATTGTATTTTTAATTTAGGGACCAAGTAAAATAAAACGGAGGGAGTATTTATTAATTAAAGACAGTCAAATATACTTTTCTCAAGCCCCAACAAAATATATTGAGATTTGGTGTCACACATAACAAGTCATTTTTTAAATTATAGTTTTCCTCGAAAGACAACTTCTCCGTACATCAGGCGCATGAATGTAGTATCTGGCCATGAGGGATGTTTAACTAATCCCTTGGATATTGCAAATATGTCCACTCTTGATATTTTCAAGTTCTAAGTTTCCCAATGCAATTGGATGCAACTTTGCTTCTAGGCAAAGTTAATATAGAAAAGGTCCAAATTTGTCATTGAATTATGAAAAATGGTTCAAATTAATATATCATTCGTTAATAGTCAGGTTAAATCTATCTTTATGAGTTTCTTTTTGTATTAGATGTCAATGTGGAGCTTTGGCATTGCTATTGGTGATCTCATAAGGAATGATAGAGTTGTATCGATGGATTTTCGACAGAGGTGAGAATTCAACTTGATGGTGCAATTAATTCATCATTGGTTGAGTTTCAAAGGTGATTTGAGACTTGTGGGTGGTTAATTCGAGTCTGGGGAATAGAAATATGATCGTTGGAGATTTTTGAGTTTTGAAAAAGACGATAATGTTGCTGTCTTAACAGTGACCTCGTTCTTTAATATTCAAAGGCAAATTAATCATTTTGTATAGTTCAAGGACATATTTAACCGTTTTTCTTTCTAAAATAGCTCACTTAAGCTTGTGGACGCATGACATTACTTGTAGGTGTGCTAAACATTGTCATCAGACCCTAAACTTTCATTATTAATCAATAAAAGTAAATCTAACATAGTTTTAATTTGTAATGGCAAGGTAGAATTTGATCCCAACTATTAACACTAGGATGATGTATATGCTTATATTGTAGTATGTGCATTCCTAGTAGATTTAATCCCAATTAATGTTTGATATACCAAGTTCTAATAACAATATATATACACGTAATAATAATATAGTAAATTTTTTTTGTGAACGTACTAAGACACGTCTAGTTCATATATTGTAAAAATAGAAGGTGAATAAAAATTAAGATGATCGCTTTCAAGATATCTAGTAAGTCATCTCCTCCCCATATCTCCTCTCCATTTTGATACCACTATCAAGAAACAATAATCCAAAAGTTTAGGTGATAGTTTCTTTTATTTACGTCTAATAATTATGACTATAATTTTCATTCTTTTTATGATAAATAAAATTATTTGTAACATTTATGTCAAGAAGTTGGTGTGGTGTAGTGGTTATCACGTCAGTCTTACACACTGAAGGTCCCCAGTTCGATCCTGGGCATCAACATTTTCTTTTTTGTGGTTTATCAAGAAACATATTTTTAATTTAAATAAATCACTTCCAAAAATGTGTAATTGCAATTTGATAGGATTATTTTGTAATCTCAGATTAAAAAAATATATATTTGACCAGAAAAACTTTTTACTTACATCTTTTTAGTTAATTATCTTGTGCTCGATACCCATATTAAAGTTTTGCTAATTCAAATTTAGGCTGCATAAGATCTATTTATGCTTGGAGAAGTTATGCAGCAGCCTAAAAATAACAGGAGACCTTGATATAGTGAACATTTTTAGGGATCGTTTGGTACACAAACTAAATTATCTCAAAATTATAGTCTTGGGATATCCACCCTATCTCGCATACCAAACGACCCTTAGTATTTTTTTTCGTGCTTTAACTAAAGATATTTTTATCAAAATGTCATTTTTGTATTAAAAATTACTAAAAATTAGCCAGTCCAAAAATAGCTACTTGCAAAATTTAGCTCCAAATTGAAACACTCCAAAACTACAAGGACCAACTTGACTTTTCACTCTGTAACTCCGCCCTAGCCTCGCCGCCGGTGAATTGGAGTTCACCGGAATCCCACCTCTCCTCCGCCGTCAACAATGTCTTCCTCAGCCTTCACCTCAATCAAAAAGACCAAAATACCCTTTTCTCTAAACTCATTCACCATCACAAAATCTTCCCTTTTTTTCTCCACACTAATCAAGAACCATAATCACCAAAATAATACTTCTCCTCCACCAATGGCAAAAAAAGTTCCTTTTACAGTTTCTGCACATGGGGTTACGTGGAATGATCCTTACCATTGGATGAGCAAAACCAACGACCCTGATTTCATGAACTATCTTCAGCAAGAAAATTTATATGCTCAGTGTTTTATGAAGGGTACTGAGGAAATGCAAAAGGGTTTGTTTTCTGAGATGATTAGTAGAATGCCTTCCAAGATTTCTACTCCACCTGAGCTATGGGGTCCTTGGTTTGTCTATAGACTTAAATTTTCAACTTATATGCATGCTTTGGTATGAAAATGTGGAAAAATGATTGAGTTGAATATTGTTTTGAATTGTTGCAGATTCAAATTCAAGTTTGAAATGTTAAAGAAAAAGTAGATAACTTGTGTGAAATTATATAGTAGGAGTGGCAAATTAGAGTTTGAATATGATTTGATAAGAAAAGTTTGTCATTTTATATTGAGCTAATATATAAATAGACACTCAACTCGTCTCCATTGTGTCAGTTGAGCGCTCCAACTTACAAAATGATCATCTAGATAACTCCAAATTTAATGTGCCACGTCCGCCACGGGTGGGTCCATGAGGCACAGTGGGGACGAGTTGGATTGTTTAGTTGCCAGCTGAGATCAAGTTGAGGTGTCTAGATGTGCACTCTCAAAGTTGGAGTGCTTACTTGCCAGCAGCTGACGCCAAGTTTGAATGTCTCTTTATGTATTATGCCTTTTATATAAACATTGTTGTTCACTTTTGTTTAGTTCGAGTAAAAATGATCTCCTTCATATGTTCCTCAGACAAATACTAAAGAATTCAGATTGTCAACTTTTTATTTTTTCTTTTGCGAACTCGAATTAAGTCATTCTATTTTAATTAGAGAAGATGAGTCATCAATTTGGTAGAAAAGAAACCACTTTAATCAAAATGAGACAAACCGACTATTATTTTTCTATATGAACTAGATTTAAATCCGTGTAAAGCATATTACATTGTGTACAATCTCTATTGGTATGTAATTGCTTAATCCTTGGGTTATGCAGTAGAAAAAACCTAATCGGATTCCCGGACACCACGGTCATTTTAAAAAAAAAACTAATCGGATTAAGAATTTGTGTAACTGTTGTGTGAACTAAGGAGTTGTTAAGAAAATGTCTTGAAGTATGTACCGTATGTTCTGAAGAATTAATAAGGGCTTTCTTTTGTATGATCTCAATGCTACAGGCTGCATTTGGTTTAAAGTATGCTTTGGTAGTTTTGAGAATCTACTTGCTACAAAAATTCTTTGTTTGTTTGTTGACTATTGGTATTTTTTTGGGGTGTTAACAGGTTATACTACCAGTACATTCCAGAAGGGAAGGAGTTTCCAGTATTATGTAGGAAATTGGCTGCTGAGAGCAAAGGTTGGATGAAGACTGTATCGAGTTATGTGATTGGCATTTCTAAGAAGGATCAAATTCTTCTTGACTGGAATGAAATTGCGGAAAGATATGGTATATCATTTTCATATTGTTCTTTTAACAACCTCTGTTTGCTCTTCTTGTTTCTGTTTCAACTTTCAAGCACTTATAATCAATTTTCCATCCTTGTGTGTTTTTGTGCATTCGTGTCATTTCTCCCCATCGAGTGTTTTTCCTTTTCTTTCTTTTGTGAAATTGGAAGATGTTTTATGATTCCCAGATGCTAAAGATCCTAATCAAACACTTTGAGTAAGAGTAAACTTAAACTTTTGTTCTAGGATTGTATGAAATGGCTCAAATTCTTCACTTACTATTGTTTTTATATGTTATTACAGCAGCACCGAGTTGTTTCCCGTTTCTTGAGCATGATTGAAGGAGAATGTAAATTAGTTGACGGGCCTACATGTGTTGGTTTAAGGACTGAATCCACTTCGAAAAAATATCCATATCATATTGAGGTTAACAGGATAATGAAGTATTAAAATTTAAGAGAAAAGAAGGAGAATATTCTTATAGGTTTCATGATATACATGCAGATCATAGGTCATTGTTTTAGGTTTTATTAGTTTTAAAGAAAGTGTTTCCAGTATGTTTTAATTGTTATTTTTTTTGTAGGATATGTGCATGTGGGTACATGTCGAGTGTCTCCGGACCACAATTATCTTGCTTACACAATTGATGTTACTGGTACTGAGCAGTTTGTGCTTCAGATTAAGGACCTCCGAAATGACATCGTTCTGCCAACCTTGGGAGTTGAAGGGGTTGTTAGCGTGGAATGGGCTCAAGATTCTTCTACTTTCTTCTATACATTATCCGACCAGAACCAACGTCCTTACAGGCAATTCTATACACTATGATTAGTTGATTAGTACTATTTTAAATTGGATATTCGGATGTATTATTACTTCAACATTATGTGGCCAGGGTACACTGCGTAAAACTGGGATCAGATTCTGTTGATAATGTCCCATTGTTTGTAGAAAATGATTCCAGTTTCTGTGTGGATATAGCAAGTACAAAAGATGGAAAGTTTATTACTGTGAATTCTAATTCAAGAACTTCATCTGAGGCAAGAAATTTACCTCTATCACGGCATAGGTACTTCTTTGTATTGGTGATAATGTATTTTTAGTTTTGCTCATTGTCTTATTTCAGGTTTATGTCATCAATGCAACCAATTTGCAGACTGGAATTCAAAGATTTTGTAAGCGTGTGTCTGGTGTACAATACTTTCTTGAACATCATCATGGCTTTTTCTACGTTCTCACAAATTCTCGTAATGTTGGTGAGCAATCACCTTCAAGTGGAGAGTATTATTTGGCTAGATGCCCTGTTAAGAACTTGCAGTCAACCTGCTTGCAGGTATGTCTTCTTCCATCAAATATTGATTCGAGAAAGGGCTGCTGATGATGATAAACCATTTATACATGCATGAATATATAGCTTTCAAAATGTTCTCCAAAAGCATTCTATCTAGTGGATACTTTATTTTGACATTTCTTTCATATGGCTTTTAGGCTGATGAAAAATTTGTACTTTCGCTGTGTACCTCACTCTAGCTAGTTGTTTTGGTTGTGATTTGAGGCTACATGCTCGTTATCTGCCTGCATAATTATGATATGTTGGTTATTTGTCTCCTGAATAAATATTTCACATAGTATTTGGTGTCAGCTTGTTCACCGAACTTTTCTATCTGGCAAAAAGCAAACTTGAGTCACATGAACACATACTTGTTGATTCAAGAACATTTAATTATTTTCAGTTTTTGATTTTTTATTATCTGCAAGCTTTGTCTGCAGAATATTATAGAACCAAGCGGAGACATTTTCATCCAAGATATGGACATGTTTAATGAACATCTGGTGCTTTTTCTCAACAAAGAGGGTTCCTCATCGATATGTTCTGTTGATATGCGAACGATCATCAATTGTGAGGTATAATCTTAAAGTTTAAAATAACTTTGTTCATCAAGAAAACTTAAAATGACATAGAGGAGAAAAGGAACTGAGAAAGATCTGTTTGATTAGACAGAAGGTCTATGGACAGGTACTAATATATCTTTTGAAAACATGCTACGTTGACTCAAGATCATTCCTTAATTAAACCTACATAATCATCAGATGCTTGATCAATGTGTCTTGATATAGTTATATCATCTCCGTGTTGCTTCCCTAGTCGATTAAATGATGAACATCACAGTATTTCCTGGAGGGAGGAAGAAGTTCCCTAACTTTTATTATTATAAGTTATAACAACAACATACCCAGGTTAGAGTGTACGCAGACCTTACCCCTACCTTGGAGATAGAGAGGCAATGTTAGCTTCTCATGGCACATGAAGAACATCTTTTTCAGATCAATTCAGGTTTTCCCATATCAGTTCTTAGCCTTTCCTCTTTTACATTAATTTAATCCCAGGAATAATCAGCAGCTTAGGGCCTGGGTGTTCATTCTCTGAACCATTACAATCAAAATACCAATAATTTTTTTGTCATTTCTGGTTATCTATAACCAAGTCAAATGAGCCTTAAAAATCGTTTTACTTTTTTGAGTAGCCTGTTTGGATAAGATTTTAATCTGGTCAAACCAGATTTTAATCTCTTCTTCAGATTAATTGAGTGTTTGGTAAAATAGAAAAACAATTAAAAAAGCTAAAAGCTGATTAAAAAAAGAGCTAAAAGCTAAAAGTTGGAATCCCCCAGCTTTTTGCTTTTAGCTTAAAATTCTTTTTAAGTTTGACCAATACATTTACCCTTTTCCTTTATAGTTTTACCAAATTCCAACACTCCCTCGCTTTTCAACCCTAAAATATATGAAAGCACTCTCTTTTCTCTCATTTTCATCCCGCTTCTCTATCTTTCCCTTTCTCCTACAATAAAAAAGTGCTCAACGGCGCTTGTTTACCAAACACATTAACAACATGTTTTTTCAATTTCAGCACTTTTTATCCAAACACTTATCTATTTATTTATAAGCACTTATTTTCAGCTTTCAATCACATTGCTTAAAAACTACTCCATCTGTTTCAAAAAGAATGACCTACTTTCCTTTTTAGTCCGTTTCAAAATGAATGACCCTTTCCGTTTTTGACAACACTTTAATTTCAACTTTTCACGTGGTATGTTTAAGACCACAAGATTAAAAGACACTTTGGTACATTTGACGTAACTTTAATTTAAGACCACAAAATTCAAAAGTCTTCTTTATTTTCTTAAACTCCGTGACAAGTCAAAATAGGTCATTCTTTTTGAAACGGAGGGAGTACTTTTTTTAAGCAAATCCAAACATGCTCTAACTAATATGAGCCTTAAAAAATCGTTTTTATCCGATATGAAAGGCTAAATGCATCTGATGCTATGAGTCCCAACAATGGAAAACCTTCTGTGGTATCCTTTAGGTACCTTGAGGTCACTTATCGTTCAATTATTTTACTCATATTCCTTAATTTCTTTTCCTTGCTAGGTTGTAGGAGGGAGCATAATCATCTGTTAACTGTCATTGTCTGTGTAAAGTTGACCGATTCATTGTTTCTTAATATCTTCCTGTTGCGCAGGAACAAATGAAGATTGATGAACTTAACCCATGGTTCTTTCCTCTTCCCTCTGATATGTGTGCAATAGCTCCAGGTTCAAATCACGATTTCACACGATCTGTATACCGCGGTGTTGTTTCTTCCCCAGTGGTAATGATTGTCAATTCTTTTCCTTCCCCAGTGATAATATGCTTCCTGTTGGCTGTCATATTTTTGCTTTACAACTTCATTTTTGTATCTTTACTAAACAACATTGTTGATTGATGATCTTGTTTTCATATTACTCCACTTTGAGGTATTCTCGCTTTATTCCATGGAAAATTTAACACAGATCTCTGTTATATATGTTCAATATCTCAAATGCTAACATCCTGCTGTATGGTATGAAACTTCATTTTGTTTCCCTATACTAAATCATTCTTTTACTAAATTGTTCTTTTTCAAACACAACAATTACGCCTCAATCCTAAACTAGTTGGGTTAAAGAGTCGTCAAGCATCATGAAAATTTTGATATTTCTATTAGAAATAAACAGATTTGAGTTCTAACTGCGTACGAAGTTCCTTCAGTCTCAAATAAATGAGTACGAAGTTCCTTGAATCTCAGTTCTTATGGGCCTATTCTCCTTAAAACTCTCTCAGTTGAAGTCTATAACAAGAATTTGATAAGGAAATGATAATAAGAAGAAACTGTAAAGGAAACCTTTAAAAGAAAGGTGGAGGAAACTGAAAGGAAGTCGAGATAGGGACTTTATGGTTACATACACCTTTCCTCCCTGTTCTTGTCAAAGTTAAAGACTTGTCTACCTATGTAGCAGGTGTCTACCTATACGGCCAAGTACCATTATATGCTTCTAAGTGTTTCTCTTTTGAAATACAGATGCCTGATGTTATTGTTGACTATGATATGTCAAGAAGAACGTTCTCTGTCATTCATCAAGAAGAAGTAATTAACGTTTCCCACAATACAAAGTATCACTCAAACAATGGAGAGAGAATCAGAAATGACTTTCTTGGCACCCCTTTAAAGAAGGAACACAACATTCAGAATAAGGAAGTACAGAGATGGAGTGACTTTGCTGAAATTTATTCCTGTCAAGAAAAAGAAGTGATATCACATGATGGTGAAAGGATTCCTACAACTATTCTGTTCTCTCGTAAAGCACATAAGAAGGGTCAATCTCCTGGGCTTCTACATGGATATGGAGCATATGGAGAAATGTTAGATAAAAGCTGGTGTGCCGACCGCCTGAGCTTACTTGATCGTGGTTGGCTGATTGCATTTGCTGATGTAAGGTACAATCTCTCTCTCTTTTCTTTTTGATAACCGTGGTGTCCGGGGTAGCTTTTATGCACCTCGACTAATTCCATGGGATACTTGTCACCTCCCACCACCAACAGGTACGAGGAAACTCTGTCCACCAAGGCTAGGACAAATATGAAGAAATCATCTTGTGTTTTAGTCTCTACGGGGATTTGAACCTGAGACCTCATGGTTCTTAACCCACTTATTGACCACTAGCCCACACCCTTGGGTGTGGTACAACCCTCTTTCTTATTGTAAGTTGGATCTTGATATTTGGCAATGCTCAAGAAAGCTTTTTTCCGAGCATAGTTTTGCCAGTCGAAAAACTGCTAACCTGGTCCCTCGGAACTACTTATGCCCCATCCTCCCAAAGTAAAGCAAAGAAAAGAAGAAGAAAGAGGAAAAAGAGAAAAGAAAAGGAATCTACAGACTACAGGAAATTGTTGATTTTGATGCATTTGTAGTGGTTAACCATTCAAAAGCATTTGAAAGCTACTTAATTGTGTTATTTTGGTAACTTATGCTGTGTCTTATAGCTTTCCACTGATTTGCTCAATGCAATAGTGAGAGAACTTTTGTAATTTAGTTTCCCTTGAAACGTTACTTATCCATCCACAGACACTAGTGATAAGAAGAAAAAAACAGAAGTTCTAGCTTGGTTACTCTCTCACTGAGTTCCATCTGTTGCTGTCAGTTTCTCCCTTTTTCAAGTGCATGTAATGGTGCAATGACATATTTTACTTGTGCAGGGGTGGTGGTGGTCCAGATCCTTCATGGCACAAATCTGGGAGTGGAATGAACAAGTTGAACTCTGTAAATGATTTCATATCATGTGGCAAGTATCTTGTCAATGAGGGTTATGTTCATGAACATCGGCTGGGAGCCGTTGGTGCAAGTGCAGGAAGTCTTCTTGTTGCGGCAGCAATTAACATGCACCCTGAACTTTTTCAAACTGCAATTCTGAAGGTAAGATTATGGTTTGATTTGGTCTCCGTATATATATCTTCTTTAGTGGGAAAGGAAACAAGAACTCTAGTTACCTTGGTTTGGGATGTTATATACTAGATTCAGGCTACTTTTGTTTTAAGTTACTCTCGAGCTAAGAATGTTTAGTGTCTTTAGATAACTCTCTATAAACCTAAAATGCTGCTGATCCCAAGGGTCGACATTTCTGTTAAAGAGACTTCAGTATTGACACGGCCAAATGATTGAAAATTTTCTTATTTATAGTAATCTCCATGAGAAAGTTGCAATAATTAACTGTACCTATATGTTCTCAAAAATAATTTGGACGTTTTTTTATGACGCTGATGCATTGTAGCTGCTCATATATGTAATGTTTGTTCCAGGTTCCTTTTCTTGATGTGTGCAGTAGCTTGCTGGATTCCACCTTGCCTCTCACTGTTTTAGACTATGAAGAATTCGGAAATCCTCAACTACAAGCCCACTTTGAATATATTTTGAAGTATTCTCCTTATGACAATATTCCTGATGGAGTTTGTTGTCCGCCGATGCTTGTGAAAGCTTCATTGAACGACTCCAGGTAATTTTGTTCTCGTCAGCATGCACATCATATTTATGTAATACTGGAAGTCTATTGAATGGCTTGGCTGAAGTGCTAAGGCATTTTCAGCTCGTTAAGATTCTCTCTCTCGACATCTTATTTTGATCTCTTAATAAAAACTCCTTTTAAAGGATCATATTATATCTTTATGCAGAGTCGGCGTTTGGGAAGCTGCAAAATGGGTGGCCAAGATACGAGATAAAACATGCACTAGGTGTTCTTCTTCAGTCATATTGCAGACAAACATGAGCGGAGGACATTTTGGTGAAGGTGGTCGTTTTGGACAATGCGAGGAAGCAGCTCATGAATATGCTTTTCTGATGAAAATTCTCGGGGAATCTTGAAGTAAAATGCAGCTTCTGGATTATGATGACAGAGGGTTGGTCTAGATCTGACAGAGTTTTAGCTGGTGAAAAACCAAATGCACCCGGAAACTCCTCGTGGTACTTTAACTTCCTGTTGGTATAAGCATGAAAGAAAGATAACATGTCTAATCGTTTTAGCCAAATCGATTATTAACTAATCCTTTTAGCCAATCGATTGATGTGTCTTTCTTTATGCTAGTTTGCAGAATAGCGCGACTCGTGAGAAGAAGAGCTGGAGACGCCAAAGCTTGACTGCTGTCATTGTCGAGCTTATCATTATCTCCGTGTGACTAATAGGTCACAGGTTCGAGCTATGGAATCAGTCACTGATGGTAAGCTGCCTACTTTACACCCCAACGAGGCTCGTCCTAGGACCCTACGTAAATGCGGGATGCTTCGTGCATCGGGCTGCCCTTTTCTTATACACAATATAATTTCCAGAAGAAGGGTGTTAAATGACCCCAATTGTTTACCATCCAACAGTAATTGCCAGGTTTTATCAGTGGATTGAAGTACTCCTTTTTGTTATAAAAAAGTGGTCTGATGAAATTTTAGGTTTCTATGTATAATAGATCTTTGTGGTCGGGCCTTTTCCCGGACTCCGTGCATAACGGAAGCTTTAGTGCATCGGGCTGCCTTATGTATATTATTGACGTGATTTTAACTAGAAAATCTACTGCTTCCTCCGTTTAAAATTGCTTGTCTTGCTTTCCTTTTTGTTCCGTTTAAAAAAGAATGTCTCTTTCCTTTTTTGACAACTCTTTAATTCCAACTTTCCACGTGATATGAGACATTTTGGTACATTCTAATATTCTATATATCTTTAGTTTAAGACCACAAAATTCAGAAATCTTTTTTATTTTCTTAAACTTTGTGCCAAGTTAAAATTAGACAAACAAATTAAAGCGGAGTACAATAATTGTACTATTCTTAATGCCGTTTCATCAGATAAATTCATCTATTGATTGAATGGAAAATGTGAGTGATTCAAAAGAGCATGGTATAAAATTGCCTAATTATTCCCATTGGAACGTCCATTTTTTTTTTTCATTTTTGAATAAAATGGAAAATTTGATAAAATATAAGTAGGGTGTTTATATAATCTTCTTTCTGTTCTAAGAAATAACTTATTGAAATAATGAGTCACCATTGACATTGAAATTTTTACACAACAAATTATTTGGTGATTTTGTTCAAATTTAGGTAATTTTTGTTTTTTTTTCTTGTAAGGAGTTGTTTTTGATAAAGTTTCTCATGAGTCAAGTCTAATATTGCTTCCTTTCAAGTTTCTTACGCGATTTAAGTGTGTTTCTAAAGCTTGAAACACTTTGATACAACATTCCAACTTTCTCGAGTCACATAATGCTCGTTCTCGAATCCGTTCCTTAGCCACCCGCCTATTTAAGTTCTTTGATCCCAACACCACAACTAGAGGGATTTTCTTTACAATTCGCGCCTCGTCATTATTATTCCGACACAAGATCAAAGATCGCTACATGTTCAAATAATTGCAATGGCCTTGTTTGTGTTTTACTTTCAACCAACTTTGATTCTACATTGAAATACAACAACATACCCAGTATAGTCACACAAGTAGAATCTAAAGAGTAGGGAGGATAGAGTGTAGGCAGACCTTATCCCTACCTTGTGGAGGTAGAGAGGTTGTTTCTGAAAGATCCTCGTCTCAAAGAAAGCAAAAACACAACATTTATGAAGACATAAGTAATAGGATAAAATACCCAAACCTATTACCATAGCAAGCCAAATACATGGCTTAAAACAAGAAATTTAAGGCATAGCATGGCAACATGTGCTTCTATATATAAAATTGTTGACTTCAGACTCGGAACATGTAGAATTCGTTTTTAACTCGATGACACCACCCGGAAAAGGAATAAAGATTAAACGAAAGCATTTCTATGAACATATGAGTAACATTTGGATGTGATAAAAACCAATGGGATATACACTCATGACTCTTAACTGATTTACGCGGAGGTGATGCAAACTTGAGTTGATTTGACTTGGTATTGCCATCCATGCTATTGTTGTATCTATCTCTTCAGCCTCTTTTGAGCTTGGTCCAACTCTTCATCATTGCTTGTATCGCGAAATTCCTCCATAAACTGATCGCCAGCAGGTGGAGCATCTTCTGTATCCTAGAGTGAAATGTGTAAGTATTGGTCAGCTAAATACCGTGATTTCCCAAATTAACCTAGGGATCGGTGAATGACTACATATTCTTGTGGTCACTAACTACGTTTGTTTCTCGTTTAAAAGAAGTGGGAAAAGCTTCATACCTTAGCAACAGATGGCCTCAAGGCCATTCCCTTAATTGTCTGCTTCCTTAGATTAATCTGCAGTGAGATAGTGGCTTGTGAAAGATCAAGGCCAGCAGTCTCTAGCGCTTGTGTCAATGAACTCAGTAACCTGAGTAAAAGAAAACGAATCATCAAAGGGTCAGCAGAAATAACACGCAAACATTCAACTTGACATGAATCTCAGGAAAAGTTGTCGCAAATGTAAGAGGTAAGAACCAATAATTATTCTCTTGAACTCTAGATCTAAACATAAGCAGTCACGAATAGAAGACTCCGACTTCAACAACTCTACATACATATGTCCAAAATTGTTGTATATGAGGTAAAACGAACTATGATATTATCCTTTTTAAGATTCTAATAACAACTCAGCTTCATGTATTTCAATTTTCAAGTACATATAAAGATGAGAATATAAAGTGGTACTTCTGGGTATTGTGCTCGAATATAAATATGCCAGTAATGTCAAACACAAAATCTTTTTGGCATACAGGAACTACGACTGATTAACTAGAGAAACTACAACCTACTAGCTTAAGCAATAAGTAAATCAGTAATTGCAATTGTTTAAAAATCCCGGTGATGAGAGATAGACAAGCTTCAACATAACAAAAAAGGTACACATAAGAAACTCAAGATATCATCACATTTCTTCATGCTGACAGAGACAACAGTCTTTTAAAACATCAAAGAAGCAAACAGAACGACTACTAACAAGAAAAGAAAAGCAAGCAAATGCCTTCAGTAGACAACTAATATACTTGCCAAATATACAGAGACCACACACTTCATTTAATCCTATAAACTCTAAAATTAAAGTAATTTACTCACTCTTGAGAAGCATTCGAAATGCTAATCGTGCCACCTTCTATCATAAACTCCTGACTGTTCAGAGCACTACTGGTGCTGGGGCATTCATTAGAAGCAGGTGTGTGTAGCGAGTCAGAGAAGGCACTATCGTTTTGAACAGGGACTGTCATACTGGCCTGAAGAGGTATCGATGTTGCAATCGCCCTGCGAACTTGTTCCTTTTCTTGATCCATTGATTTAACATCACCACCAGGATGAGATTCAAGTGGATTCCGCTGATTTTCTTGCACAGACGAAGTGACGGTTAAAAGATTCTCATCAAACCTTCCTGAATATGTTGGTCCTGTGTCAGTACCATTCTTCAAGGCTTGAGGGTTTGCAGGAAAACTCTGTGCCCGCCAGTGACTGTTTCTCTGAAGGATTTCAAAAATAGCACAAACTTATTAACTAAACACATATTGTTTCCATTATGAAGCATATGTAGTCATGCACCTCACTTCCTTTTACTAAGAGATTCAAACACAGTTTGGGTAGTTAATAGCACAATTTATGTTGCACCTAAGGACTTATAATTGCCTAAATAGCAGCCCGGAATTTTACATCTGGAAGAGAGAGTGAAGTGGAAGAAGTGGGGATATGTCATAATCTCGCAGGACTAAAGGCCAAGACCAGAAAGCAATTGAGCCAAAACCAAACTAACTAAGGTATAGTTAGCCATAGATCAGATGCATGCAAAATATAGACCAATTTCTGAAACCATGAACACATTCACATATGTAATAGTGGAAAGATAAAAAACAACGGAACCACAAAATGAGAGCACCATGCATATACCAGTACATAGATGTGACCTGAAATTACATGCACATCAATGGTCATCAGAGAGTGGGGCATGTTTTTGTGTGTCTACTTGACTCGACTTAAGAACGATTGCAGAGCATGGGTGCAATTATGTCGAAGTCTGGTAGATAGACTAGAGCTAAATGTGTCTTTTACAAGCGCAGCTGTACAGATTAGATCTAAATTATTCCACAACTTCTGTCTCTGTTAAAACTAGAGAGAATTGCACTGAAAAACTTGATTATTTTCCGCAAGCTTGGCTGGGATTTATAGTACTTCAATATGTACAATTTTGGCAAGTGTATAGTTACACAATCAGAATCCTAGTCAAATCATTCCTAATTGATGTGAATTACATAGTATCTTAACAAACTGAAGCAAGAGTATTTTCTGTTAGAGGAATCAAATATTTAACACAGCTACGAGCTAGAGAGTCCAAATCAAAAGTTCACAACCAAAAAAGTTATGGTGAGAATAGAGATGTTATAAATATAGGCACATAATTTTACCCATGGCATAAGTTTTGTAGGCTCCGAGCTCCAAGGTTGATACGATCCTTCATACTTCTGTACTGTCTCCTGTAAATACTGTACGTACTGAATTACCTGCATACAAACATCAAAAGAAACCAATAAATCTAAACTCTAAAGAAGAAGAATGTAAAAGTTCTCTCTCTAAAATGTACCTCGAACAAGAATGACGCGGTATCTCGTTTTTGATCAGTATGTGGTATCAAATTTCTCAACATCTGAAATCTAGAGAAAGACAAAAAGCTTTGTCAAAAGTGTAAAAATTGTGTTCAAGCATTTTAGACAAATCTGATAATTGTCACAAATTCTAAAGATAAAGTCACAACAAAATAAATGCATCATCTTGTAAATCACATTGAGTTTGTATAGAGAGCCCTTTGCAACACAAAAATGAGAAGAAAAGAAAATCACAAAACATTCAAATGGAGAAGAGATCAGATGTTCATCAACATGACTTACATCAGCGCAGAGAAAGTGTATTTCAATAATTTACAATGGTACCAAGTGGTAGGCTTTCAAAGAAAATATTCAGTTTGAAGACCCCTGTGGCCTCAAAATTAAGGCATGCATTATCTTTTTCTCAAGTTTGCAACTTTTTTTTATTTTAACTAGAGTCTTGCCAGTTCAGAATCAACTGCTTAGAGTTCCTAACTTGATATCCATATCCAATATATTTTCAGTAGACTGACAGTAATTCCTAGTGGAACATTAAAGCTTTTTTCTGTATTTGTTTTTCAATTCATAAATGAAGTTTATCAGTTTTGAGAAGCTTTTGCAGGCTTGCCTGTTGTTGAGTTTTAAGTCCTAACAGACTTCCTAGGTTCCCTTTTTTTTTTTTTGGGGCTTTGTCCTAGTCTGCAAGTATTAATATTACTTCTTGGTCTCACCATCGCTCTCCTATATCTTCTTTTGTCTATGTTTTGGAGCCTAAATCCAGTATTGTCTCTTTCAGCCATCATAACCGACTGAATTTAGACTATTCTTGCATTGGAAAATCATAGCGCCACTCTCTTGCACATCAATGTCCAAGTCCTTACTTGATGTCCAAAGTTATTTCTTTAAAGGGAGTACGGAGCCGATTGATTGGTCAACTCGAGATTTTTTTCTTTCCCTTTGTCGCTTTACTCTTTCCATTTGCTGAGCACATATGCGCATGGGGTGTGGAGGGGATTGCACCCATATAAAATACGCAAAGAAACCATTTCTAGAACCTCATTGGAATGGCCAGGTGAGCTGAGAGGAAGATACTAAAAGCTGAATGAAGTCGTTGAAGTATGTAGCAGATGGCTTACAAGAAGCATGCAATTACAACTTGCACCAATTAGAATAAGTTGGTTTTTCATGTGCGAGTACGTGAAGCCATTGTTGCTTAACTGCCTGATCACATACAAGCTAAGGTGTCCACTATCGAACACGTTTTGAACCAAATGGGTAATGCCAGCTACAGTATACTAGGGTGGAAGTTTATGAGGAAAAGGCGAGAAGGAGAGAACAGGACGTAGCCCCTTTAGTGCTCATATGTACAATACAGAAAGATGAAAATGGAAGATCATTCAAAGGAACCGATAACACTCTTGTACATATTAGTTGAACACTTACTATATTCCAGTCAGTATTGATGCTTGACTGCTCTAGCGGAGAATCATGTTTCATCTATGATTTTCAAATTTTTTGGTATATGTGGGGTTTCCTCATCACATCAATGTATTATTATTATCTTCAATCAAACAAAAAGAATTAGCTGATTGATATGACCATTAGGTGTAAGTTTTGCCGCCATAGTTAAGAGCATTTTATTGGCTTATGTTAGCAACAGTTAGGTAGCTTGATTATGAATAAACAAGCTCATTGTAATCATTTCAGAGTTGATTAATACAGTGGCGGAGCCACCTTATACTAAGGGGTGTCACCAAAAAGATTATACGGTTTAGTTAGGTCAAACCTTTAGCTTTATGTATATATACTATAGGTTGACACCCCTTGGTAAAATCTCTGGCTCCACCACTGGATCAATACAATTACTCTTTTGGTTCAGTTTGTGAGCTTGTTTCTCAATTGAATTCCATTTCCTGAGTGTGAACATGTGGTTCTCGAGTTGCAATTCAACTCCGAACTAAATTCTACCTTCATTCACACTTTGTTCTTTTCGAATCAACTATAACTAAAATTAGAAAATTAAAAACAAACCTCTCATTGATCTTGCTTCTCCGACGCTGCTCTGTTACTGAATGCTTCGACCTAATTGCATTTGCCTTGTCACTGTTCTTCCCATCTGTCACTTCCAACAAGAAAAAAATTACATTTTTAAACAATTAAGGGGGCGTTTGTCCATGATTTTTTTTTTACTTTTTCCCCGTGTTGAACTCCAGAATACCCGTTTGGCCATAAAATTCCAGCTCTGGATTTTTCAGGAATTTGAAAAACACCAAAAAGCCATTTTTTTACTTTTTTTTCACTCCAAATTACTCACAAAATTCAAAAACGACTCCAACGTGTATTCATAGCCAAACACGAACTCCAATTTTCAAATCTCATTTTTCACTTTGAAAACAAAAACTACTTTCTTCAAATACTCACAATTTTCATGGCCAAACTCCCCCTAACCTAAACCAAAATTTCCAGAATTTCTATTCACACTTCAAAATCCACCTGAAAAATGCTTTCTTTGCACAAAATTCAACCATAAAACTACACAAACAACAACATCAAAAATATTCACAAACCTTTGGTACTGTTACTGGAAGGTGTGGCATCTCTATTAGAACCAAAATCATACTCATCATCTTCTTCTTCCCCATGATGACCCTTTCCAGATTTCATCCTATTTTTTCAAGATTTTCAGATTTTCTGCATAAAATCAACAATTTAAAGACCCCCACAAGATCAAAACAATAAAATAAACTTATACATCAAAGAAATAGAGATCTATTCAATCAAAAGAACACAAAAAGAAGAGATTCCAATAGGAATTGGAGAAAGAAAAATTACAATTTACAGATTTTCTGGAAACCTCAAGTTTGGGTAATTTGAAAAGTTGAAGATTTGGGGGTATATGAAGAGTGAAACGCAGTAAACTACACTGATACAACCAATGTTTTTGGTTTTATTGGGCATTGGAAATGTAAAGTTGGCTGCTTTTTTGGTTTTATTAGTAACTGTTTTTAAGGATGTTTTTTTTTTCTTTTTCTTTTTTTGGCCTTTATATTTTGCTTGACCATAATTTTTGGGGGTAGATTATGAAAATTTATAGATTTTGAAAATCTGCTTTTTAAATATTTTCAAGTTCTCAAAAACTGGTTCAGATCAGTTTTTTGGATTTTTGGGATTTTCGCTCACAAAATTTTAAATTCTTTTCAAGTAAAATACATGTCCAAATGCAACTTCAAAACTCAAATATTTAAATTTCAACTTTAAAATTTATGGCTGAACGAGAGCTATAGTATTGTGATTAGTTGTTTAACTTAAATTGTTGTCATGAGTCATGTGATCCAATTAGATATTTCATGAGTTAGGCATTAGGCAACTAATAAGTATGAACTTGTCTAAAGGTTACAATAAATTAAGGTCCTAATAGGTGGCCAATCTTTGATGCTTTGGTTTTGAGTTAATAGTCAACAATACACTTAGAGTATCTAGCCTTTTTAAGGTTCATATTTGAATTATCAGGTGTATGATATCTGAATTATCACCAATTATGTATCAAAACACCAACTATTTAAGATAGGAAAAATGAAAAATTAATAGTTGAGGTATGTTTTGATAAATAGTTTATGATAGTTCAAGTAGAAAACGTGCACACCTGATAATTCAGATATGAAACTAATAATACCAAGATACTTTAGGTGTGTTTTTGAACCTTCGCTCTTTGATTTTCGTCGAAAAAGGTAAAATGCCATTGTATATTATGATCTAGATCCAAGAAGGGTCATGCAAGAATCGAAAAGAGTGGCTTTTCTCATAAGAGAAAAGGTGTGCATTAAAGCTAGAACAATTCTTTATCGCGATATAGTTTGTCGAAAGGTTAAAAAAATCAAGGTCCATTCTTGAGAAAAGGCTTCAAGCATGGCAAATGAATAGGGGAAGCCCACAACACAAAGCATCCCGCATTAGCAGGGTCCAGAAAAGGTTCGCACACATGTCAAGGGATGTGATGTAGACAGCTTAACCTAATGCAAGCATTAGTGGTTGCTTCAACCGCTCAAACCTGTGACCTATAAGTCACACGGAGACAACTGAACACACTGCAACCAACAAACCCAAGTTTGAAGTATGAAATAAACAGACAGTAGTAATTCTTGTTGCAAGTCTCATTTCAAGCATAGACATGTCAAGTAAAAGCACTAAGCACTATAATAACAAAGTTGAAGAAACAATATATCTACATTAGTTTATATCCCCAAACAGATGGCAAATAGGCAAAAACAGTGTGTTATACTACTGCATCAACATTCGGTTCTGTTAATTCACATCAACTTCCAAAACATATGTGCAAAAGGATCATGGTCTGATGAAAGACTCATGAAAATCAAACAGGACCGGGATTTGGATGCTTATCCAACTTATATAAAACTTCTGCCCTGGGTGATGCCCGCTGAAACTTTATTAGCTCAGCGAGTATTTTGACTGTTGCAGATTCCTCAACTAGACATGGCTCGATTAGCATTCTCACCAGCTGGGGAGATTTGGCCAACAGAAGCTTCATAAGCTGTATCTCAGGGATTGTGCCATTAGTGTGCATTAGCTTAACTTCCTTGAGGTGATTAAATGTCACGTCTGAGAAGTGTTCCACTTTGAGAGATTCTAGAGCTGGTATATCATTGTCATCAGACTCCACCTAAGACAAATGAACCAAAACTCAACTTTCTGAGCTTATTGATGATTTAAGGAGCACGGAAATAAGGAGCCACTACATAAAAAGAGAGAAAAGAGAACCTTAATTTCCATAGATTGTAAATTCGGGAAGCTTCTTATCAAGCAAAGAGCACATGAAACCTCATCCGAGTCAGACAGATATATACTAGATATGCAGAGATGTTTGACACAATAAAGATCATAGGAAAGCCTCGTTGGTACTTCACCTGCTCCTGCAGCAAAGAACTAGGAAGAAAATACCAAAAATCAGAATGACTCAAAGCCCAAAATATGCTCCGTGATTGAAAATGCATTAATTACAACGAGGGCATGAAACAACATTTACCATGTCATTCAAGTGGAGGTGCTCGAGAGCAGAGAAAGACTCAAAAAACTTGGCAATATTACATTTTCCTGTTCCCGCATAATACTCCCTATGCGAAAGTGAAAGCTTTGCCAGAAGAGGGATATTTTTTAAACAAACATATCTTATATTGCCTGTGTAGTCAAAGGATCACAGCTTGGGAGCACTAATTTCAATGACGTCGCTTGAAGCACCTGAGATTCGCAGCACCAACTGCTCGAGCAACAAGCAATTAGAGATTAAACGTTCAAGTAACTTGGAAGATATTGTAACATCACGCAGTTCTAGGCTAGTTAACTGATTAAATCCTTCGAAGGCTTTTAGATGAAGTACTAAACAATTCTGGAGAGTCAGATGCCTTAACTAGGAACATGTGAATAATGAAGAAGGCAATCTGTATGGGCTACCCCTGATTGGAAGTCTAAGAACAAGATGTTGAATGCCATTTCTAGAGAGGAAACGAAAGTCGTCAATATTAGGACATTTACTGAAATATGGAACGCTGAGGGTAAACTTTGTAACTGGTCCAGCATGAAAGAACAAAATGTGGTCTACAATCTTTCTGAAATCACTTGTAAGGTCAGTTAAATCCTCTTCGGGCTTCCAACTTGTGTTAGAAAGCGTCAACTCTGGAAGTCTACGCCATATATATCTCCATTTTTTCGATAAGATACTTGTCCTCGCAGCATCTCGAAAAGGCAAACACATAAGAATTTCATCTATTACATTCTCAGGAAAGTCGCTAAGCATATCAGGTGGTAAAGTTCGAGAGCTATATAGCTTTTTCCCCTTATGTCTCATGTTATATAACAATATTTGCCAATAAGAACCTGTAGAAAATAAACAGCAATACAAAAATGAGGAACATCTCCAAACTATCTGGACAAAATTTTTGTTTACATTGTCAAATGAAATCACTCATCCAACAACAACAACAACAACAACAACATATCAGGTGTAATCCCACAAGTGCATTATGGGGAGAGTAGTGTGTACACAAACCTTACCCCCTACCTTGGTAGATAGAGAGGTTGTTTCCGATAGACCCTCAGCTCAAGTAAAAGCAAAATTAAATCACTTATCCAACAACAACAACAATAACAACATACCCAATGTAATCCCACAAGTGGGGTCCGGGAAGGGTTGAGTGTAGCAGACCTTACCCATACCTTGGGAGATAGAGAGGCTGTTTCCGATAGATCCTCGGCTCAAGTAAAAGCAAAATTAAATCACTCATCCAACAACAACAACAACAACATACCCTTATCTTGGCTGCTTCCGATAGACTCTTAACTCAAGTAAAAGCAAAATTAAATCAATCAACTCATCCAACAACAATAACAACATACCCAGTGTAATCGCACGAGTGGGGTCTGGGAAGGGTTGTGTGTACACAAACCTTACCCCTACCTTGAAAGATAGAGAGATTGTTTCCTTAGACCCCCGGCTCAAGTAAAAGCAAAATTAAATCACTCATCCAACAACTACAACAACAACAACAACAACATATCCATTGTAATCCCACAAGTGGAGTCCGGAGAGGGTAGTGTGTACACAGACCTTAACCCTTATCTTGGGAGACAGATAGGCTGTTTTCGATAGACTCTCGACTCAAGTAAAAGCAAAATTAAATCACTCATTCATCTCCTCTAAATATCACAAAGTTGCATTCTTTACAAATACAAAGGACTAAACAGAATTCTTAAATCTAAATTAAAAATCAAAAGAGATGTAAAAGGGAAACCCATTACTGTTTTGCTTCTATTAACCTAATCAAACTGATATATAGCTACACAATAATGAGAAACCACTTGGAAACAACCTCTTGCAGAAATGAAAGGTAATACTGCGTACAATAGACCCTTGTGGTCGGACCCTTCCTCGGACCCTACGCATAGTGGGAGTTTTAGTGCACCGGGTTGCCCTTTTTAATAATGAGAAACAAAAAAAAAAAGGTCCAACAAACTCAGGTTCAAATCCCAGCGACAAAAAAACACTAGGTGATTCTTCCCATGTGTTGTAGCCTTGATGGACAGAATTATCTGGTACCTGTTGCTGGTGGGAGTTGGCAGGTATCCCGCGCGAAAGCTGGCTTGGACACCACGGTCATAAAAAAAAAGTCCAATAAACTCAGAAAATTAGCTGTTTAACCCTAAATTGCAAAACCCTAATCTTCCCTTGGCAAATAGTAAATACAACAGAAACTGAAAAACATATAGCTTACCAAAACCCCAATATGTGCATTTGTTCAATGACTAACATCTTACAGAAATAAATAAAAAGATTAAAGTAAACAGAAAAAAAAAAATTGAAGTTACAGAAGAGAATGAAAAGATTAACAGAAACAAGAAAAGAAAAATCAATTAGCAGCAGCAACAGATATTAATTAAGCTCACCGAAAAGTAAGATCGAAAAAAAAGATGGAAATGGCCTTTCACTTTCTTGTGCTGAAACAAGTTTTAAGGATACACTTATTTGATAAGCAAGGATATTTCATGAGTTAGAATACGGAGATTAAATGGAAAAAAGTTTTGCAAAAAAGGGGGAAAATGACAGTTTTAGTTTGTGAGTTATCACGTTATTTTAATTTGATTTTTGTAATATTTAATTAAGTATTTTTGACCTTCAATTAAACAATATCTGTTATTTTGATTCGATGATTAATAGATCTAATTAAATTAAATAGAATGATAATTGTTAGGAAGGACACTTTAAATATTTAAAAAAATTATGCCTTTTGCAATATATAATTGTGGGAAAAAATACTACTTCTGCGTACTCTAATTTTGCACATATTTAGATGCCCACAGAAGTCCTCAATAATCCTTGTTCAATTACAGCGATGAAATTACATTCTAAAAGTGGATTATGCTTCACCATATTATGGAATTGCATTTTAAAAGTAGATAATGCTTCACCCCATGGTGTTTAAAGTTATCATTCTATTTAATTGTATCTGTTAGACATCGGATCAAAATAGTACGCATTGTTAGATTGAAGGCCCAAAGTGTTTAGTCAAATATCACAAGGACCAAAACTGATATAAGGCGATAATTCAAGAACTAAAAATATCATTTTTATTTTCATGGCCTTTTCACGCACTATTAATAAATGCATCACGCTCACTATGTCATGTCAACAGAAAAATGACATAGTTGGGATCTACTAAAGTGTTTAAATGGTACATATCTTAATTATAATGTAAAAGTGAAAAATAGTGTCAACTTTAAATATTTATCGATGGGTTCAACCTGCGATTTACATTATTTCATAATGTGAAATAATGAGTTTAGGAAAAGCTATAACCAAAGAAACTTAGTTTTCTTCATTTTATTTACCTACATAGGTGAATCTAGGTGGACCCCAAAAAAACCTTTTATCGGAAATTAAATTGTGTATTTAGGATTAAATTTTTTGTTGAATTTTCTTGACTCAAACCAAAAGTTTAGCTTAAAGGTAAAGGGGGTTCAATTTCCTTTAAATGGTGCATGTTCAATTCCCTCAAGTCATAGTTTCTAATATTTTTAGCTCTTTGCATGTTTGTTTCATTAATTTTTTGAATTCTCTTAACAAAAATTATGTCTTCGTCATTATTTACGTAAATGATACATCACACTGATGAGTAATCATCTTTTGATAAAAATTCTATTTCCGTCATTATTTACGTAAATAATACATCACAGTGATGAGTAATCATCTTGTACCTGTATGGCTTAATTGATTTCTTCTGTTTGATAAGGCTTTGTATTTACCTATGTATACATTTTGGTTTCATGAATTTGTTGCAAAGAGAAATCTCAATTTTTTTTCGTTAAAAAAATATCCAAGTATGCTACTTTTCTATAAAATAACTAATTACTCTTCAAGATTTGTCTACATTAGCATCATTTGATAAAATAAAAAAGACATAATACGTAAATAAGTACGCAAATTTGATCTCTGCCAAGTAAGCACCCAACTTTGAAAGTGCACATTTAGACACCTCAATTTAATCTCAAAAGACTACGAAACACTCCAACTCGTTTTCACTGTGCCTCGTGGACACCCGATACTGACGTGACATATAAATTTTGAAGGTGTCTAGATGATCATTTTTTAAGTTGAAATGTTCAACTAATACATTGGAGACAAGTTGAGATGTCTAGATATGTATAGTCAAATTAAAGTTGAAGTGTTTAGTTACCAATTAAGGCTAAAGTAAAAGTATCTACCTATATATATATATATTATATATGTATTTATGACACTTAAGGACCCGTTTGGCTATAAAAAGTGCAAGGTGTTTTCCAGAAAAATCTTGGCAAATTTTTTTTAGCCATACAATTTAATTTTGAGGATAGCTATGTTTCTTTTTCAGTATGCTTTGACATTCTCTCTATAAGATTTTGCCATGACTTCTTCATACTTTTTCTTTTGGTTTTGTTTTTTTCTTTTCTGCTTCTTTGAGTTGAGGGTCTATCGAAAACATCCTCTCTACCTCCTAAGGTAGGAATAATGTTTTCGTACACTCTATCCTCCTCAGACTCCTCCTATAGAATTAAACTGAGTATATTATTGTTATTATTATTGTATCTGATGGTCTATAGATAAAAGATTTAACCTTTACAAGCTCATCTTTTGGCAAAAACTTGTGTGACAAATAAAACTCACAAGAAAGTAACTCAGTAGCCATTTGGACATAAGAAAATGGGATCGATGTTTGAAAAATAACTCCATCCATATCAATTTAAGCGTCTAGCTAGTAAGCTTTCCAATTTTAATATTTTATATCGCAAATTTAAAATCACAAAATTGAAAGAACCACTCACATCTTGAATTTAACACCGCAAGATTCAAAGTCAAAATGTAAAAAAAAATGTATTTGAAAGTTAAAGTTATAGTTAGATGTGCCTTTTAAACTTGAAAAAAAAATCTGAAAGTTTTTGTGAGTGAAAAACTTGTTAAGACCATTCATTCAAACTTGAGAAAAATAAAATAAAATGTAGATTTAAGATCAAGAAGATAGATTGGTTAAGAAAGCTTACAAGAGGGGACTTGGGAATAGAGCAATCGAAAGAGAAATGTGTTACTGCCAAGGAACATGTTAATTAAGGAGAACAAAAGAAAATGTGCTTAAGTCATAACATATATATATAAGCACACGTGTTACATAAATGGTGAAATAATTAATATGGCATAATACACTTAATCCCCCCCCCCTCTCGAGGTTTGGTTGTAGTTATGCCATATTAATTATTTCACCATTTATGTAACACGTGTGCTTATATATATATGTTATAACTTAGCATATTTTCTTTTGCTCTCCTTAATTAACATGTTTTTTGGCAGTAACACATTTCTCTTTCGATTGCTCTATTCCCAAGTCCCCTCTTGTAAGCTTTCTCAACCAATCTATCTTCTTGATCTTAAATCTACATTTTATTTTATTTTTCTCAAGTTTGAACGAATGGTCTTAACAAGTTTTTCACTCACAAAAACTTTCAGATTTTCTTTTCAAATTTAAAAGGCACATCTAACCACAACTTCAACTTTCAAATACATTTTTTTTTTACATTTCGACTTTAATCTTATGGTGTTAAATTCAAAATGTGAGTGGTCCTTTCAATTTTGTGATTTTAAATTTGCGATATAAAATACTAAAATTGGAAAGCTTACTAGCTAAACGCTTAAATTGATATGGATGGAGTTGTTTTTCAAACATCGATCCCATTTTCTTATGTCCAAATGGCTACTGAGTTACTTTCTTGTGAGTTTTATTTGTCACACAAGTTTTTGCCAAAAGATGAGCTTGTAAAGGTTAAATCTTTTATCTATAGACCATCAGATACAATAATAATAACAATAATATACTCAGTTTAATTCTATAGGAGGAGTCTGAGGAGGATAGAGTGTACGAAAACATTATTCCTACCTTAGGAGGTAGAGAGGATGTTTTCGATAGACCCTCAACTCAAAGAAGCAGAAAAGAAAAAAACAAAACCAAAAGAAAAAGTATGAAGAAGTCATGGCAAAATCCTATAGAGAGAATGTCAAAGCATACTGAAAAAGAAACATAGCTACGCTAAAAATTAAATTGGGCAGATTGAATTATGACCCATCACTTGACCCGTTTTCACCCAATCACATTTGGGTCGGATTTGGTCTTGACTCGTTTGCTATCTTGATCTATTTTGACTCGCTTAAATTTGACCCAACCCGCCCAATTGTCACCCCTAATTTCACCCAATACTTAAAAACTATTTTGACTTAAAAACCTTTAAAATAAGCCAATCTAAACAAGCTCTAAAAATGTGTACCTACTGAATATGTACTTGCTACATCAGAAGATGATATACTACCCATATTAACTAGGGTAACGTCTCTCACTTAAATTTTTAATTATTAATAATTACCTTTCTTGATTTAAACACCATATGTGATTAAGTATTTGTTGATGGTTGAAATCCCTCCAGTCAGAAATTAAATAGCCAACTGTCCTAAATTGCAAAGCTAGCATAGTTGATTATGTCAATCTGATTTTGACAAGTATAAAAATATGACAAACTCAGAAATTACATGTTCTCTTTCAACTTTTAAGGTTAGAATGTAAGAAGAATTTATTGCACATCAGGATTTTAAACACAATAATTTTACGGAGAGAGACACTACAGAAAAATATACCTGATGGGGAAGACATTAACTCAGAGAAGAGCGAAAGCGTTAATCACAAAATTTGTTTCTACCACCTTGCTCTAGCCTTACGCCACCACAGCCATCACGATGGAAACGGCGCAAAGATTATGTGGTAATTAACCCTAATGGGCAGATGGAGGACCGTTTTATAGAGGTTAATTAAGATTAATCTGGTACGTCCATCAAATAACTGATGAACGAACGAGATCTATCCTTTATTAAATATTTGTTATGGGCTTTACATTAATTGGGCCACAAATAAAATAATGGGCTATTAACACTTATATACATTTCTTAGTAATTATTGGCATATATACAACAAAGAACTAAGTTTAACAATTAGAAGCATAATAAGATTAGTATTCTATGTATAAAAAAAAAAGATTTTACTGTATATTTTAATTGGAAGGTAAGAATTTTCTTCCTTATTTCATGCTACATGATATGTATACATTAATAACACTTCTAATATAACTACAACACATTTTTTTTCTTGTTCACAGAGTTTTCTTTTAATTACAATCAAAAACTAATACAGATTATGTGATGAGATACAATCAGTAACTGAATAAGTTATCCTATGCAAAATGTACATCAAAAGGTATATCTATTATAAAAACTTGTATAATTGACTGTATATCAATTATTTAATAGAATTTTAAGTATGATATACATAAGCCGTGTTTTTTATTTCTGAATGTGTATAATTGTATAAGTTCTCCTCCATACATGTATATATCTCGTAAAACTTGTATGGATTAATTGTATATCAACATACTATTTAACATAATTTTGGTCATGATATACATGCTCTCTTACACAATGTATAATCTGAGCCATAAAAGATTGGAGTATAATCACATTTGGGAAGATTGATTTTATGTAAATATTGAAAAAAAAAAAAGGAAGAAAGATGAAGGTAATAAGTATTATATAATGCGAAACTAATGTGTAGTTTCAGAATTTGGGCAAATTAACTTTATTAATATAATTTTATAACTTAACAGTAAGCTAAGGTGTAAAAACTTTGAGCTGAATTTGATTGGACAAAATCATCTTTCATATAATAGAAAATTTTACAAATAGCAAACTTGAGTTCATAATTAAAGAGGAGATATCATAACTTTACTTATTACAGAAGATAGCAGTTTTTAAGCTAAAAAATTGCTATTTTTTTTTTTTTTTTGTATTTAAAGCTTCAATGAGCAAATACAAATACAAATTGGGGGGTTGTTGAGTGATTTTAGTTGAATTGTTACGATTTAAAAGGAAAAGATCTTTAATGAGCATATTTCTCTCCTTATATAACACTGATCTGAATTTTTTAGATTCCTTTTCCAAATGGAGAACTTTAAGGAAAACTATTCAACAATAAAATTTCTAATCTGAAATTCAAAGTTCTTCACCAAAAGTCTGAATTTTGAAAAATAAATCTCAAGTTTTTATCATTCAAATACAAATTGCAGAATATATTGACAGCATGAATTAATTTATATTTTTTTGCAAGTCTGTGTTGCAAATATTATTTATAAAAGATAGATATTATGTATTTGACCTTGACTAATATGTATTTATATTCATTTATTTACGTACAATATGTATTTATATTGAATTGTATGTATATATATACAGTTCAATATGTATTTATTTATTTACGTACAAATATGTATTTGACCTTGAATAATATGTATTTATATTCATTTGTTTACATATAATATGTATTTGTATTGAATTGTATATATATTCTCATATAAAGATATCTAATATACAAACACAATTAAAAAAACAGAATAGATTTTGTGTTTCATTTTGTAAATACATATACCAAATCAGTCAAACAATAAAAAGTCATTTTGTATTTTTACCGTGTACATACAAATACAAATGCTTTTTTAAAAATAAGATAATGTAATCAATTACAAATATAAATACAAATGCAAAATAAATGAATATGTATTCGAGTTCCTCCACCTCCGATCTATGACAGCACCGCTCCAGATCTGAACCTTAAAAATACAAATGAAATTATAAATACAAATGTTTATTTAAAGATATAAATTAAATAATGCAGTCAACTACAAATACAAATACAAATGCAAAACAAATAAAATATGTATTCAAGTTCCTTCACCTCCGATCTATGGTAGCATCGCTCCAGATCTGAACCCAACGCGGTATTCGACCATCGAAGAACCTATCGAAACTCCTCCTTGAGAAGATGGACGAGAATCGAATTTTCTGCTGGGAATTTGATTTATCCGACTTCTTTGATCGTGAATCATCTTTGATCCAAATTCAAATCCTCAAGGCGACGACGACGATGATAATGAAATTGACAGAGAATCACCGAAAATGGCTGAATTTGAAACAAAGATGTGGCACCGATTACTGGTGGTGCTGGATTTGGAAGGAGCTCATCTCAAAAGGAAGAAGAAGATCAACAACAACACCAATGAGGCAAGGCACTGTTATGATGAATAAATGACATTTGATAAAGTAGAAGTGTATGAATAATGATACATATATTCCATACAGCAATCAGGAGTCTGGACAATGTTTTCCTAGATCCAAGTCTCATGGTGCTTCCCATATGTGTTTTTGACCCCTACAATTGAGATAGGCGTCATAATAGGAAGAGATTGATACTCTTCTAATTGTATTTGGATTGATGAATGGGGCAGGCCAAAATATTGTTATTTGTGCTTTGGATGATAACTTTTCTAAAGTGTTGTTATGGATCGTAATTATAGGCCCAAATTTGCTATTCTGTGTAGTTTTCTCTTCATATAATCATAAGAAATCAAATTAAAACTTATAATACACCCAATAAATATCACAATACTACGCAGTGATAGGATTTTGGGGTAGTTTGTCCCTATAGGTATTCATGCCTAGAACAATTCGCTATTAAATTATTTTAAGACTTTTATCAGCCAATCATCAATTGATGTCACATGTAAGTGGAATCAATGCACGTCAGAATTTTGAACACGAGACATTACATAAAAACATACCTAATGCATAAAATATTATCGCAGAGAAGAGCGAAAGGGTTAATCACAAAACTGGTTTCTACCTCCTTGCCGTATCCTTACGTTACCACGACCGATAAAAATATATCATAGTATATTGGTCTTGACTCAACATGTACTGATAATGAAGTTGATACTTATCTTAATCAGGAATTGGAATCTTATTAAGATGAAGAAGACAATGGAGCGAGCATGAAAAGACATTTTCAATACTTTCAAGAATGACTCGAGCTATATGGGGTATTCAAGCATCAGTAATAACTTTGTAGAGCGCTTTTAGCGCGGATAAAATTTCTAATGGAAGAGTATAAATATTTTTGATCACTTAACATAGAAAATATGTTATATTTAGTCTATTTTTTAGAAGTATATTACACTCAAATATGGTATCCCCTCTTAACTTGAGAGTGGCGAGCGAGAGAGAAAATGGAGAGAGGAAGGTGAGTGGCGAATTTAGGAGAATAAGAACCCTTGATAGATTTTATAATTTTTTAAAACTATAGATAGATTGAGTAGTTATACTAGGTATGTTTGTTTAGTTACGTACTTTAGCCTTAAAAGATTTCACACGACAAATTTAAATATCTGTTAATTTATTTTAACTTAGTAATACCTATACCTACGTAACATTAATTTACGCGGCAAGTTTAAATATGTATGAATGTATTTTAACTTACTAATACCCACATGACTTACTATTTTTTCCTCTTTTTTTCTTGGCTATAAATAGGAGCAGATCCATAGTATCAGGTACGGGTTCTCGGAAACTCAGTATTTTTTATCTGAACTTTATATTTATATTAAAAATCCATTAATTATATAATAAATTGATCATTGGAAACCCATAACTAAACTTCGTGCTTGACGCGGGATCGATTCTCCTTGGAGTCATACCATTCAATTTTTTACTCAGGTAATTAAAATAAGATTTCACGCGGCAAGTTTAAATTACTCCCTCCATCCATCTTTACTTGTCCACTATACTAAAAATAGATGTCCAACAATACTTGTCCAATTTATAAAACCAAGAGACAATTTTACACTTAGTTTTTAATTTATCCTTATCATTAATTATAGTCATTTTCCTATTACATTTTTCAAGACAATGTATTTATTATATTCAAAGGATGATATGGTAAAATTACACTTTTACTTATAGTTTCTTAAGAAGTGTGCAAAGTCAATAATGGTCAGTGGACAAGTATTGTTGGACCAAGGAAGTATCTGTTAATCTATTTTTACTTACTAATACTTACATAACTGTAAACCTCGAGGATCAATGTGTCATACCATATTAATTATTTCACCCATTTTGTAACACCTATATATATGTTACTTAGCACTTTTTTGTAACACCTAATTAATCAAATCCCTCAGACAGCAGCTGCGCATTTCTCTCTACATTCCCCTCTCTATCTCTCTCATATCAGGTTTGTTAATCAATCTATCTATCTATCTTATTAAATCTCCAATTTTTTGTTGTCAAGTTTGAATGATGTTGACCAGTTTTTCACTCACAAAACTTTTAAAATTTTCATTTCAAGTTTAAGGGGCACGTCTAATCATAACTCAACTTGTAAAAAAAATAAATTATTTTTGACTTATGAATTTCGTGGTTTTAAATTAAAAGTGTGTGTAATCTTTTAAATTTTGTGATCTTAGATTTGTGATGTAAAATATTGGAATTGAAAACTTTTGCTAAATTTAGAAAGATACACTCTTTTTGGAATAGGTTAAAAAGGAAAGTAAGACGCTTAGATTGAGATGAATGAAGTTGTTTTTCAAATATCACATTTTCTGATGTCCAAATTCCTACTGAGTTACTTTCTTGTGAGATTTATTTGTGTCACGCAAAGTTTTATGCAAAAAGAGGCTAGCTTGTAAAGGTTAAGTTTTTTATCTATAGACCATCAGATACAATAACAACAATATACCCAGTGTAATTTTAAAAGTAGAGTTTGAGGAGGGTAGAGTGTATGCAGACTTACTCCTACCTTGGGAGGTAGAGAGACTATTTCGATAGATCTTCGGTTCAAAGAAGAAGAAGAAACGAAAAGAAAAGAAGAAGTGTGAAGAAGTCGTGGTAAAATACTATAGAAAGAATGTCAAAGCATAGTGAAAAAGAAACATAACTACAACAAAATAATAACACAACTGAAGTGCATTAAAACAACAAATATCGAAGGACAAGAGACTTCCTGAGTGATATTATGACTACTAGCTAGTATAGAAAAATAAGTGAGACAGCGTTCTACTATCTACTAACCTTCTATCATAATCCGTGTCCTTTACAACCTCCTATATAAGGTCATGTCCTCAGTAAGATGAAAACTGCGTCATGTCCTATCCAATCACCTCTACCCAATAATTCTTCGGCCTACCTCTACCTCTCCTAAAATAATTTATAGCCAACTTCTCACGCCTCCGCATTGGAGCATCTGCACATCTCCTTTTTACATGCATGAACCATCTCAGTCTTGCTTTCCGCATCTAGTACTCCACCGAGGCCACTCCCATCTTGTCCCAGATATCTATTTCTAATCCTATCACTCCTTGTATGGCCATACATTCAACGTAATATTCTCATCTTCGCAATTTTCATCTTCTGAACGTGAGATTTCTTGACTGGCCAATATTTTGCTCCATATAGCATAGTAGGTCTAACCACCACTCTAGAGAACTTGCCTTTAATTTTATGTGGCACCTTCTTATCACACAAGACTACGAATGCAAGTCTCCATCTTATCCAACCAGCACCAATACAATGTGTAATATTGTCGTCAATCTCCCCATCTCCTAGGATAATAGATTCAAGATACGTGAAACTCTCTCTCTCTCTCTCTCTCTTTGGGACTGCATGTGTATCAAGTCTTACTTCCACACTAGCTTCATGTGTTGTGCCAGTGAACTTGCACTCTAAGTATTCTATCTTGGTTCTTCTCAACTTGAACCCTTTAGACTCCATAATTTGTCGCCACACCTCCATCGTAGTGTGAACGCCTTCGTGAATCACGTCAATCAGAACTACGTCATCCACAAATAACCTCTATTTTAATCTCCTTACAATTGTTAGGTCCGAAGGTCATATCGTCAGAATTACAACTGTGAGTTAGGCTTAGAGGCACAGAGTTTATATCGTCGCAAGTCTCGTCAATCAGAACTACTTGATTATCTCCAACTGATACTTCCTAGATTCTACTCCATATTTCGTTCAATCTAGATACTGATGATTACCTCATTTATTAGAGAGGACTATTTAAGGTTTTCTTAATTAGAGTTCAATTAAGTAGCTTTACTTATTACTTTGAAATTATAGAAGTAAAATTTTGGAATTTTGGTATGGAAGGCGAGTACATTGGGATAAAAAAATAATACCTTATTGCTTGTAATCATGGGTGGCTCAAGAGTAAGACCACTAAAATATATTCTACTATAAGCCCCCAAAAATTTACATTTATTATATTACTAGTCATTTGACGCGACAAGTTTAAATATCTGTTAATGTATATTTTAACTTGTTAATACCTACATAATTGTAATCAAACCTCGGGGGAGATTAAATGTGTTATGCCATATTAATTATTTCACCATATATGCATCTGTTTTAGGCTTCCAAGAGTCAAAGGCCCCCAAATTTTTTACATTTATTATATAACTAATCATTCATACGTATTTATAGTTTATAGCCTTTAATACAATACCTTGGTTTTTGTTATAAAACATCTTATTGGTAATAGATAATAAGTTTTAAGTAACAACAATAACAACAACAATATACCTAGTAGAATTCTACAAGTGGAGTCTGGAGAGGGTAGAGTGTACACGCAGACCTTACCACTAACTCGTGAAAGTAGAGAGGTTGTTTCCAAAAACCCTTAGCTCGAGTGCAGAAAATCAAACTACAAAGAAGAAGGGTACTGTCACGACCCGAGACCAGGTCCTGGACGTAATGGGCGACTCAAACCATTGAAGGCCCGAGAAGACCCCTTGACAGAATATCATAAGCATATACAATTCTTAAATTTTGCAGAAGTAGACGTAGTAATAAAATGTCCGTCATAAATAGAAACGAACAAAACCAAACTTTAATCCAATAATAACATTTGTCTATGAAACCTCTAATCCATAAAGAAAAGATCATCTATTCCGGGACAAGGCTCCAGTGATACCATAAAACAAATTCTAGAATAGCTATCATAAGGGTGCCTTCCAAAGGATGGAGGGCTCACCAAGATGGAGATGTCCGAACAAACCTAGTGCTGCACAGTGCCACGAAAAGGTGCCTCCAAACCTACATTATGAAATGATGTAGCCGCCCAGAGTTGGTTCAATACGTGGAATGTATTGGCATACAGAACAAACAACTGAATAAAACATGCTTTACATAGGAAGTAGTCATACAAGTAAAACCAATACAATAAGAGAAAATATCAGTTGCAACTCCAAATAAAAGAAAACAAGATTTTCTATTCTTTAATTAGTTCTAAACTAGATGGTATCTCCGACTTCTATTTAAACACCACGGGTTATGTGAGTCCAATCAACGCTCGAATGACTAAGCCCCAACCCATGTTTTCGCATAGGTTGAGATTAAATCATTACGACCAGCACAATCATCCTCATAGAGGAAAAGATAGGGTCGTCCACTTAAAGATCAAATCATCCCTATGTAGAAAAAACACAGGTTTCGAGTGTTGAGACATTTAAACTCACACGACCTTCTCGCTGAACCATCTAATTCTCTTTAACCCTAGATTTTAGCCTTTTCATATCATCAAACATCATTGAACCAATTCATTTTTGCTAAGGTCATAGACCATTGTTGGTATCGTCATAATAAGACTTGCAAACCATCTATTTCATCATTTAGTAACCCATAAGGTCTATCATCACTTTATTATGCCCATTATGTAGAAATCATGTTTAAAGAAAATGATCATTTGACATCAATCCAATTTGTTCATAAAATCCATTAAATAATAATATCATTTTGACCTAACGAATCATTCAAACACTTTAGGAAAAAGGATGGGAACAAGTAAAATTCATTTAACCCTTTCGAAATGTGATTTATTATGTATAGATGATAGCAATTCCAAGTAAAAGATAATATATCACTATTTCATGCTTCTTTAGTCAATTCTATATACATATACTTGCAACCCTAATTCCTTATTCGAAAATCATATACGTATATAAGAGTCTTGAAAACCATAATGTTTAGAAATTTACTTGAGAAGAATATGGGATGATTTCCTTAGTATAAGGACCGAAATACCCTTAAAATATCACATAAAAAAAAGTCCCAGTTGTGGTGCACACCCCAAGGCATGGCCTTCCCCCGTGTGTCGCATGCCTCATCGCGAGGCTAGGCCCCGTGCAGCGCACGGGCCACCGCGGAGTCAAAACAGTAGACCCTTGCGCGTATGTTACAGATTTTCTCTCGTGATGTGTATGTATTACTTGATCCCGGTTCCACTTTGTCTTATGTGTCTCCTTATGTGGCTGTGAATTTTGGTTTTGGTCCTGAATATATCCTGAACCCTTCTTAGTCTCTACACCTGTTGGTGAATCAATCATTGCTAGAAGAGTCTATAAAAATTGTGTTGTGACTATCATTCATAGGGATACTGTGATGGACTTGGTAGAGCTAGATATGATGGCTTTTGATGTAATTTTGGGAATGGATTGGCTTCACGCTTACTATGCTACTTTGGACTGTAGGACCAGTAGATTTATGTTTTTTTTCCTAATAGACCAGTCATAGAATGAGAAGGTAGTTCCATAGCACCAAAGGGAAGGTCCATCTCTTATCTTAGAGCCCAAAAAATAATATCTAAGGGGTGTTTGTACCATCTAGTTCGAGTCCGAGATTCTAGTGCCGAATATCCCCCACTCCAGGTCGTTCCTGTGGTTAATGAATTTCCTGAAGTCTTTCCCGAAGACTTTTCATGGGTCCCTCCAGATAGGGAGATAGAGTTTGGGATAGACATATTGCCCGACACTCGACCCATTTTCATCCCTCCTTATAGAATGGCTCTTGCAGAGCTAAAAGAACAGTTGAAAGACCTTCTTGATAAGGGTTTTATCCGTCCTAGTGTCTCTCCCTGGGGTGTCCCCGTACTTTTCGTGTGCAAGAAAGATAGGTCTCTTCATATGTGCATAGATTATCGCCAGTTGAATAAAGTCATGGTGAAAAACAAGTACCCTCTTCCCAGAATTGATGATCTTTTTGACAAACTTCAAGGTGCCAAGTGTTTCTCCAAAATAGATCTTTGTTCGGGTTACCATCTGTTGAAAGTTAAGGAAGTCGATATTCCCAAGACTTCTTTCCAAACCCTTTAGACTCCAGAGTTTGTCTCAACACCTCCAACTATGCATTAACTTCGATGCGCATCTCATCAATCAGAGTATTGTGTCACCCGCAAATAACATACACCAATGCACCTCATCCTAAATGTTCTACGTCAATTCATCCATCACTAAGACAAATAGGAACGGACTAAGAGTTGAACCCTAGTGCAAGCCCATCTGCACTGGGAAGTGCTCCAAGTCTCCTCCTACCATTTCAACCCGCATTTTAGTTCTATCATACATGTCCTTTATCGCCCTAATACAAGCCATCGGTACACCTCTAGCCTCCAGGCATCTCCAAAGGACATCCCTCGGGACTTTATCATAGGCCTTTTCAAGGTCAATGAACACCATATGTAAGTCCCTCTTAATTCCTTTCCCGGTATTTCTCGATCATCCTCTTCACAAGGTGGATGGCTTCTGTAGTTGATTGCCCGACATGAATCCAAACTGATCCTAGTGTCATGTCTATATTAAAAAACAATTAGCTTTTTAAAGTATTAATTATATAATACATATAGTGGTAATTTCTAGTGATTATAAGAAGACTTTTGCTGAAAATTAAAATAAATTATAACTTGACATATTGAAATAAGAACTTGATAACATGGAAAAAAGATTTAATGCATTAATATGTTGCTATACAAGAAAAATATAAATTTTTGTATTAGAACGACTTGAAAATGATATTAATCTTATAAATATATAATTTTTTTAATTAACATAAATAAAAGGTTTTTTTTTTTTTTTTTTTTTTTTTTTACATTTTAGTTTGGGTTGTTCAAATGAGTGAGCAAAATTTAAAGTTACCTTTACAAAAGAAAACGAGTGAACAAATTAGGTTAAGTTTCCCGTTGGTTCTATTTTTTCTTGTTCCTATACATTTTCCCCCTGTTTATGATGGTTTTATATACTATTTTAAACTCAATTTTTTTAAATAAATTATTTTATTTGTCCTTGAAAAGAAATATCTGAATGAGTTAATTCTTAAAAGAATAACTTATAGCTTTGCGTCTAAAAAAGTTAAAAGAGTGAATTTAAAAGAGAAGTTTTAACGGCAAGCCACTAATAGTATTGAGCCGCCCCACTAGTAACACTTGTGTTTGTTTAGCTTATGAAGCTAATGCAGTACCTTTTGTGTTTTGCTTTTATTTGAAATCCTTTTCGTTTAATTTTAGTGTCTCATTTTTCCAGAGCGTTAGCAAATGTTGGCTTATTAACAGGCTTCTATTCAAAGACATTATCTAGATGTGAAAATTTGATTTACCACATGCAGGTTTCCACCTTTGCTTCTCTCCGCTACTATGGAGCAAAAAATGAAAGAGTTGGGTAGTGATGATATTGTTTCTGAGGTTTATGTTCCTATTCCTGCGAGTTCTTCTGAATATATATTAGGTCCGTGCTTCAGGGATGAATTCCCTTCAGAGCTTGAGCCCTTTTATCCGTTAGCAATAGGGGAGAAACTCCTTCTGCAAACTCTGCAACCCGGTTGGCAAAAAAGCAAAACATGGAAGTCGTGGCCAAATCTAACTAAAGGATGGATTGATTGGGTTGATCGACTGGAGAAGGTAAAAGGGGAGAATTGGAGAAATGCTGGTATATATGATGCCATCCAGCTTTCTAGAATTGACATACCCCGTGATAGTGATCTACTGTACGCTGCGTTGTGTTTTTGGTCCATATCAAGTAACTCGTTCCATTTTAATTTTGGAATGATGGGTCCAACTGTATTGGACATCGTTGCATTGACAGGGCTAAGACCTCATGGCGAGGAGATTAGTTCAACCATCAATATCCCAAAGTCAACCTATAGTTTTCCAAAGGGCGAGAATGATAAGAAATTATATTATGAGGAATTTCTCAAGGTCAACATGAAAAGTGAGGAGGCAACAGAGGACGAACATGTTGCTTTCCTTACTATGTGGCTTTGTAAGTACATCTTTGGCAATGGTTCATTAAGGCCAACAAAGGAATATAGCCAGTTAGCCGTTGTTCTTGCTTCGGGCAGGAAGCTTGCTATGGCTCCTTTTGTGTTATCTCATTTATATAGAGGCTGTAGAAATCTAGTTACCAACGAGTTTGGTGCTGCAGGGGGTCCCTTCTGGATCCTACAGCTCTGGCTGCAGTCTTATTTTCTTGAATATGGACCTTTGCTTAATCATGATTCACAAAATTTTCCAACTTATGGGGTTCTCCTGGCTCAAGGCAAGCTAAAAAAGAAAAGCTTCGGGGAATACTTTAAATTTTTTTATTCATGCTCCTCCAGAACTCCCGACCAGTTCACTCCATTGTCTTCTGAATTGGTGAAATGTCTGAGATTATGGCTGCATCATACATCTTATAAGCAAGAGTTGAGCGACATCTGGTCCAGTTACCTTATTGCTCGAGACCTCCATTATGGCCTTTTATTGGGCAAGTCACTTGTTGGCAAAGCTGGAGTGGAGTATTACTCTCCAAATCAATTTGCGCGGCAATTTGGCATGACACAGACAGTGCCTCTCCCTCCTTATCAGTCTGTCAATACCTCATCACTTGATAGAACTGTTTTCAAATCAATAAATTGTATCGAAGAAGTGGATTTAAAGTTTGTCCAATTGAAGAGTAAATTTTCAGTTGTCCACTTTGATGCCAATCCAAAATGTACGTCATCCTTTGAGTCCTGGTGGTCAACTTATATACGTAAAACTCGGACTGAATCAGCTGAGGAGATCCTAGATAGAATTGATGGAGAAGCAACCAAAAAAAGGAGGAATGAAGGTATTGTATGAAACTTTTGCCTCATAATATAGTCAAATTGTTATATATAGTGAATGAAATTTGCTTTGTGCATTTATACAATATTTGAGTATAACTGTGATAAAGGGGTAACTTTACAAAAACTATATCGCTATAATGAATGTCAACATGGCTGTAAGAGATTGTCAAGTTGGATAAATTTGACAACTTTTCTTCTCTAAAAGAAACTTGTTGGTCTTTCTTTAATTGTCTATACATTTTTTCTCCTTTTTGAAGACTCAATTTCAGAGCAACAGAAGTTTGAAGGGCAAGAAAAAGATGAGAGGCCTTCTATAAAGGCAAAGAGGGAAATGTGCCCGCCTGTAAGTTAAATCCGTAAAGCCAAATTGTTGGTTTAGAAATGCAACTTTTGTGGGTTAATATCTCCTCTCTTTCTTGTTTCAGGGCTTCGAGGATATCATTCCAAATAACATGCCAAAATCTGTTGGTGGCCATGGCTCAAGTCACTCGTGCGGAGACACTGTTAATTGTCATGAGAAGTCTGTCGCCAACGTTGTTGTGTTAGATGATACATCCTCTGATGAAGTAAGTACACATTCTTAGTCTTATCTCATGCACTACACAAACACAGTTTCTATTGCACAAAAATATATGTGTATGTATGCATGTTTTATGAAAAAAGTGGGAACTGAACATAAATTATCGAAGCCATATTTTCTTTATCTAGAATGCATTCCCCTGCCGCCAGCTTAGGTAGATCCTTGACATCGTAGAATTGTTCTTCCATACTCCATTTGGCCAGAGCATCCACGACTTGATTAGCTTCTCTATAACAATGTTGAGCAATGTAGGTTGTTTGAGAGATAATATCTATAAAATCTTGTATATAGATATTAGTCTTTCCCGTCACTGCATTGACAATGATCAATGAATCCTTGTAGTCCGTATATAATAGCTTTTGCTACTGCCTTTTCCCAAAATGACCTTTCTTTTAAATCTTTTGCTAGGATGCTACACCTTTGGGAACTGATATCAAGTCACGTGCACCAAAAATGTCTCAATACTCAGCACAAGTACTTGACGAAACTAAATCTGAAGTTCAGAAGCTACTAATGATGCCTTTGCATGAAGTGCTTCTCCCTGAAAACTATTCAGTTTTAGTGGCCTCCCTTCCTATATATGCTGGATCACCTAATCTCTCGGTTGAGAAAGCACGCACTTTGGAGGAACTCGGGGAAAATCTTCCATCTCTGTTCACAAATTTTCAGCAGGCGAAGAGGCAGAAAGATGAGTATTATAGTAAGGCTGCCAAGAAGGTAATCCTGGTCGACAAGCTTACTAAAAAGCAGGAGCGTTACAATGATCTCCAACAGCATCACATTGAAACTGATGCTTCTATTGCAAGTTTGAAGGCGAGCCTAGAAAAAGCAGAGAAGAATAAGAGAGCAATTGAGGAACAAGAAATTCATTTGAAAAATGAAATTTCTCCATTGGAAGCTGCATTGGAAGAACTGGGAACGGAATTTCTTGATTCAAAGAAAGAAATGGCTGATTCTCTAACTACTCAAACAGAGGCTAGTTGGGCAGACTACAAACAAAAAATAATTGATTCGGGAATGTGAAGTTGTCAAGACATCAAACTTGCTTTTATGGATGCAAATATACTTTGCTATATACTCAAAACCCCAAAATGGTTTTAAGTAATGCATGTTAATATATTTAGCTATCTTCTCAAACTTGCTTTTATGGATGTTTTTTTTTTCTTTCAAAATCTTTGAGGCAATTGTGAATGAATTCAATCAATTCCAAAAATGTTCCAAGGAGGTTGACATATGTTTAAGATCCATTCTGTTAACATTTTGGAGCCACATTCAATCTCCAGCTTCTTGATACCATTTATATTATTGCACCATTCTATCCCTGCTTTTAGGGCCAATTTCTCTGCCATATTGTTGGTTCTGAAGCCCAAAGGAATAGCATATGCGTTAACTAAGGTTTCAGACTCATCTCTAATGACTCCACCACCCGCACTAGGCCCTGGATTATATACCCTTTGAACAGCCATCACAATTGAGTTTCATGAATCCAAGGAGTAGGAAATGTCCACTTAACAGGAATAGTAGTGATATGCTGCTTAGCATTTTCCATCATGAGAGGACGCAATCTGGGAAATTTTTTGTGGGAAGTTACTGTGAGCTGATGGTATATTTGCAAAGCCATTTTTTGAAGATCATTTTTGCCTTTAGTAAGCCACCATCTGATGATCCAAATTCTCATAAATAATCTTTAACCGTTCTCATCCTTTGGAAAAGTAAATGTTGACTTTGGAACATCGAGGGTTGCACTAATCTCCTCGCCATGAGGTATAAGCCTTGTCAAAGCAACAATGTCCAATACCGTTGGATCCATCATGCCACGGGGTATATCGATTTTAGAAAGCTGGATGGCATCATTTATACCATCAGTTCTCCACTTCTCCCCTTTTACCTTCTCTAGTCAATCAACCCAATCAATCTTTTTTCTACTAACATTTGGCCATGAATTCCATGTTTTGCGTCCGAGCCAATCAGGTTCCAGAGAGTGGAGAAGGAGCTTTTCCCCCTTTTCTAATGGATAAAATGACTCAAGCTCAATCCATACCTGAAGCACAGACCTAATATAAATTCAAAAGAACTTGCAGAATTAGGAACAAAAACCTCAGAAACAAGAATATCACTATCCAACTCCTTCATTTTCCCTTTTTTTTTACTGTTTAAGTGTTTATTGTCAAGAATAACCTTTTTGATCTTTCAATTACTAGTAAATTCTATTTGGTTCTTAATATATAACTCAACACATTTAAACTTCAATCAATTATTCAGAATGAGTGTTTTTGATCACTTTACATAAGAAATATGTTATATCTAGACTATTTTTAGAAGTATATTGCCCCTATTATGGAGTAACAGTACACGTTTAATATTTCACATGGATAATTAAATGATGAAACAATAATTCCGAAAATTTGTACATATTTATAAGCAAAGGGATCAAAAATGCATTTCAAATAATTGAAGATTAATATGCATGTCCAGTCCTGCATTTTTTTTCTTTTTTCTTTTTGAGCTGTAAACCGGGGTGGATCCATGGTATCAGCAGTGGTGTAGCCACATGTAATGAAGGTTGGTCAGTCGAACACCCTTCATCGAACAATTATACTATATATATAAAAAAAATTATACAAAGGATATAAATAAAAAATTACTTTCCATAGGTGTATAAATCTTGAATGCCGTTAATGAAATTTTTGGCTTCGCCACTAACGTATCGGGTAGGGATTCTCCAAAACCTAGTAATTTTTGTCTGAACCTTGTATTTATATTAAAAATTTATTTATTATATAATAAATTGATAGTTGAAAACCCATAACTAAACTTCGTGCTTGACACGGGATCGATTCTCCTTGGAGTCATACCATTCAATTTTTTTCTCAGGTAAAAATAAGATTTTACACGACAAGTTTAAATTATTCCCTCCGTCCATCTTTACTTGTCCACTATACTAAAAATAGATGTCCAACAATATTTGTTCAATTTATAAAACCAAGAGATAATTTTACACTTAGTTCCTAATTTATCCTTATCATTAATTATAATCATTTTCCTATTACATTTTTCAAGACAATGTATTTATTATATTCAAAGGATGATATGGTAAAATCACACTTTTATTTATAGTTTCTTAAAAAGTGTGCAAAGTCAATAGTAGACAAGTATTGTTGGACCAAGAGAGTATCTGTTAATCTATTTTTACTTACTAATACCTACATAACAGTAAACCTCGAGGATCAATGTGTTATACCATATTAATTATTTCTCTATTTATGTAACACCTATATATATGTTACTTAGCACTTTTTTGTAACACCTAATTAATCAAATCCCTCAGACAGCAGCTGCGCATTTCTCTCTACATTCCCCTCTCTATCTCTCTCATATCAGGTTTGTTAATCAATCTATCTATCTATCTTATTAAAGCTCCAATTTTTTGTTGTCAAGTTTGAATGATGTTGACCAGTTTTTCACTCACAAAACTTTTAAAATTTTCATTTCAAGTTTAAGGGGCACGTCTAATCATAACTCAACTTGTAAAAAAAAAAACTATTTTTGACTTATGAATTTCGTGGTTTTAAATTAAAGGTGTGTGTAATCTTTTAAATTTTGTGATCTTAGATTTGTGATGTAAAATATTGGAATTGAAAACTTTTGCTAAATTTAGAAAGATACACTCTTTTTGGAATAGGTTAAAAAGGAAAGTAAGACGCTTAGATTGAGATGAATGAAGTTGTTTTTCAAATATCACATTTTCTGATGTCCAAATTCCTACTGAGTTACTTTCTTGTGAGATTTATTTGTGTCACGCAAAGTTTTATGCAAAAAGAGGCTAGCTTGTAAAGGTTAAGTTTTTTATCTATAGACCATCAGATACAATAACAACAATATACCCAGTGTAATTTTAAAAGTAGAGTTTGAGGAGGGTAGAGTGTATGCAGACTTACTCCTACCTTGGGAGGTAGAGAGACTATTTCGATAGATCTTCGGTTCAAAGAAGAAGAAGAAACGAAAAGAAAAGAAGAAGTGTGAAGAAGTCGTGGTAAAATACTATAGAAAGAATGTCAAAGCATAGTGAAAAAGAAACATAACTACAACAAAATAATAACACAACTGAAGTGCATTAAAACAACAAATATCGAAGGACAAGAGACTTCCTGAGTGATATTATGACTACTAGCTAGTATAGAAAAATAAGTGAGACAGCGTTCTACTATCTACTAACCTTCTATCATAATCTGTGTCCTTTACAACCTCCTATATAAGGTCATGTCCTCAGTAAGATGAAAACTGCGCCATGTCCTATCCAATCACCTCTACCCAATAATTCTTCGGCCTACCTCTACCTCTCCTAAAATCATCTATAGCCAACTTCTCACGCCTCCGCACTGGAGCATCTGCACATCTCTTTTTTACATGCATGAACCATCTCAGTCTTGCTTTCCGCATCTAGTACTCCACCAAGGCCACTCCCATCTTGTCCCAGATATCTATTTCTAATCCTATCACTCCTTGTATGGCCATACATTCAACGTAATATTCTCATCTTCGCAATTTTCATCTTCTGAACGTGAGATTTCTTGACTGGCCAATATTTTGCTCCATATAGCATAGTAGGTTTAACCACCACTCTATAGAACTTGCCTTTAATTTTATGTGGCACCTTCTTATCACACAAGACTACGAATGCAAGTCTCCATCTTATCCAACCAGCACCAATACAATATGTAACATCGTCGTCAATCTCCCCATCTCCTAGGATAATAGATCCAACATACTTAAAACTCTCTCTTCTCTCTCTCTTTGGGACTGCATGTGTATCAAGTCTTACTTCCATACTAGCTTCATGTGTTGTGCCATGTGATGAGAGGCCTTCTATAAAGGCAAAGAGGGAAATGTGCCCGCCTGTAAGTTAAATCCGTAAAGCCAAATTATTGGTTTAGAAATGCAACTTTTGTGGGTGAATATCTCTTCTCTCTTTCTTGTTTCAGGGCTTCGAGGATATCATTCCAAATAACATGCCGAAATCTGTTGGTGGCCATGGCTCAAGTCACTCGTGCAGAGACACTGTTAACTGTCAGGAGAAGTCTGTCGGCAACGTTGTTGTGTTAGATGATACATCCTCTGATGAAGTAAGTACACATTCTTAGTCTTATCTCATGCACTACACAAACACAGTTTCTATTGCACAAAAATATATGTGTATGTATGCATGTTTTATGAAAACAGTGGGAACTGAACATAAATTGTCGAGGATATCTTTGGATTTTATTTGAATATAGTAACATAAATGACAGAAAAATGTTGTGATCACTATAAGTTAACTCAAGATGTCGTATTTCATGTTATAACCTTTTGATGCTGGTTGGAAGTTGGAATATTGAAATTGAAATATTATACAAATATATTCTTCCTGTGCTTGTATCTTATGGAAGCCATATTTTCTTTATCTAGAATGTATGCCCCTGCCGCCAGCTTAGGTAGATCCTTGACATCGTAGAATTATTCTTCCATACTCCATTTCGCCAGAGCATCCGCGACTTGATTAGCTTCTCTATAACAATGTTTAGCAATGGAGGTTGTTTGAGAGATAAAATCTTGTATATAGATATTAGTTTTGCCCTTCACTGCATTGACAATGATCAATGAATCCCTGTAGTCCGTATATAATAGCTTTTGCTTCTGCTAGGTTGCTACTGCCTTTTCCCAAAATTTTTGCATAGGCCATGATAATTTGACCATTTTGATGCTTATTTATACTTGCTTCTCTTCTAATGTGGATAATTATGTTCGACTGAAATTATATCATTTGATTATTAACCTCTGTTATAGTAGGTTTCTTACATGTAGATTCCTTCAAGTAAAATGACCTTTCTTTTAAATCTTTTGCTAGGATGCTACACCTTCGGGAACTGATGTCAAGTCACGTGCACCAAAAATGTCTCAATACTCAGCACAAGAACTTGACAAAACTAAATCTGAAGTTCAGAAGCTACAAATGATGCCTTTGCATGAAGTGCTTCTCCCTGAAAACTATTCAGCTTTAGTGGCTGCCCTTCCCGTATATGCTGGATCACCCAGTCTCTCGGTTGAGAAAGCACGTACTTTGGAAGAACTCGGGGAAAATCTTCCATCTCTATTCACAAATTTTCAGCAGGCGAAGAGGCAGAAAGATGAGTATTATAGTAAGGCTGCCAAGAAGGTAATCCTGGTCGACAAGCTTACTAAAAAGCAGGAGCGTTACAATGATCTCAAACGGCATCTCATTGAAATTGATGCTTCTATTGCAAGTTTGAAGGCGAGCCTAGAAAAAGCAGAGAAGAATAAGAGAGCAATTGAGGAACAAGAAATTCATTTGAAAAATGAAATTTCTCCATTGGAAGCTGCATTGGAAGAACTGGGAACGGAATTTCTTGATTCAAAGAAAGAAATGGCTGATTCTCTAACTACTCAAACAGAGGCTAGTTGGGCAGACTACAAACAAAAAATAACTGATTCGGGAATGTGAAGTCTTCAAGACATCAAACTTGCTTTTATGGATGTAAAATATACTTTGCTATCCACTAAAAAACCCTAAATGGTTTAAAGTAATGCATGTAAACGTATTTTGCTATCTACTCAAACTTGCAATTTTATGGATGGTTTTTTTTTTCTTTCAATCTCTCCAACTTTCAAAATCTTTGAGGCAATTGTGAATGAATTCAATCAATTCCAAAATGTTCCAAGGAGGTTGACATATGTTTAGAGCCAATTTCTCTGCCGGAAGTACTATGTGTTCAATATAAAGAACCTTAAGGTTGAACTCATTAAATTTAAATCATGAAGACTTAGGAAAAAGGTAAAGTACAAAAGATAAGCTAAGAAACTAAATTTAGAGAAATAGGAAAAAGAGCAAGATGGTCAAACCACAATCTATGAAGACTTAGAGAAATAGCAAATTGAACGTAACACTAGGAATCCTCATAACAAAACAAGTAACATCGGTTTATTTGCACTTACTTAGGTGATGTACTTTGTCAAACCTTCATCTTCTTGAAGGAAGGTAATTTTGTCAAACCTTCATGTTTAGCAGGTGAGGTCTATTTCTTTCCACCCTTGTTCCCTTTATATTTCCCAATGTAAGAAATGGTTGACATAGTTTGCGGCAGTTGTATCATAAATTTCTTCGGTATTGTCTATTACAATCTGATTGTTATATGACTTTTTTGATATATATTATTTAGTCACGGTTAGAGAAGCCGATTTTTTCAATGAGACCTTGCTAAAGTGGAAGGTTGAGATGCCATGATGTTTCGAGTTCTTATCTACCTACCTTATTTCTTATAATTATGTTCGGTTGAAATTATATCATTTGATTGTTAACCTCTGTTAAGTATGGTTTCTTTATTCATAGATTGCTAAGAGTAAAATGACCTTTTCTTTTAAATCTTTTGCTAGGATGCTGCACCTTTATCATCTGATGTCAAATTACCAGCATAAAAAATGTCTCAATACTCAGCAGAAGTACTTAACAAAACTAAAGCCGAAGTTCAGAAGCTACTAATGATGCCTTTGCATGAACTGCTTCTCCCTGAAAACTATGCAACTTTAGTGGTTGCCCTTCCTGTACATGCTGGATCAACCTACCTCTCGGTTGAGAAAGCACGTGCTTTGGAGGAACTAGGGAAAAAACCTCCATCTCTATTCACAAATTTTCAGGAGGCAAAGAGGCAGCGGAACGAGTATTATAGTAAGGCTGCTAAGAAGGTAATCCTGGTCAATAAGCTTACTAAGAAACAGGAGCGTTACAATGATCTCAAAAAGCATCGCATTGAAATTGATGCTTCTATTTCAAATTTGAAGGCGAGCCTAGAAAAAGCAGAGAAGAATAAGAGAGCAATTGAGGAACAAGAAATAAATTTGAAAAATGAAATTTCTCCATTGGAAGCTGCATTGGAAGAACTGGGAACGGAATTTCTTGATTCAAAGAAAGAGATGGCGAATTCTCTAACTACTCAAGCAGAGGCTAGTTGGGCAGACTGTAAATTGTCAAGGTAACTTTAATGTGAATTAGACCTGAAGTGCTTTAAGTAATGCGTGAAAATATGTTTTGCTATTTACTCAAACTTACTTTATGGATGGTTTGAACATGAAGTTGTTATTTTATGGTACATTACAATAGAAATACTCAAATGTGAAGGTATTTTCTCTTATTAGTTTGTACAGAATACGACGTCCATTTTAGTAGTCCAAACAGTTCTATCAAGCGTCAGCTCTGGAAGTTTGCACTAGTTATACCTCCATTTCTTAGATAGGATACGTGTCCTCACAACATATTTAAAATGACATCAATTACATTCTCCGGAAGGTTGCTAAATACATAGGGAGGTAAAGATTTCTTTTTACCCTTAGGAGGCATCATATAACAATATTCGTCAGTAAGACCCTGTGGGTTCTTAATGGACCAACACTCTGCCTCATACAACATAGCTGGTCTAACAATCACTTTATAAAACTTACATTTTAGTCTTAATTGGTGGCACATTTTTATCACACAAGACACCGGGTGCGAGCCTTCATTCTATCCACCCCGCTGCAATACGATCTCGATGAGTAACATCATCGGCAATCTCCCCATTTCCTTGAATTATTGACCCAAGATACTTGAGACATCCTCTCTTGGTGATCAAGATTAAATAGAGAAATTAAAACAACATTGCCTCTTCCCTGATAATATGTTAGTATCAAGAATACAACAACACATCAGTATTAAGAATATTTCTTACTTTCTTTAATTTCGTATTTAAATTTCTTATTTAGTTTATTATATTTTACTTAATATTTATATTTAAAAATTATGGCTCGTAAAAAGTTATCAGGCATGACCATTCTTTTTTTGGAAAGACGAGTAAAGGTGCTAGCTCTAGTAATCTTAATCCTCCTAAAACTAGAAAACGTACATATGATTATATTCATATTGATGAAATTTTTTGTAGTCAATCCACGGTAGGTTATTATATTTGGAGGAGACACTAGATAACGAAACTTAAGAAAGATTATTTGGGGATTAATGATAATATGAATGAGGACAAAGAAGAAAATAAATTAAATGAAATACCCGCTAGTCCAGTTTCAGGTGAATATTTTTTATATATATATTGTGTATTTAAATTGTAAAATGTCATCATTTCTTATATAGGTCGTAGTCTTAGTGACAATAATTATAAATGAGACTTGCAAAAACGTATATGTGGTTATAAATTTGTTGATGAAAAGCACATTGGAGTTTATATAGCTATAACTGTTCTAGAAATTGTATAATTTTATGATCTTATTGACAAAGTTTTAACTATAACATTAGGTAATACTTTTGCTACTACCACTGCATCAAATTCTTTAAAAGAGATTTTGCTCACTTCATGACCCAATTCTTCATGTTAGATGTGTAAGTCATATTTTTCGTTTATTTATAAAAGATGCTTAGTACTCATAGTCGACTAGGGTTTGAGAAAAGATTTCAATTCCCCCCCCCCCCCCCGCCCCCCCCCCCCCCCTCTTGATTATCAAATTTCGCATAAATCTTTAAATTCAACAACAAATACAAGATTTGAAAGAACCAAAAACATTCTAATCAAGAAAAAAAAATTATATTTAATAAATTAATATCTGAATAATGTAGATATTTTAATCTCATGTTAAATAAAAACAAGCAGGATCTAAGTCTCGCTTGGCAAGTGATTAAATAGCCTATAACTGTGATGTCATATGTTGGACATTTTGATTGCTTCCCGATATCATATAATGTAAACACTTAAAGTTGCTTAATGAAATATAGCTAGCGTGTGTAGAGTATTTGAAAAATAATCTAAACTTTTAAAAATGAAAGATGTTGAAAGATAACCACTTTTCTCTTAGAATGTAATATTTATTAAGATCCAATAATTATATTATTAGATTTACATATATATAATAAACTCTAAATAACTTTAACAATTAATTAGAAGAATCTTGCAAGGTGAATACTTTGCGACCTAGGCCCATGCTTTCTTGATCAACATGGCATGTTGGACCAACACAACAAGTACACACACCATTAACACATTGTATAATCCCAACTCTGCATTGCCTTGTGCAATCTGATGCCAAAGAGCACGGTTGTACCATCACAATATCTGATGATAAAAAAAAATTATTAGTACCTTGCACAAAAATTATAACATGTTAGTCCATGAGATATTGAAAGTTAATTGTTTGATTGAGGTAGACCTAGAGTTAGTATTTTCAAAGTGGGAGCAATTAATAATTTATATACATCATAATGAAAAAATATTTTGTTAATGGTACGATTTGAAAAAAGTGAGTGCAATCGCGCTTAATATTGACAACTTAGATCCACCATGTTTTATAAGTGAAAATTCTAACAAATCACAATTCAAATAAAACCTTCTTAATGTTAGAAACTTATGATCCAAAAATTGTGTGTGTGTGTGTGACTGATTGAGAAAGAGAGAGACTAACCACATGAAAAGACCAATAAAGTGGCTAGGAAAAACAGAATTACTGTATCTTTAGCCATGTTTTGTGTAATAAAAAGTCTTCTTCTTTTTTGACTTTAGAGTGCTTCTTATTGTGACCTTTTATAATACGTAGTTCATTAAATACTTGCCAATTTTCTGTTTGATAAGTTTATTTCCAACATGTAAATTTTGTTTCCTACTTTGAATTTTGGTAAGAGGATCTAAGAAGTTATTTTGTTTATGGAAGGTCAGCCATAAAAAATGTACTTGCCATTAACTACTTGCCATAAGTTTATTTTCAATTGTGAAATGTGAACTTTGTTTCCCACTTTGATTTTGGCAAGAGGATCTAAGAAATTATTTTGTTTATGGAAGGACAGTTATGAAAAATGTACTCTAGATAAATCTAACCTTATATCAAGATTTGTTTAGGATAATTTCGTGTCATTATATGAGTTTTGATCCCGTTTAAATAAGTTTATCAAGTATAATTTGCAGTCAGAATTGAACCGTAAGTCCCATGGAATTTTTTCTTTTGTTTTATAGGTAACGTAACCTATAATTCTTTCTGAAAATACACTAAGCCAAAGAAAATAAACTTAATTCTAACTAAAAATCATAAAAGTAATTGGTACAACATCCATTGTTATTTTATAACTCTATAGTAGTTATGTAACAAAGATAACCAATAAATATAAGTTTTTGATTTCACGACAAAATTAATACTTGTACTACTCCCTCCGTTCCTTTTACTTGTCGTATTTCATTTCACGAGAGTCAATTTGACTAATTTTTAGAGCTAAATTAAAGTATAATAATTTAATATTTAAAATTTAAATATTTGAACTATATGAAAAATACCATATCCTGCAATCCTTCTCATATTAATATGATAAAAGAAATACATCTTAAAATGTCGATCAACCTTCATGCAGTTTGACTCTCGAGAAGCGAAGGAACGGAGGAAGTATTGTCACTCGTTTAACTAATTTTTCGGAGCAACATTCATCATTTTCAAAAAGTTGCACTTTTTTCATTTTTATTTTATAACTCAACCATATCAATTTATACCATTTATATAATTTTTAACTTTTTTAACTCACTAGTATGGAGTACACGCGCAACATTGTACATGGAAAGATAAAGAAAGCGGACAATACGTGTCATAGACTTCTAATAAATATCCATTGGAATATATTGTATACACTTCTCAATGATTGATTAGTCTCTGGAACTGAGGGCTAATTTGAGTTGCATATCACAGTTATATAAGTAGATGAAATTGTTGCACTTTAATAGGCAAAAATATCTAGCAAGAGAATAAACTTGACTTGTTTGTTTGTTATATTAAACTTCTTAAACTTGTGAATTCATAATGATTTTTGTTTGTAGAAGTATGTAAAATATATATAGTAGTATTCAACTTGTTAATAAGAAGGCATTGAACCCATAATTTCATAAGTACAATGTGTTTAAATCATGGATATGCCTCGAGAGATGGTACTAGATTAACTGTGGCTGAAAACGCTTGAAATGAAAACTCCAAGATCTGTCCTCATAAGGTAAAGCAGAAAAGAAAAGCTAAGAAGTTAAATTTAGAGAAATTGAAAAAGAGCAAGATGGTTTGAGCACAAGCGCTGAAGGCTTAGAGAAATAGCAAATTGATTTGCACTTACTTAGGCGATGTACTTTGTCAAAACCTTCATGTTGTGAGCTTTATTTCTTTCCACCCTTGCGCCTTTATATTTCCTGAATGTAAGAAATGGTTGACACAATTCGTGGTAGTTGTATCATAAATTTCTTTGGTATTGTCTACTTAGGTTGTTACAATCTGATTGTTATATGACCTTTTTGATATATTCTTTTGTCACAGTTAGAGAAAAGTCGATTTTTTCAATGAGACTTTGCTAAAGTGGGAGGTTGAGATGCCATGATGTTTCGAGTTCTTATTTACCTATCTTATTTATACTTACTTCTCTTCTAATGTGGGCAACTTGTAATTCTCTTATAATTATGTTCGTTTGAAATTATATCATTTGATTATTAACCTCCGTTATAGTAAGTTTCTTTATTTATAAAATGTTTCAAGTAAACCGACCTTTTCTTTTAAATTTTTTGCTAGGATGCTTCACCTTTATCATCTTTTGGAGGAGACTTAAGTGGTGATTCCAAAATAAGTGGGGTAGAAGACTTCTTTACTCGAATCAAAACACATCTCCAAGATGCTCAATCCCCGAGAATTGATGTCAAGTCGCCTGCACTAAAAATGTCTCAATACTCGGCACAAGTACTCAACAAAGCTAAAGATGAAGTTCAGAAGCTACTAATGATGCCTTTGCACGAAGTGCTTCTCACCGAAAACTATTCAGTTTTAGTGGCTTCCCTTCCTATATATGATGCATCACCCAATCTCTCGATTGAGAAAGCATGTGCTTTGGAGAAACTCGAGAAGAATCTTCCATCCCTATAGTAAGACTGCCAAGAAGGTAATCTTGATCGACAAGCTTACTAAAGGACAGGAGCTTTACAATAATCTCAAACACCATTACTTTTTGGTACAGTACAATGGAAATATTGCCATAACTCTATCACATGTAATTGTCATAACTCTAATAACAGCTAGCTAGTAACAGTTATAAATAAATATTCATTATATGGTATTATGATAAATCAATTTTCCTGAAAAAAACAAACATACAAAACTTTCTTGAAGATGAATTTGGACATTTCCTTCACCGTAATATCTCGAGGATGAATCTAGACATTTTTGGAGAATCAGACACAAAGCGATAACATTTGTTTGGAGAGTCCGCACAACATAGGTTCAGTCAAACTCACAAAACCGGCTCTAAATCAATCGAACCTTGTGAGGTGAAGAGAAATGCTTGGCTGCAGATATCATAGTTGCTTCAACTCCAGATGAACTACTAGAAATTGAATCTTTTACAACTATATTGCTAGTATCATCATCTTTAATATAGAAGCACACAAGAAATGACTTTAAGGAAGAAGAGAAATCACAAGTATTTTTCTTTTTACTATAACTACTCATTTTGTTTGCTTTCAAAGTCAGAAGAAAAAATTTCACAAAAAAATTGTGAAGAATGAAGAGTTGTGAAAGTCAAAAAAGGTGTTTTGCTTGAGGTATTTTAAATAAATGATAATGAACACCCTTTATATAACATGTTTATTCTTGGTGCCCAAGGTTATGTTACCATATTAAATTTAGAAAAATATATAGATATTTGATGTTATGTATAGCAGCCATGAAAAGGAAATTTCCTGTAAAGTATGTAACCTTGATTACTTCTTATCTTGGACTAGTCATTTAAAAAAACAGGTTAAACTTTGCTTTCATTTTTAATGAAGAAGTATGAAAGAAATGACCTTAAGGGAGAAGAAAATTCCCTGTTTTCCTTTTTAGTACTATAACTCATTTTATCGGATTTGCGAACAATAGTCCCACATTGATAGCTAAAAAGATTGGAAAGCTACATATAAGGTGTAGGATCTCTTAATGGTATGACGCATTTTAGAGAAAACCGTACGGGTTTGTTCTAAAATGGATAATATCACACCATATAAAAGTATCTTTGGGCTGGCGGAGCCCAACAATTGGTATCAGAGTCCAGGGACGATGGGGTGAGTATGGAGATGTGGCGGAGTGATGGATGTGGGCCTCAGTTTGCTTACCCTTGCGAGCTTGGAGATGCCCACACAAGAAAAAGCTAGTTCCAGGCTTCGGTTGCTATAAAAATACTCAGACGATGTGGGTGCACACACTGAATCTCATGAATTAACCCGTGGATCATAGTAATGGGCCACGTAAAACTTAGTTCGAGGGGAAGATCATTGGATGTGCGAACAGTAGTCTAACATTGGTAGTTGAAAAGCTTGAGAAATTACATATAAGGTGTAGGATTTCTTAATGATGCGAAGTTTTTTTTTTTAGGGAAAACCATGAAAGTTTGGCTCAAAGCGGACAATATCATACCATATATTGGTTTGAACCAGTTTTGAGAACTTGAAAATATTTGAATCTGATCTAATTTTGTGACCAAATAAATATTTGAGATAAATTTTTAAAATCTGATCCAAAATTTATAAAATCTCAATAGAGAATTAAAACAACATTGCCTCTTCCCTTGGGCAATGGAAATCAAAAAATTAAAGTACCTAAGATATTTTATGTTGTGTGGCATCTCCAAGAAAATAGAAGGGACCCAGAAAATAACTTTTGAGAATTTCTTATTTTGAAAAATAATTGATTCTTTGACATAAAGTCAATAAACGTATCACTAAAAATCTTTTTTGACTTTTCTTTTATACCAACGTGTCTGATTAATAATAGAAGAATGTAAATTAAATTATTTAGTATTGATTGTGTTTGTGTATTCTTAATACTAACACATTATCAGTTACAATTGTTAATCAGAATAAACATTTTTTGTCTGACTTGGTTCTGTAATACGTAGGGCCTCTTTGGATATCATTTCGATGATTTAATCAGGTTGATTAATTTGAAGCTTAAATTTTATTTGATAATATATTTTGGATTTCTTAAGCTATGTTTTTTCTTAACTTAGAAATGTTTGTAATTACATGTTATTACGATTTATTGGGTGTGTGAACAAAAAGTCTCACATTGATAGTTGAAAAAATTGGAAAGTTGCATATAAGATGTAGGATCTCTTAATGATGTGAGACCTTTTGGGAAAAATCGTGCGAGTTTGGCCCAAAGCGGACAATATCACACCATGTAAGAGTATATTTGGGTTGGTTAAGCCCAACAATTGATATCAAGATGTGGCGAAGAGATAATATCACATCATGTAAGAGTATCTTTGGGCTAGTTAAGCTCAATACAATATTTCAAATACACATAATTTTACAAAAATTTACTAGTCCAAAAAATCAATAGTAATAATAACTAGATATTTTTTAATATAATCATTCGGTATAGTACAAACAACCTATTCACATCGAGCATGAGGCCTTATGAAATTACATTATTTCTTCCAAAAACATACATGAGGAAGAAAGTTTTCCATAGATGTTCTATGTCATCAAGCCATAATGTCAAGGAAAACATGTTTTTATTTCCAGAAAGATCCCCTATCTGAAGGCTGAACCTCACCAAATAGAACACAAAGGATTTCATGCATTTCTGTGTATACAATGCCATAACCATTCGAAAAACCCCACACACATATACATATGGATAGTGTACATAAATTCTGAATTCAGAATATAGAGTCAGTGAATTCAGATGTGAATTCAGATGTGAATTCAGAATAAGTGTGATCTTCTTATATGCATACATTGTAAATCTTCTTTTATGTGTATACATATATAACTCGAGTCAAAAATAATGTGTTCAGTCAAACTCGCAAAACCGGCTCTAAATCAACCGGACCTTGTGTGCTAATGAGAAATGCTTGGCTGCGGATATCATAGTTGCTTCAACTCCAGATGAACCACTAGAAATTGAATTTTTTACAACTTTATTGCTAGTATCATCATCTTTAATATAGAAGCACACAAGAAATGACTTTAAGGAAGAAGAGAAATCACAAGTATTTTTCTTCTTACTATAACTCATTTTGATAAAGAATTGTGAAGAATGAAGAGCTATGAAATTCAATATTAATTGATCACACAAAGACAAAAAGGGTGCTTTTCTTGAGGTGTTTTAAATTAATGATGATGAATCCCCTTTATATAACATGTTTATTCTTGGTGCCCAAGGTTTGTTAGCATATTAAATTTAGAAAAATATATAGTTAAAATGGTATGTGGCAGCCATGAAAAGGAAATTTCCTATAAATTAAGTAAGTAACCTTGATTACTTCTTATCTTGGACTATAGTCGTTAAAAGTAACTTTAGTAGAAATTTAATCAGGCTTTTATAGTAATATTTTATCTAATTACAATCTGTAGCAACAGTTTTTATGGCAATTATGTTTTCCATTTGTATTTTTTGTAGAATTTCGGCATCAAATACAAATGAAATCTCGGCATACAAATACAAATAGCTATTAACGGCATACAAATAGCAATAAAATTAAACTCTCAGCTGCGAAATGTAATTAAAATAAACTATTGATATGAAGCATAATTTGGCATGGATGTTTGTCATGTTATGTATTTTTTCCTTAAAACAGGTTAGCTATAAAATTTGTCTCTAAATATCTTTGCAACTAACAGAATTCTTTTGATAAATTTGTGGCTAATCCATCGTTAAATAGAATTAAGAAAGGATTAATTTTCTTTTTTAGAAATAGATTGGAAGTTGTCCATTGTTAATTTCTATCTTTTATAGAGATTAATTAGTATACGTATTGAGTAATTCCGCCCGTTAAAAGATTAAACAAAAATAAAAAGTCATCTTAGTATATTTTTTTTTAGATTTAAACCTTGGTCTTTCATATGGACAACGTTTGTACCACTAAAAATCTTTTTGACTTTTCTTTGTGTGTGCGTGTTTGATTAAAAATAGGAGAAGGTAACTTATATTGATACTTCATATTTAAGTATAATATAATTATAGAATTAATCATGACAAAAATGTTTACTGTAATTGACAATTGTATCTGATAATATGTCAGTATCAAGAATACAAAAAAACAATCAATACTGAGAATATTTCATATTATTCCTTCATGAAATGGGTGCACACTGCACAGTATCCTAATACTCCCTCAGTTTCAATTTATTTGGCCTATTTTGACTTGACACGGAGTTTAAGAAAATGAAGAAGACTTTTGAATCTTGTGGTTAAAAATTAAAGATATGTCAAATATACCAAAATGCCCTTTAATCTTGTGGCCTTAAACTTGCCACGTGGAAAGTTGAAATTGAAAAGTTGCTAAAAAGGAAAAGAGACATTCTTTTTGAAACGTCCTAAAAAGGAAAATAGGCCAAATAAATTGAAATGGAGGGAGTATAAAGTTACAGAGAAAGTAACTCTTAGGGTGTGTTTGGTATGAAGGAGAATATTTTCTGTGGAAAATATTTTCTTGGAAAATAAGTTGATTTCTTACTTATTTTTGGTGTTTAATGATTAAGCAAAAAAAATGTTATCGCAAAAATATTTATATGTGAGTTAACAAAACACTATAGGGGCGGGAGGGGGTGGGGAGTGGAACCTCGGGGGTGGGATGGTCAAGGGATAGGGGTTGGGGGCGTTGGGTGGGAGGGAAGGATACAATGAATATAGAATGTTAATTATGAAATTTATTTTCCCTACTCCCATTAAGAAAGTCATTTTTAAGGAACTTGTTTTCCTAGAGAAAATATTTTTCAAATATTTCATCCAATCAAACATGAAAAAATAAAAAAATATTTTACAAAAAATATTTTCCTCCATACCAAACACACCCATAATAATTTCTTATTTTAAATTATTGAATCTTTTGATTGTTTGAACCCTTACTTTGAATTTTCCATGTTGTAAAGGCTAATATAGATTATACTGAAAGTAGATCGTAATTGGAGTCGGGATTTAAATTTTATGATTCTGAATTATAATCTTTTTAAGTTATTAGATTCTAAATTAACAATATGAAATTATTCAATGAATTTTTAAGATAAATATATAGTTTGAACTAAAATTATTAAATTTGACAGAATCTATAATCGGCACTCTCCCTTCGTACGTCCTGGGTTGGATGAGGAAAAACTCTTTTTTTAGGGAAAATACCAACCTCATAAGGCCGAATAAGGAAAATTAAAACTCCATTGATTGTCCCAAAATAATAAGATCCAAGGTACTATGAAATAAAATAAAAGAAATAGTGGGTAGGTGGTGTTAGTAATTGTGGTTGTTGGATGAAGGTGAAAGGTGATGGTGGAAGAAGTGGCGTGAGGAGCTAAAATGGAGTTCGACGGTGAGGTGACATGTCATATGGCATTTATAAATATCGAGAAAAAGTCAAGACACGTGGAATGTTGTCCATGGTGGAGGGCCCAATAGAGGAGGGATATTTTTGCACCAACTTTGTAACGTCAAGGATAATGTTATGACTCTCAGCTATTGATAAATTATAGTTTTAGCCCTTGTGATATATGATTCAACACATTGAACGTTAAATTAATTAAAATGAGTGTTATAAATATATGTTACTTCATATTTAAACTATTTTTAAAAATATACTACACGCAAATATAGAGTAATAGTTACAAGATAATTTGATACTATAACGCAAAGATAATTTAATGGTACATGGTACGATTAATAATTCTGAAAAATTGTGAATCTATAAATAAGGGGATTAAAGTGCAAATTTCAAGCAATTGAACGTTAATGTGTTTGATCATATATCACAATGACTAAAATTACAATGTATCAATAGCTGAGGAATCAAAAGTGGTATAACCCTTTCCAAGAAGTACAAACTGCAAAAATATTACAATACTTTATGAAAGTTCCCATATAGTTTTTTCATGCCAAAATGCCTAGGAATACAAAGGATTTGATGCATTCCTTTGTTGTCTATACACTATAACCATGCATATATATGGATACCACACAGGTGAATTCAGAATTTAGAGTCAATGGATTCAGAATAAGTTTAAACATCGTGAATCAATTTTTGAAGAAACAATGAATTCAGTTAAACTCGCAAAATTTGTTGTACTAAATCAATCGAACTTTGTGAGGTGAAGAGAAATGCTTGGCTGCAGATATCATAGTTGCTTCAACTCCAGATGAACTACTAGAAATTGAATCTTTTACAACTTTATTGCTATTATCATCATCTTTAATATAAAAGCACAAAAGAAATGACTTTAAGGAAGAAGAAAGATCACTATTTTTCTTCTTACTATAACTACTCATTTTGTTTGCTTTCAAAGGGGGTGATGTTTTCTTGAAGTGTTTTTGGATTTGATGAACTTTTTCTCTTTATATAACATGTTTATTCTTGGTACCCAAGGTAATATATCCTCCTATATAAGAAGTGGGACTTTAGCAGCTGAAGCAGTTATTTTATGGACGACATGTCTGCTTCAACGGGTCTCATTTTGAAAAAAATTATATTCTTCTTTGTATTAATTTATTTATCTTACACTAAAAGTTTTATAAATCACAATAAGTAACAACTCATTAATGTAGGACTTCAGCAGTTGAAGCAACCATGTCATGGATGACATGCCTGCTTTGGCTGGTCCCACTCCGAAAAATTTTATACCCTTCTCCATTTTAATTTATTTATCTTACATTAAAAGTTTTATAATTACATAACAATTTATTATATATTTAAAAATTATATTAATAATATTATGAATCACAATAAAAAAATTACACTAAAAGTATTATAAATCACAATAATAAACAACTTAAAATATTCTTATATGAATTTCAAATTCTGACTCCGGCTCTACGGTCTATATTAACCGGACCTTATTGGCAGAAGAGAAGTGCTTGGCTACACTAACCATAGTTGCTTCTGGTCCCAAATGAGATGCTGCTACATTTGTATTTTTCACCTTTTTGTTATCATCCTCAATAATGTAGAAGCAAGATAAAAATGATCTTAAGGCAGCATACAACTTATTAATTTTCTTATTATTCTTCATCTTCTTCTCTTTTTCTTCTAATAATTATAAAAAGAACAAGTATATACTATAAATCAAGTGTAAAAGACTTAAAATGTTTAGAAAAACAAGAGCATATAGTTGTAATTGTTGTTGCTCAATTGATGAAAATGTAAGTCCAAGAACTTCATATTTTATAATATGGTGATTCTTGATGAACAAGCCAGCTTAATTAATTAGATTAATTTAAATGGAAGTCTCCTACCTAGTATACTAGCCAGTGAAAAGAAGAAGAAGAAAAAAAAAAGTAACCCCTTTTGACTAATGAATTTTTAAAAAATTTGTGGATTCTTAATGATCAAGCCAAGCTTAGTATTCTATTTGGTTCTTTTTGGTTTACCACTACACATTCCTTACTATTTTTGGTTCTCGATAAATTTGAATTCGCATCACTTAAGATCCTTTAAAGGAACGAAACGCTTTCTATTAGAATTTTTTCTATTTCTAGGGCTCGAATCAAGATCTCTGGTCGATATCTATCATCATCTGTTTATTGTGTTTCGGTTATTGCACTATTTTGTTGTTGTTCTTGTTCCTTTCTTGTAGCCGTTGCACTGGTTCTCTTATTAGTTGCTATGTTTTCTTCTTCTTTGTACCTGGATTTGCTGCACTTGAGCCGAGGGTCTTCCGGAAACAGTTTTTCTACCTCCACGAGGCAGTGGTAAGATCTGTGTACACTCTACCCTCCCTACACTCCACTTGTGAATTCCACTGAATATGTTGTTGTTGAATCATCTCTGGTCAGAGACGAATCCATGATATTAATTTTATAGGTTCGCTCTTTAGATTCATAATCTATTACACTAGTTATTAAAATCTTAATGATCTTTCGCATATATTTCTATACTCCGAATCGAAATCGATGGATTTATATGAACCCAATACTTAATTTCAAATTAACGGCCCAAAATTTGTTGGCCCACGCCATCTTTTACTGACATTCTGAGCAGTGGATCAGAACCACTTGGGCTTGGGAAAATATTTAGATTTTACAATTAAAAGTTGAGTAAAGTTACATATTTGGCCGTTCGTCAAAAAATAATTACAACCTTTAGCTAAATATAAAAAACAAATATACCTTAACTATGTATATAGTATATGTTAATATATACCAAAAAAATATTTTCAAACTATTACTTTAATTGGAGGCTATATACGGTAAAAATCCCTTTTATTATATTGGCTACTCTGATAATATATTCCATTATTAGCCCATTTGAAAATCTCTGAGTTGGGCTCAGAGACAATCAATTGAATTTGAGCCCATTAAGTCCTTTCATGCCAATGATGACTATCATACAAATAAACTACATTAGTTTAATTTAGAGTGAAGGTATCTCGATTTTTCGAGTTCATATATGAACTATTAGATATGCGAGTTTTCTGTTTAAACTATCACCAGCTATTTATCAAAACACTCCTCAACTATCAATTATTCTTTTTCCCTACTTGAATGATGGTGATATTTCAGGTAGGAAAATGAAACAACTAATAGTTGAGGTGTGTTTTCATACATAGTTGTTGATAGTTCATGTAGGAAACGCACACACCTAATAGTTCATGTACGAAGTTTGAAAAATTGAGATACTTGGAGTGTGTTTTTGACCTAACTCTTTAATTTATAACACATAGATTAATCTCTAGTTTAGATTTTGTAATTAGTAGATAGAGATGGCCCTTCATGAACTCAAGGGTCAATTTTATTTTATTTTATTTATTTTTTGGCCATGTTGAATTAAATTGACTTGTTATGATGTGTAAGCTATGAAATTGATTCTTACTAGTAAATGATAACAAAAATGGACCCCCTAATCCCTATTACTAAACTTTTTGGTGTCCTTTCTGTTTCTTTTTTTTTTTCCTCGATAAGGATATTGATAAGAAAAAGAAATGTTAAATTCGTTAATTCGATTAATTATTTTCGTATAACTAAAAAGTCTGTAAGGAAGGGTCAATCTGACAGAAATGACAATCATGTCATAGTCCTCAACTTCAAATCCGTATACGTATGTCTAAAGTTTGAAACTCCAACTTATTAGTTACGATTTTCAATTCAATTTTATGAATTTAAATTAATTTTGAGATGATTAAATTTAGGAAGATTATAAATTTTGGCTATTTTTTAAATCGGAATCCTAACTATGGCTATTTGTACACTAGCCCCAACTCATAGAAGATTGGGCTAAAAACAGCATTGGATGATCCAATTTGGATCCAACAACACCTATGGGTCATTTGTATGGTCGTCTCTATTTTGTGTTGATCTTTAATTTTTGCATCTCATAACAAATAATTTCTTCGCGATCGAGGTATAAGTTTATATTGTCGTCTCATAATGTCTTACAATTTATATCCGGGCATGACTTCAGTTTTTAAAGAACTTATGTTTCGCTAGACATAAGTTCAATCGCTAAATAGCAAAATTAAAGACGAGTCTAGTTGAGGGATAAAAATTAAAGACTCATTCATTTAAAGGGTAAAAATGTGTAATTTTAAAACTAATACTATTAATTTGATATTTGAAATCTATTGATTTACCCGATTAAAAGTTGCACCGTCTATACTATATATAGGAGGGAAAGTATTTCTCTACAATTTTTTTTATTAATTCTCATGGCTTAAACTCGAAATCTCTCGTTAAGTTTATATAGTCGACTCTAATTTCTTATGATTAAGATATAATTGTCGCTATGGAAAGGCCTCTTAAACTAGAGTAAAAATCAAACATGCTACGTCTTTTTCAGTATGCCTGCTAATTAAAGTGATTTACCTCACAAATCATATTTATCTATTTATTTTGTTTTTCGTTTCGTATTAGATATTTATATTGAAATTCGATTAGATTTAGATTCGAACATTGCAGGGTTCATTTCTAGAAGCGATATTTTCAATAGGATATTTTTCATCCTCAAATATTCGAACTCAAGACCTTTAATTAAGGGAGGATGGACCTCAATCATTCTACCGCAATTCGTTGATCATTTATTTACTTATTAATAAAGCAAATTTACAGCAGTATCAACACGTGCAACTCATATGTTGCCCAGCACATGCCTATCTTTAATATCTTTAGCTAGCCGTCCAAGTACACATAATTAATTAAAGAATTATTGTACAATAATAATAGTTTAATTAAAACCATATCTTAATTAGGTGAATAACTTAATAAGTTTGTCTAAAAATATCTTGAAAGTATAGAGTCTATAGTGACACTTGTTGTATTGTTTGAGGCTAACCTTGTTTGACACACCAATTCAAATGTTCAAATTATTATTTTTTTACCTACGTGTTTTCTAGGCCACAAATTTTGAATTGCTTTTTATGAAGAAAGAATATATGAAATTATCCAAAAAGAAAGATTGAGGACGGTCATTATGGTAATTAATTTGGCTACATACCATAAGGGTAAACATGAGTGGCCTCGGCGAAGGATAAGATACAAAAAGTGAGACTCATGAGATAATTCATATATGTAAAGAGAAGATGCACGAATGCTTAGTGCGTGTGGAGGTGTTAGAGGTTAGCTATGGATAATTTTAGGAGATGTAAAGGTAGGTCGAAGAAGTACTGGGAGAGGTGATTAGATAGGTCAGAACATAGTTTAACTTACCGAGGACATGACCTTAAATAGGAGGTTATGGAGGATACGAATTAGGATAGAAGATTAGTAGATAGTAGAACATTGTCTTGCTTGTCTACATACTGATAGTTGTGGCATTTTTCACGTAGTTTCTTGTCCTTCAATTTCTGCTACTATCTACATTCTACAGTCCCCTATACTTTGATTATCATACTATTTATTGTAGTTATTGTTCCTTTTTCTATGATCTTTGTCATGCTTTCTATAGTATTTTGTCATGATTTTATCACATTTGTTATTTTCCTTTTCGATCTTTAATTGGATACATTTTTTCTTGAGCCGAAGGTCTATTGGAAATAACTTCTCTACCTCCCAAGATAAAAATAAGGCATGCATATACTCTATTATCATCATCATACTGCACTTATAAAATTACACTGAATATGTTATTATTGTTGTTGTTTACCACAACAGAGCTTGGGTGACCGCAATAAGTAATTTGTTCGAATATTTTTCACTTAAAAATTATGTTATATGTATAACATCAAAATTATTTTTTATATTTATATAGCAAATGTTCACTCCCTTTAACTTCTTAATATGTCCTTGTAGCTCCACGCGCTGAAGTAGGCTTAAATATACCGATTTTACAGAACTCAATAACTTTAGTTCATACTTTATATATGAGTTTTCTCTTTTACTGTATGTATATATTCTAAAATTAAAGGATTCAAAATCCAAATAATGAGTATATAATATGTAAACATAACGTGATCCTAAAAAAAAAAATATTACAAATATCTTTCACAAGTTTATATCCACAACATTCTAAGTGGCTTTCACGTTGCATATCTGCTAAGTTTAATTCACTAGACTAAAGTTTCTGATTCTCTGACAATTTATATTCATTTCTTTCCAAAATTTCTATGTATAAAATAATTGAAAACTTAAGAAATACAAAATAATTGTAATATGATCAGTACATTGTATTGGTGCAGTATATATAATATTTCCTAGATACGATGCTCTGATTTAGAAAAATTCCAAAAAATGTGATGGTACGTGTACATACAAGTGTCCCAAATCTAAAGTGCTAGCTTAAAATCAAAGTAAAATAATTTTTTAAATTATTTTTCATCCGATGTTCAATAATATCGAATCAAATTTTATATTTGAGTGCAGAAAATAAAAATGAAAAAATAAATGCAATCTTTGAGAAATAAACCTTAGACGTTGTGGTGCTTTTGGTATACCCTAAATTTCTGAATTAATATTTTATATGTTGTTTGAGGGATTTAAAATATATATGTTATAATGTAATTTTTTATCAAAAAAGTTGGTGTGAACTTCCTCCTGCCCTCTAGATTCGCCTTGATATTCGATATTCATACAAAATTGAGTTTCAAAAGACTCCTAGCAAAAATGATATATTTAGCAGTATTAAAATTCAAGTTTTCTAATTAGGAATGAAGTGTAATTTTTTTTTTTGGTCAACAAGTATACTTATTATTTTACCATAACTTTATTAGTGTAAAATACTCTCTCTTTTATATTATTTGTCCATTTTCTTACACATTTTTTAAGAAATTATAAATAAGAAGAATATTTTTATTAATGTATTGAATTTATTATATTCAAAAGGTGATACAATAAAATTGACTTTCTATTAATTACTTCATCCGGATCACTTTACTTATCATCCTTCTTAAAATGGTTCATAATATTTGTCATTTTAAAAAATCAAAACATAACTAGTTATTTATTTTCACCTTTAATCTTAGTCATAAATATGGAGAGTTATTAATGTGGCAAAAGTAAAAAATATTTAGTTAAGATGAGTAATAAATAAGAATAATTTAGTCAAATAATCATCTATTTAATATTTTTTAAGGGACACCAAACAAAAAATGTAACAAATAAAATAGTTCAAAGAGTACTCTTTAAAAATGTGTCAAGTTAATATTGAAAAAATACTAGGTGATTCTTCCCATCTGTTTTAGTCTTGGTAAATAAAGCCACCTGGTACTTGTTGCTGGTGAGAGGTGATAGATATCCCACAAATTTAATTAAAATGCACGAAATTTGACTCGAACACCACGATTATAAAAAAAATACTGAAAAAATAAAAATAAGAAATTTAATTATTTTTCTAATCATATAGACAAGTAATAGACCAACCGCCCACAGGATTGGCTTATAGTATGTCCCAAACTCTCAAACTTGTATGTATGTGGCTGACATCTTTTATGAAATTCAGAGAATGAGTAATCATTCACTTTATCCTTCCTAAATATCTGCTCCTTTTCCCATTTGCAGCTCAAAGAGCTTGTCGTGGCGGCGAAGTCAGAATTTTAATTTTATGAATTTTATATTTTAAAATTATAATTCGAAGTATGAATAAGTAGATTTTGAGTTTAATATATAATAAATTTATCAACATAAATATTTATTGAAAAAAAAAATGATTACGTTATTATGTGAGTAAGAGGTTATAAATTCAAGTTATGAAAAAACAGCTTCTTATAGAAATATGAGATAAAATTGCATACTATAAGCCCTTAATTGTGAATTTGTGATTCGACTCATTTTGAACACGACATATAATGAAAGTTTAGTATATCAAATTGCTCTTTTGTTCATCGAGGAAAAGCTATTGTATTCGGTGAAATTCGTAGCTTGGTTTCTACCTCAGCCTTTATCAAAAGGAGAAGTTTTATTATCTAATGTTTTATCTGTAATGATAAGATTAAAAAAAATATATGAACAAATATTAAATCAGTGCTTAAAACATTGTCAAAAAGGATAATTTTTCAAGAGTTGTATTTTTGCAATTTTCAAGATAAGAATAACAAGATTTAAATAGTGACATTAAAAAGGGACATTTGCATAAATTATCTCCAAATTGATTCATTTATAAGTTGGGCTGATTTGGCTAATTATATATTTTTTGTCTTAATATATGTGTATTTTTCAGATTTCGAGAGTCAAATATTTTTTTTCTTTATCGTGAAATTTCTAAATGCTTTTTAGTATTAATTATTGTGATTGTTTTCAAATATACAAATTTTACTTTTTAAAAAATTATTATTTTGTTTTGTTATAGTGATTTAGGATTTGCAATTGGCTATTCAAAATTGGACAATATTTTAGCTTTCCATTCGATGCTTAAGAAAAGGAAGTTCAAAAAATTCATAAAACTTGTGTATACTTGCCACTGGCTTTTGTTATAATGCCTTCCATATGAAAAAAGTAAAGTACCCTTAGGATTTAGCCATTTTTGTAATTTGCTTTTTTGTTATGGCGATACACTTTAATGGGGCGCAGGTTAAAGAGAAGAATTGACAGATATTTAAATTGATAAGTCTTCGAAAAATGAGTGTATATTACATCTAGGGAAATTCCATATTGGAATGAGAGTTTAATATGAATAGCTTTATAAAATATACCGTGAAGGGTCAAAAATATACTTAAAATATCTTCTTCTTCTTTTGTTTCATATTTACACTATTAAAAATGTGAGCTTTTTACTTGAACTATCACGCAATGGTTAGCAAAGCACACTCAGACGCTGAGTAAATTAAATGTTTGTCTATAAATGCTTTTAGACATGTTTGACCATAATTTTTTTGTCCACGTGGCATATATAACGACTCTATTAGCTAACGCATAGTGAAAATTAATATTTTTGAAATCACGACGAAATTGTAACTTAATAGTAGAAAACAAGACGGAAGATATCGACTCCACGACTGAAACGACACCACGGCTAAGAAGATGGAGAGGAAGATGTCGAATGCGATGGAGAATAAATTAATTTACAGGCCGATAACTTTTAACCTTTTGACCTAATAATAATTTATTTTTCCACACTGGAATTGTTTTTCCATGTGAAGTGCCATCGCGTGACAGAATTTTTAAGCAAAAGAGAGAGTGTAGTACACACATCATCAAATATTAGTCGATGTATGTTTCGCTAACAATTGGGTGATAGTTTAAGTAGGAAATTCACGCTCTCGATAATTCAGATATGAAACTCAAAAAAAAAAATAGTTTAGGTGAGTTTATATATAATGATAGTGTAACCTAAAAAATAAATAATTTAGGTGTGTTTGCCCCTTCACTCTAAAATATAATTTGTAAAGTTCTAATGGCATGTGCACTTTTTATATGATGATATCGTAGCCTAAAAAATAAATTTATAAGAGGTTAAAATAAACAATACGTGTTAAGAATTTAAATCGTAATTGTTATCTACTAGTAAGATATACTAAAGAATTGGAGTCGCATCGAACAAACCCCAATGTACAAAAATAAGCCAAGTTGTAAATTAATAATTTTCTAACGAATAACCTAGCTCATTTTATTTATTATTTTCTTGTCATTGTTGCAACAGAGCAAAATTAAACTAGATGACATATATAATAAAATCTTCCAAGTTGCAACTTCTTGTTGCATTTTCGAGATAGAATTGAATATTAATCCAAAAAACAAGGGGCACAAAAGCCATAAATAAAAACTATGGGTTATAATCAAGTGGATCATATTATATACGAAAATTATTAATACTAAGGAGATAGTGAAAGAAGAGTAAAAAAAACAAAGATAATTGGTCCTACTACAAACGTGGCAGGATAATATCGAATATAATAAATAAATAATAAATAAATAAAATAATAAATTATTTTAATTAAATTAAAATAAAAGAATAGAGGGACCTCATCGTCCCCCACGAGCCAGCCTCACGTGCAATAACATGTTGACTATTATCTGTTTCCGTATTTTGTCATATTTCGCTTCTTGAGAGTTAAACTAGTTTTTGAATATATAAATTTTAAATATAAAATATAAAATATTAAATTTAATTTAACTTAAAAAATGAGACAAATAATTTTGAAAAAAAAATATGACAATTAATTTGGGAAGGAGGGGATAAGAATTACAAGAAATTCAATTTTTGATTACGTTATACTTCCTCCGTTTCTTTTTAGTTGCCATGAAAAGATTTTACATAACTCTTAAGAAAAAATTACTATTTAGGAGTGTAGTTTGACTTTTTTTAATATATCCCTTATTAATTATTTAATCTTTGTCTAGTTACACGCTTCTTACTTCTAGAATAATTAATGATAAGGATAAAATTAAAAAAAAATTAATTTTTTTAATTTTTTTTAAATTAATAAGTATTTAAGAATAATTAAATTTAAAATACATAACAACTAAAAAAGAACGGGGAGAATTAAAAGAATAGAATAAAGTTTGGGGTATGGATTTAGATGAGTTTGCTACTTGGGAGACCAAAATTAGAATTTACAATTACGCACTACCGCCTTGCACGTCCTTTATTTATTGACAAGATTCTCCCTCACATATTGCCGCCTCTAACGTTTCTAGTCCCTTACTTTGACCTACATGCTGGGCAAGTTAGATTCAGAATTTAAAAATTTTGAGTTTTTTATAGTGATCTCAAGTTAATATATAATAATAATGTTTATAATTAAATATTTAATACTGTATCTTTTAATGCATACATCAAACTATTGTGTCGAAGCTTTAGCTCTTGTCATTTGTTCTTGTGAACTCATAGCTTGTGTTCTAGATCCGTCACTATAACCTACAAGTTTACAACAACAATAACGTGAAGTTTGAGGAGAATCATGATATGTATATAGTTATATTCGTAATTTGTAAAGATAAAAAAATTATTTTTAATAAATTAAATTTTCAATTCAAATAAAGCATAACCCGCAAGTTTACGTCTATTTCACTCTAGGGCGTGCCAAAGAAAAGTCAAGGTTTGGAACAGAAAAGATGCCTTCTTGGTTTGACTAAAGCACTTTAAAGATCACTTCATGTGATGTGAAAAGTGATTAATTAACTTGATTAAACATATACCAAAGATTATACCAAACTCGTTATGTTATTTTCTAATTAATAAAAAGTAACTTAATCTCATTATTATTCAACTTGCTGATGATTGCATGTTTCCTTGGTGCTGACTTGGTTAATTATATTATATTATTATGTGTCTGACAATGACAATAGGTGAAAAAGAAAAAAGAGCAAGAAGAATTAGTCAATTGATGAGAAGTAGGATAATTAAGTTTGTGAGTATATTTAAGAGTTAAAGGATCAAAGGTAGATTCAAATTATATCCCAGTTTTGTGAGTTTATATCTGAATTATTGGGAGTGCAAGTTTCCTATTTGAACTATCACTTAATGGTTAGCGAAAAACAAGCCTAGATGCTGACTAGATCAAATATTTGTCTACAAACGCTTCTAGGCGCGTTTGACCATAAAATCTTCGTCTACCTAGCATATATTACGATCGACTCTATTAGTGGCACATTATTATTTTTTATATTTTTCAATTAATTTTTTTAAAACCCTAAACTCCCTTCCAAGCTGAATCGACGCCACGACTAAGATGAGTTCACGACTGAGAAGGCGGAGAAGAATAAATTAATTTATACGGTAATAATTTTTAACTTTTTATCTTAACTTTTAACCTAATTAATATTACAGGAATTTATTTAACTTCATCACGGGTGAAATTCTTTTCTCACGTGGCAGAATTTTTAAATAAAAGAGACTGTGTAGTAACACACCATTAGATATTAATTGAGGTGTGTTTTGCTAACTATTGTGTGATGGTTCAGGTTAGAAACTCACACTCCCAATATTTCATGTATGAAACTTAAGAAACTGAAATAATTTAGGTGTGTTTTTGATCCTTAACTCTAAATTAATTTAATTCCGAAATAACTTGGATCGCGAATCAAACGACCCCTAAATTATTACAATTACCTTGGGTTTATTTTAGTCATACATCCCATCTGTCCTAATCACGTCTGGTTTTAAATTTTTCCTTTTCAAATTTAATGTTTTTGGTTCACCAAATACGGTAGGTAGGGCTGGGTGAGAAATGGTTCCCTCTTGCTAATAAACTTTCCCCGGCCTTCGATTAACCTTACTCATAAAGGGTCTTATGGTCGGGAGAACTACCTAACTAAAGAAAAATAGTGTTCTTTCTAAGAGTAGGCGTTGTACTTTATTAATGGGATAGGAATTCGTAGTGGGACGTTCTTTTCATAGATCCTTCGAGCGAGAAAGGTGCTGCGCTGGGGCCTCCTCAAGGTCATTCGGAACCACTTTAAGACTGTTTATTGGCCATAGCAACGCAATGTTCAGTGGTGGGGCAAAGCACTAGCGAGAAGCTTCCCTTGGAAAATAAATGAAAAATAAAGCTTATTCAATTCACCTAGATCATTAGTTGGAAAAAAAAAGTTACGTATAAGGTGTTAGTAATATTTTTAATGATGTACATATTAGAGAAGATAGTTTGTCTTTGATTGACAATATCATATCATAATAAAAAAATTGATTCATCCTACATTTTTCTTTTTAATTTTTTCATGATAGTGATATCCCTTTGAGACCTAAGTTTTAGCTGTCTCCTTATTTCTGTCATGATATAAGCATTATGATAAGCGGGATTTTCTTTAGGAATTCTAGTATTATTAGTGAAGATGCTAGTATTACTAATTTTGTCAATAATTTGGAACCTTAACTTTGGATCATCAATCATCTTGAGTATTTTCACTCAATTATCATTACTGATGACATTAATATTTAAGTCCTTGAACTGAGAATACAACTGATAGAATTCATCCTTGTCTTTATTATCACAAGGTTGACCAATCTGGCAAGACGTGCACTCTTCCTCAGATGAGGACATGCAGTCTTCTTCATGAAGTCTTTTAGGTCTTCACTTGTAAAAGATTCCTCACCGTCACTATTGTTTGGGCTAAAATTTTCCGAAAAAGAATTAAGGAGAATTTTATATAAAGAATCCTTAATATTTTTCTCTAGGTCAAGGTTTTTAATCTTATCCCTGACCTTGCAATCTCTTGCATAATGGCCTATTCTACCACATTTGTGGTATGCATTTGATTTATTATTCTTATAAAACTCTCTTTTCCCTTTATAATCCATTTTTCTCTTTTCACGCTTGTCTAAGCGTTTCTTCTTTTTGTACTGCCTATGAGGCTTTTCCTTATAATCTCTTTTTCCTCTATGTCTATTAGACTTTTTAGAGGATTCAGGCATATCGATTGCGAATTGTTCACAAAATTCTCCTAATTGTTGTTTCTCATTCAAATGATATCTTTTAATTTGTTGATTCAACTTGATCTCGTTGCACAAAGAGAGACATTCTTGGGTGCAAACACTTATAAGTTTTCCATAAGTATAGTCATCATAATTAATACTCACCCCATCTCCTCTAAGGGCCTTCCTAACCCTTTGTGCAAATAAAGCAGAGAGTCCGTCTATAAACTTGAATTTCCAATAAGAGCTATTACACTCAGGTAATTCCATAACTCTGGAGAGAAAAACATCATTGTACTATCTAAATGACGTAAGGGTTTTACATCTAAAGTTTTGGAGCATAGTCCTAATGGTTTTACTATTATCCGACCATCTTCCAGAAAAATGTTCTATAATGGTTAGGACCAAGGTGTAGACTACATTTGGATTCATTCCATTTTCATCCTTAACGGCATTTAAAATGGCTACACGTTGGGGTTCTGAGAGATAATTATCCCACCACCCCTTTAATTGGCCTGTAAATTCGGTAATAATCATGTTGGCTGTATCCTTTTCAGAATTCTTGTTGGCCTTGCAAATCGTACTATAAATAAGAATTCTATGAGCCAGAGTATAAATCTGTCTATCAGTAAAACCATCAATATTCCATTCATAAATTTCTATCCCACTAAAACTATTAGAGACGTAATATTCTTGCTCCTCCAGGAGGATATCTTGAGGAGTCGGCCTAGGATAGTAATACATCCTTTGGACTGGTTTTCTAGCATGTTTCTCTGAGATTTTATTAATCTCATCCGGAATATTATTCTTATCAGTGGCCTCACTTTCACTTAGTTGGAGGGGATTAATATTTAACCCCTGAAACCTTTCTTGAAGCAATCTTTCAATATTATCAAGCTTTGATAATTTAAAGTCCTTAATTTCTGGAGGGGGTTGGATAGTAGGAGTAGGCTTCTCCTTTCCTTTATCAGGGATTTTGGACTTCTCTAATTCAGAACATAAATGACTAATTTTATCATGTAAAGAAAGAATATGTTCTCCTAAAATACTCACATATACATTCGTGTAATTACTTTATCTTATTAAAGTTTTAACATGCTTAGAAGTAATAAGAGCAGTGTCATTATCATCAAACAACTCTGCAAATGCAGTAAAATATACAGTCTTATTATCTTTTTCAATTTGAAAAGATTATTGAGGAGGTAGAAGAGATTTGGTAATTGTACCGTCAGATAATTTATAATCTTGTTCTAACATAGAAATATAGTTATAAACATATTTCGTCATAAACTATGGTACAAAAGCAATAACTTTATTTGCTTTAGAAAGATCATTACAAAAACCTTCTTGAAAGAATGTTTGTTGATTATTATTAAAGTTTTTGAAAAACCATTTTCTAAATGATTCCCATTTGCGCTGAAAAAATTTATTTGAAATTTTCTTTCTTACCGGCGACCCCGGTCTAAAATCAATAAGTTCTGATTTATCCATGTAAACCATTTGGAAAGTCCATTTCAGACAAAGTAGGGTCCATATCAGGGCTAACTATATGATTTTCAATTTTGATATTATCAACTCTTTTTCCTTCTCTCATATAAGAGGTGGATACTCTAGAACTATCTTCTTCTCTAATCTGAGAAGTAGACGCTCTAAAAGGCATATCAACAATATAATCAACGCTCTAGAAGGCAAGTTAGATTCAGAATTTAAAAATTTTGAGTTTTTTTATAATGATCTCAAGTTAATATATAATAATTGTGTTTATAATTAAATATTTAATACTGTATCTTTTAATGCATACATGGAACTATTGTGTCGAAGTTTTAGCTCTTGTCCTTTGTTCTTGTGAACTCATAGCTTGTGTTCTAGATCCGTCACTATAACCTACAAGTTTACAATAACAATAACGTGAAGTTTGAGAAGAATCATGATATGTATGTAGTTATATTCGTACTTTATAAAGATAAAAAAATTATTTTCAATAAATTAAATCTTCAATTCAAGTAAAGCATAACCCGCAAATTTACGTCTATTTCATTCTAGGACGTGTGCCAAAGAAAAGTCAAGGTTTGGAACAGAAAAGATGCCTTCTTGGTTTGACTAAAGCACTTTAAAGATCACTTCACGTGATGTGAAAAGTGATTAATTAACTTGACATAAACATATACCAAAGATTATACCAAACTCGTTATGTATTTTCTAATTAATAAAAAGTAACTTAATCTCATTATTATTCAACTTGCTGTGATGATTGCATGTTTCCTTGGTGCTGACTTGGTTAAATATATTATATTATTATGTGTCTGACAATGACAATAGGTGAAAAAGAAAAAAGAGCAAGAAGAATTAGTCAATTGATGAGAAGTAGGATAATTAAGTTTGTGAGTACATTTAAGAGTTAAAGGATCAAAGGTAGATTCAAATTATATCTCAGTTTTGTGAGTTTTATATCTGAATTATTGGGAGTGCAAGTTTTCTATTTGAACTATCACTTAATGGTTAGCGAAAAATACACCTAGATGCTGACTAGATCAAATGTTTGTCTACAAACGCTTCTAGGCGCGTTTGATCATAAAATCTTCGTCTACCTAGCATATATTACGATCGACTCTATTAGTTGGCACATTTTTTTTTTATATTTTTCAATTAATTCTTTTAAAACCCTAAACTCTGCCCTTCCAAGCTGGATCGACGCCACGACTAAGATGAGTCCACGACTGAGAAGGCGGAGAAGAATAAATTAATTTATACGGTAATAATTTTTAATTTTTAACCTTAACTTTTAACCTAATTAATATTACAGGAATTTATTTAACTTCATCACGGGTGAAATTCTTTTCCCACGTGGCAGAATTTTTAAATAAAAGAGATTGTGTAGTAACACACCATTAGATATTAATCGAGGTGTGTTTTGCTAACTATTGTGTGATGGTTCAGGTTAGAAACTCACACTTCCAATAGTTCATGTATGAAACTTAAGAAACTGAAATAATTTTGGTGTGTTTTTGATCCTTAACTCTAAATTAATTTAATTCCGAAATAACTTGGATCGCGAATTAAACTACCCCTAAATTATTACAATTACCTTGGGTTTATTTTAGTCATACATCCCATCTGTCCTAATCACGTCTGGTTTTAAAGTTTTCCTTTTCAAATTTAATGTTTTTGGTTCACCAAATACATCAAAAAGATGACTTTTTCTTTGTCCATATTAATGAGCTCAGAAAATGAAAAATAAAGCTTATTCAATTCACCTAGATCATTAGTTTGGAAAAAAAGAAGTTACGTATAAGGTGTTAGTAATATTTTTAATGATGTATATATTAGAGAAAATAGTTTGTCTTTGATTGACAATATCATATCATAATAAAATTTTTGATTCATCCTACATTTTTCTTTTTAATTTTTTCATGATAGTGATATTCCTTTGTTGTTATCTTTGGATTGATTAGCCAACAACTGGTATTAGAGTCAATAATTCAACGAGATGAATATACATAAATATGATAGAGTGATTATGTAGGCACGACTTAGCTAGCTAATGTTTTTGTCCGTCTAAGGATCAATTTACTACATTTTACTTGTACGATGTAAATTAAATTTGGAGAACATAGACACACACAAACACACACAAAATACTCGATTGATATGGATGCACACAATTAATCTTTAAATAAGCCTATGAGAGGATGAGTCATGTAAAACTTGGTTTGGAAGGGAGATTGCTAGATGTGCGAACGAGGTCCACTCTTAATGGTATGAGCCCTTCTGGTGAAAACCAACCCAAAATGGATAATATTACACGATTATATTAAGCATATCTTTGAATTGTTTGCTCAAACTACTTAAAAATATAAATTTTGTCGATAATTCCTAGCTAATCCGTCACTAAAATCCATCATTAATTCGTAGCTAAATGAAATTAGTATGAAAATTTTGTTGTTTAGCTACAAAATTTTGACCATCCCTAATTTCATATTTTCTAGCGGTATTCATGCATGGATAAATCATTAATTAAATAATCAAATTTACTACTTTAAAGAATTGTACCATTTCCTTGTACCTAGACTAGAAAAAGTTTAGGTAATTATAATGTTGTCTAGTAATTAGTAGTTCTATAATCACTTTGCCAAATTAAAGGAAGTAAAAACCCTTAATTACCAATACCTTGACTAGATTCAAAGACCTTGCAAGATTAAAGCTTAGTATATTTATCTTGTACTACCTTCGTTCTAATTCACGTGGTATTTTTTGAATTTCGAGATTTAAACAAGTTTTTCTTTTAATCAAATTTCTTTATATATCTTTTAAATATTTTAAATTGTTAATTATTATGATTTATATTACTTTTTACGTAGTTTTCAAATATATAAATTTTGTTTCAAAAAATTTAAATATTTCATGCTCGAATTCAGGATCAAAATTAAATTGTTTTGACTCTCGAAATTCAAACTGTTCCCCATAATTATAACAGAGTGAATAATTAATTATGACAAGTGGATGAACTATATAATGTTGTATTCAGATCATGTCCAATTTTTTTTTAAAATAACAAAAATGTCGTACAAGCATTTAAGATTTCATATGATCTGATAATATTTATACACTAATAAAGTGCCAACTTGAGCTATTATTGTTTAATCTGATAGATTATATAGTTTGAAAAGTTTTATTAGGACCTTAATTCAAATTATCTAACGAAATATGAAAAAGATAACCATGTAAAACAATCAAATTATATTATAAACAATTTAATCTTTATATTTAAACAAAATAACACGATCATGCTATTAATTACCATATATATTTTTTAATATTTTTAAGATTGCGTTTGTTGGACTTAAAAATAAAGACAGATATGATTGGCAAAAAATATACATAAGGACAAGTAAGTGTGTGCCACTTTTATAACGACGAAAACACAGATGACCCCAACTATTTAACGAGGGGAGAGGGGGTAAAAAATATATCTAAGCATATAGGAAGACAATTTTGACCCTTGTCCGAAATTTAAATATTGCTTAAATAAAAGAAGAACGAAAAGAGTATATAGGCAAATCAATGCAGTCTCACAAGCAAAATTTGAAAAAGGTAAAAGGTATGACTTTCAATAGACTATCGACTCAAAAGAAATGGACGCAAGTTTCATAATTCAGTTGGATGAGTCAACTACCATTTTGCACGTCCTTGTTTATGTGAACAAGTTTAATTTCTCACAAATAAACATTACCACCTTGCACGTTTTAGTCCCTTTTTTTGAACTACAAGTCTAAACTTCTAAATTAGTTCAAAATTCATTGTATTTATGGGATAATCTTTATCTTAATTTAAACGTTAAGCTACCATAGTTTCCTTGAGCTTGTTAGTGCATTGAATATTGATGGTGTTATCACCGGGGAATGTGGTGGATATGAATGAAGACGGTTAATGATCAATCTGATCATTTATTAACTCAACTTATTTTTGAATCGTTGATTTGACATTCTTAACTAAAACTAAGGGCAAGAAGTGCATTGATCATAATCACCTATATTCACCTATATACACTACTAAAAAGTTAGTACTGTTTTTCCTTTGAAATTTTCTACTGAACATTTTAGTGACGATTTACATAGATATTTTGATTGAATCAGTAAGAAAATAAAAAAAATAGTAGTGTTTTCATATGAAAAAATTAGGAAGCTTCCCAGTATTTTCACACGGAACATTAGTAAGTTTTCCAGTATTTTAGTGAGAATTTGTTTCCCATCATGCGTTTTTCCAGTGAGCTGATTCGATGGAAAATGAATGAAAAAAAATCATGTTTTATAAAAATAATTTTTTCATTGTTTCACGATAAAAAAAAAGCCTATAAGTTTCTAATAGTGATATCCACTTCACTTCCTATAGTGTAGAATACAAGGTGATATTTGGATTAGTTAACTTAATTAAACATATATATACAAAAACTATACCAAACTCCTTACATTATCCAAATTTAACATGCCGTAATGAGTGCATGTCTCCTTGGTGCTTGCTTGGTTATTAATTACTACTCCGGTCCCATGTGGCACTTTTTGCTTACCGAGAGTTAAATAATTTAAGTTTGATCGTGAATTTAGACATGAAATCTTTAAGTTTTTTGAAATAAAATTTGTATATTTGAAAATGACGTAAAATACTATAAGTAGCAATAATTGATAATTTAAAATAGTTAAAAAAATATATGAAAAAAATATCGTAAAAGATAAACTTGTTTGAATCTCAAAATTCAAAAAATACCACATAAATTGAGATGAAGGAAGTACATTTTATGTATATGCATCTTCGATAACGATGGAGAAAGAACAAGTCAATAGACTAGAACAATTAATGATAATAATTTAGTCATGTATATATCACATCAATCATAATAATTTAATTAATTTTCATCTTTTGTTAACTTTAGTGTTTTTGACTAGTCATGCCTCAAGTTGTTGCTTAAGGCAAGGACAGAGGAAATGCATTACGAGAAATAAAAGTTTTTCGCACAGCGAATTAGTGAAAAAATTATTTTATAAAACATGATCTTTTTATTTATTTTTCAATGAACTAACTCACTGAAAAAATACATAATTGGAAAAACCTCTATTTCTAGTAGTGTCAGCTATCGATAGTCTTGCAAAAGAGCTTCCAAATGTAGGGTATTAACAAACTATAATTAATGTTGTCCACTAATTAAAAGCCCTTATTAGAAGACACAAATGAAGCTTAAAGTTCAAATCTATATGAGTTAGGGAGTATATTTGTTGAAAATTATGACAAAGTGGATGATACCATATGTGGCAATAATGATTTCTAAATATCTTATTTTCTACGAATAACAATAACATGTTCAGCAAAATTCTATAAGTGGAGTCTAGAGAGGATAAAGGTATACGTAAATTTTATCTCTATTTCGTGGAGATAAGGGGAATCGACAGTAAAGAAAATGTAACAACTAATTAAAAGAACAATAACAACAACAGAATAGTGCAATAATCGAAACACAAAAAAACAGATAGCAACAGAAATCAAAAACAATTACACAAATGTCTCATCCATGCATTTGTGTAATTGGACATGAGTGACTAGAAAGAATCTTGTAATGAGTTTAAAACTAGATATTAATAATTTAAGTGAGACAGAAAAATGAGACTAATTTCAAAAAATAATTTTCCACTAATTAAGATTCACATTGTGCTAATCTGTTCTAATCTTTACTAATTATAAGTTATACGTTGAAGTTTTCTTTTTCCCTTTTAAATCATAACGTACGGGTACTGAATAATTTCCACTAACAAAAGGTGCCGAATAATTCTGCTCACCAATACTTAGACAGATAAAAAAAGACATTTATTATTTTTGGAAATACTGAAATTAATACGTTACGTACTTGTTATTTTGACTAGATTCAATGAACCTATACTGCCTCTATATCAAATTATATGTCATGATTTTTATAGATAGTTGTCCTAAATTATTTGTTATTTTAGAAGTTTAAGATAAAATTAATTATCTTTTTCTTATTTAGTTTAGTAATTGTTTTTGAAGATTATAAATACTCAAAAACTCTTTTTTATTAATTTTTTTAAAGAGGTAAATGAAAGAGAAATACGACAAATAATTTGAGACAGATAAAGTATAATCTAATGTTTGTATACAGGCCATGTTCTAAAACATACTACTTGCATTTGTGCTATTGCACATGAGTGACCTGCAAAATCTTGTAATAACCATTTACTAATACTTTAAGGGGTCGTTTGGTTTGAAGACAAATTATGCTCAGATTAGTTATGTTGAGATTAGTTGTGCTGGAATAAGTTATTTTGGAATTATTTTTTATTGAGTGTTTGGTTTGTTGTATTCAAAATAATATACATTGCATAATTTTTAAGAATAAGTTGTTTGTTTATAAAAATACCCTCCATCTTATTTGGTTTTATTTTTTTATATTTTCTTGCGAGCTTTAGTTATTCATTCTTAAAAAATAAAACTTCCATCTTATTTAACTTAAATTTTTTTTGTGTGCATTCCCATGATTGTCCCGTGTGTATTTAAAAATAAAACTTCCATCTTATTTAGCTTAAAAATAAAACTTTCATCTTAAGATTGTTAAAGTGAAATAAGATTTATTGTTTATGTCTCTTCATTAAGCACATATCACTCCTATATTGTAAACTTTAAAGTTATCTTCATTTTAATTGATATATAAAATACAAACTTTCAAGTGATTAAAAGAATATTTAATTAAAAATAAGTAATTCAACGTTAGAGAAATCAACATATAATACATTCATAAATAAAAATTATATTTATATAGTGTAATTTTTTAATGAAAAAATATGAAGAATTATCATAAATTATCGAGTAGTGAAGGTTGTAAATGTTATTATACATGTTATTAAAAATGATGTAAATATACATGAATATAAAAGTGAGGTATAAAAAGGGTTTAAGAGGATATCTTTGTCTTTTTACTTATTTTATCCTGGGATAAGTTATCCCGGTATTACTATTCCACCCAAAGGTAGGAATAACTTATCCCAACACTAATTATTAATCCTGGGATAAGTTATCCCGGACTTTGTAACCAAATATGAGATTAAGTGATACTAAAAATTTATCCCAAAATTAACTCTCCTTATCCATCACACCAAACGACCCCCAAGTGAGACAAAAAGATAAGACCATCAGAAAATATTATTTTTTTCAAATTAATGACTTGCTATTAGTACCAACTTGTTGCCATTTTGCTTGTATAGACTTTTGAACTTGTATTGTATCTTATTTGGAATAAAGGAGTTGATATACCTATTGTGGTAGGATGATTCAGATTTCTCTACTCTTCATTAGAGGTTTCAAGTTAAAGCCTTTAGAAATGGAAAAAAAAATTATTGGGAGCGTCGCCAGTGACGAAGTTAAAAATTTTGCTAAGGATGTTCAAAAATTTAGCATATATATCTAAAAAATTATTTTTAATTTATATACACATTATTATTTTCTATAAATAATATAATATTTTGATGAAGGATGTTCAAGTGACCATCCTGGGATCTATGTAGCTAAGCCATTGAGCCTATATAGTGCGCGACCTGAATTTAATTGACCTCCAATATAAGAAATGGATATTGAGTGGGAAGAAAAAAAAAGAAGAGTTGATATAACTACATCAAAATTGCATGGATGTAGCTAGTTAGAGCAACCTCTTTTAGTCTAAATAAACTTTCATTTACTTTGACTGGAAAAAAAAGAAGAAAAAACTAAATTTTATGGAGTAATATATCTTTTTTATCCAAAAAAAAAAAAAGTACTATGAAATACTTATTTTATTTATTTTTTCTTTGTGAAATTATATTAAACCAAAAGCATAAACTAGATAGGGAGGTAAATTATGTAATCTCTATGTTTCATTTTATATGGCATTATATATCTCTCTTTTGTCTGTTTTATAAAATGTCACTTTTTTTATATGTGAAAATAATTTAATTTAAATTTCTTATTTTACTCCAAATGACATGTTTATAATAACATACTCTCATAACATAATTAAGATCATAAAGTCACAAAAATCTTCCTTTTTTCCTTTCTTTGCTAAACACAATGTCAATCAAAACCTGCAACAGGAAAATAAAATGAAAAGTATATAACTAATAGTCTGACCAATTTTTCAAAAATAGGTTTACTTTGAAAAGTATTTTTTGAAAAACTACCTTTAAAGAGTAGAAATTAGTGTTTGGCTAATCAATTTGTAAAAATACATCAAATTTAAAACAATTTCTGCTTTTCGGGAAAAAATAATTTTTTTCCAAGATTTTTCTACTATTTAAAAACACTTTGATATTTTTAATTTTTTTTTTGGAACCATAGTGATGAGGATTGAAATGATATGATATCACCACACTATTTTTTCCTCATGATAATGACCCCCAATAATTTAATTTTTCATACGAACGTGACTGCAATGACTCTCCATACATTCATGTCTGCATTTTCAATACCTTGACCTATCAAATTCCCATTTGTTTCTTGAAGATGTCATCCATCCAATCCAACAATAAAGAGTTATTTATATCAAGTGTTTATATTAAATTAATTTAAATTATAAATAGTTAGTTAAGAGATACAATGAAGTGAAAATAATGTGCATTAACTAATCGTGTTTAAGTGATAGTTATGTATATTCAAACACATAGTATTTATTCATTGGTTTAATTTGATATAAACACTATGATAGTTATGTATATTCAAACACATAGTATTTATTCATTGATTTAATTTGATATAAACACTAAATACGGGTTTATTGTCGATCCAATTATTGCAGAGTTATTAATGATAATTCTTCTTTAAATATTAAGTGCGTGATTGTTTTGTTACGGATATGATCGAAATGAAAGTTGAAATTTTGTGACCGAAAATTTGTAAAGCAACACAATTGTTAACACATTTACGTTCTTCAAACACATATAATTCATTCATTGATTTAATTTGGTATAAATACCAAATACAAGTTAATTTTCGATCCAATATAATTATCGCAAAATTATTAAAAATAATTCTGTTTTAAACTATTAAGTGCGTGATTGTTTGGTTATGGATGATTGGATGTGATCGAAATGAAAATTCAAATTTAATGAATGAAAAATTGTAAAAAACTGCATTGTCAACCCAATTGTTATCACAATTACATTTTTCACTATTCACGAGTCCTTACATTCTTTTGTTAAAATATTTCTTTTGCTAAAATATTTCTTTCATCCCAAAGAGGGGGAACTTTTAGTATCTTGAGTCGATAATTTAAGAAAATGACAAAATTGACAATGATGCTATATATCATAATATAGTTAGAGCGTGGTGGATAAAGTAGAGGCGCGCATTCAGATATTATTTCTTCGGCTTTCCATTTCATTTCTTTCACGTTGTTGTTCTTCCAAAGCACTTTTACTGAGGCTATCTCCTTGGTCCTTAGCTTTTGGACTTAACGATCAAGTATGACAACATGAATTTCTTCATAAGACAAACCCTCTATAATCTGAACGTAATTTCAAAGTTGTATTCTTCGATAATAGCATCAAAATTTCATACGCTCATAATTACATCTTAAGGGCTCGTTTGGTACGAGGGATAAGGGATAATTAATCTCGAAATTAATTTTAGGATGAGTTTATTTCATATTTAGTTTGAATAAGAAATTATAGTATTATTTTTATCCTACATTGAGAATAAAATAACAATTCTGGGATAATTAATCTCGAGATAATTAATTTTGAAATAACTTGTTACCCAACCAAACGAGCCCAAGATTATCGTACCCTAAGAATGTGTCATCAAGTCATTATTCTTAGTCAAATTTGGACTAAAGTGAAAATATTGGACCCCACTTATCCAGCTGTACAAGCAATCCATGAGAATTTCCTAGTCACGCGAAGCAGGGAATCAAACCTCGTATTTTTCAGGTGAAAAAAAAATAAAGAAGAAAATAATATCTCTCCCTTAAGGCCATTTTCGTAAATTCAACCACTCATGGGCTCAAAATGGTAAAATCCCCACCCGATTCATTTTGTCACTTGTCAGTACCCAACCCGCCACGTCATCTTCCAATCACTTAACTCCACGTCACCTTCCCCTCATTGGACCTTCAAATCCCACCATCCATTTACATCCAACGGCTAATAATCCAATATTCTAGACTTTTCCATGAAATAACCCCTTGCCGCTTTAACTTAACCACGGTTATTTAAACCAAAATGAATAAATAAATAAAAAAGAGGAAAATGACGTTTTTAGTCCCTGAATTATCGCGTTACTCCAATTATAGTTCTTGTAATATTCGTTTAAGCGCTTTTACACTTCAATTTAATAATGCGTGCTATTTTGATATGATGACTAACAAATCTAATCAAATTAAACAGAATGATAACTTTAAAACGCAATAGGGTGAAGCGTAATCCGTTTCTAGAACGCAATTTCATAACATTAGCTCTCCATATCGTAGATGATTCAGCCACGCCTTTCCTGCTAAACATCTTTCCCGACGGTCGCTCAAGCACTTTTACGCAACAAAAAAGCAAAGCATATCGTATTTTGCGTCATCTGAATAGGTTTCAAAGTATTAAGAATAATGAATTACTATTTTCACGAAGCGAAATCCACTTTCAGAATTTAATTCCACAATATGGTAAAACATAATTCACTTTTAGAATGCAATTTCGTTAATTTGATTAGATTTGTTAACCATCGAATCAAAATAGCATGCATTGTTTGATTGAAGGTCACAATACTTAGTCGAATATTAAAATGATCAAAATTAAAATAACATAATAATACAAGGACTAAAATGCAATTTTCACAAAAAAACTTTAAATCCAGTGTTGGATTTATAGATACAGAAATACATATTGTATAGACACAGAGAGAGATAGAGAGAGAAATATCTAGAGAGAGATAGAGAGAGAAATATATAGAGAGAGAAAGAATAGGGTTTTTTGGTGGCTTCGAACTGAGAGAGAAAAATCGAAAAACTTGAAGACGATTCGTAGCCGTTGATTGCCTTTTTCTGTCTCAGTCGGACGGTTGAACTGAAAATCCTTCTACCGGCGGTGAAGAAAAAGGCGGTGTATTGGTGCCGGAAAAAAAGGAGATACACAGAGAGGCACGATCTCTCTCAGATCTGGCCATCTGGTAAGTTTTTTTTTGTTATGTGTTACTCGCGCTGTTCATTTTTACTTGTCACGTTTCATTTCTCTGAGAGTAATACTGTATGAACTTTGATCAATATTTTACGATGTATTTTTTCATAATATTGAGAAGAATTGCAATTTATAGTAGTTTTTGTATTGTTTTCGAATGTTTTAGTTTGAAATTTGAAGGATTGAATTAATCTAATTTAATTTAGCTTGGAAGATTAGTCGAATTGACTTTAGTAAAGAGTGTTGTTCTTGATCTGTTATTCACTGTTTATAGCGGTGTTTTGAATAGTTTGAGTTTTCGTCTCCTATTTAGTTTCAACTTTATTCATTTGGATTTCGTTATGTGTTACTCGCTCTGTTTATTTTTACTTGTCACGTTTCATTTCTCGAGAGTAAAACTGTATGAACTTTGATCATGTATTTTTTTCATTATATTGAGAAGAATGCAATTTATAGTAGTTTTTGTGTAGTTTTCGAATATTTAACTTTAAATTTGAATTATTGAATTAATTTGATTTAATTTAGCTTGGAAGATTAGTCGAATGGACTCTCGTAGAGAAAAACGAGTATTGTTCTTGATCTGAAATTCAGTGTTTATAGCGGTATTAGTGATGTAGTTTGAGTTTTCGTCTCCTATTTGGTTTTCTATTTTCACATAAGTTGAATGAAAATAGAGATAAGATTTGTCTGTTTGCACTTTGTAGTAAATGTGAGTAATCGATGTGCCGAGATTTGTTTGTTTGTATTAAAAAGGAGAGTTTCGAGTGTTTAATGCTTGTAATATTTTAGATAAACGTGATTTTAGTGTGTAATTAATTTTGATTTTTTGTTAATCTTATTGTGTATACACGTGTTTGAAAAGAGTTTCAGTTTTGAAGTAATTTATAGCGTTGCATTGATTGTTAAATTAGTGCTAACTGCTTCAGTATCTTCGAGTTTTTAGCTATATCTTGGAGTTCATTTGGATTCTAGAAGATCTTGTTAGCCTTGTTATTGGTGTTGTTCTGAATCAGTGATCTGTTTAATGTGACAATATTATATTTGGCCGATCTTTGAGTTTCGGTCAATTCTTGATCAAGAGCATAGATTTATTTGATGTTATGCGTGTTTACAGATTGTTGTTCATTGCTATATCCGCATCAGCAGATGGCTCTCTCGATGTAACATTTGGGGATCTTCATCATTCGCTGTTCAAAACTTGACGTGCGAGTGATAGTGTTCTTCTGTCCAGTGGTGACATCTTTGGGGGTTGGTTTTTGATTCCTCTTTTCCTGATTGATGATCGTTTCTGGATTGATTCTTTTGGTGGTTTGTGCACAATCGGCTTCTGAGTTGAGCGTGTCGGGAAGCTCTCTTCTTCCACCATCTCCTAACTTGTATGTCTCCTAACTTGGACAGTCCTGTTCAGACCCAGATGGCTGTTGCAGTATTTAAGAGTCCTCTTGGTGGAGAGTACCATGGAAGCAGTAGGATGGAAGGGAAATCTACTGGGAGGAGACGGGTTTTTGTGCAAACTGACACTGGTTGTGTACTGGGGATGGAGTTGGACCGTAGTGACAATGCTCATACTGTGAAGAGGAGGTTGCAGATCGCTCTCAATGTTCCAACTGAGGAGAGTTCTTTAACATTTGGAGATGTGGTGTTGAAGAACGACCTTAGTGCCATTCGGAATGATTCCCCTCTACTGCTGACAAGGAATTTTATGCATAGAAGTTCATCGACTCCATGTCTTTCACCTACTGGGAGGGATGTCCAACAGAGAGATCAGAGTGGCCCTATAGAAATACTGGGGAACTCCAGTCACTTTGCCAAGACAAAACAACTTGTCAAGGAGATTGTGAAGGCTGTCAAGACTGGAGTTGATCCACTTCCAGTCCATAGTGGACTTGGAGGAGCATACTATTTTAGAAACAGCAGAGGTGAGAGTGTTGCTATTGTCAAGCCAACTGATGAAGAACCATTTGCACCAAATAATCCTAAAGGTTTTGTTGGCAAAGCTCTTGGACAGCCAGGCTTAAAACGTTCAGTTAGGGTTGGGGAAACAGGGTTTCGGGAGGTTGCTGCATATCTTCTCGACTATGATCATTTTGCTAATGTGCCGGCCACTGCATTGGTGAAAATCACTCATTCTATTTTTAATATCAATGATGGTGTTAATGGAGACAAGCCTCATAGCAAGAAGAAACTCGTCAGCAAGATTGCATCTCTGCAACAATTCATCCCTCATGATTTTGATGCCAGTGACCATGGAACATCAAGCTTTCCTGTTGCTGCTGTGCACCAGATTGGGATATTAGACATCAGGATTTTCAACACAGACAGGCATGCAGGAAATCTTTTAGTTAGGAAGCTTGATGGTGTTGGGATGTTTGGTCAAGTAGAGTTAATTCCCATTGATCATGGCCTCTGTCTACCAGAAACGTTGGAAGACCCGTATTTTGAGTGGATTCATTGGCCTCAGGCGTCCATTCCATTTTCAGATGATGAGCTTAAGTACATAGAGAAACTTGATCCTGTTCGTGACTCTGAAATGCTGAGAAGTGAGCTCCCTATGATTCGCGAAGCTTGCCTTCGTGTCTTGGTCCTGTCTACCATTTTCCTTAAGGAAGCTGCTGCTTATGGACTTTGCCTTGCAGAGATTGGTGAGATGATGAGCAGGGAATTTCGTCGTGGGGAAGAGGAACCGAGCGAGCTTGAAGTAGTTTGTTTGGAGGCAAGACGGTTGATTGCTGAGAGAGAGATTTTGTCTCCAAAGGCTGAAGTTGATGAAGAGGAGTTCCAATTTGACATAGATTACGATTATAGTCCAAAAATGGCCTCTGAGGACTTCATGAGCAGGAACCCGTTTCAGTTTCCCTTTGGAGGAGGAAATGGCCGCACTCAACTCTTTAAGCTAGATGAAAGCATTGAGGAAGAAGAAAGTGAAGAGGAAGAGGAAACAAGCTTTAACTATGTTCCAGCCCCCGCAAAGAATGTGGCAGTGTCAAAACTATCAATGTCCCTCAAGAATATTAGTTTAGGTGACAAGAACCAGAAGCATCCTTATTTTTCTGGAACAAAACCAGAAAATGCCTATTTTGCTAATTCTTCATCTGGCCACAGGAGTGCGAATGAGCAGCTCCCTGTGAGTTCCAGCTTTGTGAAGCTAGCAGATATGGGTGAAGAGGAATGGCGTCTGTTTCTAGAGAAGTTCCAGGAACTGCTGTACCCAGCTTTTGCCAAGCGCAAGTCAGTCGCCCTTGGTCAGAGGCAGATACAAAGGCTTGGGACTTCTTGCCAGTTTTGAGTATCACAAGGTACTACTACGACATCCATCTCACTAATAGTATGAGTTATAATGCCTAAATAACTCCGCGCAGGCTGGTGGAAGTGAAGGATTTCTAGCTTAGGTTTGGTTAAGTGGTTAATGCTCTCCCTTGAAGAAGAAGTTATAGGGCGGCAGTAGCTTTGATAATAGGAGATGCTGTAAATATTCTGAAGGCACGCACCTGAGTGGAAGTGCTGAGTAGAATTGGTGTTTTTTTCTGTTTGATGTCTTCATTTTTTTCCCCTTTCACTTTGTTACGGCGACTGTTAGATAAATAATTTGTAGAATGGAATCTGAAAAAAATAAAACTAAAAAAGTTGTGTAAATGTTGGATGTGTGTTCTTTTTAGTATCTTGTTTGTTCTCATATATCTCAGACTGCGGGAGCTTTTCGAAGTTCTACGTTATAGTGTAATTTTCTTGTGAAAGGTTTTATTAAACTACTCCAGTACGTTAAAGATGCTTGCTGTCAAATGTTATCTGATTATCCTTTTACTAGTTATGGTATACATTGTCATGTAGTGTTCATTTTCCCTATATTGCTCAGACTCTTCCAAAATGTTGCTGCAACGATGTCGGATTTTCCAAAAGTGCTTTACTTTTTTTGAGGATTTGACACACTTATCTAACATTTTTGAAGAGTTCGAGCATCGCAGCATTCTCCCATTTCATTGTGCATGACATGTGTTGTTGTGTCCGTCCTTGAGAAGTTCTAAAAGTGGGAAGAATTACACAGCCTGTTGACGCCACACATACAGAAAGAGTTGTGGATGAATGATAAAAAGTGCAGTGTAGTAGGGTCCCTTTGTGGACCAATTGACTGAACCTTCAGTGCACTGAAGAGTTGGAACACTATAACATCACAGTATATTTTCTATGGTCAAGAAAATTCATATTTGTTTGATCCAATTTCCAGTACATAAAACATCAAAAGTGGACCCCAAGGGCCTACAAAAACCTAATGATATTAGCTATTAGCTTGTCAATTGTCATTCTTGAAAGGGATCGATGACAAATCAGTAGGTTGGAGGACCCAAAGTATGGCCTCGAGTAGTCCAAACTGCGGTGGACAAAGTTGTTCCACAGTAGGTACCATGTGGAATTAGTCGAGATGTGGTTCAATTGATTCGGACACTACGGTTATGAAAAAAGATCAGTAGGGTGGAGGGTATAGTTGTAAAGTTGCTAGTTTGGCGATGTGTTTATTGTTGTTGTTGTTATTCGTTCAAAACAAAAAAAGATACAAAAGTGATAAGCTTAAAAGTCTGGTGAACGTCCGCATCAAAAATGGTCATTCTTTTTAGCAATCAAGAAACGGTTTTATGGGTGAAGTATATAATGAAAAATAAAAGGTACAGGTAAAACATAAAAAGATTTATTTTGGCTGCTCAATGTTGACTAGAAAGTAAAAGCACAAGGAAATTAAAGACGACAACAACATATTCAGTGAAATTTTACAAAGTGGGGTTCGGAAATGATAGAGTGTACGCAAATTTTATCACTATCTCGTGAAGATAGAGAGGTTGTTTTCGAAAGATCCTCGGCTCAAGTTAAGCAAATTAAAGTAGTGATCGAGAGAACAATGACAACTAATAACAAAGCAGCACAAGGAAATTAAAGAGAAAACAATAAAGGACTTGAAATGAAATAGGATGAGAGAGCAAACGTGGCAACCTCATCTCTGATTGGGCTTGATTTGTACTCTACTATACAACATGTTGGTTGGAGTTGGTGTGTGTGTGTGAGGTGTTTGGGGGGAGGGGGGAGGAGGGGGGGGGGGTTGAGGACCTTTGTGGGTATTACATGTTTGACATTTGCTTATACAGAGTCAAAACACTTCATTACAGTATCGTTTGTTCAAATATTTTTTAATTGCTATAGAAAAATACTGTTATAGTACACATATAATACATGTAGGCGGACCACCGAGGCCTTCATATTGGTACCTGTTATTGATGGGAGGTAGAAGGTATCCCGCGCAATTAGTTGAGATGCGCGTAAATTAGTCCGAACACCACGATTATCAAGAAAAATAAAAATAAAAATAAAAATAATATAGCATAAAATGAAAAATTGGATCCAAAACAAAGTTGACTATTACTATGAATGTTGTTACGTATGATGATTATTATAAAGAAATTTGACTGTATCTTCATTGATAAATCAAATATAAATTTAAGTTTTTATACACAAATGTGAAAATTTATTATACCCAATAATTTACAGTAATTTATGCAGGCATAGTAATTACGTACTTATAATAAAACCTTCAACTACTATATACGTGTGTGTAATATATGTGGCGCCGGTGCAATTGGCTACTTCGAACCACTTGCATCCATCGATGTACATGTTTGAAATTAAGACGCAATAATTATTATATCAAACTCGGGGGCAGAGCTAGCAAGGGTCTGGAGGTTTGAATTCCTCAGCAAAAAATTACATCGTTGATATATAGTTAAAATTATTTTTTACGTATATATAGTAGATGTTGAACCCCCTTTAGCTTCTTCGTATATTTATTTTTTATATTTTGAACCCCTTAATAAAAATTCTAACTCTGCAACTAATCATAAATATTTGTAAATATTTGCATCTACCCCCTCATGGTGTGTGGGGTGGGTGGGGGTAGTAGGGGGTCCAAAGTTGTCTACTTGCTTCATTAAATAAAGGGTGTTATCAAGAACATGACTAAAGGGTGACATTATTCTTACTAAAGCTTACTCATCTTGACATTATTACTCCCTCCGTCTCATTTTATATGACACTCCTTGTTTATTAGTTTTTTTTTAAAAAAAAACACTTTATTACGATTAAAAATAATTTAACTTTGAAATTTTATTTACAGCCACACAAACACCTAAGGATTGTTTTAGACAATAAATTTCAAAAAATATTATTTTTTCTTTAATTTCGTGTCAAATTAAACGATGTCACATAAAATAAACGGAGGGAGTATTTCATTTGTGTCATTACAATTGACTATAAAATTCTTCTTAATTAATGTAATTAATTAGGACATTGATAACATCGACTGAACTACTTATAGTACCTTAATTTGGACCTATAGGACCTTAATTTGGACCTTACTAAAAGCTCCAAAAACTTTTATTTTATTTTATTGTATATGTAACTCTAAGCGCACTCAAATTAAAATGTTTGTTTTTTGTTTTTGTTTTGGGGGCAAGTGCATATTCTTGTCCATCCAAAAAAGCTAAAATTTTACGGGTATTTTATACACACATCGTTATTTAATTTGTATTCAATTTCTTTTATAATTCTTATACATTTATCCACTTCAAAACAACATGACAAAAGTACAATACTATGAAATTTCATATACTAAATATCTAAAGTTATTCAAAATTTGATAAACTTGCAAATAGGTCAAGACGCGACATAGATCACATCAGTAGAGTCATTCTCCCAGAGCAGATATGATTTAAATGATGATCTCAAAATCTGAAATCTGCGCACTTTTACCTTCCAAAAGACCAAAAAAGATAATTAAAGGTCAAAAAATCAAAAAATAAAAATAAAATAAAAAATTTGGGGTATCAAATTGAATTGACGAATTCATTTATGTGTTAAATCAGTGTGTAGTACTATATCCAACTAATATATCTTTATCTTTTTCTATTTGTGTGTCCCCTAGAAATTTTTTTTTTTTTAAAAAAAAAATAGAGAGGGTTTTGACATAAAATTAGTCACATATGTTATGTATATTATGAATTATGATATTCATAAAATTAAATTGTTGAGATTAATTTTTTTACATCACTATTATAACATTTTTTTTGTATTGGTTTCTAAGTAGCTAGTATATCACAATAAACTCTTTGATTCTGTAATATGAATTTATTTAAATTATGCAATTTAAAGTATTTGATGATGTGCTTTGAGATATCCTTTATTGACCAAGATTATTTTATCCCTCTTGTTTCTTTTCTTCTTTTTTCCTTAATTTACTCATTCTCATTTCTTTTTCTAGATTTGTGAGCTTGAACATATAGCTCAGCAAATATGTTTTTGCTTCAATAATTTTTTCCCCCAATAGATGTCTGATACTCGTATTGGGCACCCAACTTATCCAGATTCTCGCTGCATAAGGTCTACTTAAACGGGAAACACTTCCTAATAGAATTTTTTCAGTAACCTAAACTCGAATATGAGATCTTTAGTTAACGGTGAATGAATCCTAACCATCCCACAATAACTCTTGTTGTTTTGTTTCAACGATATATTCTTGATACACTGGGTAGGTTGTTGTTGTCGTTGAACTAACCTATAGTACCAAAAAAAGGTAAGTAAGTCCTAGAGGAGATAGTTTAGTTGGTTTACCAGGATACATATAGTAGTATCACGAGTTTGAATTTTAATAGCTTCGTGACTATGTGAAAAATAAATGAAATTCTTGAGTATTTATACGCGTAATTCTAAAAATATTAACTTGAGAAGACATTAATACAGAATAAATTGAAAAAGGCAAAATATATAATGTATGTATACAATAGTACCAGTTTCCTCCTTCTGAAATTTCTTCTGGTTTCCAAGGCCCATATTAAAAGCCCATTAAACTGGCTAAGCCCACTGGATCACATCTATGCATAATAAGTGAATTCCAGCCCATCTTGTTAATGAACTATTAACTTTTTAAGCAATTATCATAAACTTATTTTTCCAATCAAATTGAAGATAGTGTTAAGTTAATAATGTGGTTCAATTTACCACATGTGAGACAATTAATTTCCTAAGAAACCTATGGAAATAAGAAAGAGATAAACGAAATGATGGTTTGTTTGACCAAACTTTTAAAATTTGATTTTTTTTTTAAAGTTTGAACTGCTTTTTGAAAAAGTATTTTTGAATAGAAACAATTTGTGTTTGGTTAATCAATTTGAAAAAAACACTTTTGTCAATATCAGAGCAATAATTTATGCTCGGTCAAGCTTTCAAAAAATACTTTTGAGGAGAAGCTACTCTTTTCAGGTTTTGCTAACTCAAAAATTATTTTATTTATTTATTTTCCTAAAACCCTGGTCGAACACTCTAATTCTCTAAAATTAACATAACTTTTTTTTTTTTTAAAAAACCCTTTAATTTCCAACCAAAATCTTGATCAAACAAGCTACAAATATTGGCTTACATAAATATATTTCCTATTGAATATAACAAAATACAACATACATGATAAACTTAAGCACATATCATACATCTTCACAATTAATCATCAGAAATTACATTGACAACTATAATTAAAAATAAACATGGAAAATAAATACCATTCAATTCATAATTGATACAAACAAGCAAAGCCAATGGCAAAAACAACCTTACTACCTTTACAAAACACACCACCCTTTCCCATCTGCACTCGTAGGATTACACCGGATATATTGTTGTAAACAAAACCAGCGGCAAAAAACCAACTTAAATAATCCAAAATTAAAAATTAAAAATTTACAAGTACAAAAACACACACATAATTAAAAATAAATTTAAGTCATACATGCCTCCATGGTCTTTCAGCCAGATTAACACAATCATTATGCCTAAAACAATCAACCAAATGATCAATAGTCATTCCAGAAGCTTGCATGAATGAATAAACAATTACTGGACCAACAAATCTGAATCCTTTCTTCAATAAATCTTTGCTAATTGTTTCTGCTTTTGGTGTTCTTAATGGAACATTTCTTGGATGTCTAAATCTGTTAATTATTGGTTTATAATTCACATAATTCCACATGTAGCTGCTGAATGATCCAAATTCTCTCACAATCTGCATATGTTAATTTTGATTAATGAGGAAAAAAAAGAAGGTAATTAGGTTAACAACTTGATAGCGTAGTAATAGCACGGGCTAGCCACTTTTCAGTTCTGTAATTGAAAAACAGTACATGTTGCAAAGTTTTAGCTGTTGATTTTGAAACTTCATGATAGTGGTGAATGTTATTCAATTTACATGGACTGAAAAATGACTATTTTGTGAACTTTTTTGATATCGTAGTAATAGCGCGGGCTAGCCACTTTTTCAATCCTGTAATTGAAAAACAACTAATTTCATACCGTGAAGTTTCTTTCATATGTTGAATTTGAAACTCTATGATAGTGGTTGTTATTCAATTAGATGGATTATAAAGTGGCTATTTGTAAATAATTTGATATCATGGTATTAGCATGGGCTAGTCACTTTTCAGTCCTGTAATTAAAAAACAGTCACTGTCATGTCATGGAGATTCACTTATTGATTTTGGAACTTCATGACAGTGACTATTTTTCGATTTATATGGATTGAAAAGTGGCTATTTGTGAATATTTTGATATCATAGTAATAGCACGAGCTAGTCGCTATTCAATCCTGTAACTGAAGAATAGCCACTGTTAAGTCATGGAGTTCACCGATTGAATTTAAAACTCCATGATAATGGTTATTTTTCGATTATATGAATCGAAAAGCGGCTATTTTTGATATCTTGATTTATGTTTGAGTGATTTTTTAATTATTTTTTTTGGTTGAAATGTAAAGGATTTTGACTTGCCTTGACTATGCATTTGGCATTGTCAACAATGCATCTAACTCTGCTTTCTGCTAAATTGAGTGATGTATTTGAGATTAATTCTTCAATCTCAATCTCCCCCATTTTTGCCACATGGTTTGCATTAAATCCACCAAAAGCTTCTCTACATTTCCACACATCAAGAAAAAATGTACAACTTCAACATACATCCTCAGTACAAAAAAGAATTTTTACACTATCAGATTATTCAAAAAATAATTTAATTACAAATAAATGAACAATAAAACAGATAACTTACTATAACAAATTAAATATACGGCTAAAATTAAGCGTGAATTTACAATTTTGATTACAAGTTCGTAGGATGTAGTAACTTTGATCTATACATTGTGTTTGTCTTCCGAAATTCATTAAATATGTGTAAGATTATTATATTAGAACCCAATATTACTCAAAAGGCTAGAACTTTGAACCCATAAACTTCACATTCTGATTCCACTTCTGTTGGCAACGTAAAAATAAAATTACACTATCAATTATATAAATTAAATAAAAGAACATTCTTTTGACTATGTACCTTATTTGTTCCCTTCTCTTCAAAATTTCAGTCCAATTGAAATCCATCAGCATTCCACATAATGCAAGAAGCTCAAATAATTGACTGTTTAATTTATTAAAAAAAATATTTGTTAATAAACTTTTCAGTATTATCAATTAATGTTGTGTTTATTTAGTAAAATGAACTCCAAAATCATAAAATATTACTTACTGGTCATCATAAACAGGAACTCCCCAACACTCATCATGGAATTGAACATAAACCTTATCTGCATATAGCAAAAATTCAAATAAATTAATCTTACATGAATTGGCATTATATATGTTGGTTACTTGGTTAGAGCAGTGGTACAACCATGATTTTCACTGAGTTTCAAATTATGAGTAAGTACACACACAAAGAAGTCGAGGAAGTTTGTTCCAACGTGTACTATATATACATAAAACAAATAATTTTAACTATATATAAATAGTGCAATTTTCGATCAAAGAGAATTCGGATGAACCCCCTCAGCTCTACCTGACTCTGCCTCTAGGTCAATGTTGCTAGGATTTTGTACAAATTAAGTGTCAATTTTATTGATATTCAAATAATACTACTACCAAATATACCTGCTATACTATATAAGATACTCACAATTAGGGGTGTACAAAACCGAATCGTAAACCGAATCAAACCGCAAAAGAAATTCGACTAGTGGTTTGGTTTGACTTGGTTTGGTGTTGAAAAAAAACCCAACTATAATTGGTTTGGTTTGGTTTTAACTAAAAAAAGTCAAGCCGAACCGAACCAACCCGATATTACATATATACTATTTTAAAAAATATTTTATACATAAAAATATTTATTGTGATGTAATTTATAAATATTTCTTATACTTTTTCATATTTTTTATCTTTCAATATGTTATATCAAGTTTAAACTTAGAATTTTAAATGGTTCAATAAATCTTTTTACAACCTATAGATATTAGTAACTCAAATAAAACTCAAATCAATACGAATGTTAACAAAAGGTTATTCAATCTAACACTAGGAATGACAATCATGTTAGATATTTATTTTTTAATTTTACATAAATGCATAAATTAATTTATTTTTCTGTTTAATATTTAGTCATGTAGTTAATACTTATTAGACTTATTTGAGCATGACTTAATACTTTTAAATTATGATTATTTTTATTATGACTTATTAATATGCAATATTTATTTCATGCGATTTCATTATTTTTTTGGTTGAATATTTATTGTCATCACTCACTTCATAAATTTCAAATAAAATGAATATATTTTGTGTTGTTTTTTTAAGAAATACCTTAGATAGTTGTATTTTGCATGGACTAAAGAAATATTTGAAGCACAAGTTAATTATATATTTGTATGAAGACTTTATCGGAAAAAACCCAAAAAAATCCAAAAAACCCGAAAAAATCCAAAAAACCCGAGAAAACCTAAAAACCCCGAAAAAACCCGAGGTTGGAAAACCCGACTTTTATTGATTTAGTTTGGTTTATAAATTTAAAAACCCGATACTAATGATTTGGTTTGGTATTTAAAAAATTCGAACCAACCCGATCCATGTACACCCCTACTCACCATCATTAGCATCCTTTTGTAGCAAGTTTTAAAGTTTATTTATCTTATAAGATTTATACACCAAACTTAAGAAAGGTAATTAGAAAGTAATTTATATATATACATCATACTATAAAAGAAATGTTTATATCTATGGTTAAGTACCTTTATAAAAGGGTAACTTACATAAAACACACATCTTTGAGAGCTAATTACTCTTTTTCCCACCTTAATTCGCTCGGATACATCGCCCCAAGGCGTGATACATCACCTCACCTCTGGATAATTACCTTTGATACATCGGGGCGATGTGCCCCATGTATCACGAGGTGAGGCGATGTATCACGACCTGGAGCGATGTATCAAGGTGTTTACATGTGGTATATTAAGTAATTAAAATAAAGTAGTGGGAGAGTTAGTAAATATGGTAAAGAGGTATGTCTCTTTTGGTAGTTTAACCTTTATAAAAAGTTTATAATCTTAAAAATAAGACACGTAACGATGAATCAGTGACCTAATTATCTTGACTAATGCATACATGATAACATAGTTTTGATATACAATTTGTCACATTTCCCTTTTACTGAGAAAAAATTAATGCCTTTTAAAAGACAACTATATATAAGACGAATATATTAGGCAAAATTCCTGAGTTCACTAACGATCTTGTTATTGTAGGTCAATGTAACGTAAGAATTTTATAATTGTTAGAGTGCATAACTTAAACTCCTAATATATAATAAACTCAATAACATCTTAAATTCTATCGTCAATCAAACATTATCATATAAAACAAAAATCCCAAAGTATAAGACATATTTCAAATAGTAGCAAATATTTCAAAAAAAAGTAAATAAATATAGATTAATGCATGCTACTTATGAAACTTACCACTAGTACTAGTTACCCAATTGCACCTCCTCATGAGCTCATCTTCTTCATTCCTAGGGCTCGAACTAGGGTTACGAGTTGGACTAACTGTTCGAGCCACGTTCTTATTGGACGTGGCCGGATTAACCTCTCTTTTCTCTGTCGTAGACGCGATTAATCGGAGTGCTAAAGAGATTTTTTGATCCAATGGAGTGATTGAAGAAGAATCAGTTACAGAAGAATCATTTGAAGTTTGTGATAAAGATAGAGAAAGTGAAGAAAGTGAAAGTGAAGAGCCTGTTTTATGTAACCCTATAGGGTAAATTTTCTTCCAATGTTTAGATAATAAGAAATTAGTACTAATATTATTGCTTCTTGTCTTCTCTTTTTCTCTATGTTTCTCTAATGCATAGTGTTTTTTCACACTTTGCTTAGACATTTTTTTGAAGGAAAAATAATAATTAAAAGTGGCTATGGATTGTAAAGATGTGAGAAGATGATTGGAATATATAAAGTGATGGGATATAATGTGAAAGAATTTAAGAATGTTTAATTAAAGGTGAAGTTGGTAGAATGTGAATCTCATAATGAGGCAACTTTATAGACTTATAATTGAAGCAAATTTGATGTGAAAATGGTTTATGGATTGTAAAATATTACTTGTTGAAAAAATAGAAAGTTTGAGAGTTGAGTTGAGGTGTTGGAGAAGTGTTAGACTTTCCAGAAGCTCTAAGTTTTTTTAGTGAAAAATGTTAACATTTGAGAAGGTTTTGCATGACATTGTTATGTTGGTCTTTGAGTCTAGTTTCCAGCAAATTTAATCGTTCATCAATTCGATGTTGGAGTAAAAAGTTATGAGCATTCTAGACCAAATTGTAAGGGCAAAAAAGGAGTATTAGACTAATAGAGATTTTTTTTTTTGTTTGTCGCTCGGTGTTCGATATCCGTTTTGAAAGTGTTTCCTTCATAATTTTTTTTATTCTCAGTATTCGAACCCGAGACCTATGTAGTCAAGGGCAGAGAGTCTTATTCATTCTACCGCAATCAGTGGCAGACCCAAGATTTTCACCAAGTGGGTTCAATATATAAAAAATAAATATGCAAAGAAGCAAACAAAATAAAGTTTGATTAACTAAAATATATTATTACAATTTTATTCTACGAGTTTTCATTTCTTGAAACCTATTCATAATACTCTCATCAGAAATAGTGTTAAATATTATTTTTTTCTACATAAAGCACCATACATACAACTGCTCATGAAATCATCATCCGTTCGATTTCGCAATTAACTCTTGATCAACTTCATTGGTGAAAAGGTTCTTTCAACTGTAACAGTGATGACTGACAGGAGCAACACAAATTTTACAAGACGAAACACAAGGGGATAATTTAAGTGTTTCTTTGTCTTAACTAGCTTCTTGAAAAGGTTACCAAGTCCTTTTAGATTGGAGAACCTTTCATCAACATCAGGACACCAACAAGATAAGTCTCTAGCTAATACTTGAGAGTAACTATTATATTTTCACCAAAATCATCAAGATATAATTTAGTCATTCTCAATATTTTCTTGATACGAGACTCGAGATCCGAGAGTCATCTTGCTTGGAGGCTGGAGCTTGAAACTTTTTTTTGTTTCACGCCTTCCGCTGTCGAATAGAGAGAGTTGATGCAACGATGATTGGGGAAATTTCTCGAGTTAATATCCCAAATAATCACTCAACTAAGGGCTCTTATCTCATAAAGTCACTCAACTTTGGTTTTTACTCCAAAAGTCACTCAACTATGGGTGTTTTACTTACTAAGTCACTCAACCTATTTAATTGATTTTTCATTAAAATTTATCGATATAGATTTTTTATTTTAAACCAAAATTCTAAGAAATAAAAAGATGTTCATTTAAACTATTTAATGATCCAATCCGCTAAAAAAATATTGAACCCTTTTATTTCACTAAATTATTCTTTCTTGTCCGGACAATAGAAAAGAAAAGATTTTTTTGCTAAAAAAAAGGAAGAGATAAGTAACAAATACGTAGAAATTTTGCTAGCAATTAGGCGAAAAAAATTTCAAGATTTTTCTAGAAAATTTGCTCGCAATGGCTTTGAGCTTCGTCTTTCCTAAATTTTCACTGTGCTCTTCTTTGTATAATTTTTCTATTTTTAGAGCTCAATTGACACTACTCAAAAATATTTTATTATTTCATTGTTTCACTTCATAAGAGAGAAAAATATTAGGGGAATAACTATGAAATAAAAGGGTTCAATATTATATTTTTAAAGCGGATTGAGTCATTAAATAGTTTAAATGAATATCTTTTTATTTCTTAGAATTTTGGTTTAAAATAAAAATTCTATGTCAATAAATTTTAATAAAAAAATCAATTAAATAAGTTGAGTGTCTTTGTAAGTAAAACACTCATAGTTGAGTGACTTTCTGAGAGAAAACCTTTAGTTGAGTGATCATTTGAGATATTAATTCGAAAAATTGGAGAGTAATGGAGATTAACAACTTTTTAGATAATGTAATTTTTCGACGAAGTGGGTTCATATGAACCTATGTAGGTCCGCCCCTGACCGCAATCCTGGACGGTAATAATTAAGTCTCCATCCTCCTCTATGCTGTTCTTTTTTGCTTTCTACAAATATATGATCATATTGTAAATGTAACATTAGTTAAACACCCAAAAATACTTTTTAGAAAATTAATTAGAGTTAAAAAGTGAGTTATAAAGCTTGAAAATATTTTTAGTTTAACCATGCTTTTAGTTCAAATGTTACTTCAATGTAAGTGTAATGGGTCACCTTTATTAGCAAAACTTAATACTCACTCTATATATACATCTCATCCTTCCTTTTTTGCAATTTCTTTTAAAAAATAATTTTGTAATTAAAACCAAAGTTCTCCACTTGGCAATTAGCTAAATGAAAATTTACCATCAAGGATTATTTGGGATGGGATTCGGATCGTTCGGATTGGATATGAAAATATCGATTTGGATTTTCAATTTTTGTATTGAAGAAATTATAATTATAATTCAATTCAAATAAGCTTGAATTGGATTGGATATTTGAAGCTTGATTTTGTATTTTCCGATTTAAATATTTTTGATTTTTGGCTTTGACTTTTTAACTTTTAAGGTAGACCATAACAATTAACAACCTCATTTCACTTAATAGTTTGCTCATCAAATATATAACTTTCTAAAGTTGACAAAGATTAAAGTCACGTTCTTATCGCCCCTACCATGTTACTTGTACTTTCATATTGGACTTGTACTATAATGGGTAGGGTACTAACCTAAACTATGCACACTCCTCCCTGGGGCTTATATTGAGATAGACATGATTTCTTCATCCTTAAGTGAAAGTCTTTTGTTTGAGATTGAGTGCGGGAAATTTTTGATTGGAAACATTGTCCTCTTGTATAAGTCTTACACGATACAAATGTGAATCAATTAAAATCCAATATGAATATTAAACACTAGATGAAAATACTTTCTTAATTTCTTAAAAAGTCACTTATACCAACTACTAATTCGAGTTGTTTATTTCTTAAACAAGTTATTATTAAGGGTGTGTTTGGTATGGAAGAAAATGTTTACACGGAAAATATTTTTTTAAAATACAAGTAAATTTCTACTTATTTTTTTAATGTTTAATAGATAAGTAAATATTTTTTAATCTCAAGTATCAATACGATATCTAGCAAAGTAGGAGTTCGGGGTGGCAGGGGTTGATACGATCAAAGGGAGGGGTGGGAAAAAGATAATGAACTTGCAATATCAATTATGTAATTTATTTTCCATACTTTGATTAATAAAGTCATTTCCCTCATTTTTATGGAACTTATTTTTCTGGACAAAAAAAATATATTTTGACCAACCAAATATGAAAAAATTAAAAAACATTTTCCTCCGTACCAAACACACCCTAAGACGAAAAACAAAAGTGCTTGAAAACGACTTCGTTTCATTTGTCTCTCTCCCACAACCAATAGTTCTCCATCTCTTAAACCCTAAACCCCTCTAAAACCTCCATTCTTTTTTACCTCCTCCTTTCTCCTAAATGCTCCCATTAACCTTCAAATCACCCCTTAAATCTCCATTAATCTCCTCCTTCCTCCTCCTCCTTAAACCCTCTTTCTCCACTGCCAACCTCGCCGTCAACCACCCTGAACCCCCACCCCCCACCCCCACCCCCACCACCCCCACCATTTCAAGAATCCTCAATTTTTTCCTCCAATTTCATTACACTAAAGGCTCCGCAAAGGTTTTAAGAGGTGACCCATTTATTAAAAATTTAATCTTGGAGCTGAATTCATTGGAAATAGAAGGCATTGTTGAGAAACTGAGTGTTTTTGAAAATTCCGAATCTGCCCTTGAGTTCTTCTTCTTGTTGAGAAATGATTATGGGTTTAATCATTCAAGAGTTTCACACATTGTTGTTGCTCATGTTTTGGCTAAGAAACAGAGGTTTAGAGCTTTGATGTTTCATTTACAACATTTGGTTCAACAAGAAGGTAGTATTTGGGTTTTCTGCTATGTCATTAAAAATTTCTATTTTTGGTACTCCCTCTGTTTTAACTTGTTTGTCTCGTTTTGACTTGATATGGAGTTTAAGAAAATTCAATTTGTTTGTCTGGTTTTGACTTAGCACGGAGTTTAAGAAAGTAAAGTACGACTTTTGAATCTTGTGGTGTTAAACTAAAGATATATAAAATGTACCAAAATGCTCTAAAATCTTGTTGTCTAACAAAATGCATTTTTTTTTTCGAAACGGGCTGAAAAGTAAAGTGAGACAAACAAATTGAAACGGAGGGAGTATTAGTATAGTGTAAATAGGTACTCTCTCCATCACATTTATGTAATGGGCACCCAAAATAAAAGGAAGATTTTGAAATTTGTAGTGTAAAAGCACATTTGTTAGCAAGTTGCCAGAAACCGGCACCACCTACCCGAGCAAGAGTTGTGCTCACCGGTCCGGAGAAGGGGAATTGAACTCTATGAGATCGAATCTCCTGTTGTTCCTCAGTAGCTCAGTGGTAGAGCGGTCGGTTATGATCTCAAAAAATTAAAAATGAAAAAAAAATTAAAATTAAACATAGAAATGTGACACTATTTCCTGACTAGTCACATTTCTATATTTGGAAATAATTTGACTTACCCTTCTATAAATGTTATGGCATGTGAAGATCACAACTTTCAAAAGTTTCCGTTTCTTTCTTAAAACTTTGTGACGAGTCAAACTATGTCACATAGATTGAAACAGGGGGAATATCATTTTCTTTTGGGGACAAACTAAAAGGAAAGTGTATTGTATAACTTGGGACAGAGGGAGTACTTCTTACATTGCTCATTTTGCTGTTTATATAGATTTGTTGTGATTTCCAATCAGGCTCTGGTTCAGCTCATTCGATATGCGAGCTGCTTTTGAGTCGCTTTCAGAAATGGGATTCTAATCATGTTGTGTGGGATATGCTGGCTTCTGCTTATTCCCATTGTCAGATGGTTGATGATGCTCTCTTTGTTTTTGCAAAGATGAAAGATTTTGATATCCAGGCTTCGGTAATTACATACAATAATTTGTTGTATAATTTTAGGCATACTGATAACATCTGGGATGTTTATGATGACATCAAAGCCAGTGGGATAAACCCGAGCGAGTATACTAATTCCATTCTTATAGATGGTCTGTGCAGACAATTCTTGTTGCAAAAAGCAGTTGATTTTGTCCGAGGGACTGAATGTAAAGAGTCTGAGCCTTGTGTTGTGTCTTTCAATACTCTCATGTCGAGTTCCTGTAAAATGGGTTCCGTAGACATTGCTAAGTCATTCTTTTGTATGATGTTTAAGTGTGGATTACATCCCAATGTATATAGTTACAATATCCTCATTCATGGGTTAAGTGTGGCGGGTGCAATGGAAGAAGCGTTGGAGTTCATAGATGATATGAAAAAACATGGTTTAGAGCCTGATCTGGAAACTTATAACGTCCTTGCCAAAGGATTTCATTTGCTTGGTATGATGAATGGTGTCCGGAAGTTCGTCTATGAAATGCTTCATAAAGGCATAAATCCTGATATTTTCACCTATACAATGTTGAACTGTGGATATAGCAAGGCAGGTAATATTGATGAGAGTATTAAGTTGAGAGAGCAGATGTTTTCAAAGGAGGGGGTCCATGCCAGTGATATCTCAGACAACATGTTACTTAGCAGTTTGTGTAAAAGCGGACATTTAGATGAAGCTTTGAATTTGTTCCGTGAGATAGAGAGCAGCGGTCGTAAACCGGATCATATCATGTACTCGATTCTCATTCGAGGCCTTTGTAAGCAAGGATTGGTTGATATGGCTTTTCAATTGTACAAATCTATGTGTTGTAAGAGAATTATTCCAAATATTGTTGCTCATAGATCTATTCTCAAAAGCTTCTGTGAGAAAGGGTACATATATGAGGCAAGATTTTTGTTTGACGCTTTAATAAACTGCGACTTAATAGATGATATTTTTTTGGGTAATATTATGATTGACGGATATGCAAAACTTGGTGACATTGGTGAGGCTGTTCAGGTATACGAACTGATAACATGGAAAGGAATAACGCCAAGCATAGTTACATTCAATTCCTTAATATATGGGTTCTGCAAAGCCAGAAAGTTAGATGATGCAAGAAAGTGGGTTGACACTATATGTGCACATGGGTTGATACCATCAGCGAGGACATACACAATTCTTATGGATGCCTATGGTGAAGAAGGAAAAATGCAAACCGTTTTTGAGTTGCTAGAGGAAATGAAAGCAAGGGGTGTAGAACCAACTCATGTTACTTACACAGTGATAATGAAATGCCTCTGTAAAAGAAGGCAGATGCATGAGTCTGTCCAGATACTAAAGAGTATGTTACCAGATGGTTTTCAGCCTGATGAAGTTTTTTACAACACCATCATTAAAAGTTTATGCGAAGCTCGAGATATGAAAGGTGCTTTCCAATTATATAAAGAGATGGCGGTGCGCAAACTTCAGCCAAGTCGTGTCACATACAACATTCTCCTTAATGGTTTATGTACACACGGAGAGTTAAAGGATGCTGAGGAACTATTTTTTACACTCCAAGATGTTGGCCTGATGAAATGTGATTACACCATTCTGATAAAAGCGCATTGTGCAAAAGGATCAGTGGATAAGGCAGTGGTTCTGTTCCAAAAGATGATTGAGAAGGGCTTTGAAATCTCTATTAGAGATTATAGTGCTGTGATTAATAGGCTGTGCAAAAGAAACTTACTAGCTGGCATGGAGATTTTTCTGCGCATGATGTTGTTTCATGGCATATCTGTTGATTCACAAATTTGTTTTGTTATGCTTAACAGTTTCCGTCATATTCGTGATCGTAATTATGTGTTCCAATTGTCCTCTTTGATGATTAAGTGTGGGTTAGATACTGTTTCTAATTGTGGTTAAGTGTACGAGACACCAATTCAGGATGGTTAATGTATTCTGCTGCAATATGTGAGCTTCTTGGTTCACGTGATGTTATCAGAAAAGTTCCTAGAAGCTGTAACTTGATTTTATAAGGTATGTGGACCTATTCAATAACTCATACCCGGCTTAAAATTTTTTTTGGTAGGAAAAGTTTGTAATTGCACTGACTATGCAGTTATATGGGTTTAATAGATGAGGTCATAGGGAAATTATGCCTCTGACAAGCACATTTTGTATGGAGAAAAGACAAAGGACTTTGGCATCTGTAAGAAAAGTTAACAGGTATACAATGCTCTTCCGTTTTTTTTTTGTTCCATCCTGTTTTTTGATTATGGTATTGTATCCCTTGTTTATTGGGTTTGTCAAAAAAAAATAAAACTCTTGTTCATTGGAATTTAAATCTATCTTGTTCTGTTATCTTTAACTTTTAGGGGTCGTTTGGTATGAGGAATAAGGGATAATAATCCCCGGATAAGTTATCCTATATAGATGGTGGGATAACTTATTCCATGGGTAGTTATCCCATCCCCATATCAAACGACCCCTTAGTATTATGAAATGTTTATTCCAGTGTTGACTTACTAGAATTACTTGTCTTTGTCTGATGCTCATTTCAAATTTTAAGTGCTCTACATTTTTCCTTGACTCGATATGCATTTGTTTTTTTCTTATGACATTAATCATTTCATTTGCCAGCACATATGTCCTCCTTAGTCTAGATTTCCTGTTTAATTCTCTATTTTTATTTGCTTGAAATTCTTACCATATTTCTAAAGTGTCTTTTTGAGTTGCCGCTTACACCACTGTCTTATAGTAATTACATAATTATTCATTTTGTTTACATAATCATACTTTGTGGGAGTTTAACCATTCAATCTAAATTAGAATTCTAAAGAAAGCATAAGCATTAGAGTTCTTGAAGTGTGGGTTCATTTTGCTAAAGCTTATAAGTTATAGTTTGTTTTTTTCTTTGGAGAAAAGAGAAACCTAAGTACTTTCAGAATTTTGTGTCTGTTCCTCCACTAAAATGGAGAATACAGAGATATTGCAAGAACAATTTATCGACTATTATCATTTGGCTTGGAATAGAAGCATGCATTTCATCTTTATTTATCCTAACTTATTAAATTGATCACGCGTCTTTTCTTTGTCTTCTCCTACAGGGCTGTGGTGGACCTGTCATGGTCACAACTGTTGGTATGTTAATTGGCCTCTGCTTTTGACTCCCTTTCACTTCGGTCTTGGGCAAAAGATGAGTGGCAGGGGAGACTTTTCATCATCAGATGTGTTTTCTTTTTCGAATAAATTGGAAATCTATTTGATTCTCTCTTCAATGATTTTCTTGCAGATCCTCAGAAACACAGCCAGCTGTCCTTTTGGATCCTAGTCTTCAGCAGTCAATAGGGGCATGCGAGTTGTATGACTGCTGGAGCTGTTTTGGCTTGAGTTCTTGGAGATTGATTAATGGAATCATCTGAGTTGAAGGTCAGCAATAAATGAAAATTTCTCTCGTGTTTACATGTTGTGCATCATGCATTTCTAGCTCTTGCTTAAAGGCTGCTCCATATTACCTTCTTTTTAGCAAACTTGCATATTTTCTTTGTGACTGATAATAAGCTATAGAAAGAAGTCAAGAACCGCCATATAATCAAGCCCCAATGGTAGCGTGATGCCGTAATATAATAGTGTAACTAGTCAAAGGGTCATGCACTGGTAGGATATTCAGAGTATTATATCGTCAATCGGCCTATCTGATGCCTGTTAATTGCTTGACACTATTAATGTACTTCCTCAAGGAACTATTTAGTTCTCTGTAAAGCTCTTGTTAATCTCTCTTGAATCATCTATGCTTAACAGTTGCTTTGTTGCTGAAAGTGAATCCATAGAACTTTTCTGAGTGTGCCTAAATAGTAAGTACTCCTATTCCATTTTATGTGGCACTGGCTGTGGTACGATTTCCATACTAGTATGTTACAAAAAGAACGACATGTTCTCATATTTGGAAACGATTTAACGTTAAATTTTTTCCATTTTATCCTTAATGGCATGTTTAAAACCACAAGTTCCAAAAGTCCGTTTTTTTCTTTCTTCAACTGTATTCCTAGTCAAACTACACTATAAGTTTGAAACGTAGGGAGTATTACTTAATAAAATGACTAAATTAAAGCCAACTTTATATGCAGAAAAATTATTCACGAAGGTAGAGAAGGGTCCTGATCTGGAGAAACTATCTGCCTCCCTTACCAGTACTATTATTATTGTGCTAGCATTAGCTTATTCTTCAATTCTATTACTATTGTTGTTTCTTTTACTTTTGTTTTTTGTACTACTTTTACTGGCAGTACTTTTCTTTCTTCAGTATTTTCATCGTAGCTTTTTACTCATGCATTTTTTTAAAATCCCGTACCGAAAGACGAGTTTTCTTGATCTGAGGGTCTATCGGAAACAACCTCTCTATCCCACAAAGGTAGGGGTAAGGTCTGGGTACACCCACACCCTCCCCAAACTCCACTTGTGGGATTACACTAGTCTATGTTGCTCGGACTCTCCAAAATTGTTGATGCACCCGTATGAGATTCTCCAAAATGCACTACTTTTGGGGTATCCGACACGCACCCGTCGACATTTTTGAAGAGTCCGTGCAACATAGCACTGGGTATCTTGTTGATGTTGTTTTACGAGTCTGTTCCATAGGTCCTCTAAACTAGTATAGGTTGGCTTTTCTGATGCCCACAAGAGACTTCTTACTCTCTACCTGGTCAAAGTATCTTTTCCAGCTTCTTTTAGTGGCGCTTATCCTGGATATTTGATTTTATACCTGTTCTCTCTTGGGTTTTTCAGATAAAGAACATGGTTTAGCAAAAGCTCCTCCCTGTGGCTACTTAGCATCTTAGCACAATTTTTATGAAATAAATTCTTGTGGACCACTCTTGTATCACTGTTTCTTTATCGTATAGGCGTAGAGACAGACTGTTATCCTTTAAAAAGACCGCTTCTCCCATGAGCTATCACACATAAAGCCAGCGATGAAGAAGATTATAGGCATTCTTCATAGATAGGTAATGCTGGCTGGATTTGATTGTCATAACTCATGCAGTTCTGACAGATCTGTAATTACCTATTGTCATTGCTCTATAAATTGTACAAAGCATTTTGCATTACACAGAAACATAGAATCACAAGCCAAAAGATGGAGGGAAAAACTATGTTGCTCCAACTCTTCAAATATGTTGACGGGGTGTGTATTGGATCCTCCAAATGTAGTGTATTTTTGGAGAGTCCGACACGGCTGCGGCAACATTTTTGGAGAGTCCGAGCAACATAGGGGAAACTACTACAAAAGTGATTATCCTTTTATTGCAACAAGTTTAAATTGTAACTTCCACTACTTTTATTTCGTCCATCTCTCTTATTTTACAACTATTAATAAGAGGGAACTGGTACACTTTTTCATCCTCACAGGAGTAAAACTGGAACATTTGTTTTGTGACGTCGTGTTTTGCACTTGGGGACTTGAAAACTGTGGTTGTTTTGGAAGATATGGTATATGAACATGGGTGTATTTGGGATTTCAGACTATCACTGGTGTACGTTGGGCTATTAGAATTGTCCCCCGTACTTTCTTGCCATCTATATACCATGTGTCCTTGGTACTTCCTTTTGCATTGAGCCGTCCCCTTACATGTCCTCAAGACTATCGACCACATTCGATAATTCTCTTCTTCCACTGTCATGTTCAACGTTTTTCTCTGTGGCTTTCTCTTGATATAAAGATTTTTTGCATGTTTACAGGGAAAAATGTACGAAATCAACGGAGAATCTAGAAAACTGGTGGTTCGCTTCATGCAAATACGAGGTTTATCGAATGGTACATGGTACACACATGCCCCCCTCCCCCAATTCCCTTTGATATTATCTTTATTGGCTTCTTGATGTTAGATATTCTTCTTCACCATCATGATATCTTAGTCAGTGCTCACTGAACTTCTGATTACGATTTTAATGAACTATTAACTGTACCATATATCCCTACTTGTGGGATTACACCGGGTATGTTGTTGTTTGACCAACAAATACATGTCTTATATATGTGCTCAATTTCACATCACACTCATTTAGACAAGTCAGATTTTTGAGAAAAGAGATTTTATTAATCTCGTGTCTATTTTGCGGAGATATTTATACACAAAATTGAAACCCAATATAAAGGCAATGAATAAAATCTCTAAACTTTAGGAACTAAGAATCATCCTTAATCCGTTTTGTGCATACATATTACACATACTTGCAATTGAAGTTGTGACAAGTCCTGTTGCTAAGCGCTTCAGTAAACACATTCACTAGTTGCTTGTCGATCTATTTTTGTGTGCTTTTTGTTCCATCAATTGCAACAGCTTTTCCTAAGATTCATGTCAAGTTGGTCGAGACATCTAATATCATTCATTTGCATTAACGCAGGTTACTGGATTCGGTGACACAAAGACTGCTAGTCTTGATCTTTCACAGACGACTATCTAACACGCTGATAAGGGGATAATGGCCTCATGTCCATCTATTGCAGAGCTATGAAAGCAAATAGCGTTTGAGATGAGGCAACTATAGCATGGCGCGATACCAAGTCAAATCAAATGAGTCGAGTGTTTATCCCCATTCGTTTTTGTCACTTCCTAATGAACCAGATGTGTTCATAGCTATACTTTTTTCCGGAATTCTTTCCTTCCCTTTTTCTCCCTTTTCGGGGTAGTATCATCTTGTGTATTCTGAGGAAACAAACTCGAGATGTTCGGAATATTCTGAGGTTAATAAGTTATATATAAAGCACAAATTCTGAGTACCTTTCTTTCTCTGCTAATAAAACGATTTTTTTCACTACTGAATCCCAAACAGTACATAAAGATTAAAGCATGACAAAGTTTGACACATTATAAGCAATGTTTCTTTTTTGTACCTTGGAAACTAACTAACATAAATGTTAGTGGAATAATGTTCTCAACAAAATGGCTAACATGTCTTGCCCAAAAACGATTTGGGAACACCAAAGATGTTGAGGCGCTAATAAGGCTCAGTGTTGCTAAGTTACTTTTGGAATTGACTGTCTCGTCAATGTTTTCTGCTTCAAGCAAGACAACCTTCTCTGAAACTAGGTCAACAAAACTGCTAACATAGCGAAAGTGAAAATGAAGAGGAGAGTATCAAAGTATTAGTTGAGGTGATAATAAGGCTCGTTGTTGCATAAACAAAGTTTGGATGACATATCTGGATGTCAATATTTTCTTCTTCAAGAAAGAAGACCGTCCCCTTCCCCTTCTCTTTCTCCTTCAAATCGGGATTAAATCTCATAAAAACCATGTTGACCTCATCGTATACCATATTCATATTGTACCCATCATTAGTTCTACAATGACAACTCACAACTAGCTTTCCCCACAGCACAACTCGCAGTTTATTCAGTATAGAAAAATAAGTTGTATATGGGAGTGAAAGAGTTCCAAACTTCTCCTCTATGAAGTTGAAGTAGGTCATAGTATCTTGCATATCATCATGAGACCAATAAAGTACCCCATTCAGATAGACGATATAATTCTCAGAATGAAATGAATTATTGGGGTAACTTTCATCGATTCTTCTCCACGAGTTGGTTCCTAGAGTTAGAATGTTAAGTCTTATAATGTTGTTGTTTCCCGTCTTGAGTAACATGAAGCAATTTGTATTTTCCCGTATTCAAATCAAATCCCATAAACAACCTAGGACTCCATACATTCATAGTGAACGGGAAGGCTTTTATCTCCCTTGTGGTGACGTTATACAAGTAAACTTGAGTATCTTTATGGCTATAGAGACAAACAAGGCCATTGCAATGATTTGAGCAAATAACCATCTCTCGTGAGTCCAAGCTTACTTGTGCTGGGAAATGAAAAGTGTTTTCTACAACATGACGCGGATAGGGTGTTTTTGTTTCAAGTTCAAATAAGAGGCGGGTGGCTGTGGGATGGGCTTGAGAACGAGCATTGTGCAACTTGACAAAGTTGAGATTATGTCGTATCAAACTGTTCCAAGCTTTAGAAACACACTTGAATTTCATGAGAGACTTAGCTGGAAGCCATGTTAGTATCTCGAATACCATGTCACTTGCAAATCCATGCTTTTTTGTGGTAGTAATTGCAAATTCACTAAGGGTTTCTTCCATATTATTTGCTAGGGAGAAGCCTCAAGGTAACAAGAGAAGAAAATTAAATTTAAACCTAGCTAGAAGAAAATTGTATTTGTCATAAAAGAAATAATAATACTCCATATATATATCAATGGTCTCTCCCACATTTGTGTTGGTTTCCGTCTTCTATACCAATTCTACTACTAGTATTTGGTTACAAAGCATAATAAATAATGGAGTAGAAATAAATATTTTCACCCCAAATAAATAAGGTAAAAATTTATTCGCACCAGGTATTTACATCAGACAAATTAGGGACCTAAGAATCATCCTTTTGCCAATGTTTGTACATTAATGGGATAATGTTCTCAACAAAACTGCTAACATGTATTAACGAAAAAATGATGGGGGAATTGACACCAAAGATGTTGAGGCGCTAATAAGGCTCGATGTTGCTAAAATTACTTTTGGACTTGACTCTATTGTCTCGTCAACGTTTTCTGCTTCAAGCAAGACAACCTTCTCTGAAACTAGAAACTAAAACAAATATTTCTCGATTACTCTTAAACTAAACATCAATAAATGTTAATGGGATAATGTTCTCGACAAAACTGCTTACACATCTTAAGCAAAAATGATGAGGGAATACCAAAAAAGTTGAGTCACTAATAAGGCTCGATGTTGCTAAAATTACTCTTGGACATGACTCTATTGTCATCTCGTCAATGTTTTCTGCTTCAATCAAGGCAACCTTCTCCTCCTCTTCCTCCTCCAAATCGAGATTAACTTTCATAAAAACCTTGTTGACCTCATCGTATACCCAATTCCATACTTCATCAATTCGAAAATCTCTATGACAACAGTCGATAACCAGCTTTCCCCACAATGCAGTTTGCATTTTATTCAGTACATTGAAACAACCGCGTGGTGGTTGTGGGAGTGAGAGGGTTCCAAACTTCTCCTCTGTGAAGTTGAAGCAGGCTATAGTATTCGGCATAAATTGTTCATCCCAGTATAGTACCCCATTGAGGTAGACACATTCACTAGAATGACTATATGTATCGTTGGGGTACTTTTCATCGATTCTTCTCCAGGAGTCGGTTCCTAGAGTTAGAATCTTCGCCTTATAATGTTGTTTCTTCGTGCTGTGTTTGATATGAAGCAATTTGTATTTTCCCGTATTCATATCAAATCCCAAAAACAACATAGGATAATTACTACCTTTTGTAATGGTCTCAGACACAGAGTAAGGCAGAGCATTTATCTCCCCTGTGGTGACGTTATACAAGTAAACTTGAGAATCTTCGTAGCTTAAGAGACAAACAAGGCCATTGCAATGATTTGAGAAAATAAAGATCTCTGTTGAGTCCAAATTATGACGAGGACACTCGAGTTGTAAAGGGAATCCTTCAAGTTGTGTTGTGGAATTACAAGTGCTTTCTACAACATCACGATAGGGTGTTTCTATGTCTAGTTCAAATAAGAGGCGGGTGGCTGAGGGACGGGCATGAGAATGAGCACTGTGCAACTTGACAAAGTTGAGATCATGTCGTATTAAACTGTACCAAGCTTTAGAAACACAGTTGAATCTCATGAGAGACTTAGCTGAAAGCCAGGTTAGTATCTCGATTATCATGTCACTTGCAAATCCACGTGTCTCCTCCGTAGTACTCCTCCGACATCTTTTTTGAATACTTTCATCCGTTGCCCCCGTGTCTTGATAGGTCGAGGGTGGCCGCTTTCTTGGGGTAGTAATTGAGAATTCATTGAGGGTTCCTTCCATCTCTGTGCTATGGAGAAGTCTCAAGTAATTAAAGAGAAAACAATAGGAGGAAATTGATTATATAAATATACCAAAGGTCTCTCCGTATTTGTGTTGGTTTACTACTAATTGTCATAATAAGTTTTCAATATTTGAGTTGGATTTCCTTTTTTGCGGCATAACATTAACATACCTTCTTTTTTTTTTTTTTGGGTAAAATCATCCAGCTCCTTTAACTGATTACATATAGTAGAGGAAGCCTATATGCCCCTAACTAGTTAAGTTAAGGAACATCATAAAGGGTAAATTCTATACAAATTCCTATCTAAAGTAATTTTGGGGTATTGTAGTTTATCCATGAGAAACTCCCCTTTGGAACTTTTAGGTAGCTGATTAACCGAGTTTGAGTCCATGGTTCGCAAGAGATCGAGTCAGCAACTCTATTGCCTTGCCTGTAACAGTGAGAGATCGTACAACTAGTCCGCGAGCTTATCAGCCTTTTAGTATATTCTATAATGCTGGACAAGTTCCATTGGGACCTTATATTTATCAGATATCTAATTCACTAGTAGCATGGAGTCCACTTCTATTTCAATCTTATTAAAATCATTCTCCACACACCAAGAAAGACCTGCGTGAAGGGCAAGAGCTTCCGCATTGTTATTAGAAGATATACCATATAAGATGTCCTTCATGTGAATGGCTCTGCACGAGTGATAAGGTCTCACGATTTGGCATTGATAATGTTCCTAATTGTGCTTGTTGTATTGATGGGGGTATGATCCAAGTCCCAGAGACAGTTGAACACCTCTTCTGTAGTGGCCAGTATGCATAAAGGATATGGGAAGTCTACGCTGGAAGAATTGGCAATCAAACACAAGGATACCTCGCTAAGGAACCTACTATAACAATGCTGGTAACTACAACAGAAACCTTCAAGAAACAGATCTTGTGCTTTGATTACATTCAACATTTGCCAACTTCTAAAGAGTAATTTCCTAAATATCCTAAACGCGGAAATTTGGAAAGGTGTTTGGTAATTGTTTTGACCACAAGCTGATAGAAAAAAGACTACCATAGTAGTTAAATGGACAAAGCCCTCTCCACTCTCCCTAAAACTCAACACGGATGGAGAGGGCAATCGTATCATGGCTTTCAGCCTTCCATTGGGCAGAGGAATTAGCAACCAAGCCACTCTTTCGATAGTTTCCAGATTTACACTAAGTTCAGCGCTGTCCCAAGCCCTGTCAAGGGCCCTATTGAACAGTGGAATTTCCCCTCATTCAGAGTCAAAAAGCGTAAACCTCGTTTTGTAACTTTCAAACACCCCGTGTATAAACACTGAGTAAGTGCTGAAAGAAGATACTTTATTAATGAACACAAAAAGCGTATTAAATAGAGTTACAGAGAAAGTAAGAGGACTCCTAAACAAACACTAATAACGTCATCTAAATAAATAATGACTGCTGAAATATCTAATGCAGTATCCTAAATAAATAAGGACTGCTGAAACAATGATACGACTAAACTACTAACTGATAACTGAACTAACAGTAAGCAAAGTCGTTATGTGCCAATACCCTGAATTTCCCCCCTTCCTCTAGCTACTGGTTGTGGCAGTAGAGTACTGATTTTTGCCCCCTCAATTGATTGGTATGCCAATCTATTAAGAAGCTAAGGCCAAGCCCCCCGTCTTCATCTGTAAATTCATCCGGTAGCAATATAATCTTTTGATTAAAAAAAAAACATCTTCTATCACAAATAAAAAGAGTCATTATTTTCTTTGATAGAAACTCGAACAAAATAAAATGATTTCATCCACTTCTGAATCCCAAACAGTTCAAGCAATAGGGGGTCAGTACACAAAGATTAATTTAAGGATTGCAACGATTTCTTTCTTTTTGTATCTTTGCAGTACCTTAGCAGCACTAAATAGCTAATGAAATTTACTTTACCGGATCTAAAAGACAAAGGAGGAAAATTAATCTTCAGTAAATGTTAATAGGATAATTTTCTCAACAAAACTGCTAACATGTATTAACAAAAAATGATAGGGGAACACCAAAGATGTTGAGGCACTAATAAGGTTTGATGTTGCTAAAAATACTTCGTCAAGTCAATGTTTTCTGCTTCAAGCAAGACAACCTTCTCCGAAGCTAGAAACTAAAACAAATATTTCTCGATTACTCCTAAACTAAACCTCAATAAATGTTAATGAAATAATGTTCTCAACAAAACTGCTAATATAGCAAAAGGAAAAAGGATCAGGGAATATCAAAGAAGTTGAGGTGCTAATAAGGCTCGATGTTGCTAAAATTACTTTTGGACTTGACTCTATTGTCTCGTCAATATTTTCTGCTTCAAGCAAGACAACCTTCTTCTCCTTCAAATCGAGATTAAATTTCATAAAAACCTTGTTGACCTCATCGTATACCATATTGCGCCCATCATTAATAGTTCCATAATGACAGTACACAACTAGCTTCCCCCACAATACAGTTTGCATTCTTTTCACTATATAAAAATTAGTCCCATGTGGGAGTGAAAGAGTTCCAAACTTCTCCTCTATGAAGTTGAAGTAGGTCATAGTATCTTTCATATCATTATGAGACCAATAAAGTACCCCATTTAGATAGATGTAATCCTCAGAATAACATGAATTATTGGGGTAACTTTCTTCGATTCTTTTCCAAGAGTTGGTTCCTAGAGTTAGAATGTTAGTCTTATAATATGGTTTGTTCATGCTGCGAATAACATGAAGCAATTTGTATTTTTCCGTATTCAGATCAAATCCCAAATACAACTTATGATGCCATCCTTTCGGATTCCTCTTAGTGAACGGCAAGGCTTTTATCTCCCTTGTGGTGACGTTATACAAGTAAACTTGAGTATCTTTATGGCTATAGAGACAAACAAGGCCATTGCAATGATTTGAGCAAATAACCATCTCTCTTGAGTCCAAATGACGAGGACATGCGAGTTGTAAAGGGAATCCTTCAAGTTGTGTTCTTTCTACAACATCACCATAGGGTTTTCTTATTGCTAGTTCAAATAAGAGGCGGGTGGCTGAGGGACGGGCATGAGAATGAGCATTGTACAACTTGACAAAATCGAGATCATCATCATGTTGTATCAAACTATTCCAAGCTTTAGAAACACACTTGAATCTCATAAGAGACTTAGCTGGAAGCCATGTTAGTATCTCGAATACAATGTCACTTGCAAATCCATGCTTCTTTGTGGTAGTAAAAGCAAATTCATCGAGGGTTTCTTCCATATTATTTGCTTGGGAGAAGCCTCAAGGTAACACGAGGAGAAAATTAAATTAAACCTAGCTAGAAGGAGTACATTAATGTCATAAAAGAAATAATAATAATACTCCATATATATCAAAGGTCTCTCCCTATTTGTGTTGGTTTCCCTCTTCTATACCAATTCTACTAGTACTAGTATTTGCTTACGGAGCATAATAAAAAATAACGGTAAACTACGGATATAGGCGTACTTAAGGCCTTAATTAGCCAACTAAGTCTACGTTTGTATTAACTACAAATCGTATCTAAATAGCAATACTTTAAAAACCCTGCTGCCTACGTGTATTTGTATCAACTGTATTCAATTGATCATCGGCGCTAACATGGACAGACCCAATCTCGCCGTGTATCACTGTATTATATAAATACAATTGATTCATGGAGGCTACAGATTGTAATTTTTAAAACTGTAGCTATGAAGACCTATATCTTCACCTTCCCTGCAGCAGCCTCGGCCATCCCCAAGGAAGAATGTTATTAACGCCAAAATTATGAATAGATTGAACCCTTGCATTGATTTTATGAACAAAGTGCAGAAACGCTTTGCTGATGAACGCGGTATTATTCGGGCATACTTGGAACACTTTATTAGGAGTTGAGGTTAACTTACATCCAAATATGGAACTCCTACAATAGTTAGTCCAGTTGAAGAACTAGGACTATCTACAATCTTCCAGTTAACCACGGGCTTCAACTTGAGGTGTTCAATTGAAATAAGGCTTTGTTCGAGTGTCTAATTGAAATATCCTGGCAAGTTTAAGGGGCTGACTATGTATTAAGCCTTATTGTAATGTATAGCAATGTAGAATAATGTGACCCCCATGTCGGAGGGCAAGCATCTAAATGACATCTTAGGCGAATTCCACCTCAGAATGAGAAGCTTGCTGCACATCTAATAATATCCGGCCTCAACTTTAGTTTTGATTCTTTCTACGATTAGATCTTCTTTACCCCAAAAAAAAACGAAAAAAGAAAAATACAATTATTATCTTATTTACTTTGATTTCGGCTACTTTTTGCAACAAACTCAAACAAAATAAAACGATTTCTTTCACTTCTGAATCCCAAACAGTTCAATTAATCGAAGGTCAGTACACATAGATTTAAGGATTGCAAATAGTGTTGGCAATGTCAATGAAATTACTTAAACTAAGCCTTAATTAATAAATGTTAATGGAATAATGTTCTCAACGAAACTGCAAACATAGCATAAGTAAAAATGATCGGGAAATACCAAAGTAGTTGAGGTGCTGATAGGTCTCGATGTTGCTAAAATTACTTTTGGACTTGACTCTATTGTCTCGTCAATGTTTTCTGCTTCAAGCAAGACAACCTTCTCCTTCTCCTTCAAATCGGGATTAAATTTCATAAAAACCTTGATTAGCTCCAATATGACAACACACAACTAGCTTTCCCAACAACACAGTTTGCATTTTATTCAATATATGAAAATAAGTCCTATATGGGAGTGAAAGAGTTCCAAACTTCTCCTCTATGAAGTTGAAGTAGGTCATAGTATCTTCCATACCATGAGTCCAATAAAGTACCCCATTGAGGAGGACACAACCAACTAAAATTGAATCATTGGGGTACATTTCGTCGATTCTTCTCCAGGAGTTGGTTCCTAAGGTTAGAATCTTTGTCATATAATGATGTTTTTTCTTCTTGTCGTGAATAACATGAAGCGATTTGTATTTTTCCGTATTCAGATCGTATCCCAAATACAACTTAGGAGGCCATCCTTTCGGACTCCTCAGAGTGAATGGAAATGTTTTTATCTCCCTTGTGGTGACGTTATACAAGTAAACTTGAGAATCTTCATAGCTATAGAGACAAACAAGGCCATTGCAATGATTTGAGCAAATAACCATCTCTCTTGAGTCCAAATAATTATGAGGACACGCGATTTGTAAAGGGAATCCTTCAAGTTTTGTTGGGGAATTATTAGTGCTTTCTACAACATCGCGATAGGGTGTTGTTATTGCTAGTTCAAATAAGAGGCGGGTGGTTTGGGGACGGGCTTGAGAACGAGCATTGTGCAACTTGACAAAGTCAAGATCATGTTCTATCAAATTTTTCCAAACTTTACAAACACACTTGAATCGCATTAGAGACTTAGCTGGAAGAAGTGTTAGTACCTCGAATACCATATCATGATCTCTAAATCCACGTGTCTCCTCCGTAGTACTCCTCCGACATTTTTTTTGAATACTATCCGTTGCCCCCGTGTCTTGATAGGGCGAGGGGTGACCGCTTTCTTGTGGTAGTAATTGAGAATTCATTGAGTGTTCCTTCCATCTACGTGATATGGAGAAGCCTCAAGTAATTAAAGAGAAAACAAGAGGAGGAAATTGAATCAAAGAAATAGTAATACTTCCATATAAATATATGAAAGGTCTCTCCCTATTTGTGTTGGTTTAGTACTAATTGTCATAATAAGCTTTCAATATTTGAGTTGGATTCCTAAATCTCTAATAATTGAATCATTGGGGTACATTTCGTCGATTCAATAGGGTGTTGTTATTGCTAGTTCAAATAAGAGGCGGGTGGCTGAGGGACGGGCTCGAGAACGAGCATTGTGCAACTTGAAAAAGTCAACATCATTTTGTATCAATTTTTTCCAGACTATAGAAACACACTTAGCTTGAACCGCATAAGAGACTTAGCTGGAAGCAGTGTTAGTACCTCGAATACCATATCATAATCTCTAAATCCATGTGTCTCCTCCTTAGTACTCCTCCGACATCTTTTAATACTTTCCGTTTCCCACGTATCTTGAAAGGGCAAGGGCGGTCGCTTTCTTGTGGTAGTAATTGCGAATCACTTAGGATTCCTGCCATGTTATGCCTTTCTGCGGAAGAGAAAACAAGAGGAGGAAATTAAATTAAATTAAATTAAACCTAGCTAGCTTGTACATTTTATTTTTTTTGGATATAGATTGCATTGAAAACTTAATTTGGCTAAAACCCTACTGGTTATTTAATATGACACAAGTACAATTAAAGTTTTGTTAGTGAATACTTGATTTTTTTTAAAAAAATAATCTTAAAACGTATTTTCAAACTTCATATTCCACATTTTAAGTTAGAAGATGAAATTCAAATCTAATAAGTTGTCAAATAATTATCCAAATTATTGAAGATTCTATATACCTTGATCAACTATCAATAAATAAATATTTCACATGGAAACACTAATGTTATTTGTACGCTAAAGCCCACATTGTTTATACAGAAAAGTATTAATAAGTGTGCAATTATTAGTACTAAATAAATATTATTTGGAAACATTAATGTTAATTGTACGCCAAAGCCCCTAGTCATCTAAGTTTATAAAGCTATAGAAAAAAAATGTAGGTTATGATCAAATGTAGTCATCTCTATTGATCAATTGACAAAAATAAAAATCCTGTGGAACATTTGGATTTTTATTATATAAATTTTGGAAGAAATAATATTTTTAATAGATTTGTACAATAGGATCACAGAGTTTAAGAATGACAAAAAAAATGGATTTCAGAATTTGTAATCTAAAATAAGTCTGAATTTTTTTGTGGCTATAGATCATTATATTAATGATAAAATAAAAAATGTAAAATTAAATTGTTATTAAATTGGAGTAAAAGACCGGAAAGATTGTTTTCAAATTGGGAAAAACAGATATTTTCAATTATTAGATCTTTATTTTTAATGTAGAATTAATCTAAATAACTATCCACCCAAGTGAAATTAAACTAAAAATAACTTATGGATGTATAATATATGTATAATCTATATATAATATGTGTATGATTATATATATTCAAGGTATGATGATTGTACTACAATCTATGCATATATTGACTAGCAAAAGCAAACAATAATCTGCCCGTCTATTCGTGTAAAGATTCCTTCTTTAATTGCTCCATTTATCTAGATCTCAATCCACAATTGCTAATTTATAAGCAATCCAGTCACATATAATTTATATTTTCCACTAAGTGGCTACATACTGCAATTTATGTGCCTATAAATAAAGGACAGTTTTTGTTGTGAATTCCATCCAAGCATCAACTATTTCTAACAATTATCTATCAAAGCAAAAATCTCCCAATGAAGTTGGAGGCCTTCACCATTTTCTTGGTGAGTCATTTTTATATAGTTTTCTAGTTATCATTTTAATTCTAAAAATATTATCATACTTATTGTATATAATATTATAATACTTAACTTATATGTTCATATATAAATACTCTTTGACAAATTAAATCAGAGTAAATTCCATTAAAATCTCTTTTTAACTTTTAAGGGTTGAGAAATTATTAGAACGATTAATATAATCTCCCAACCCTTAAAAATTAACGCGATTTAGTGGAATTTACTCATTCGGATGTATAGAGAAGTGATAAAAGGTTGCATAAGCCGTTGATACATATCTGTTCATATATATATATATATATATAGTGAATACAAAGGGGATGTTGGTAAGGGGAATAGGTAACCTAGTACAACACAAGTTACAGATTATGAGTCCTACAAGTCACAGACTATGAGTCCTAATATTGGAAATGGAAAGCTTAGTAAAAGAAAAAACTTATTGTTGTATTTTCTTGTAGCTTGTTTTTGTAGCAAGTACTTATGCAGCGATATCTCCGGAGGTTTATTGGAAAGTGAAATTACCCAACACTCAAATCCCCAAAGTCATCAAAGATTTCCTTCCTCAATCAGGTTCGTCTTCAATTGGGGTCGACTATATGAAACAAATCATATGTAAGAATAAAAAAAAATTATAAAAAAATATAATATGGTTTGTTAGTTTTTAACTCATTTTAATAGCTTTAACTTATACTACACCATATTTTGTGTGACTGACAAGTGGGATTCAGTGAAAGTGAGGTATACACAGATCTTATTCATGTTTTTGCAGAGTAGAGAGATCGTGTCCGATAGATCCTCTGCTAAAAAATATTTTCCAAAACAGGTTTGAAGAGTACAAAGTTTTGAAGCAAACAGTACTAGCCTATGTATATTCTTTAATTAGTAATTCTTTGATACCCAATAAAATTGAAAAGGTAGAACAAGTTTTAAAACTGAGCTTAGTTGTTTTTTTTGTCAAGATCGCAAATAGTAATTGAAACATGATCAAAATATAATTTATTGTATTTGTTTATAAAAGTTATTGTCATCGTGATTCTTCAGACGACGTTGCTCCTGAGCTAAAACAAGATAACACTAACACCAACGAGAAAGTGTACTATGGTTTCAACGAATATGGTGATATTAGTTGGCATCGCGCTGCTACAAAGGATGAAATTCGTCTCTTTGCACCAAAAAAGAATAATGTGATCAAACAAGTAACTGAAGGAAGTAATTTCGAGGTTGATCTGAAAGAAGGTCGCCCTGTGAAGCTATACTTCTTCTTAGAAAAGGACTTGGAGAAAGGAAACATTATCAACTTTCCCGCCCTCCTCAATAATAACAAAGCACCTTTTTTGCCTAGACAATATGTGGAATCAATTCCCTTCTCAATTGACAAAATCTCAGAGATTCTCAATCATTTCTCAATCGATAGTAAATCAAAGGATGCTCAAACGATTAAGAAAACAATCGAACTTTGTGAAGAGCCAGAAGTAAAACATAAAGAGAAGAAAAAATGTGTGACTTCTTTAGAGTTTATGGTAGATTTCGGGTTATCCTTGCTTGGGACAAACAATATGATCCTCGCGATTACTTCAGAGGTACAAGGGGAAACTCAGGATTCACAACGATACACAATTGAACATGTTCAACAAATAGCTAATGGGGATAACATGGTATGCCACAAGCTTAACTACGCGTACGCGCTACATTACTGTCACTTTGCAGGAAGTACAAGAACATATATGGTATCTATGGTTGGTGTTGATGGAACAAAAGTGAAAGCAGTATCAGTGTGTCACAAAGATACATCTTTTTGGAACCCTAATTCATTACCTTTTATAGTTCTTAAGGTTAAACCTGGAACTACACCAATTTGTCATTTTCTTAAAGATGATCACATTGTCTTTGTCCCTTCTAAATAAGCCACTAAGCTACCTAAAGTGCACTTAAAAGAGGTGTTTCATCTGTAATGTATCTTTCTCTTTTATTAATAAATGGAAATGATTTTGGCTTCATGTTATATTTTGTATGCCATAATTAGCTTATGACAAATACAAAATTGTCATACTCCATATATATATATTATATATCAAAGGTATCTCCCTATTTGTGTTGGTTTCCTTCTTCCTCAACGGGGTACTTTATTGGAAAGACAATTTTGTGCATAATACTATCACCTACTTCAACTTTATAGAGGAGAAGTTTGGAATTCTTTCACTCCTACAAAGGTACTGTTTTATAAGTGGACTTGATAAAGTGCAAAGTGCACTATGGGGGAAAGCTGATTATCAACTTTTTTGGAATTAATGAAGCGTGTGTTGGGTTCGAAATCGAGAGAACGTCATGCATAAGCTTATAATTGTAAATCTTGATAGCGATAAATCAGACGACAACAAAAATTATACTAAAACAATCATAATATATTGATATTGTTTGGTCAAGCGACCTACATATAAAAAATTATATAAAACCTAAATTATTGGAGAGAAATCTCCCCGTAAACAAAGCTATCTAAAAGACTACATTATGGATGCTATTGTGTTTTGGAATGAGAAGAGGGATCTTCAATTTATAGAGGTCCAAAACCTTTCCTCCAAAAAAGAGGTTAGCCATATATGGAAGAGAATTATATTTTCCTTTTCGAAAAAGTAAAAGTAATTATGGTAATACTTTTACTTTTCTTCCAAGAAAAGTAAAACTCAAATTGGTAAGAAAATCAGGGCAAAAACCCTAACAACGTGGACTTTGGTATACGATGAGGTCAACAAGGTTTTTACGAAATTTAACTTTGCTAATCCCAATTTGGAGAAGAAGAAGGCTGTGTTGCTTGAAGTAGAAAATATTACGAGATTTGTTATCCCAACTTTGTTTTAGCAACAACGAGTCTTATTAGCACCTCAACTTTTTTGGTATTCCCCCATCATTTTAGGTTAAGTCGAGTTAGTTATTTTGTTGAGAACATTATTCCATTAATATTAATTGAGGTTTAGTAACATTATTCCATTAACATTTATTGAGGTTTAGTCTAAGAGTAATCGAGAATTATTCCATTATTATGTTTTGTTCCTTGATGAATTGATCAACAAATATTCTTTGGTATAATTTTAACAAATTTTAACAAGTGTTAGAGTATTTAGTTTATGGTTTCGATCTACCTAAAAACCCCATCAAATTAATTGATACTAGGTCAAATCTACTCTTAATCACTCTCATATATTCATCTAATCAGATAATATATAGATATGTGCATTATTAAAAAAATCTGACAGAATTTTATGGTTTATCTTCGAAAATTTGAGACCAAATCCGTGTGACACACTTGTCCGTCATTTACAGCCTTTTACACACTCAACCTATCATGCCCTGGGAGGGGACGTGGTTGACACTCTGTACTACCTGTCAAGTAAACTATGCTCTAAGTATTTGTCGGCTATTAATAAAGTTTAGCACAACAATAAGAAAAAGTAATATTTGAAGTTAAGTTAAAAGGGCTATTTACAAGTAAAAGTTATAATGTTTGGGCATGAAACGCGATTGAAATTTTGTAAGTGAATACTTGAATTATTTTTAAAACTCTTAAAACATATTTTCAAACTTTAGATTTAACATTTCAAATTTGAAGTTGAAACTCAAATCCAATAAGTTGTCAAATAATTATCCATACCCTTCCAAATTATTGAAGATTCTACCAATAGAATAATATTTCACATGGAAACACTAATCTTACTTGTACGCCAAAGCCCCTAGTCGTCTAAATTAATTACATTGTTTATATAGAAAAAACATTAATAAGTGTGCAATTAGTACTAAATAAAAAATATTTGGAAACACTAAACTTACTTGTACGCCAAATCCCCAAGTCATATAAGTTGTACTTTCTCCGTTTTAATTGATTTATCTGATTTTGACTTGATACGGAATTTAAGAAAAATAAAGAACATTTTTAAATCTTATGGTCTTAAATTACAAATATGTTGAATGTACCAAAATGTCATTTAATCTTGTGGTCTTAAACATGTCACGTGAAAGCTAGAATTAAAGAGTTACAATAAAAGAAAATAGATATTCTTTTTTTAAACAGATTAAAAAAGAAAAGTAAGACAAATAAATTGAAATGACGAGAGTACAATATTTTTTTAAATTTTTGTTTTATCTTTTTCTTTTACTTGAATACTTAATAATTACTGATCATTGACCTTCATAGTTTTCCCAAAATGAAAATCCTGTGAAACATTTGGATTGTTATTTTCACATGGAAACAAGTTTTCTCGAGACAAAAAGAACTCAAAACTTTACATTTTTTGGAATTATTATACAAATTTTAGAAAAAACAAAAAATTTAATAAATTTGTAATAAATTTTCCCCCTCAAAATTAGTACTCCTCCATCTTGTGCTTATCGGGCACAAAGTTTATAATAATAATATTTTCAATGTAATCCCGTTAGAAAATCTAGGGAGGATAAAATATGTGTAGATCTTATATATTTCAACATTTGTGAGTAAAAAGATTGTTTTCGAATTGGACACAGAGCTTAATAGGGAGAAAAAATGACTTGAAATTTATGGTCTAAATCAAGTCTGAATTTTTTTTATGGCTGTAAATCATTACTTAATGGTAAAATGAATTTTTTTAAATTAAATTATAAAAAAATCCTTTATGAGTCGACTAAAAAGAAAAAGAGTTGTTACATAATTTGGGACGAAAGGAGTATATCCTACTAGTTGGGAAAAGCAAATATTTTTGAATTATTGCAAACTTTAATTGCTCTATTTATCGAGATCTGTTTATGCATGAATCATGTTGCATGATCCACCAATCCAGCTATATTTTATAAATAATCAAGTCATATTTTATAAATAATCCAGTCATATTTTATATTTATATTATTACTAAGTGGATATTTTATGTTATGCCTATAAATAAAGGACAGTTTCTATTCTGAATTCCATCCAAGCTTTAGCTATTTCTACAATATTTATTATCATAGCAAATATTTCCCAATGAAGTTGCAGGCCCTCACCATTATTTTCTGGGTGAGTTAGCATTTCTATATAGTTTTTTGTCTTATCATTTTAATTTTGAAAATATTATCATTCTTATTGATTTTGAAAAAGTATATAATTGTTGCATGATACTTTAATTAACTTTAACTATAATAGTTTGTTTGATCATAATTTTAAAATTTGCTTATTTCGAAAAGTTTTTTTTTTTTGTCAGAAGTGTTTTTCATTTATTTATTTTTTAATTTTTGAGAGTAGCAGTTGTACCAATTTGTGTGTGACCAATGTTTTAAAAGTGTTATTTGGGACAAGATACTTTTTTTAGCTTTTGAGAAATAATTTTTGTTACTTGGCAGCCAAACACCTCAATTCACAAAATTATTTTTTTTAAAAAAACACTTTCAACTTTAAGTTCTAGAAGTTTGCCCAGACAAGCTATTATATGTTCATGTAGTACTCTTTGGAAATATTAAATTCTCTTAACTTTTAAGAGTTGGAAAACTATACCCCTGATCTTTTGTATAGGAACGATAACCTCCTTTATTTTCATTTTTTGTTGAGCTAAAGACAGGCGAATTCAAGATTTAAAGTTTAATGTATGAATTCCTATAATAATAATTCCTATATACATATATATATGAGCTATTGATAGAAACTTTTTATTATTTTTAATTGTTGTATATATATGTAGCTTTCTTTTGTAGCAAGTACTCATGCAGCAATATCCCCAGAGGTTTATTGGAAAGTAAAATTACCCAACACTCAAATTCCCAAGGTCATCAAAGATTTCCTTCCTCAATCAGGTATACAACAGAAATTATTGTATGCATGCCTCAAATTACGAGAATTTCTGTACTTTTTAATTTTTTTCCAATAATTTATTGTGATCGTGATTTTACAGACGGCGTTATTCCTGAGCTAAAACAATATAACACTAAGGAGAAAGTGTACTATGGTTTAAGTGGATATATGCCCATTAGTTGGCATCGTGCTGTTAATTCGGAGTTTGAACGCCTCGCGCTAAAAAAACTGGAAAACCATAGCGCGAATCGCGCTACTAACAAGAATGTAATCAAACAAGTAATTGAAGGAAGCAATTTCGAGACTGATCTTAAAGTAGATGATGGTCCTCCGAAACAATACTTTTTATTAGAGAAGGACTTGGAGAAAGGGAAAGTGGTCGCCTTTCCCTCTCTCCTAAATAAAAACGAAGCACCATTTTTGCCTAGACAATTTGTTGAATCGATTCCTTTCTCGATGGAGAAATTCTCAAAGATCCTCAACCATTTCTCGATTGATAGTAAATCAAAGGATGCTCAAACGATTAAGAAAACAATCGAACTTTGTGAAGAGCCAGAAGTAAAACATAAAGAGAAGAAAACTTGTGTGACTTCTTTGGAGTCTATGGTAGATTTTGGGTTATCCGTGCTTGGAACAAACAATATCCTCGCAATTACTTCTGAGGTAGAAGGGGAAACTCAAAATTCCCAACGACACACAATTGAACAAGTTCAACAAATAGCTTATGGGAATAACATGATATGCCACAAGCTTAACTACGCGTATGCACTACATTACTGTCACGTTGGAGGAAGCACAAAAACATTTATGGTATCTATGGTTGGTGATGATGGAACAAAAGTGAAAGCAGTATCAGTGTGCCATGAAGATACATCTTTTTGGAATCCAAACGCGTTTCCTTTTGTAGTTCTCAAGGTTAAGCCTGGAGCTACGCCAATTTGTCATTTCCTTCAAGATGATCAAATCGTCTTTGTCACGATCTAAATAGGCCACGCTAAGCCATGTGTAGTAATAAAATAAGCATTCACGTCATCCTAGATTGTCCGTGAAGAGTAGTCGTTTACCTTTCTGATACTATGTTCTTCATATGTAATGTATCTTTATCTTCGTAATAAATGAAAATTATGATCCTGGCTTCATGGTCTTAATGAAATTTGATATACATTATTATATGAGTTACTTAATAGAATTATTTCTACATATCATTGTACAACAACCACATTTTAGATTGTATTTTCCATGGACTACTTTCTTCAATCTTACCAAATTAAGAGGCTGTTTTCGATATACCCTTGACTCAGAACAAGTGTAAAATTGTGTATTGAAGTAAAAAGGGAAAAATAGAAAAATATATTGGCGTACAAGTAATAGTTTCCAAATAATTTTTATTTTGGTATTAACTGCACAATTACAATGCTTTTTTCTATATAAATAAATTGTATATAACCTAGACCTGAATTTCTAACTTCAAACTTGAAATGTGGTATCTGAAGTTTGAAAAATAGGTTTTAAGAGTTTTAAAAACAAAATCGTATTCACTTTCAAAACTTCACTTATGTTTTCATGCCCAAACATAACTTTTACTTGTAAATATCCTTTTTCAACAAAATTTCAAATATGACTTTTTTTTTTTAAATATCACTGATTCATGTTCAAATGTCTACATAGAATGAAAAGTTTATAGGGAAAAAGGTTCAAAGAATTTAGAATGAAAAGTTTATAGGGAAAAAGGTTCAAATTTATTCTTTGAAAATCTTAACACTAGTTACTTTGTTCGCGCTTTTAGATTTATAACTCAATATGTTTCCTATACCCAAGTATGAAAAATAAATAATTTATCGTCAATTCATTTAAATTGTGTATTTAACTGATCTAAAAATATGTTCTTACATTATGCCCTTAATTTAGTTTTTAGACTAATAATAATTGCAAACTTGAATAACATTTATCGTTGTGCTAAAGTTTATTAACTTGACAAACAATTAGAGAAGAGTTCACTCGACAACCCCGTTTGGGGGCGTGATAGGTCTAGTGTTCCGATTGGAAGACAGTAGTCGTTTTAGCTCAGTGGTAGAGCACGTGACTTTTAACCACGTTATTGTGGGTTCAATATCGATGACGAATTTTCATTAGGCAACCTACAAACAAAAATCTTATTAGATGAATGTTTTAGAGAAATTAAAAACATATTTGCACTACATAATTTAATTCTTTAACAAAGGATGTCATAACTTTAAAACTTTGGTACAAATGCCTTGTATATATATCGTAAGAAATCTGAATATTTAGTATGGACATTATCATAATCGTTTCCATCATCATGCTGAAAATAAGAAATTGACGAGTGGAAGACGTACATTATAAAATCATCGTGTAAAATTTCTTAAAATTATATCAAAGAATATTTGTTGAAGTCATGATCAAGAAACAAAACATAATTTCAATTACTCCTCAATAAATGTTAATGACATAATGTTCTCTACAAAACTGCTAATACATCTCAACCTCAAATGAGGGGGGAATACCAAAGAACTGGAGGCGCTAATAAGGTTCATTATTCCTAAAACAGAGTTTGTACAACATATAATCTCGTCAATATTTTTTGTTTCAAGCAAGACAACTTTCTTCTCCTTAATCATCTTCTACTCCTGTATGAAGTATTCTAAAGGAATATTACCATTCAAGTATCTTGGGTTGCCAATTTCATCAAAAAAAAACAATCAATTTTAGATGACGGTGAAATGCTGGTGGACTATCCTTTGCCAGAAGGATCCAGTTTGTGAACTCTATGCTACTTCATATCCATTCTTATTGGACATTTATATTCCTTTTACCACGAAAGATATGAAGCAAATAGTGGCACTATGTAAGAACTTCATGTGGACAAGGCAAGTGCATACGAACAAACCTTCTTTGATAGCCTGGGACTTGGTATGTAGACCTAAAAAGGAGGTAGGGCTGGAAATAATTGAATGTGTAACATGGAATGGGACGAATTGATCTGCACATCCCTCTATTCCAATAGAAAACGTTAGCCTTCATCCATGAGAGATACGTCTGAAATGTGGCTAATAAAACTAACAATATATGGGTGAAGTATATCTACTTGAAAGGCGAGGAGTGGTGGCAATACTAGGCACCTGTTGATATATGTTGGCACTGGAAGAATATATGTGGCATTAAAGGAAAGTTCGCAACAGACTTTGGTCAAAATGGATGGCTAAATTGGCCTAACTGGAGGGGGTTGTGGAACAAGGAAATTATACCAAAGCATAAATTCATTTGCTGGCTGAGTATGCATAAACGATTGATGACAAGGGCAAGACTCAAACACATGGGTGTATGCAAAGAAGATACCTGACTACTGTGTGATAATCATAGAGAAACGGTAGAACATCTATTCTTTCAATGTGACTTCTCACATGAATGTAAGCCTGTCAAACGGGCCGGGCCGGGTCAGACCGGCCCACATAAGTTTCAGCCCGCCGGTTTCATGGACTGGGCCGGTTCGGTCCGGGCTGTTTTGAGCAAAATGCTCAGCCAGCCCAGCCCAGGCCCGTCACCCATTTTTGGACCGGGTTTCACGGGCCGGTCCGGTCTAATTATGTGGGCCTTCATGGGCAGGGTTTGGGGGCCGGTCCATGGGTTTCACCTTCTTTTTTTTAATTTTAAATTTAAAAATTGAGTTCTAATCATGTAATGTAGTGTTATCAATTTTAAAGTGCGATATAATTACAATCGTTTTAAATTTTAAATTTTAAATTTGAATTATATATTTATATTTTATAATCATATAGTGTACTAGTGTAGTAGTATTTTATATTTTATAATCATGTAATTTGAAAATATGAAATATGAAATTCAAAATTTTAAAATTTAAATTTCTAAGTACAAACACTTCAAACTTCAAATTTCAAAGTTAAAGTTCAAACTTCAATGCATTGAAAGTTGAATTTAAAATTTAAATTTGATAATAGTATAATATTCACAATATGATATACATATGATGTATATAGAATATTCACAATATGATATACATATGATGTATATAGAATATTCACAATATGATATACTTGTGATGTATATAGAATATTCACAATATGATATACTTGTGATGTATATAGAATATTCACATTATGATATACTTGTGATGTATATAGAATATTCACAATATGATATACTTGTGATGTATATAGAATATTCACAATATGATATACTTGTGATGTATATAGAATATTCACAATATGATATGCATATGATGTATATAGAATATTCACAAACAAAAAGATATTCAACAAACAATATACTAATTAAAAGTAAGAGATAGAATGATTATACCAAATTATCGAAGACAAACAAGTAATTAAGCAACCGTAAATTGATGAATTGAACACTTGAACTTTTTCCAACTTGATGTTGTTGATAGCAAAATAATAAAGTAGATATTGCTAGAAATCAATAGAGAAAATCAGAAAATTGAGAGAGAATGAGAAGTATTTTGTAATAAAAATGATGAAATTTAGAAGATTTATATATGAAAAATGGGTGAATTTTTAAAATGGAGAAGAATTGAACGTTGGCCCAAACGGCATTGTAACCGTTAGACCAACGTTCAACAAGATGAAAATGTGAATTGTTGAATTGACAAATGACAATTCAGCATAGCCTATTCAACATAGCCTTTTTAGGCCCTAAAAACGGCAGGCCTAGCCTAGGTGACAGGCGGCCCATGTGGCTTGGCCTGTCATTGCGTCAGCCCATTTACATTACAACCAATATATAAAAAAAAAAAATTAAATAGTCGGGGCGGTCCGGTGCACCGGTGGGCCAGGTCCGATCTCAGACCTGGGCCGGTCTACCGAGTTGCCAGGCCTGGACGGCCCAGCCCACGATCCGGCCCATGAACCCGGGAACTGTAGCCGGTCTCCCCCAAAAATATCTGGACAAATAATTGGGCTGGTCTAATCGGTCCGGTCCGGGTCAGACCGACCCAGTTGACAGGTTTACATGAATGTGTCACAAAGATAATATTTGCGTCAATCAATAAATGGTCAAATGAAATAAGCTCAAGTTACAGGAGTTAAAAAAACTCCGAAGAAAAAACTCAAAATATATACACATAAAACTAATTCCAGTAGAAATTTTCATCGATTAATCGAAGATCGAAATCGTAAAATTGATCGACTGCACTCAAAACAGAGCACAAAATGCAAATCGACGAGGTTAAAAGAGTCAGACTCTGAAGAACAAACTCAAAGATAAGTTGAAAATTTCATCGATTAACCGATTAGTCAAAACGAAAAAAATCGATCTACGACACTCAAAACAGAGCACAAAATGCAAATCGACGAGCTAGAGAAAGGAGCAAGGTGAGTCAAAAACTACAAGCAGAGATTATATTTGCGTCACACGTCAATAACTGGTCAAATGAATTAAGCTCAAGTTACAGGAGTCAAAAAAACTCTGAAACAAAATCAAAAATACAGAAAACTTCATCAATTATCTGATTATTCAAAATTTAAAAAATTGATCTATAATACTCAAAACAGAGCAAAAAATGAGACCGTTCACTTACTAGGAGTAGTGAATCCTGCTCAGTCATCTCTGATTCCTTTAATTTCTATGCTAGAACCTCAAAATTGGAGAGAATCAATGTGAAAATTAATCAAAATAATTGAATGATTTAACAAACCCACGTTCATTGATGTGAATCAAAAGCTACAAACAGAGATTATACATATTTATATTTGCGTCACACATCAAAACGGAGCACAACTGGAGATTATATTCGAAGTACACAAAAAATTTCATGATTATCCGATTAGTCAAAAAATCGATCACAATACTCACAACAGAGCACAAACATAGATTATATATTCAAAATACACTAAAAAACTTATGATTATCCGATTAGTCAAAAAATCGATCATAATACTCAAAACGGAGCACAACTGGAGATTATATTCGAAGTACACAAAAAATTTCATGATTATCCGATTAGTCAAAAAATCGATCACAATACTCACAACAGAGCACAAACATAGATTATATATTCAAAATACACTAAAAAACTTATGATTATCCGATTAGTCAAAAAATCGATCATAATACTCAAAACGGAGCACAACTGGAGATTATATTCGAAGTACACAAAAAATTTCATGATTATCCGATTAGTCAAAAAATCGATCACAATACTCACAACAGAGCACAAACATAGATTATATATTCAAAATACACTAAAAAACTTATGATTATCCGATTAGTCAAAAAATCGATCATAATACTCAAAACGGAGCACAACTGGAGATTATATTCGAAGTACACAAAAAATTTCATGATTATCCGATTAGTCAAAAAATCGATCACAATACTCACAACAGAGCACAAACATAGATTATATATTCAAAATACACTAAAAAACTTATGATTATCCGATTAGTCAAAAAATCGATCATAATACTCAAAACGGAGCACAACTGGAGATTATATTCGAAGTACACAAAAAATTTCATGATTATCCGATTAGTCAAAAAATTAATCACAATACTCAAAACAGAGCACAAACAGAGATTATATTCAAAATACACAAAAAAAATTATGATTATCCGATTAGTCAAATAATTGATCACAATACTCAGAACATAGCACAAACAGAGATTATAATTAATATACACAAAAAATTTCATGATTATTCGATTAGTCAAAAAATCAATCACAATAATCAATATAGAGCACAAACAGAGATTATATTCAAAATACACAAAAAAAATTATGATTATTCGATTAGTCAAAAAATCGATCACAATACTCAAAACAGAGATTATATTCAAAATACACACACAAAAAAATCATGATTATCGGATTAGTCAAAAAAATCAATTACAATACTCAAAACAGAGCACAAATAGAGATTATATTCAAAATACACAAAAAAATCATGATTATCCGATTAGTCAAAAAAATCAATCACAATACTCAAAACAGAGCACAAACAGATATTATATTTAAAATACATAAAAAAAAATTATGATTATTCGATTAGTCAAAAAATCGATCACAATACTCAAAACAGAGCACAAATAGAGATTATATTCAAAATACACAAAAAAAATCATGATTATCCGATTAGTCAAAAAAATCAATCACAATACTCAAAACAGAGCACAAACAGAGATTATATTTAAAATACACAAAAAAATTATGATTATCCGATTAGTCAAAAAATTATGATTATCCGATTAGTCAAAAAATCGATTACAATACTCAAAACAAAGCACAAACAGAGATTATATTCAAAATACACAAAAAAAATTATGATTATTTGATTAGTCAAAAAATCAATCACAATACTCAAAATAGAGCACATACAGAGATTATAATCAAAATATACAAAAAAATTTATGATTATCCGATTAGTCAAAAAATCGATCAATATGCTTAAAACAGAGCACAAACAGAAATTATTATTCGAAATGCACAAAAACTTTCATGATTATCTCCGATTAATCAAAATTCAAAAATCAAAACAGAGCAGTAATCTTCGATCCCTTCAATTTCTATTCTACAATCTGAAAATTGGAGAGAATCAAAGTGAAAATTAGAGAACAAGTGATTAAAGTATAATACAGAGAGAAAGTATCAAAATTTGAAATGAGAATAAAGAGTGAAGAAATGAAATGCATGAAGAGTGAACAAGTGATTATATTCTCATGTTTGTTTGGCTTAAAAATTTTGGAAAATATTTTCCTTAAGAAAACAAGTTCCTTCAAAATAAGGAAAATGACTTCCTTAATCAAAGTAGGGAAAACAAGTCGTAATTTTCTTCTTCTTTTTTATCAGATGTCTCCAAAGGAACAAGTTGTAATTTTCATACCACTCTTAAAACCACACATCCCCAT